>OX359292.1:84056639-84686639 GCA_947179395.2 Pulicaria dysenterica
TTAAAGCAGGTATCTTTTTTTAACTTTTACTTCCAGCCCCTAAGCTATTTTCATTTAACAAAATGACCCCTATGTTAATCACACTTTAACACTCCAACAAAAGAAGCATAAATGACCATTAGACTTTAATAGGTTGAAGGAGGGAAATGGTTAGATTTATGATTTAAAGGGGAGTGAAGTGTCTCATTTTAATATATTCTACAAAGTAGGCCTTCTTCAACATCATTCCCATATTTCTCTTTTGTCTTTTTAAAATAATTAGAAGTTTTATTTTGATCTATATTATAAAGTAACATAATTCATAAATAGTGTTTAAAATCTTGTGAACTGACGCACATATGTATTGCATTAAAGATCTTATCTTGCATGTGTATGTGATTTGCTGAATTTGGACCATGTTGGTTGTTTGGTCCACCTATTGAGCATGGCTGAATAAAAGTCAATATGCTAGACATTTGGTCCATAAACATGAACCTTAAAATAATTGCATTTCTCCCCCTTTTTTGACTTTTCTTATTCACCAGTTATACATAATATATCAAATACATTGTTTGATTTTTTTATAAACTTGCATAATAAAAAATATATTTACAATTTTAAATCACTCAAGGATAACTCAATGGCTTTTGCTCCTAAGTCTGAGATTCAAGGGTAAAACCTCTAAATTACCCAAAATCCATATCTATTTCCTAAAAAAACAGTCTCCATGTTATAAAAAGTAACCAACTTTTGGTCATGATTAATAAAAATGATAAATACTTATTTTGGCCTAAATATGTTTTGTCCATTTTGACATATTTAATGATCTCTCTTCAGGGTTAATATTCTTGTGTTCATAATTTTGTTAAAAAATAACAGGCATGGATGTCAACTGTGGCTACTACTTGAAGAACCATACAAAATCAGCAATCCAAAAGAAGAAATTACTCGAATCAGATATAGACCGTGCCCTGAGCAACCTCTTCACCATGAGAATGAGACTCGGGTTGTTCAATGGCAACCCAGCCACACTCCCATACGGCAGAATCGGTCCGGACCAGGTGTGCTCAAAAGCGCACCAGGACCTAGCCCTTGAGGCTGCAAGAAACGGCATTGTTCTATTAAAGAACTCTGCTAAACTCCTCCCATTGGCCAAAACCATCTCATCGCTAGCCGTTATAGGTCCCAATGCCAACTCAGCACATACCCTTGTCGGGAACTACGCGGGCCCACCTTGCAAATCTATTGAACCACTCAAAGCACTTCAGAGTTATGTGAAAAACACACACTATCATAGTGGATGTAACTTTGTTAACTGTACATTTGCTTCTATTAATGAGGCTGTTGAGGTTGCTAAAGGTGCAGATTATGTTGTCATGTTTATGGGGTTGGACCAGAGTGAGGAAAGAGAGGATTTTGATCGTGAGGATTTGGTGCTTCCCGGTCAGCAACAAGCTTTGATCACTGCCGTTGCTAAAGCGGCTAAGAAACCAGTGATTTTGGTGATGATTTGTGGCGGGCCTGTGGATATTTCATTCGCGAAACGTGATCCAAAGATTGGTGGGATCTTGTGGGGTGGTTATCCTGGTGAATCAGGTGGTATTGCACTTGCAGAAATCATCTTTGGTGATCATAATCCAGGTAACTTTCAAGAACTCTTATCAAGATCAAACCTTTTTCGATTCTAATTTCGTTATCAAGATTTTCATTTTGTGGGTCCTGAATTATTATCCGGGTAACTTTCAAGTTCCAAGAACTCATTCAAGATTAAACCTTTTCTAATTCTCATTTCATTATCAAGATTTTCATTTTTTGGGTCCTGACTTGATTCCGGACCCAATTTGCATTATGTAGGTAACTTTCAAGAACTCAATTCAAGATCAAACCTTTTCTAATTCTAATCCACTATTAACATTTCATTTTGTGTCTTGAATTTGCATTTCTAGGAGGGAAGCTTCCTATGACATGGTACCCAAAAGATTTTGTCAAGATACCGATGACAGACATGAGAATGAGACCACAACCGTCTTCGGGCTATCCTGGTCGTACTTACAGATTCTACACTGGTAGAAAAGTTTATCGGTTCGGATATGGGCTCAGCTACTCAAAGTACACATACGAATTCGTTTCTGTCACGCAAAACAAACTCTTTTTAAGTCAGATTTCAAGCACAGGCGTCACACTTCAAAACTCAGATTCACTTCATTATACATCTGTTACAGACATTGGAAGCGAATCATGTGAAAAGGCGAAGTTTTCAGCAACTGTCGGGGTTCAAAATGATGGGGAAATGGATGGAAAACATGCTGTTTTAGTGTTTGTAAAGCATGATAAAGCTGGAAATGGGAAACCAATGAAGCAGTTGGTAGCATTTGAGAGTGTGAAAACAAATGCTGGAGAAAGAGTTGAAGTTGAATTCGTTATCAGCCCGTGTGAGCATTTTAGGACAGCAAATGAAGATGGATTGATGGTGATTGAAGAAGGGTCTCATTATCTTGCTGTTGGTGATCAGCAATACCCGATTTCGGTTTTACCTTGAAGTTTTGGTTTTGGTTTTTCAAATCGATTTGTTAAACGGTTATGTTTGTAGTAAGATATGATCCCTATGGAGGTTTGATGTTAAATTGTTATATCGAAGATTATTCGGTCATGAAATGTACTATGGTTATAACATTCAATAGTATTCTCTTTTGTAATCTTCAAAATTAATCTTATAATTAATGTTAACTTAAAAAATCAAAATCTATCTATCTATATATTCTTTTAACTTAAGATCCTTTTAAATAACAAGTTCCGCTATAATTGATATGAAATTTATCATCTAGGGCCGTCATAATCAAATAGTTAGAAGCAAAATCTGTTTTTTCCAAACTTAAAAATATGATTGTTGCAACTTATAACCAGGTAAAGAATGCAGATCCAAACACCGACTACTTGGTGATTATCTTTATAATACTTTGGGTTGACATATGACATTATTTATACCCAAAACTTATATGTTTTTCATTCATATCCGTTTAGGATCATTTAAGAGGTCCTAACCACTTGAATATTAGATATAAAACATATGTTGAATTGATCCATTCGTAAGTAAAGAGGTTAGAATTGTCATCTCTAATTTAACTGCACGTGTTTATATATCTTTTTAAATGAAATTTGTTATTTATTTATTTTAGTGTTTGTCTAAATGGAATTTTTATATATTTATTTTATGACTTATGATAATTATAGCAAACTAAAAGACTCTAAAACCTGAAAACTCAGTGTTTTAATTACACACCAATTTATTTTAACTTTTCTATGAATATTTATATGTTAGTTTTATCAATATTTTTCCAATGGTCCGTATATGACACGAAGCTAAATAGTATTAGAAATTTCTTAAGTATTTAAATGTGAGATAGTGCTGGCCAGTCAGTTTCTTTATATATATTCTAACATATCTCATTTGATAACAAGACAAACCAATATAAAGCTTCTTTTAATTCCATATGCAGTTACAATACCGATTCCAAACACATCAATGACGTCTTCATCTTCCTTTTCTCGCTCAGTTCCGGGTTCTTCTTCTTCTTCTTCTCAGTCTTATAGATATGATGTGTTTCTTAGTTTTAGAGGAGAAGATACCCGCAAGACCTTTGTGGATCATCTTTACTCAGCTCTTGAAAAACAACTAATCCACACTTACAAGGATGATGAAAAGCTTCCCCGGGGTGAATCCATCGGTCCATCCCTCTTCACAGCTATTCAACAATCGCATATCGCAGTTATAATATTCTCCACAAACTATGCGGATTCTTCATGGTGCTTGGAAGAACTTGCTTATATTATGAAATGCAAGAATGAGAGAGGGCTAATCGTTATGCCCATATTCTATGACGTGGAACCGTCAGAAGTGCGAAAACAAAAGGGGGATTTTGGAAAAGGATTTGCTAAACAAGTGGCGGGGAACTCCACCAAAGTCGAATCATGGAAAAAAGCTCTTGTTGACGCAAGTGGAATTAGTGGATGGGAAATCAAGAACGTTGCCAACGGGTAACTTTCTTTACCTTCTTATTAGCTTCTGCTTTCTTACAACTCAATTATATATAGTATAAGTATATATAATTGAGTTGTAAGAAAGCATATATATATATATATATATATATATATATATATATATATATATATATATATATATATATATATATATATATATATATATATATAAGAGCCACAAAGCTCAAGCTTGGCCTGCAGCTTGCTTAAATTAAGATATATAGTTCAATGCTTCAGCTTTACTGCGTTAGCTTGGCTTAGGCAAGGTAGTTTGCTAAATGGGCCTAGACCAGCCAAAGTTTTTGCTGGAGCTTATGTGATCATAACAATTCTTCAGTTTTACCTATAAATCCTTGTATTGATGTGATCATAACAATATATACGGTGTAGTAGTTCTAGTTCATTTATTAGATCTATGATTTATTTTATAACATGTTGCTAGCTTTATGTAGTGAACTAATATAAGCATACACTAATTAATTATCCGTATGTTTCCAATCTGCAGGCATGTATCTAAGGTCATCAAAGAAATTGTTGATACAATTTTCCGTAGATTATTTCCCTCGAATTCACATGTTGATGAAGACCTTGTTGGAATGAGGAGACGCTTGCAAGAATTGGAATCACATTTAGAAATTGGGTCAGATGATGTGCGCATGGTTGGGATATGGGGGGTTGGGGGCGGTGGCAAGACTACTTTGGCGACTTCTGTTTACATGGAAATCTCTCACTGTTTCGAAGGTCACTGCATTGTGGAGAATGTTCGAGAGAAATCAAGCAAAGATGGTTTAGAAATTTTGCAAGAGAATATTTTATCAGCTATTTACAATACAAAAGTGAACGTACTTGGTATTGCAGATGGAAAAAACAAGATAAAAAATATGTTGTGTCGCAGAAAAGTGTTAGTAGTTCTTGATGATGTTGATAAGCTAGAGCAATTAGAGGCCTTAGTTGGATTGCATAATTGGTTTGGTAGTAAGCCGAATAATAATCACAACCAGAGATGAACATCTGTTAAAAACCCATAATGTAGACAATGTCTGTCCTCTTACATTATTATCAGATAGAGAGGTTATCGAGCTCTTTAATAAACACGCACGTAATGAGAAAGATCCTATAAAAGACTACGAGAGACTTTCATTAGAGGTGGTTTCTTATGTTGCTGGCCTCCCATTAGCACTCAAAGTTTTAGGTTCTTTTCTATGTGATAAAGATAAGGAGTGGATGAGTGCCTTGGATAGACTAAAAGATACTCCGGAACAGGATATTGTGGAAAAGCTCAAGATTAGCTATGATGGGCTCAAAACAGAGGAGAAAGAGTTATTCTTGGATATTGCGTGTTTTTTCGAGGGTGGTACAACTCAAAAGATGTTGTTTATCATAACGCGAGAGATATACTTGAGGCATGTGGTTTTCACCTTGAAATAGGGATAAAGGTGTTGAAACAAAAATCTCTCATAAATATTGGTGTGGAAGGTGAGTTTGAAATGCATGATCTGGTTCAAGAAATGGGACACTACATTGTTAGAGGGGGTCATCATAACAATCCCGAAAATCATAGTAGACTCTGGAAAGAAAAAGAAATAAGGAACATGTGTTTGGGGGATGGAACAAAGGTAAAGGTGGTTAGCTAGCTAGTTTTTCAAATATACATTATATTTGCACCCAATAAGACACACCACTAAAGATATACTCTAAAATTCATCTCTTACATTATTTCTCTTTTTCACAGGAAAATGACAAGATTGAAGCAATACAATATTGTTATACTTATTGTTCATCACAATTCTCTAACTTTGTTTCAAACATGAAGAGACTAAGGTGGCTTCATGCGGAATATGTGATTGGGAACATTGACGAGATTGATGAAGGGCCTAATTCTCGTACATCATGCTTATGTACGAGTGTTTCAGACATGATTATACTATGGTGTTTTAGGGTGATTATGAAGGGCGAGTATGACAAAGGACCTAATTTTCTTTCGAATGAGCTGCGTTATATTTACTGGGATGGATATCCTGGAATTTCGTTTCCAGACAGTTTCCAACCAATAAATCTTGTTATTCTAAAATTATATCGCAGCTTACAAAAGGTACTTTGGAAGGGCTACAAGGTAATTCAATTGCTCATTTGATTAACACATAAAAGTAATGGATCATTATATAGTCACAAATTTGCTCCATAATTCTATTATAGATGCATTAATACAACCGCTATATATTTGCTTATCTAATTAACCCCATTTTTTTTCTGTATGCATGTATACGTTAATTAGAGGCTACCACATTTGAAAGTGCTCAGACTCTATCTTATGGAGAACCTACTCAGCACACCCGATTTTGATGGACTCCATGTCTTCAGAAGTTGACAGTCACTTACTGTGACAATCTCAAAGAGATTCGCTATTCGTTTGGAAATCATAGAAGTCTTGATGATGTAGATGTATCATACTGTCCCAAGCTTACAACGATTCCAACAATTGTCCACATGGAAAAACTCAACACTCTAAGAATAAAGATGTGCTTTGCAATTCGTAAGTTTCCAGAGATCCAAGCAAACATGGGAAGATTGGAAAACTTGTCTTTGGAACATGTTGGAATAGAAGTTCTGCCCTCATCAATTGCAGAACGATGTACCAACCTTACTTCACTAAAGCTTCTCTTGGTTAGAGAATTTAAAGAGCGTAGAATTTAACTTTGACACCTTTAACAATCTGGAAGAGTTCAGATATTCTTCTAACCAGAAGATGCCTCATTTATATAAAACGATGATCCATCAGTTTTCACGCCGCTTACGGAAGCTGAATCTCACCCATTTGCTTGCAGATGAGATCCCCTACGAGCTTGGTATGTTTACTGAATTACAAGAGCTGGATCTAAGTTTCAGTGCTTTTTCACGAACAAATTTCAGCCTCTTGCAACTTACTCGGCTCAAAGTCCTCAAATTGACATTTTGCTATGCACTTGTCGAAACGCCCGTGCTTCCATCAAGTGTCGCTGTTCTAGTAGCAGATTCAAGCCACAACCTTAAAGCTATAAGAGATTCTCTCACAAATTGTAAATGGTTATGTGGAGTCTCAATTCAGAATACAGGTATAGATGTAGATTGCAACTTCCAAACAAGTGATGCGATGACTTCTTGGGATTCTTAATGTGCGTCTTTTTCTCAGGTGTAATCTACTGGGCTTCTCCTGTAGATGTAAGAATTAAGCAGGTGATTAGTGGCATGGGTTCTGAACATCATGGCATTGATGAGGATCTAAAGGATAGTGTTGATGGTGATATTGATGTTGATTGGAAGGAGAGTGATTGTAATAGATATCAGACATGGGTGGGATATGTTTCGTTTGCTTCATTGAGACATACTTCATGGTGGGATCAAACATACAAAGCACTTTCATTTTCGCTTGAAGATTTTTACAGCATAAACAATTGTAGTGGATTTGGAGTTAGACTGGTTGAGAAGAAAAGTGGTCCAACAACTTCCTCTCAATTTTCTGATGAGAACTCTGGTTATACACCTAACTTCAAGATTACACATGACTCGACACATGCTTTAAACTTTTCCTTAGGATTTGAGAAATATTTTTTTGCAACATGAATGAATTATGTTAAATTCATGATTTGCTACTATTAGACTTCTTATTTGTCTAGTTACACTCTTTTATCTATGAGCTCTCCATTTATTACTTTGATAATCGTGTTGTCTTTTAAGAAAAAGAGCCGGCTATTTGTAATTTCAAAGACTCTTTATCACTCCTCACAGAGGAAGACAAACATACAAATAACACAAATCTAAACATAAAGGAAAAAATTCTTTGAAAATGATTCGTAAACATTTGTCTACATACATGAACAAAACTTAATGAACAAATCCAAATGAATCATACAAAATCCGACCGACGCCCATCTCCGTAATCCCCATCAGAACCAAGTAATTCTAGTCACTCTGCTTCAAAATCGGGCCAACACCCATCGTTCAATATACCACAAAAAAAAACGCACAAAAAACCCTAGATCTATAAACACATGCACCCCGTCACCACCCGAACACCAACAAACCCAAGATCTACACATACACAACCTAGTCCATACATACACAAACTCGGGGATGGATAGAGAGACTAGATCCAAGCATAAGTCAACACTGATAAGATTTGTGTGCATAACCGTCGAACCCTGATGTCACGTTCAATGTCATGAGGCACTCAAGTGTCACACCTGTCAGAGCATGTAATCCGAGAAGTGATGCAACCACAGATGGGAGAACGGTTTTGTAACTAGTCAGTTATAAAACCAGTATTAGTAAGTAATGGTTTCAACTTACGGAGAGAATTAATTATCAAGTTATTAATTGACAAAGAGATATATATTTATTAGTTAAATAAATATATATTTAATTAATAATTAATAATTTAAGTTTAAATTATTAAGGTTTATATTAATTAATAAAGAATAATTAGAATATATATATATATATATATATATATATATATATATATATATATATATATATATATATATATATATATATATATATATATATATTCACATAAAGGCCACGGACGATATGTGACATATATATATATATATATATATATATATATATATATATATATATATATATATATATTATATTTATTATTATTATTATTAATTAATTTTTGGTAATTAAGTTTTCTTAATTCATAAATAGGAAATACATAAAAGGTTTCCTAAACTAATCATGATTCATATCTTTATAAATAGGAGATTATGTTATGAATTAAGAAGTTAATCTTTTCAAAAGACAAAAAGAAAAATCTCTCTCCCCCCTCTCTCTCTCTCTCTCTCTCTCTCTCCCACCTTCGACCGAGAACAAGAAACCAAGAACCAAGTTTTGGTTCTTGGTGATCACAATTATAAGTGGTGTGCTCGGGATCATTGGTTGCTACCTTTCTAGCAAGATCTCGTATTGCTTCATTACTGGTGGACCAACTTGAGCAACCCTAGGCGAGTTAAAGGTATAATATCATCTTATCGTCTACTTCTTGTTTGATGATCGAGTATATATATATATATATATATATATATATATATATATATATATATATATATATATACACACACACACACACATACTGTCTCATAAAACATTTACACATTTTATCTTAATCTCTTAATTTTAAGTAATTTGAAATTACAAGTTTACCCTTAATAATAAACTAAATGAAAACTATTAAATAAAGCCACTATTTAGTGGAGTTAATAACAATCTTACATACCATTTTAATAACTAAACCTTCCAAAATGAAAATTATTTAAAAATTAAAACCAATATAAATTAACTTAATAATTAAAAATGATGATTAAGCTTTTTATGTTTAATATTCTATCATATAATAAGTATTTTAACTTAACTTTCAAAAATTATATATAACTAGAAGTATTAAATTTAAATAACATACAATCTAAACATATAAAAATACTGGATTTTTTTAAAGAATAATATAATTAAAAATAAAGTAAAGTTATAATGCCAACAACCTTGTTGAATATTACTATCCATGTGAAATTTTATTGACCCGTTATAAATTTAGAAAAAAAATACACCACCCTTATTTAAAAATTGGACAAATTATCGAGAAAAAATATTTATAACCGCTGCATTGCACGAGCACAATGCTAGTATATATATGTGTGTGTGTTTGAATAATACTATGATATTATTCAAGTTTGTATGTTATTGTTTTTGTATACATGTATGTGTATATATATATATATATATATATATATAGTGGGAGGTTCAAATGAGAACCTTAAATTAATTGAGAATGAGAGACTCAATCCTAGCCGTCCAATTCCCCCTCCTTCAATGTCATTGTCCACCCATGAATTCCTCACATGCACCCTGCCACACTCGATCTCCCCACACTTTCCATCCATGAATTCTACTTACAAAATGAACGGATGAGATCGAGTCTCCCATTCTCATTTAATTTCCATTTCTCATTTGAACCTTCCTATATATGTATACTTGGTTGTTCTTCGTTTTTGATTAATGTCTATACATACATGCTATTCGATATATATATATATATATATATATATATATATATATATATATATATACATTTGTGATAAACAAGATCTTAACCCTTTAGGGTTTTTGGGTGGTTGATCATTCAAGTTCCGCTTTTATGAATGATTGATCAGTTTCATCTTTGTGTCGGTTCAAACCAGTTTGAGTTTGAATCACTATGACACCAGGAGGTGAATTGCCTGTGATAAAACCCAACAGTGGTATCAGAGCTTCGGCTCGTTTATCACAATGCATATTATTTGATCTATTGTTATTGTTCTTGCTCTATATATATATGTATATGTTCGAAATATGGGATTAACAAGTTTATGTTAATCTCAGTTTTATTATTCAAAGAGTTTAGTTTTGAATATTAATAGTTTTATGGTTATGCATGTGCATGTAACATAAGATTTGAAATTTTTAAACACTAGATTTTGATGAGTTGCACCTTATGCAATTTTACTTGTGTCAAATCCAAATTTGCACAAACCCAGAGTAGAAAGTTACAAAAATGTATTATCTATGTTGAAATAAATATCGACTTTGTATTTAGGGTGTCTGGGTGTTTAGTACTTAGTAGCACCCAAATCATTTACCCAAAATTCAATACTATGAAACTTCTTTCTATAAGGGTGTTTAGTAGCACTCAAATCATTTACCCAAAATTCAATACTATGAAACTTCTGTCGTCAAGCCCGTTATGGGTGTTAGGATAAGCTTATTTTTTTAGCATAAAATTTTTAACTTTTTAACTTATGAGCTAACGAACCTATTATTTTATCAATGAAAAAAATGTTTGGATTAACTTATGACTTATAAGCTAATAAGCTTATTTTTAAAAAGTGTTTAACTTTAGATTATTATTGTAAATTGACTAAAAGGGCATGCTCAACTTATATGATAATGGACTTATTTTTGCTAAAGATAAACCCATAAACTTAGGGTGTGTTTAGTGAAACTAGCTAAAGTTGAGGCTGAGACTAATTATTTGATAATCTTAAACCCAAACCATAAGCTACTTGAAAAAGCTTTTATTTTGAAGGCTTATAAGAAACTATATTTTTAATAATCTCTCATAATTTAACAACCGAACGAGATTAGAAGCTGAGGATTATGAAAACTAGATTCCCAAGTTTTCATAATCCTTTGTAAACATGTTGCAGAACATAAACTAAGCTCATATGTTAAACCAAATAAAAAAAATTAAAAAATTAAAAAAATAAGTTAAAAAACCACTAAAATAAGTTAAAATAAACATTATAAAGTTGAGAAAATTTCACTCATGGTCCCTGTGGTTTGCCACTTATTACATCCGTGGTCCCTTATCTTCGTTTATTATACTGGGAGTCCCCATGGTATGCATTTTGTTACACTGGTAGTCCCTCCCCACCTCATATGCACTTGAAAAGACCATATTACCCTTTTCTTTTTAATTTCTTTTATTTTTATTCAACAATTACCAATTAATAATATTTAAAACATTAAAACACTAAAAAAATAGAAAAAAGAATCGGGCCTCTCCCACCACCGCCGTCTGGGCGTCTCCCACCTCCGCTGTCTGGGCCTCTCCCACCACCGCCGTCTGGGCGTCTCCCACCTCCGCTGTCTGGGCCTCTCCCACCTCCGCTGTCTGGGCCTCTCCCACCACTGCCAAAACCATCTACACCCTCTTGCCCTGAAAATGTGACACCTCCGACGACCACCGTCAAAATAACCTACACCCTTTCCCCCTGAAAACAAGCCACCGTCTGCCACCACCACATATCACAGTTTACCACCTCCCACTCAAACCTAACCACCGTAAATCCCACCCATTCTGATGACCACCTACCATCGCCACTCACAATCGTCTTTGCCAATCGTCCCCGTCAAGAAAACCAAGAACCACCACCTTCTGCCACCCCTAATCAAAGCAGGATCAAGAACATCAATCGAGAATCAAGGACAAGATTCAAATATTGCGAATCAAGAACAAGAAGAAGAGAGAGAATGCGACGAAACCCTAATGAAGAAACCCAAATCTGAAAAATAGCTTGAAAAACCCTAATGAAGAAAGGACGTGGGTGACTGAGGGTGACGCAGCGGAAGGATAAAACGTATGATACAGAGGGAGGAGATTGGTGGTTGTGGTCTGAAACGCAACGGTGGTCGTGGATGGTGGTGACGCAACGAGACTTCCGGCGAGAGGAAGTAAGGGGGTGAAGGGAGATGCGCGTCGTGGTGGGGTCTTCCGGCCAGAGGGAGGAGAATGGTGGTGATGGTCGTTGTCTTCAGCGGAGGTACAACGTCGGTGGTGGTTGTGGGTGCCGGTGGTGGCTGTTTGGGTGGGTGCGGCGGCGAAGAGAAAGAGTAGGGGAGGACAGACGAGATGTGTGTGGGGTGTGTATATTATATAATAATAATAATAGTAATATAATAGTATAATATTATTATTAGTTTAATTATTAGTTTTCACTTATTTAAAATTAGAGAAAATAATAAAAAAAAGAAATAAGGGTATAATAGACTTTTTAAATAAAAGATTAAGGGTATTTTGGTCTTTTTAATAGGACCAGTGACTACCAGAGTAACAAAGTGCATGCTATAGGACTCTCAGTATAATAAACGAAGATAAAAAACCACGGATGTAATAAGTGACAAACCACGTGCACCTGAAATTTTCTCAAGTTTATAACAACTTCGGTTAAAATGTAATAATCGCTTTTTTCGTGAAGGGTTCCATTTTCTGATCTCGTAGAGCTCTAAATGATTGTGTAAATTTCTAGTAAGCGTTGATCGGATCGATTGATAACCTAAACTAGGGTTCATTGGATTCAATTTTCAGTTAAACGGTAATTGCTAATTTTCTTCTTTGAATTAATTTCCTACATCTGTTAATCAAGGTTAAAGTTTGGTTAAGAGATGGGGAAAAGCAGCAGTGATGGAGAAACAGGGGCGAATTGTAAGAAGTATGGTGTTCCTTTCTATGGTGCTTCCTTTGTCCCTCGCAACGCGCTCAGATCATTTGACACAGAACCTAAACACGAAGACGAGGTTGTTGGTGATGTACCTAACTACGTGATTTTTGCCGGAGGTGGTGGTGAAGGTCGAAGTGGAATCCCTAACGCTCTCATCATCTCCCTCTTTGATCCTGCTTCCAATTCCCTTTCTGATCAACCCGTGAGTTCCTATTTTTCCTTACATTTTCTTCTTCTCTGAAGATACAATATACATATGATATAGAGCCAAAAAATCATAGAGCCGTTTTCACAGGTCGAAGGCATTGTAGGAAATTTGAGCTAGCAAAGCAAAAGTTAATTATTTTGGATCAGTTGAACTAGAATAATTTCTAGTTTGTAATTCGTTTTATTGAAATTAAAAAATGTAATTGTGGTTCATTCGCCTTAAGATGATAAAAAATCATTTTCAAATTGAAGAATTAATACTTGTACTACACAACTGTCTTGATGCTTTATTCAGTACTACAGTTTGAAGAGACCGATTGAGTTCCAGGTTGGCTATTGATAAAAAAAGTTGGCATTGTCTCATAATCAGTCATTAGTCCATTTTTTTTGTGAATTTTGTCCTCGATAGTCCTTGTTCTTAAGCTACAAATAACATACGAAAGGTTGGATGTGTAAATTGGGATTAGCACCAAGAATTAGTGCATCTGTGCACTTTGTTTTAACTAGCATGCTTACTAGCTGCCTCAAATGGTACCTTTCTATGATGCTTGGAAAATTGTGGAAACAATTATAGTAATTATCAAAAGCAGCAGCATTTGTTTGTTGGCATTGGTTTTACATGTTTTACTATATGCTAAGGCACATGACTTCCATGTGTGATAAGCATGTGTATTCAAGATGATAGACGATGAAAAAACCTCCTTTTTTTCTCTATAGGAGAGTCTTACGCTTATTATGCTGTATTACTTTAGTAAATTAGAACATTTAGCTGGGAACTCATGTAGATGGATCACTTTTCTTATTTGCTGAATTTGATTATTAAAGAAGTAAAAGGATTGAATTGGGCACACAGGCGGGCAACCTCTTGAACGTTGATCAAATTAAAGTGTTCTAGTCCGATTACAGTCTGTCAAGATTTCTCAGTTCTCATGTATTTATACTTTTAATCCTCGATAGTCGATACCTGCATTGTCATCTTGGTGGAGTATCAAAGATGTAATATTATATGTTATATTATTAGTATTGTTATCCCTCTATACCTGTTGTCATCCTGGTCTTCCTTTCAAGTTGTTTGGTATTTTATGTTTCTTTCTTGTTAGGCAATGTACATAATAAAATATCAATAATATAAGTAAAATAATATTTGTAAGTAACTTTAAAATGTTTGGGGGTAAAACATACCTTTTACCCAAACTGTCGACCTTTTCGATTTGATGTGTTGGTATTGGGGGCGGACTTGGGTGGCCCATGTGAGTAAAAATTATGATGGGTAGCCTATTTGGTTATAAACAATATCAAAGGTGGCCAATATATACATAATACTATTGTTGAGTAATCTCCCACATTGGACGAATAGTGACTTTGTAATATACTTATAAGTGTCATGGGCTACTCCTCTCAAAACCAATTGGTTATGAGAGGAGTAGCCCATGACACTTATAAGTATATTACAAAGTCACTCTTCGTCCAATGTGGGAGATTACTCAACACGCCCCCTCACGTGTGGCGTTCTTTTTTTTTCTCGCGCCTAACACGTGGATAGATATGGGTTACGTGGAGTGGGTGAACCTTGCTCTGATACCATGTAAGTTTGTGGGGTTCCAACTCAAAACCAATTGGTTATGAGAGGAGTAGCCCATGACACTTATAAGTATATTACAAAGTCACTCTTCGTCCAATGTGGGAGATTACTCAACAACTATATCCTTTTATACAAACACATAGTAGATTAATGCGATCACATCACTAAAGAACTTGAGGAACAAACTCTGTGTGCATATACGGTCACAATGAACTCGATTAGTGTCCATCTTGGTTTAAGTGTTGAACAATGGCTTAAGCATGATGAGATTTGATCTTATGTGTCTGTATGTTTTTTTAAATAATTTTTTAGCTTAAATCTATCACAGGTAAGTAAGCTTGGAACTGATGATGATCTTCCCTATAGAATGGCTGTTCATCCTGGAGGTGAGGGTGTAATATGTTCGTTGCCAAAGAGTTGCAGGTAATTATTTAGTTACTATGTTCATTAGTTTAATTCGGTTATAATGACATTACCCTTTTGAAATTGGCCTGTATAGATGGTTTGAATGGGAATCAACCAAGGAAGAAGATGTATTGACTTTGACTCTAAAGCAGTCTGAAAAAGTCCTTTATGAATTGGAACATATTGGTCAACAATTGGCAGTTACTTTCAGCCAAGATGGTTCTTTACTTGCCCTAGGCGGTGAGGTAGCGCCCATCTTTCACATACCCTAAATCTCAAGTCTCAACATTATATTTGCTTATGAATTTGTTTGTTATGTAGAATGTCTGTTTTTTTTTAATGATTCTACAATTTTTAATTAATCAAGTTATGGTGCAGTACAGGATGGGAAATTGAGGGCATTCAAGTGGCCTAGCATGGAATCACTTGTTGATGTACCTGATGCTCATGCCTCTGTGAAAAATTTAGATTTCAGGTTCTTAAATGTTGCTGAGTTAATACATTCAGACTCAATATTCACTAGTTCTGACTGGCTGTTAATCTGTCCTGTGTTGCAGCCCTGATGGGAAATATCTAGTTTCTGTAGGAAGTGGTGGCCCTGGTAGAGTTTGGGATATCTCATCATCAACACTTAAAGCTTCTTTACCCAAAGAAAATGTAAGAAATGACTCCTAACCATATTGGGCAAACTCTTGCTAAAGTCGCAATAATATTTTACTTGGGTGATAGGATGCTAATTAGAAGTGGGAACTTCGACCCATTTTCCTATAAACGGGTCAATTTAGGTTTAATTTCATCTCAAATGGGTCAAATAGTTTGAGCTAAAGGATTTAATTAAAAAGGAGATGGTCAAACGTGTACAAAGTCATTAATAGTATATTTACATGCTGAAAACCTACTAAATTGCTTTATTAAAGAAAATTAGATTACATTTGTAACATATATATTTTTGTAACATATTTAGCATGTTAATTATTAATAAAAGTTTAAAGAAGTGGATAAAAGACACATTTACGATTGGCCCAATGTTTGGCCAGTCCAAAAATTTACCCTTTTTGACCCGTTACCCAACTCTCCTGACCTGTTAATTTTGCCACCTTTAATTTTCATTTATCTAATGATTTTAGGGGCCTTGGCTGATGTTTTCCTTTTCACCCTGATATAAATCTAACTTCATTTACTTGTGGCTTTCAGGATGAAGTTTTTGGATTTTGCAAGTTTTCGCAAAACAACGTTAACGATCAAGTTCTATATGTGACTGCAATGCGAGGTGCATGTCTACTGTTTGACATCCTTGACTTCATTCTTTAGCACCATTTTTCATATTCCTTTTTTTTGTGGTTAATACAAATTTGAGTATTAATTCTCTTATACTATAGTATAACGTATGGTGTAGCTAACAAACCATTTTGACAAATTTTAACTTGGCTAGATCGAGGAGGAAGTATCATTAAGTGGAACACCACATCATGGAAACGTATAAGCTCAAAGCTCATAGTGCGGGACCCGATTTCCGCGTTTAATGTATCAGATGATGGAAAGTATCTTGCCATGTAAGGCTCGTTTTGCTTATGTTACTATCTTAATATTATTGGTTCATTTCTATTAACTTGGTGTAAAGACACAGCCAGTAACACGACTAAAATAACCACAATGCTTTTTAATCCCTGTAGATAAAGTACTAAATAACTTCAAAAAAAGAAGATCAAGTACTAGATAGATTTGATTATTGAATAGATATTTCTTACAATGCTTGCTTAGAGATCTTCTTTAACAAAAGCAATGTCTAATATATTAAGTGCTGGATACTTCTATATCTGGTAAGGGTTAATGTCATAAAATAGTTACTGTTTCTTACTGAAAAAATCCAATTTGTAAGTTGTAATCATCAATGCACAAATTGCATATTTTGGGAAGAAACAGTAAGCATGTTGCATTATATGTTGCATTATATGGTTACATTGAAGTTTGCTGTTTGCTCACTTTATAGCTAGACAAGTACTTTTCCTAGTGTGTGTTTCTCAGTTCCTTCTAAATAACTAGTTTTCTTGATATCCACAGTGGTACTATCCAAGGAGACATTTATATTTTGAATGCTAGTAATATAAAAGTGCAGACTGTAGTAAAAAAAGCACATCTGGGCCTTGTAACAGCTCTAGCTTTCTCACAAGATTCAAGGTAATGATATTTCTTTTCTTTTTTTCTGTTTTCTTTTTAATTTCTGTCATGCCTTTGCTTTCCATACAACATCCTGGTGAAGCTTGTTGTTCCAATACAGAGCTTTGACATCTGCATCTTTGGATTCAAGTGCAAGGGTGACACAAATCAAAGAAACTAAGAATAACGGTACATTTTCCCTTCTATTCTCTTAACATTGTTTGCCAATTAGTCAACTACAGACCTTACAATTGGAGTTTTTGTAAACTTCAATATGTATGTAAACTAGGATGAAACACATGTTTATAGCTACTTTTTTATTTGTCGCGTTGTGTCTGATGTAGGATTTAAGAGTCATGTAGAGACTTTCCATGAGTAGGATTCATGAAATCTCAGCACACAACATGTTATTTAAAAACATGAACATCTAAAATTTTCATTAGCTCTGATCTTAATTGTCATTTGTGCCCTTTCTTAGTGCTAAATCTTCTGGCTTTCTTATAATAAGTTAATATATTTTCATGCTTAAGTAATTATACTTGTATCAACCACTGATTTTGTTTTCTATATCTTAATTGTGTGCAGGATTTAACATATGGATCCTGTCGTTGATCATCTTCCTTGCAGCGGCTATATATTATGTCAAAACACAAGGTTTTTTTCTCTAAAAAAATCCCGGCTTTTACCTCTAAAGTTTTGAACAAATTTCATCACTTGTACTCCAAATTCTCTAAGTGGCTGCTTATATTATGTCAGAAAGAAGCCACCACACAATTTACACCCTAGTTTCATAGATTTTTGTACTTTTTCCTTCTTGTAGATTTGATTTGAGCCTACAAAGAGTAATTTGTTAGGCCTAAATGAATGAGAGTCTGCTTGTTGGCCACATTTTCTGGTGGTTTTCAGAAGTAAAACACATCTTGGTTACAATTCGTTGTTATTTAGAGGACTGAAGTTATATTACTCGTTATAAGTTACACACAATAGTGCATTGTACAATGACGTGATAGGCAAGAAAAACAATAAAATTAGTTGTCACCTGATCGGCAACAAAGTGAAAGTTGGTTATTCCTATATATAGTAGTGAGCTCTTATTGGTATAAACAACAGGTTTCTATGACAAGCTATTTAAACAAATGTATGACACGCAAGGGTGTGTTTAATTACAATTATTTAGTCAATATTGTATGATCAAAACATTTGTCAAAATTAGGTGTAGATAAAGAAGAAAGGGACTAGTGAAATATACATGTTACCAGTTAGTGAGTAGGAGGATAAAATATGATAATATTACAAGTATATATAGAATTTTACTCGAAATAAAACTAGTGGGGTTGACTTTGATCTCTTATAATGGTAATTTTTTTATACTTACAAAATCAAATATTTCAACTGTTCTGAAAGCCATTACAATTTATGAGACCACATGGCCTTTTTCATGCCAACCATGTACGATTTATTGTAATAAACCGGCTAGTGTATAAGTAGCGTTAAGCTAAGAGGGTTTGTCGGGGTTTCATCAAGAAAACAACTCCTTTGATTATTAACAT
This sequence comes from Pulicaria dysenterica, assembly GCA_947179395.2. Lineage (NCBI taxonomy): Eukaryota > Viridiplantae > Streptophyta > Magnoliopsida > Asterales > Asteraceae > Pulicaria > Pulicaria dysenterica. The sequence continues at coordinate 84,075,578 of OX359292.1, forward strand.
TATTAGCTCGTACTTAACTGACCGAACAAACCAAATTAGAGACCAATTCGTCATGAAAACTTACTTTAAAAAGAAAAAAGTACACCAAATGAAAAAGTCTGAACAAAATCTACATAAAAAGCAATTATAGGGACTACCTATGCAAACTACCCTTTCATCATTTAACACGTGCTCAAAGAAGGATTCAACACGACTGGTTCGGATCAATTACCGGATCCATATCCGGGTTCGGATCATCAAGCAAACCTTCCATCCAGCCCACCCACCCTCCCCATCACGCCCTACCCCCCACCATTGCCCTATAAAACCCTGTCTCAGTTCTCTCCTCAATTCACATCAAATTCACGGACAAATTTCCCCTCGTGAATTCTCTCCCTCTCTCTTTCTCTGTCACTCCTACTTTTTCTCTACTGGATTTGAATCAGCAAATACGCACACACATAATCAATCGAAGGTGCGTATTTCCCTATCTACCATATTTGAATACATATAATCGAATTGACTGACTCAGCCTTTACAAGAATTATGCTAAATCTTACATCGATTACCCCCTTTCGTTGATATGATTTCTCTTTTGGGATCTATAATATCCGTATTTTCCTGTCGAGGATTGGATTGGATTGGATTAATCAAACCTTTTCATTTCTGCATTTTTTATCGGTAAGAATCCAATCGACAATGTTACTAATCTGATAATTGGGTATTGTAAAATCGTGGGGTTTGTGACGTATGTACATGGTATTGGTATTGGTATTGGTATGAATGTATGATGAATGCCCTAGATGAAATGTGATTGTTGGATCTTGAGAATCGGATCTTTTTAGGAAGTGGGACTGTGTCAGCTAAGCTAGCTATAAATATTAGATATGACTTATCTTAACTTATTTAGGGTTAGATTATCATATTCATAATTTCATACGACTGTAAATGGTTAATTGGAGAGAATATGCCTGAGACTATTTTGGTATCATTGTACAAGTATGTTAATGTGACTAAAACGTGTTGTTTTGTATATATTAGTGCTTTGTTTTCCTTGAAATGTGTGATAGGATTACATGAATCTGTTTATTTATGAGGGTTTCAATCTTCAAAAATTCACCTTTTGTGTACAAGCTTATGCAATGTTGATGTTCTGCATAACTTTAGGTCTGGGGTATTTATCATGTTTTATATTCCGGTTTTATTTGCAGGACATATAGTTGTAGCATGTATTTAAAAGCTTCAAAAGTTCTAGGTGAATTTATCACTTTCATTTGGTAATTGGGCATGTGATCTGCATCTTCTTGTTCTAAAAGAGCTGCAAATCGAGGTGTATATTTATTAATGTATACGAGTAATGAGTTCAAAAGGAAAGCCATTATTTGATCTCAATGAACCTGCAACCGAGGAGGATGAAGAGAGTGATGGTATCTTCTCTTTCCAGCTCCACAGGGCTGTTCCATCAACTACGCATATTTCAGATTTGTTTAAAGCATCAAATAGTCCTCGTAGAATTATAAACAACAATGCTTTTTCTCATGCGTCTTCTGGTTCGGGCTTTCAGCCTTTCATTCGATCAAAAAACACACCAACATCTGAAGTTAGTGAAGATCAGAAAAAGGAAATTGATACTGTGTCCACCATTGAAAAAGAAGAAGGTGAATGGTCTGATGCAGATGGCAGTAATATTCCCGAAATTTCAAATTCTACTCCACATGATAAATCAGAGATGAAACAAATAGACACTTTACTGGATCAAAGGGGTTCAAATGTTGATGATGTGAAGGATGATAATAGTAATCATGGTTCTGCAGGAGTTGAATGTGATAGAAAAAGTAGTGATAGTCAAGAAGATTCTATAGCCGGTCTAAAACGAAAAGAGATTAAAGGCATTGAAGCAATTCATGCTTTAAAAATTGCTAATAATCCCGGAAAACGTCCTAAAATCGACCAACAAAAGGAAGCAATGCTGGGGAAAAAACGTAGCAGGCAAACAATGTTTCTTAATCTTGAAGATGTGAAACAAGCGGGAACCATTAAAACCTCAACCCCTAGAAGACAGAACTTCCCGCCACCTGCCACTTCTCGTATTGTGAAAGATAAACAAATTCAGGCACCAATAACAAAGGATTTTAAACAGGTTGATCAATCATGCAATGAAAGCAGCAGTTATGTGGATTCTAATGATAATAAGTCTGAATGTAATAATGGTGACATGAATTCAGGAATTTTAGGTCGTCCAAAAAGGTCCATTAGCAGTATCGATCTTGCTGCAGAGGATAAATCGGTTAGTAATCATAAGCAGAGTCTATTGAAGCAGACAAAGAATACACAGATTGCGGGTAGAAAAATGGGGTTAATTAGTCAGAATTCAGTTGATATTATATCAGGAGGTAAAAAGCTTCCTTCTAAGAAGCCATTGACTGTTGTTAGTCAATATCAGGACACATCGGTTGAACGGCTTCTTCGTGAGGTGACTAACGAGAAGTTTTGGGAACTTCCAGGTGTGTAACGCTCTACAAGTTTAAATTTTTATTAATAGTTAGTGTATTTATGAGTTTATAATTCTTGTATAATAAAACAATAAAAATATTTATAAATTCAGACAATGAGCTTCAACGTGTTCCTGGAAGTTTTGAATCGGTAGAAGATTATGTTAAAGTATTTGAGCCCTTGCTTTTTGAGGAATGTCGGGCACAACTCTACAGTACTTGGGAGGAATTGAGCGAAACAACTTCTAGAGATTTGCATGCAATGGTCCGTATAAAAAGTGTTGAGAGACGAGAAAGAGGTATATATAATTTTTTCTATATATTGATACTGTTACTTTAGATGTGGATTTATATTAATAGTATAATCTTGACTATATGTGTGTTCACAGGTTGGTATGATGTGATACTTCTACCTGCAAGTGAATGCAGATGGAATTTCAAGGAGGGTGATGTGGCAGTTCTTTCGAACCCTAGACCTGGAGCATGTATGTTTACATATCTTCAATTTACTAACAAAAAAAGAAACTCACAATTAAATTATATATTTATGCAAACAAAGGTACCAAATATTCACAATCCAAAACCGAATTTGAAGACTAGGGAGATTGGATTTTTGTCTCTTAATTTTCGTAATTTTCTCTTAATCAAACCACCATTTAAATTGACGAATATTCTTGATTCTTGAACGTATAGTACTCTAGTTTGTATTATATGAATTATTTTGTGTACATTAGTTTGAAGAAATTTCTACAAGTAGCTTTAAAATGACTAGTGTCCCCTAGTAAGCATTCATTCATAATATTTACATATAAGTAGTCCAAAAATACTTTATTTGTATGATACTTTCTAAAACATAAAAAAGTTGTTTCTAAACTAATTAAAGAAAGTTGATAGCAAAAAATCAAAAACACTAAGGAGAAGTTTGATAAAATAAAATGATTAAGCATCGAATGATTATGTGATCTGAATAATTCCACATGCTCTGTATAAAACTGGCTTTTAATGTGATAGTTTGTTTGATATGGTTTCTGAATGAACAATCTGAATGCTGAAAATTACCATATCAACCTTTATTACATAATACGATATGATTGCTTAACAAAGCAACATGTGAAAAAGGGTGTCAAAAAAAAAACCAGGTCCTTAATTAGGAGGTGTTTTAAGGTGGAATGATTTAGCATCATTTTAATGTTTCATTCGTTACAGTCTTCATTCAGAGGGTATAATCAAACGCGCTGAATGCTGAACGATTCAGCATTCCCGCTAAATGGGTCCATTTAGCTAGAAACAAGCAGCCCCTAAGAATATCTCTTAAAATTTAGATATACAAAAGAAATTCACTCTAGACACAATAAGAGTAATTATTATTTAGGCCAAAATTGAATGGAATATATTATTTGGACAATATGCAGGTAAACCAGCCGGGGAGGTGTACGGTGTGAATGGTTGCGTGGCTGGTACTGTGAGGCGGCACATACCAATAGATACTCGGGATCCTACAGGGGCCATTCTTCACTTCCACGCCGGGGATTCTTATGATTCCAATAGGTCTGTTGATGCACAAAATATATAATGTATTTAAAATATCGTTTTTTTTTTACTTTCCTTTGTTCTGTTTTGACACTGGTTGTCCAATTACAGTAAGCTTGATGATCATCATATTCTAAGGAAACTACACCCGAAGGGAATCTGGTTTTTAACTGTTCTTGGCTCTCTTGCTACAACTCAAAGGGAATATATTGCATTACATGCATTTCGTAGACTCAATTCCCAGGTGAATCCCGGAATTTTCATGTCAATGTCAACTTACAAAACATGTTCTATGTAGGGATGTAAGCGAGGCTAGGGAGCCGAGCCTAAGCTTGATACTTATCGAGCCAAGCTCGTTTAGGTTTTATTTATGCTCAGCTAGTTTAGAGCTCAGCTTCTTTAATGTATATGAAGCTCGGGGCTCGGCTCATTTAAGCTTTTTTTGTTTAGGCTCGGGTATTATTTTGAAATTTCCATTAAAATGATATATATATATATATATATATATATATATACACACACACACACATATATATAAATATCAAAACATATAAGATAGAAATTATATTATATATAAAGCTCGTTTAGGCTCACGAGCTTAGTTGATCCCGCTCTTTTAGGCTCTAGCTTGGGCTTGTTTACTAAATGAGCTTTTGTTTGGGCTCGAGCTCGTTAAGGCTCTGCTAATTTGGAGCTTTTAATGATCCGAGCTTGAGTAGCTCTGCTTGTTTACATCCCTAGACTTCCATGCAAAGATGATTAATTGTTTTGTATTGTATGCTTTTGTTTAGATGCAAACTGCGATTCTCCAACCGAACCCAGAGCTATTCCCCAAATACGAAGAACAAACACCTGCAATGCCTGATTGTTTTACACCAAGTTTTGTCGATTATTTACACCGGACTTTTAACGGGCCCCAGTTATCCGCAATTCACTGGGCCGCAACACATACAGCTGCTGGTACAGCTAACGGGCCCACTAAAAGGCAAGAACCGTGGCCCTTTACTCTAGTTCAAGGGCCCCCAGGAACAGGAAAAACGCATACGGTTTGGGGAATGTTAAATGTTATCCATCTTGTTCAATACCAGCATTATTATACTGCATTGCTTAAAAAACTAGCTCCAGAAAGCTACAAACAAACAACCGAGAATCTCGCTTCTGATAATGTCCCAAATGGGTCGATTGATGAGGTCCTTCAGAGCATGGATCAGAATCTCTTTCGAACGCTTCATAAGCTCTGCCCGAAACCGAGAATGCTAGTTTGTGCTCCTTCAAATGCTGCAACCGATGAGCTGCTTACACGTGTTCTTGATCGTGGGTTCATTGATGGCGAGATGAAAGTTTACCGGCCCGATGTGGCTCGAGTCGGTGTTGATTCTCAAACACGAGCAGCTCAGGCTGTCTCAGTTGAACGGAGAACCGAGCAGCTTTTAGCCAAGAGCCGAGATGAAGTTTACGGGTGGATGAATCAGTTAAGAGGTCGTGAAGCTCAGTTGTCTCAACAAATCGCATCTCTTCAAAGAGAACTTAACGTTGCAGCTGTCACAGTCCGGTCCCAAGGTTCAGTGGGTGTGGACCCGGACATTCTTGTGGCTCGTGACCAGAGCCGTGACTCTTTGTTACAAAATCTTGCAGCTGTGGTCGAGAACCGGGACAAAGTTCTGGTGGAAATGTCTCGGCTTTTTATTTTAGAAGGCCGGTTTCGCGGTGGTGGGAATTTTAACTTGGAGGAAGCTCGGGCTAGTCTTGAAGCAAGTTTTGCTAATGAGGCTGAGGTCGTTTTCACAACAGTCTCAAGCAGTGGTCGGAAGCTTTTTTCACGGTTAACCCATGGGTTCGATATGGTGGTTATTGATGAAGCAGCCCAAGCTAGTGAAGTCGGTGTTCTTCCACCTCTTGCACTCGGTGCAGCCCGGTGTGTTCTTGTTGGGGACCCACAACAACTACCAGCAACCGTTATTAGTAAATCAGCCGGGACGTTGCTATACAGCAGAAGTCTTTTTGAAAGATTTCAACAAGCCGGGTGTCCGACAATGTTACTTTCGGTTCAGTATCGTATGCACCCGCAAATACGAGAATTTCCCTCTCGATACTTTTATCAGGGACGTCTTACTGATAGTGAAAGTGTCGTGAATATGCCTGATGAGCTGTACTACAAGGACTCGTTACTAAGACCGTACGTATTTTATGATGTTACTTATGGGCGAGAGTCACATCGAGATGGGTCGGTTTCTTACCAGAATGTACACGAAGCCCAGTTTTGTTTTCGTTTATATCAACATCTTCAAAAAAGTGTCAAGTCTTTAGGCATACCAAAAGTCTCTGTGGGGATAATTACACCTTACAAGTTGCAGTTGAAGTGTATACAACGGGAGTTTGAGGAAGTTTTGAAGTCGGAAGAAGGGAAGGATCTTTATATCAATACTGTTGATGCTTTTCAAGGGCAAGAACGTGATGTTATTATTATGTCGTGTGTGCGTGCTTCAGACCATGGTGTCGGCTTTGTTGCTGATATTCGTCGAATGAATGTTGCTCTCACACGTGCAAGAAGAGCACTTTGGGTATCTCTTTCTTTCCATTGACTTCTTTTTTCATTATAAACTTATAGTTTCCTTAAAGGATTAATTGAATGTAGATCAATTAGAAATTGCAAGGTGGGCGGGTCACACATTATTCGGTAACGAGTCAAAGGGGGTAACGAGAATCGTTTGTAACATTATTAGTGACTCATTAATAAGGGTATATTAGTCATTTATGACACCCTTATATATATGTATATAGGCAAAAGTTCAAACGAGAACTGTTTTTCGTACGAGAACTGTGAGAACTGTTTTTAACGGCATTAGTGACTCATTAATAGGGGTATTTTGGTAATTTATATATATTTACCCAACCGTGAATTGCATCCGGGTGAGCCGTCATAAATTTACGATGAAACAAGGGCCAATTTGACCCGTTTACTTATAAGTGAATTGGTTGAAAGAAATTGACTAAAGTACGTTTCTTTTACTGAAATTTTCCCTTTTCATTATTAACTTCCAGATTTTGTTTTTTCTCTTGGTGTTTAAAATAGGTTATGGGGAATGCGAGTACACTGGTTCAATCTGATGACTGGGCTGCATTAATCGCTGATGCAAAAACCCGAGAATGTTACATGGACATGGAGTCACTTCCTAAAGATTTTATGGTGTCAAAGGTGGCACCACCAGTGTACGGTCCTGGTCAACCACAGTCAAGGTTTTCTAACATGAGGAGTTTAAAGAGACCTGGGTTAAGACACAGATCATACGACCACACGGAATTTAGATCAGAAGACAATGGGAAAACAACAAACTCATCTTTTGCTTCAAGAAACGGGAATTACCGCCCTTTCAAACCACCAATGGAGACTTCTCTTGATGATTTTGATCAATCAGGTGATCATTCAAGAGATGCATGGCAACATGGCATTCAAAAGAGACCAAATTCAGCCCTGGTTTCAGGAAAAAGAGACCCGTGATCCCAGTCTTAACAATATTGTTGGTTCTTGAAAATCGAACTAAAGCTGACTCAGGGTGTATATCTAAACGTCTTTTAGAGTGTGAGCAGAACGAATGGCGTGGCTTTAAAGCTCTTCAAACGGGCCAGAAACACCCGTTGTTGAAAGAAACTAGTTCAAAATGTGGATTTTGCTTGCGGGCCATGAAAATTAACCCTTAATTCGCCACCAAGAGTATTCAGGTGAGCAATGTTTCTTTATTCCATGTCTTGACACCATGAAATCTTGAGGATTTTGCATCCAAGACGTCGGTGAGCACTCGGTTTTTCCATCATTTGTCGGGAATTGACTTATGACCGGGGATGAACACGAGTTTGAAGATGTGGATATACATACAGAGGATCAGTGAATACAAAGATATAGGGATCTGATTTCTAATGTGGATGGATTCATCTAAAGTATAACTTAAAGAATTGTGGTATACAAAGTGTCAAAATTGTGTATATAAAAGGGTGGTGTTGATGATTAAGGGGAAGAAGAAGTTGAGTAATATGTAAACTTGTCGGGTGATGGTAGGCTTTTTGTTGTACATGATTTTACTTACATTATATTTATGATCTTTAATTTATTAATTATTTGTAAGGGAATAAAAATTAGACCTGAAAAAATGTGTTTTTCAAGTGATCTCAAGCTCAAGTCAATCATGCATCACTCACCCTTATTTATGATGAATATAGGGCTGCCTGTCCTTGAGGTCTAAAATTGAAATTTAGACTTTATTTTAGACCAAAGACGGTTGCAACTGAATTGGAATATGAATTATGATAAATTGACCAATTTGCTCTTTACGTTAATCAAAGAATACACGTTAAAGAAAAACCGAACCTTGTTTAATCTATACTTTACACAATCGATGGCCACATATGATTGAACTACCAAATGAACCTTGTTTAATCTTCACTTTACACAATCGATGGCTACATATATTCTTATGATAGGATTAATAAGATAATTCATGTTTGGTAAAACATGATCTATCATGTTTTCGAGTGGATCCTACAAAACAAAGAAAATTCTTGACTAATATAAGAGACTCACTCTTATATTTGTGAGAAAACACAATCAATCATGACTTGCTTTTCATTAATTTTTGTCTAACTTTGAACCGCCTCATTTACAATTAACCCGTTGACCCATTACCTGCTATTTATTTGTTTTTTATTAATTTTTTCCAATAAACACATATGTGTGGGGCACACATGTGACTTGCTATTGACGTGATTGTCTTTAATCTATTACTAAGCGAACATAAGTTAGACATATCATGTATATAACACTTCAATTTCTCAACATGTATTATCTGATTTGGCTATAATACTAAGGGCTTGTAGCCTAGCGGTATTTGATGGTTGTGGAGTAGTTCCGCCTTCTAAGAGCTTGTGGTTTCAAGTCTGGCTGTGAACAATAAAGTAGATTTATGAGTAGGTTTAGTGGGTGCGTGAGTTTGTCGTTCAAAAAAATCTGATTTGATTATAAACATATAAACATCACTATTCCTCACGTCACATTAACGTTTTATAAATCTTATTTTTATAACCACACTCTAACATAAAATTTGATAACAAAAATTTAATAAAAGTATACAAATTTTGACCAAAATCCAATAATTTAAATATACATAAATTAATTTATAGTGTTTGCATGGCATGAATTATAATGCCGACTGTTAGTTGCACGTCCAATTTGACCTTGTCCAAGAAACCATCAGAATTTGAGCTTCGGTATCATCAGCATCTCATCTGATCTGCCTGCTTTTCTTCTCCCCCATTCATCCGAATCAATAAATTCAAGAACCTCTTTTTTGATTTCCTAATTAACCACCCTTTTATTAATTAATATAATTAAATTTGTTTAATCACCCTCCTAATTTCTCCTCTTTGCTGGTTACACATCTTCTTTGAGATCTCTGTATACTCTGTTCTTCAATCTCTCGTCACAACCCAGAAGAACAAGGTGATCTGTTTTTCTGTTTTTTTTAATATATTTTATAAAATCTTTGTTATCTCATCCAATTACTTATCTTGTTTAATTTCCTTGTTAATTACAATGCTGATCGCACGAAATTTGATGAAATTGTGGTTGGAAATAATGGTTTTCAAGAGTGGCATGCAGTACTCTGTTTGAATTAGTTTACTGTTGCTTGGATTTGATCTGATTCAACACAGATTAGTGATTCATCTGAATTTGAAATTTTTTTTGATCCAGTTTTCTGTTTTATTGCTTATACCTGTGTTTAATGAAGAAAAAAAAAACTTTTTTCCTTTTTTGGTTTTTTTCAGACTGTGGATGATTGTTCTTGAACCATACTGAGAATTCTTTTTCAAGATTTTAATTCCTAGAACTAATTGTTAGTTTAGTTACTTATAGTCATGTGGGTTATCTGAATTTGATTAAAAAGTTCACCTTTTTAATCATTTGTATCTGATCATCACCATACTGAAGTATAGTGTGTTTAGTGGATATAAATATACTTATGTGGGTCAAGGCATGATTGTTTCATGATTCTCTGGAGTTTGAAATCCGCTTAGATGAATTTGAAGTGTACTTTGATTTATTGTGTGATTAGTTGATTAGACTTGTGTGTTCATCAGTATCTGAAGAAATGAATGTTGACCTTTTGGTCAATGCATGAATGTTTTTGAATTACAATGAAGTAATTGTGTGTTTTTTTGCTTAATCTTATGTTGAATATGTTAATTTTACGAAAAAGGTGTTGACTTTTCAATAAAATGTTCAATGATATTGATTTAGGCTGATTTCTCCTTTTCTCATTCCTCAAAGAGAAATGTTTATTGTTGGTATAGAAAAGAAAATTCAATTCGGTTGGACTTTTAAGGTCAAAAACTATAACTGTCAAGTCAAAATTGATAAGGATTTTGTCACAAATATGACAGCAACTTGTGTTATATCAATTTGGTTTAATATAATTTAACTTTCCAACACATTTCTTTTACCAATTTCTAAGGAATTCACAGTGAAACTGAAGTTGGAAATTAGTATGTTTGACCTGGACTTTATCATTTTAGTTGATTTTGGTATTGTATAAATTTGACCTTTTGGATCCTTCAAATGCAGGATTTTATATAAAGCTATGAATCCACAGCTGAGGAAAACCAACTCGAATCTCTCTATTAGCCCGCAAGATCAACCGAAGTTGGTACGTTTTGAATACTTCAAGTTTTACCATCTTAAATACTTGATAAGGAAACTATAAACATATAAGAAACCATATATAAAACATACATTAACCATGTTTAATTCAAGATTAACGAGGTGCGCAAGGCAATTGAGAAGCACAAGTCACTTGACAAGATTAAACAACGGCTTGGAGATGAGTATTCTCGTTTATGCTCTGATGAATCAATATCAAGATATCTAAGGGCTCGCAATTGGAACGTTAAAAAGGCCGAAAAAATGCTTGAAGCATCCTTAATATGGAGAGTGAACTACAAACCCGAAGAGATTCGCTGGGTAAAATATTCTAGACTGAATCTTTAGTGTTACTTCACTAGAATAACAAAAAATTAAAAAAAAATTCAGACATACACTAAATCATTTATTTACTTGATTTAGGAACATGTTGCAGCCGAGGCGGAAACAGGAAAGATCTACCGATCAAGTTTTATGGATAAACACGGAAGAAGTGTACTTGTTATGAGACCTAGATGCCAGGTTTCATATCACATTCATTTTCCCTTAGTTATCAGTGTACATATAAAAAGTTTGAGAACAAAAGAACACATTTTGTCGAAAATAAATTGCTAAGTTTGAAAGTATTCACATGTGAACTAAATACAAATGGTCCAAATGGATGTATACACATGTGAATGTAACACACACGTGAACTAAATACAAATGGATATATGCACATGTGAATGTAACACACACGTGAACTAAAGACAAATGGATGTATGTACATGTAAGAAACATAGCATCATTTTTTGTTCAAAAGGTGGTCAAGTGTGTTCTAAACTTGCATAGTCTAATTTGAACGAAAGCAAAAGGTCTCAAATCACCTTCATGAATGAAGTTTTTCCTAGTTTGACTTGTGTTCTATGGACATGCTTTTTTACTTTATTTAACTGCAGAACTCAAAGTCAACGCGAGCGCAGATAAAATATTTGGTATATTGTATGGAAAACGCAATTTTTAACCTGCCACCGGAACAAGAACATATGGTGTGGTTGATTGATTTTCATGGGTTTAGTATGTCGAATATATCCATCAAGTCAACAAAAGAAACGGCTCAAATCTTGCAAGATCATTATCCCGAGAGGCTTGGCCTAGCAATTCTTTACAATCCACCCAAATTCTTTGAACCCTTTTGGAAGGTAATACTTCAAATGTTTACTTTTAAGGTCAAACCTGTACTTTTAGTCTTAAAAATTTTATATCCATTTACTTACTTTTCTTACCAGTCTTGTATTATTTGAAACCCTTATTATATAGTTCCAGACTGCAGTCTATTTTTTATTCTATAACCTACAGAATTCACAAATAATTTGAGTCTGAATATTATCTTGTTTGACTTCAATTTTGAGTTTTAAAATAGCTCCTTGTGTTATTGCAGATCTTGGTTTGACTTGTGAAGTCAAACCTGTACATCTTAATCGTGAATATGACGTGTTTGGTTTCTTTTTCAGACAAATGTTCGTTTGTTTGTCTATGATGATCTATATTTTCCTCAAGCAGCAATTCAAACTATGTTGTTGACTTCAAGATTTTGTTATTGTAGGTAGTGAAGCCTTTTCTGGAGCCGAAAACAGCAAACAAAGTGAAGTTTGTATATGCAGATGACCCAAACACGAAGAACTTCATGGAGAGCTTGTTCTACATAGACAAACTCGAGTCTGCATTTGGCGGGAAAAACGAAGCAAAATTCGATATTAAGATATACAGTGAGAGGATGAAAGAAGATGATGCAAAGAGACCTGCTGCTTTCCATAAAGGAGAAAGCAGCAGCTCCAGCAGCACACCATCAGGCCGGGCCTCCACAGTCTCAGAATTTAACCCCAATCATGACTCCGATTCTGATGGCGAGAAAACAAAGTCACCAGAGATTAATGAGGAAGAAATATTGGCGGAGGCCCAAAAGATCGCGGCGGCTGATGGTGGTGGAACAGGTAGCCGGATTGAGCCTTAGTAGTGTAACCGTTTCCAGGATTTTCTTTTATTTTTTCTAATTTTATCTGAGACTCTGGTTTTTTGCTAACCTGACATCATAAACTTCTGCAAATGTTTCAGATTATGTTTTTCTTGGATCAAATATTTTGTTGTTGATTATAATGTTGTCCTCATGATTTCATAATATCATAAAAGCTATATGATAGTGCACAGAAAGTAGTACAACATTTGTGTTTCTGCTTCTCCACAAAAGATCATATATGTTTCACACTTCACAATACTTGTATCTAATCTAAGATACTGAAAATCAAGATCTATAAGTACTGACCCGTAAAACAAATGGGTTGTAAACACGCTCCTATAAAAAGCGCAACTATCTGAAGCAAGGTTTTGTTTTTGGTATCTATAAGCACTCGCGATTCTTTAACATCAATGAAACATCTCATCTAACTTTTGCCTGTATTTAGCCAAATTCTGCAATCACAAACATATAAATTCAAATAAATTCTTTAACACAATGAAACATATAAATTCTTTCAATATTAGTTAAATTCTTTACCTTAGTATAAGCATAAACGCCCGCCTCGGTAGGGGCAGCTGGACTTCCTCTTCTGATGTATTTTTGCTCTTTAACGATATATAGCATAGGAATTCCAGTTGATAGTTCTAAGCTTATAACCTAAGATAGTATAAAACTTATGGTTCATACAATAAAAAGAAAACTAATAATACAATTTGTAAAATGGTATGGAATTCGTTCTCACCTCTTGAGAAGTGAGTTTGTCGAGATACATTATGATGGACCTCAAGGAGTTTCCGTGTGCAGCGATCATTACATTTTTTCCTGCTTGGAGTTGAGGTTCGATCTGAAAGACTCCATTTTGTTAGATTGGATTAATCTGAAGAATCTTTGAAAAAAATCACCAACCTTTTTGTTTGATACTAGTTATCTTTCTTTCTTTGAATTTCAAAAATGTATTTAACAAAATAATAGTACCTTTTGTGCGGTAACATCATATGGAAATAGGTATGGATATCACATGTTTGAATTTACAATAATTCATTAGAGTTGGAACGTTCGACTCATTAGTTATAAATTGGTCATGGGATAAAAAGGAATGTCAAATGGGTCAAACCAGTCGAATGGCGTCGAAACTGAATCACTTTATTCTTAAATTAGATTATAAGTGAAATATCCTAAGTTTTTTTGAACCATACTTGACACACTAATAATAATTCAAAATCTTTGGACCTCAACTACTATGACCCATGCCAAAAAAATTACATGTTTTGAACCACAACCATTTTGCTTCAAAAATTTATATCCATATCAAATTTCTGATTTAAATATAGTTGCTTTGACATTTGAAGTCAAAGTTAGACCAGTAATATAAAATAGAAGAAATATGAATTATGGCAATAGTACTTGTTCTTTGAAATATGCAACGGCTCTTTCAGCACACATTTCTAAACTCTCGCCATTTGGTGGTGGTATATCATAACTACGCCGCCACACATGAACTTGTTCTTTTCCATATTTATCCGCAGTTTCCTGCTTATTTAACCCCTGTAGCTCCCCATACCTGAAATAGAAAAACAAAATAAAATTTAAAAAATAATAAGAATACAAGGCTAAGTGGAAGGTTGAAATAGGAACAAATATAATCCAAAATTTCAGTTAAAGCAATACAAAACTTACATTCTCTCATTTAGTTGCCAAGCTGTAACCACAGGTATACATTGTTTTTTTGTTTCTTCACTAAAAATTTGACTCCAAGCCTTCGCCTGTTCATTTTCATCATGCATGACAATTGGTACCTACAAACAAGGAACAACTAAATTCATTCAAACTAGAGTTGGCAAATTGGGTAACTTTTGGTAATGTAGTGACCCAAAATACTTTTTGTATTGAAGATTTAAGTTTTTCTTTTATATAAATAACTAATATACTAAAGCCTAAAGGTGAATAAAACAGTTTAGGAATAAAACATAACCCGAATAAACCCCAAGTGTAAGTAGAAGACTCAAAAACATTACCTTTTTACGGCGATGTTGAGTCATGGCAAGCATGGCAGTCATCTGTGCACGAATCAAAGAGGATGTATATATCATGTCAATGGGTATATTACTTATCCTCTTACCAGCTTCAATTGCTTCTTCCACACCTTTTGTTGTTAATGGCACATCAACACAACCGGTGAACAAGTTTTTCTCATTCCAGAGAGACTCACCATGCCTAATTAATATCAAAGCGGCTTCACCTGAAATATTAATTCTATATGAGAATTTTTATCAAGAAAAATACCCAAATATTTTTAAAAATTATGAAGTATTTGATCATTTACTCATTCCTTAAGCTACCATATGAAATGATCAGTTATCTCAATAAATGGAATGAAGGAATTTATCTTTTTACTCAATGCCTGTATGGAGTAAGTAGTATTGTTGTTTGTTTTGTGTGCTGAATCTGCTGAATAAACTATATGAATGAAAGACAAATACCATTATTTATTTTGTAGAGCTTAACTGATATAATTGTTTAATAGATCTTTTGTATTACGATTTTTTATGACAAAAAATAGACAACTTATCTAAAGATAATTTCCTAAGAAATATTTCAGTAGCATAAAAAAAATCGATGATAACAAATTGCTCAAATGCGAGACATATAACTAGTAAAATACGAAAACAAAAAATAGAAACCGAAAGCGATAAAATTCAGTATGATTTATATAAATTGAGATCTATATTTATAATTTAATTTAACAGAAGTCATTACCCTATTCAATTGATTAAGTAAAAAATCAAACAGCACCTAAATAAATTAAGCAGCATGGTAGAAAGTAGAAACCTAACATCAGTGAGCGATTACCACACCATGAGTCCCAAAAAACTTGCAAAACTTGTGCCTTCTGGCAAAGTTTCAATCCAAATTTCCTCTCTTGCCCATTCATAGTCACTTAGTCATCATAATTTCTAAGATTCTTGATTTTGGTTAGCAAAATTTTCCTATGGTTATTATTGAATTATATTTATGATATTTGATTGATAACAACACTTCCGTTAATAGATATGTCAGTCAACCATTGTCTACATTTAGAGTTGTTTGGATGTGCGTATAAACCGATTATTGCGATTTAAAGATGTTAAGATCCAATAAGCGATTTTGAGTGTTGGGATACATTCGAGAATGATTCTGATTTTATAATCATTTAGGGTCCAATATAATCAGATTGAGATAACCAAGTACAGAGTTAAAACAAGAAAGATGATTACTAGTTAAATGTAATATTCCTCAATAATCCATAACTTTAAGCAGCTGATTTTGATACTTGGTCATAATATTTTTTCATGAACATTTTTTACACACTAAACATGAAATTACTACTATATTCTTATCAAATGTGAAGGGAAGCAAGATAGCATACTTGATTTCTTAGAAGGGTCATTGGTGGTGCCATTTGACGGGGTAGAAATGGGACTGCTTGCTGAAGCCTGATAAGAAGAAGATGAAGCTTGAATATATCCACAACTTTTCTTTATATAGCAATAAGGTTCAGTTTTCAACGGTCCAATTACAATCTTGAAACCTCTTGTGATCAATCTCATAGAAATATTTCCACATTCCTGGTGATTGGCAGAATTACTGATATACCCGTGAGACTGGAGCGTACCAACAGATTGGTGAAACATCGTTGCAGCCATTCTAGACATAAACAATCTTAGTATTAGCATCTAGTATACATCAAGATTAACCAATTTTCTATTTTTAAACATTTTTTTTTTAATTTCATAACACACTCCATTTCAGTATATCCATTACATTGCATCATTTCCTCTTTCTGGCAAGTGTTAAATTACCTATTTGCCCTCTATCATCATTACAAGTACATTGATGTTTGTTAATTTGACTTCATAAGATTCTTGAGTTTGCTAAAGAGCATTTTAGATATTTGAAAATTACTAAAATATTTATATTAAACAACAAAACAAGTACATAAATTAGGTTAATTTGACTTGAAGTCACTTACATTATACAAACTTAGGTTGCAACCCAAACTCAAAAAGTTAACAGAGTCTAATAATTAAGAACAAAGAAACCTTTTATCCCATACTAAACATAACCATATTATCCCATACATAAATTATGATTAAGAAATAAGAATGACTTCATATCATTGTAAACCCAGCAACTATTCATCAAAACTAGACACCAAAGGTATAGCCAACCAAGAGAGGCTACACTTTGACTTTAAAAGTCAAACTTATACTTAGCAACTTCAAAACTCATACGGGGTTTCCTTTACTGACGAAACTTTATTCCTAACTATATCAGACTTAAAAATGCAACTACTTGACAACTCGAATTCGTCCAAAGACCATTTACTTGTTTGCATCAAGAAAATATTCGGTTTGACAAAAGAAGTCAAAATGTAGCCCATGAGAGTAATTGCGACGAATAAGATTAGCAGATCTGATTACAAGTTAACATAGACATCAGAATAACGAATTGACCTTCTACAAACAGCCGACCATGATTAATTAATACACAAAAGCTTCACACGAACTAATGTATTTCAAACAACTTCATATCAAAACCGTAGCAGATGGGTAATACAAAAGGTGGATTCTACGGCACAAAACCTATAAGAAACGCATCAAGATTCAAATTTTGGTGATTAAGAAGAAAGATATATTACATTACTGATGATTGATGCAGGAAAGAAATTAATTGATCGGGCGGTACAATCGATGCAGTTACAGGATCGCTACAAGAAAGTTGACGGAGCGTAAGATGATGAGCAGAGAGCAAGATGGTTGGGTTGCGTTTGATTGGGAGAGATTTTGATGGTTTTTGTGAATGTGTTAGAATTTGGTTTGGTCAGAAAAGAAGAAATGGGAGGTTTGTTGAAAAAAGGGGTTCGCAATTCTTGAAGAGTAAGAAGAAAGAGGCAGCCCTTTTTATGTCAACTTCTACCTGTTGGTTAGGTTGGAGAAGGTAGGTAGCTTGGTAGGTACTAATAGTGTGTTTAGAACAAACGGTATATTCTCTTTTGATTTTCTTTACTTTGTATAGCTTTGTATACAACAATTACAATACTCAATTCTATTACAATTATATCTCTATCTATAGATAGAAAGATTGTTTCCTGAGATAGACTTTTCCCTTTGTTTCTATCTTTTGTTAAAACAAGCTTTTTAACCCACCCGATCGTAAGTGAACTCGGATTATTTGGATAGCTTGTTCGAGTAGTTAGGGTTTCTTACTCTGGTTAATTCGGTTTAATCGTATTTTATATGAATCAATATGCGGTTTAGGTATATCTAATTCGGTATTAACCAAATAACCCTTGCAACTTTAGGACTTGTTTAGGTAAATATTCTATCTTTTTATTGAGACTAAGGAGGAAAAAATAGAATCTTTAGAAGTAGCATCATGTCATAGAAAACTCGATTCAACACTACTGACAAAATCAAGATTTAACAATAGTAAGTTTGCAATATAATTTCTCCTTCTTACATATAGCATAATGATGGATTCATCTGTCTTTATGAGGTGAGCCCTAATTATGAATATTTCAATAGTATTGCATTTGATTCAGTTATTAGGTTTATAATGTGGAGTTAAAAGTATCATTGTACCTTGAGATTGATTCAAGTTCACCTTTGTTAATTATTGATAATCTTAATATAATGAATTGTAAATCAGACCCTTTTAAAATAGTGAATTATTAGATATCTACAACTTTTTCATTTAAATTATGTTCAATTGAATATTGTGAAAGTTTCGGGAATATTAACTTGATCTGTCTAATTCATGCGTCTTGATCTGTTTTAGGAACATTAACTTGATCTGTCTAATTCATACGTCTTGATCATAATTGTAGTGACATTTCGAGATGAACATATAGAAAACTAAAACCCGGCTCTCGGCTGTTAACATGTTTTACTTCAATGAATAGTTGGAAGTTGTTTTAATTAGTTTCCCATTCTGCTTTTTGAAAAAGAAATATAATATATTACTTCATAATCCTTCTACTCGTCACAAGATAACATGTGTAATCCATTACTTCTCTTTCCTCATCTTCTCCATTGTTTTTAACACTTGTGTTAATCTCATGACAGGAGGATAAATAAATAAAAATTGTATAAGAATATATCACCTCTCTTTGAAAAATCAATATTAGGTTAAACTTACCTTAGTTATAATGCGCGTTATAATTATATCTGCCTTTTATGTGTTAATCTAGTTAGAGTTAGCTTCAAGTTTCACACATCACGTGCCATAACACAAACAGTGGTAAACATATTGATATTGTCATCTCGTTTAACATTGTATAACGTCCCAAATTTTTATTTATTTTACAAATGATAATTTCTTAAAAAAATATCATCAACCACGAAATAGATTTACAGACATTGGCAAACGTTAAATATATCAAACACGTTTAGAATGTCGGAAGCATGTCATAAATATCTGAACACATTTCAGATATCATTGTTGTCATGTCGCAGTCTTCCCCTTGTCATATTCCGAAGTCTTTGAAAAGAAATCAACATCAACGGGTAAGCAACTTTAGTAAGCTCACACAAATATCTAATTCATACTCTTGATCATAGTGTAATGACATCTTTTGAGATGAACATATTTAAAATATTGTTTTACTGTAACTTATGCAGTCAATCTCGGTGAGATATCTCGATGAGATCTCGGATATCGGAGATATACAATATATCGGTTTCAAATATTGGTGGATAATATCGGAGGCAATAATCTTGGTGATATTTTTCGAGATTTGGCCGAGATTTTGAAATGGAGATATCGGTTTTATACCGATTTTTGTATCGGGAATTTTATTTTCTGGTCTGCTAAATGTCAACTCATTTTTAGAGCCCAGTCCACTTTTCTAATATTCATTAGTAGTAGTCCACTTCTCAAATTAAATCTAAATTCCTAAACAAACGGCTTTTCATCGGCTCTGCATTCCCCGACTCCGGTCTTCGTTTCTTCTTCCATTGAATTAGCGATTGCCGACTAGGTACAACAGACTCAGATCTGACTAATTTCACTCCAAGCTACGAGCCTAGAAACAAACACGACAACAAATACCACGATTTTTAGTAGCGACTAGAGAGTACTTGATACGTGCCCACAATTTCAATATCTCAATTGGAAGTACAAGCTATTTTGCATATGGTACAAGTGGAAGCAATACCACTTCTTAAGCGTGCATGTAGTTTAGCTTAGTGAGATAGTTAATTAATTGTAGGAGGTTATTGCAAGTACTCCACTTTCCCACTTTCTTTTATGTCCACGTATTTGAATTAGTTGGTTAGGAATTCTAGTTCGATTAGTATTTAAGTTTGTAATATCTTTCATTTTAGAAAAGAAGGAAGAAATTGGTTTAAATTTGTGTTCATTTCTCATCTTATTCTTGGGAGATTAGCCATCTCGAATCGGCTTGTATCAGTACTCGAGTGGCGATTGTCGCGTCAGTTCTTCCTACTTTAGACGATGTTGATTCGGATGTCAAACCTGTGGATTGCAATAAAACTTTGTTTTGACACTTTAACAATTCCCATATTACTCTCTACTAACTTTAATGCTATACTTTCTATTTCAATATTTTATGATTTTCTATCTATTACAAAATATAAAAAAAACCGACATCTCATCACGATAATCACCATTTCAAGTATCGGTCATTGACCGATATTTAATTTCTGACCGAGATAACTGCATAAACTCTTACAATCGGAAACTAAAACCGGCTCTCGACTATTAATATGCAATTTTAAATTGATCTTTATATGGTACTTTCACTTTTTGGGGTTAACAACTTAATCAACAAAGTCTATGGTAAAATGAAAGCCAAATTTTATTAATAAAATCATTAATAACAATAATTACAGAAATGGGAATCGGGTGTTACACATGGGATATTGATGTGTCATTCAAAGCATCAATTGATCTGTACATCACAAACCCTATATCAATGTTGCATGTAAGGCCATCTTTTCTCAGCTGATGCAAGTCCATCTTTCATACTCCAGAATTTGTGATTTGTGATTGCTTTCGGGGATAGGTGTGGGTTGGTGTTATAAGGGTGGTGCGGGTAGGCTAGTGGTTGTGGCTAAATCTTCCTCCCCTGGTGTTATGATGACACTGCCTTTTTGCACACACTCACTTTGTTTCTCCCCTACATTCCTTAGCCATGGTCATAGGTTAGTTTTGGGGTTTGTTTCTGTGTAAGAGGTTTGCACGTTTGGCTTGTTCCCTTGGAGTTATAAGGGGGGCACAACAATCCCTGTCTAATTCGCTAGGCCATCTTCCTTTAGCCAATGCGAATCCTTCTTTCAAGCTCCAGAATTTGTGGTTTGTCTTTTTGCAGGTTGGGATACTGACCCCATATGGGATGATGGACGTATGTCTGGATTTCAGTTAGATATGTATATTTTTACTGGGACAGCAACGACCTGCTTGGAAATATAGAGCAAATGGAATGATTTCCAAAAGCTGTTGTTTTCTGACGCTGTTGCTGCGAGCCATATGTTTTGATGTAAATGCTGTTTGTTTTCGACCCTGGTGTGTCGTTACATACAGTGTACTGCGGCTATTTTAGAGATCCGAAACTGCACACCTTACTGCTGCTAGTTTTGACCATGGTGGAGTGGTGGTCATTTGATGTTGTAGTTTCTGCTGCGGGCTATGTACACGGCATACTTCTGTTTATGAGGGGTTGTCATGGTCATAGTGTGTTGGGTTTCATGTTGTTTTCCCAGATCTTTGATACTGTTGTGGTTGCATGTGTTCTTTTCAATGTGTTTGTAACAGATTAAAGCACATTGCTATGTGGTAATGAATGAAATTTTGCTGTTAAAAAAAATGTTGCAAGTAAAGCATTGATCATTTTGCTACTGTCATCTCGTTTAACACGGGACATAGATCAAAATTAATCTCAAATTAGGAATCAAAACGGTGAAACAAACACCTTTGAAGGATTCAACTTAGCTTAAGCATGATCATGCACATTTATAAGTTTATTTTATCGACGGGTACAAGAATACCACATTTATGAACGTTTGGCTACAAGAATACCACATTTATGAACGTTTGGCTAAAGAACATCATTTGATAGTATCAATTCGCAACACTCCTCACACTCAAGTCTAAGGAATTTCCTACATAACATCAAATTTTTTCTAGAACATCTTCATAATCAATTTTGAATCTTTTATTTTTAATTTAACCTAATTGATATACATATTTACATAAATAAGCACAAAAATAGGAAGATACATCTACTAAATAGATTTGTTTGGATGGAAAAAAAGACTGATAGTATTATCTTGTTAGTGGAATGATATTATTATTCTACACATATTTTCGCCACCCAAACTCCCAAAGATTTCATCAATACTAGCTTGTTTTGAAATCTGAGCTTTGCATGATCTGGTCATCTAAAGACCACCACATCTTCAAGAGATGACATTGATTAAGTTAATAATTCTTTGAAACCAGAAATGGAACAAGATTCTTCAACCTTGGAATGGAAACAAGATATTTCTTCATTAATCCTTTATATCATTCATAACATCAATCTCTCAACAAACCAAAAGAATGCTACACTGCTTTTACATGATTTAGGACTTTCACAGCAGACAAATACTAATAGAACATTTAACCAACCATTATATATGTTAAGAGAAGAAGAAGAGCATACTAGTAGTATACTTACTACACATGAAGAAGATCTAATCCTCTTCTTCCATGAGAGACTGGAGCAGGGTGGTGCAACCAGACATGATCTCGTCCTTCATGAACCCCATAGCATTGGCAAAACGTGTGTCAGACACAATTCCGTTGTAGCTAGTTAGAACCACACGTGCACGGTCACGCCCTGGGTCAGCCGTCTTGCACCCACGAAGGGGGCTGCTCACAAGAACCACATCGCAGGTCTCGTCTCCATGGTCTTCGTTAACTTTAATGTAGTATGTGCCTGTTGCATCAGTGGTTCCTTCCGCCGTATACAAGAGTTTTTGTTCCCTGTCCTTGCACTCAACTCTAACCTTGGCATCTACAAACCGACAACTAGTTAAAAGCTGTAAATCATGTATTCTTAACTTGTAAAAAAGTTTCTGATACACTGGCTTTGATCTCCCACAATGCATTTTAGATGCACAATGCTTAAACACAAAACATTCTTTGGTAATGACAAAATTATTATCAATATTCTTCTTGACTAACAAGAATTGCACTCAACATTGATTAAATTAAATTCTTGATACAAAATAAAGCAATAAACCGAGACTAGATCTTAAACAGGCCATAAAATCCAACCATTTCTTTACTAAACTGCTTCTACAAGTTTAGATTTCTATGAACTTCACAATTTGTGTAACGAATATACAGATCTACTAGAATCTTCTCCAAGAAACAAAACTAATACAAAGTGCAAACAATAAACAATTATTCTTTCATTAAATAATTATAATTTGCCAAACATCCCCTAATATTCTATAACACGTTTCCTCATTGTTTAATATCCCCAAATCATTTTTCAAAACGCAGGTCCAAGTACAACAAGAACGCACACATTACACCACTAGATATACTACCAAATTCTTCAACCACAAAATGATGATCATAGCACTAATACGCAAGATCATCGTATAAGGAATCAGCGAATTAAGTCAAAAAATCGCAACTAAAATACTATACTAAATTGTTTTAAAAATTAACAAAAATCTTAATGCTTGAATTTTACGCAATCCCTGTTAAGCGTTAGCAGACAAACCAAAACCATAAACCCTTGGATAAATCACCAGA
The DNA here is from genome assembly GCA_947179395.2 of Pulicaria dysenterica. Classification (NCBI taxonomy): domain Eukaryota; kingdom Viridiplantae; phylum Streptophyta; class Magnoliopsida; order Asterales; family Asteraceae; genus Pulicaria; species Pulicaria dysenterica. The sequence continues at coordinate 84,099,072 of OX359292.1, forward strand.
TATATCAATTTTTTTCACTAAACCTCTGCTCCAAGTTCAGATCTACAAAGAACTTGACAAACTTTTGCTTCATTAACACAGATCTACACGATTCTATAGAGAAAAAGCAAAATTCATACAAACTATACACACAAGCCAATCTTTACGTTAAAATTAAGGGAAAGAGATCAGCATATTAGTAAACATACTAGGAATGTAAGTGGTAGCGGAGGTTTCAAAACCAGCACGGCAAGTATCGCAGTAAACTCTGCCTTGCAAGACGTACGGTCGCGACATCGGACGGGTAGCGCTGATAAGCGCCGGCAGTAGCACGCAGAGTGCTAGCATCAACAACGATTTCGCCATTCTCGCTGCGTGTGTTGCGTTTGTTTACGTGTGTGTGTGTGTGAGAGAGAGAGAGAGAGAGAGAGAGAGAGAGAGAGAGAGAGAGTAAAAAAGCAGATGGGTGAGCAATGAGGAAAGGGTTGCAGATGAAGAAGAAGAAGAGGGGGGGTCGAGAATACGCGGGGTATGCTAACATGCGCCGGGGGAGCACATGGGACTCTTGTGAATTGGTTCATTGTGGAGGTGGGATGATTATTGCTGTTACAACGCTATTATCGTAGCGCGTGAAATTCACGACGGGGTGTGTTACGCTATCTTAGGATGGGTCGTGTAAAGGGTGAGAGTGGGATAAGAAATGCACCGAATCTACAGAAAAGCGCAAAATACCCGCTGTCTATCATAATATCATATGATACGCGCTACTTGCCCGGCCCTTTCCGCAAATTGCGTAATCCCGGTCAGACCGGTGCAAACAGTTGGAGCAAGAATAATGGTTCTTTTAACATTTTTTATTTAAAAATAAAAAAATTGTTTATGACTATTTTTATTCTATATATTTTAACTATATTTACGACTATAAATTAACTAGGTTTGTAATAAAAGATAGTGTATTTATATAATTGTTGTACTCAAATTATATAAAACTGTTTAATAAAATTGATAATTAAACTAAGAATAAACTAACTGCAAGAAAAATAGTTTTGAAATTTACAAACAAAAAGGTGTTGCAAATAAAACTACCTGCATAACGTGGTTTACTCCCTAATGATAACATCAAGTTTTTGATCAAGAGTCGTAACTCTCTTTAAAACATATATACATAATTCTTCTTTAAGACTAAATGCTAAATAACACAAACATTCTCAATACTTGTATCATCTTCATTGTCTTACTTGTTAACTCTCTAATGGTGATGATAGTGACAATCTAGATCTTGACCCCTTCACACCGCCCACCTCTGATTCTCTGTCTCTCACGCACAGCTTACGTTTTTTTACATAAAATAATAACTTATAAAAAATATGTATGAAAAATAGGTTCTTAATAAGCTAAACAAACACCCCCTAAAATATATATATTATTTTTAATATTCTCCACCTTTCAACTTTATCCCGTTTATTTAGAAAAAAAATGAATTTGTTTTTGGATGGACCAAATTTAAGTTATATTCGTTGCATATTAGTTGGGCTTATATTATTCGAGATCGAGCATAGAAAACTACAAGCATTCGCTTTATCAAAGCGTGTTTCATTGTCATATCTTCTATAAATTTAATTATTACTACAACTTCATTGATTAAAACTAATAAAATAATAATAATCTTTTCTTGTGGAAAAATACAAAGCTTGTTCACGATTAGTGTCAATGGCATGATAAAACAATGAACTTGAAAGATCCAGAAACCCATGAAAATTATTACTACAACTTCATTGAAATTCAAATACCAATTGGAAATCACCCATGAAAATATCCATTCATATTCCAACTCATTTTACCTCAAACCATTAACTTGAAAGATCCAGAAACCCTTTTAACAACATTCTCCATTTTCATGATCCACAACAAGTTTGAACATCAATTGTTAACGTACCATAAATGTAAATCATCTCTTCCATGTTTTCTTTCATTTTCTGTTCCAATATTCTATCTTTTTTCTTGCTATTCTCATCTTAACTTATGTTTATGTATCTATATGGAGTTTGTATCTACAACTCTACACTCATTTGATCAGCTGAAGGATTTTTATTCTAACTGGAAGTTGATCAAACCTCTTGAACAATCTTTGGTTTACAAGTAAGAACAGCATCTGCTACAGTCAGAAAAATCTTGTTTTCTCCTATCAGATCAGGGAAACCGGATGCATATAGTTTGTCTAACACCAGTCGACCAGGGTTCGCAAGAACAAGCTGTGAAACAACAAAATTTTGCAAGTTAGATTTTCCTTTTTCCTGCTTTGCATAAACTCCTTGCCACTTTTAACCAATTATGTGAAAATAGGTAAAGTTTGGATTCTATTGGATATTTAATGGGTGAACTTAAAAACGAAACAGGTCAAACGGTTAAAGATTGCTCAAGTGTAGCCAGTCAAAGTGCTAAATTGTTCTATTAAAAGAAGGGGGTCAATGATAGCTCCTGAAGCCATGTTACCTTACTAACTATTTATGAAACAAAAAATTGAAATGAAAGCGTTGGCGGGTCAATCCAACTGGTTTTAACCCTCCATAAATTTATCCCTTTTAAGCTAAAATGTCAACTTGCCTGAACATCTCTCTTAACCAGACTCCTGTACAACTCTTCAAATGCATGTATTCCACTAGTATCAATGTCGGTAACAGCTGCAAAGACAATGACCAAATATAGTGAAGGAAACCTCAATACAGCAACAACAAAAAAAAAAGTTAAAACAAATCAAGGCAATAAAAACTGAAAGTTTCCTTACGTGACATCTCGATGATCAAGAATTGAACTCTGGGTTGGTATGCTGCCCTTAGGAGATCTTCTTCCTCAGTTAACCATCTCAATATTCTAAAAAAAGTACACAATTTTAGATATTCGTGAGGAGCGACAAATGCAGGGATAGAGGGAGGTTCTGGATGTGTTTCGAAGTGTTTAAGTGATATGGAAAAATTATAATTATATAATCAATTGGCAGAATTTAACGGTCAATAAAAAAATTTGGTTATGGGATGTGTTTATGTGGTTAAAATATGTAATAATTATAGATGGAATTAATAGATGATATATAAAAAGGACACTATTATAAAAGATATATAAGTTTAGTGAAATAAGAGAAAGTTCTGCAACTTATGTTAGAGACGGAGTAAATAGTAAATATTATATATCCATTATGAACAGTTTTGTTGCAGCTACTAAGAAACTGATTATAATTATCTAACCTCTAGTATTCGAATAAACAGAAAAATAACTGTTTATCCAAACACTTAAAAATCATTATTGTGACTATAAGTCGCGATAATCAGTTAGCATGTTTCAAAAGTACAAGCAAATAAGGTACAGTTTTAAAGAGAAACTGAACCTTTCTTTAGTGTAGTTGGAGTTTGAGAAATAAATAGCCGAATCAACCCTCACAATTAGAACCCCGGGGACTTTAGTTGCCTCGGGATATTGTTGGATGTTTCTATAAACACTAGTCATTGGTATCCTTCCCAATATAGCCGTCCTTGGTCTAGTAACTTGTAGAAGGATCTTTGCAAAAGATATAGTCACCTAAAATCAACACCATATATATCATTAAAAGAAAATTGCAATTTTGACCAATTTATGGGTACATGAGTTGACTTGGGTTTGGTCAAACGGGTAAATTTTTATAAAAGAAAACAGCTAAACGGGATTAAAGCCCCCAATTTGTATTTAACCTCCTAAATCATAGTATAATAAAGTATATTATCATAATAATACTAATTTTCCGTCATTATTTTTAAACACACTAGTAAAACAAAAGTGTGAGTGGGTCGGGTGCCAACCAAACACGCCCCTGAATTTCCTGTTTTGACTTGTTACACAACCAGCCCCACCCTCTCATTTTGCCACTAAAAGTGAATATCAATCTCAAACCCATGAACCATTTAGATAAGAAAACATTCAGGAACTAACAAGATCATGTAATTCTTACAGCAATTAAAAGACCAATCTCAACTGAAGCGAAAACCACACCAAGAAAAGCTCCCATACAAGCAACAAAATCAAACTTGTCAATCTTCCAGATTAAAATTGCTGCTTCATAATCTATTAAGCCGATCACAGCAGATATGATGATGGAGGAAAGGATTGCATTGGGGGTGTACTCGAAAAGTGGTGTCAAGAATTTTAAGGTTAGGAAAACGACCAAAGACATGACTATGTTAGATACTGCTGTTTGGCAACCTGCCATATAGTTTACAGCTGAGCGCGAAAAAGAACCTGGAGAAAGAACAGAATGAAAAATTTATTAACTTCAAAATGAGAAACTTATTAGCTATAAAGAAAACAAGGCAATCAGGTCAAAAGAAGTTTTTGTTACTTAAACCCATGATTTTCAATAAAAAGGACCAAACTTATGAATCTTTTTTCTACAAAATGTTTCTGTTTGTTTTTTATGATGTATTCTTACCTGTTGCTACATAGCATGATGTCATTGAGCCCACGACATTCATCGTTCCTAATGCTATCATTTCTTTATTCCCATCAACTTGATAGTCCTTCATTGAAGCAAAGGTTCTTCCAATTGCAACAGCTTCCTGATGTATCAAGAAGAAAGTGATGACTCATACAAAAAGTTATTTCTTTTGAGCTGTTACCAAACCCACCCATTTGACATGTATTGCACATATGATATGAATTCGAAGGCTTGAATTGAACTTACCGTTAAAGCTATCATCCCAGCCACGATACCAATCCTAAACCCTTTTAGAAGATTTTCACCCGAAAAATATATCTCATTTACAGACGGAGGGTTGATTCCTTTCTCTATATGTTTCACCTGTGGGAAAAGAAACCGAAACCAATTTATTATTTAGATATATCTTGTATTAAGAGAACAACATTTGTAGGTCAAGAAACAAATACTAGAAATGTAAGATTACTTACAACTGCAACACCTTCCTTATCGGCATGGGAGATATACACGAAAAGGGTCGACAAGATAACGGAGATTAATGGCGCAATGGCGGAAACCCAGAAAAGCTTCTTATTCTTCTTCGCCTGTATGATACATTACATTAGATTTACCCAAAGTTCAAATTATTTGTGTTCGATTTAAGGTTCTAGGGATCATGAACTCTTACAAGGTATCTAGCGGACAGTAGAAAGGCTAAAAAACTTGCTCCGATCACTATTGTCTGCCAGTTCCACTGCAATGGTTACAAGAAAAACTGTTTATGTAGTCTTTATATAGTGTAATCTTTAACAGGTCAAACTATTAAATAAGAACAAATTAGCTACAAGAGAAACGAGTCAAATGGATGGAACGGATTAAAAGTCTCCCAAAAACGTATCTTTATTTATTTTATTTTGGACCCCTGGTGTGGGTCAACTGAATCCATGAGGTCCGAGTCTACCACTACACAAACTCAGTTTGGCAAAACATATTATTATCGAAATAATATAATTTTGTAATAATATTTAAAACACTAATTATTTATTACAGATTTAAGTTTATGGACAAAACTTGTTACAGGTCAATCCAACCTACGCAAAAATTATCCATTTAAACTCGTTACCCAACTTGCATGACGTTGTGCCAATCTAATAAAGTGAAGAGTAAAAGCGCTCACCCCATGATCAATGGAGCCCAAAACTGATTTCATTACAGAAACAATATCAGTTTTCTTTGTGAAATGTTTGATGCCAAGAAAGCCCTTGAGTTGTTGAAGAGCAATAGTAATGGCAGCTCCCCCCATAAAACCCACAACAGCAGCATGGGATAGAAAATCAATCAGGAACCCCAATCTGATCCAGAAATCCAAACAAGAAAAAAAGAAGAAAAAAGAAACATTTTCAGATAAATCTCACTATCAAATAAACAAGAGATAAAGAATGCCATTTGACCCATTTATGTATGAATGAGTCCATGCACGGTATGTTTTACTTAAATAGGCCAAGAAGGTGAAATAAAAGAATGACTTAAATTAAGATGGTCCAAAGTTGTCCAGAGTGTGGTATTATAGGATAACATCTAGATCATATCATTTTTGTTATCATATTTGACAGACTATTTATCTATAAAATATGTAGAGAAAAGTGTTTTAGGCCAATCCAGTCCGCATATTGACCATTGCTTTACCTGAGAATTCCAAGAGTAGCTTGAGTAATCCCAGCAAAAAAAGTAGCTGTGAAAGCAAGCCTACGATACTCATATGCATTAGTCACCGGATCAAATTCATTTTGAAGAAGGGTACCCAACAAAAGAGACACCACTGCAACTGGTCCTATGGCTATATCTCGTGAACTACCCATAAATGCATAAATCAAAGGGGGTACAAAGCTCGAGTCTACAATAAAAAAAAAATATCATCATTAAGATATAAGTCATATAACAAAAGGTGAATAATTTTTATTGCTAAGTACCAAGATAAAGCTTACATAGTCCAAATTGAGGAGGCAAAAAAGCAAGTCTTGAGTACCCAATGTCCTGTAATCATATGCGTGTTAAAAGCAATAAGTTATCAAGGTTCTCAATTTTGCATATCAGAGGGGGCAGGCGGGGGCTAATGGATCAAAATGGTTTTGGCTTAAAACACGAAATGTTTTAGTACGGGCCCAGTGAAGTGATCTGGGGTTTACCCGCACAAACACTTTCTTTGTCCACTTAAAACAATTAATTTGTTAATTGTGATAAAAGTAACATTATTATTTTGAGTTTATGACGATAAATCCAAATCTTTTAGGAGATATACTTTTAACCCGTTCGACCCATTTCCCCCATTCCCTTTTAGATATTTTTTTAATTTACTGATTTGAGATGGAACACTTTGAAATCGACTTGATAAGTAAATGGGTCGAAACTCTCACATCTATTTCATATTACCATCTAAAATAGTAAACTATACCTGAGGAATACAAAGACTTGCAATGGTGAGCCCAGCAATAAGATCTCCTCTAAACTTTTTGAAATTATAATTCCTACCCCATTCAAGAATTGGGAATATCGCTTGAAGGCCAAGCATAAGTTGTCTAGATTTTGGTTGATGTTTAAAGGGGCGTAAAGGATCATCTGAAAAAAATGTTTCTTTCACGGTGGTTTTGAATTCTTTCAAGAATTCTTGTTTTGGTGGAAGTCCAACCTTATGAATATAAGGTGCATTCTGTCTATGACTCTCGGAGGAAGAAAAGATTCTTGAATCCATGTCTTTCGTTTCAAGATCCTTGTGTTCATGAGCCATTGTAGACTACACCTAACAAGATCACCTGTAATTTACCAAACGCTAAAAGGGTCAATTTAAAAACTTATCATAAGTTCAAGAGATTATCAGTTCTTTTGGAACAAAAATGCAACGCATGAAAATCGAAGTCTCAAGGAGATACGAACACCAAATCCAAAAAAAAAGGTCAAGATTGGAATCTTATTAGAAAGAGAATATCACACAAATATCCGTATTAAGGAGATGTATACCCAACAATAGAAGACTAGAAAGTTATTAAATTGTTAACACATGAACTGCCTTATTGTGAATTGAAGAATTGAGGAACCCATGCTTAAATAAGTGATGTGAGGAGTTTGTGGATCACAAATAGTAGAAATGCACACTTTGTTTCCCTGCAGATTCCACATAAAAAGGTAAGGAAATGATTAAGCTTTTCACAACACTACCACAATTTCAAATTTGCCACGTGTGCATATTAGAGTCACATATGACCTTTTTAGTCAAACGTTTCTCACTTCGTCTGAAGAACGAATAAAAAATCCAACAGAGAACATTTTCAATTGTGACATATACACACATGTCTGTTTGTTCTTTGATCATGAACTCAAAGAATATGATATAATTTGATGGGATTTGATATTAAATAGTGGACTCATGGCCCCAGTTTAAAGAACTAATATCCAGTAGAGACCTTTGGTCTCTTTTGGTCTCCTTGTTTATTCTCTCTTATAATAACCATCAAAAGTTGAAGTATAAGTTTTAAAGAAATGAAGGGCAAATCAGTTTCTGTAATGGATAATGACAACTCGGTCGAACATTTTCTTTCTTTCTTAATTCTCATGAAAAGTGAAAAGAAAGTTTGATTTCAATATTCCAGAGTAAGTAACAACATTAATTTTATAATGGATGTTACTAAAAAAACCATACTTTAGAAACACGTCAATAGCGTCTTTATTACCATTTATGCAAAAGAATCAAAGAAGGAATAAAGCACTCGACGCAAATTAAGAGACAATTTTAGAGGTATAAAGGTCACATTGTCAATTTCCCGGCGTGTAAGTAATCAATTGTCATCATACAATAAAAATTAAAATATCACAACTTTAGTGCTATATTTTATATAAATGTAGCTTGTATGCAGTTAAACTTCAATTCTTTTGTTAAAAAAATGCTAACTTAATAATCCAACTAGGAAAAAGAAAAGGGAACTCAATATCATCAAATAATCTATGCCGTTCAAAATTAACAAATCATCAAATAAATCAATAGTTTATTTTAACTTCTTGTTCCAAATTTGAGCAATATTGAACACTAATTTATAACAGTCTGAGTTTTTACATGCAACAGGATCATGCATAAAGTACAAGAGATTAATGCATAGATGCACACACTTGACATGAGTGAAGATGAATAAAACATGATTTCTTACCTACTTTTCTACATCATGCAAATGCCTTCTGGTACACCATTGATAGTGGATTAACCAAGTATACCTACAAATCAAAAGGTGTTCCACACAACTCAAAATCACACACTTAATGATAGAAGTAAGTAGTCCTAAAGAGGTATTTGGATGTGTGTTATGAAAGTGATTATTGCAACTTGAAGAATCTACTCATAAAGAAACTCATACATTCAGTGGGTTGGAAATAGACAAATAACTTACAATTAATCTCAATAATTAGATTTCTCATCACAATTTCTTACCCACTTTTCCAAAGCAGTTAATTATTACTCAAAAATAGTCAAAAAATTAAAAAGCATATACGATTTTACTCGAACACTATTCGAAAGCACATCCAAACATCCTCTTAGTCACATAACTAGAGTTGACTTGGCTTTTAAAATTCCAACTGATATTGCTTCTCATAATTTCGTATTGGTGTAATATTAATTCTAGAAGCTCTCATCATAGTTATCAAAATCATGTTGCTATAACTGCACTAACTTTATCTAATTTGAACTAAAGAAACCTAATTTTACTGATCTCACAAGTCAAAAGTTGACAATATAGTACTAATTTAGGCACAAAAGGTCAAAATTGGCAAAATCGGTCACATCATATGATTAAAAGACAAGAAAGTTAAAATTCCTACAATTAAATAGCAACCATGCCTTTTCCACAGCACACCTGATGGTTCATGAACAATAGAATAATAATCCAGACTAATAAAGCAACATCATAAACAATTGAAAACAAATACTTTACCAATACCGAAGAACACCTCCAGAATCCAAATCCCGTCCAGATTCAATGTACCTCGAATGGATTTGCTATGAACCCTAAATATTGCTTCAAATAGGGTTCTATATTTTACCCGCAGACTCCTACGACTTTTACAACCGAAAAGTTGTGAAATTTGATTTTCGAATTGAACAAAGCGATAAAGGTATTGGTATGATTGGCAGGAGAAGTTTCCGAGTTTCAGCAAATGTGTGTGCAGATTTGGACGTGCGCATTAGAGTCAAAGGAGGATGGAGGTGGTGCTTGGAGGCCTCTGCTTTGTGGAGGTCAAAGTAAAATAGTCAACAGCCATGAAATCCGAGAGAAATTGGAAGTTAGGAGGATGAATTTAGACGTGAATGAAACCGGATTCAATCTGAACAATTAAGTTCATTGAATTCAAGACATTGAAGTTTGTGGTTCAATTTGGATTTTGCCATTCAATGTGGTGTTGACATGCAACCAAAACATATTATGCGAATTAATATATTATTATGGTTTGTAATTCAGCCATACTCTAACCTCTTGATAGGAAATACGTCTTATCAAATTGGCTAAACCTCCTTAATGTTTGTAATTGCTGTAATTTATATTTAAAATATTATTTTTTATTATTAATTATTAATATAAATAAACAGGGGATATGATCTATTAAATATATTACTAGTAAGGTATCTGTGTAATTTGGTGACGACGATATAATAAGAATGACAGTGAATACTTGGTGGTGAAGATGATGGTGAAGACAATGATGCTTGCTAATTAAATCTTAATATTTCATTAACTTTTAAATAATTTAAGTAGTATTATTTATCAAGTTATGTTATTTGAACGTTTTTATTTAATAGTGTGGTAATATTGTTTATACATTTTTACCTACAAGCAATATGAGACGATACAAATAATACTAATATTATACGTTGCACTTAAAGATCGTAAGCACTATTTAAAACTTATATTGTTTTCATATTAATCAAGAATAGAATATTAATGTAGTCACTAAAAATTTGAAATATATGTTTTTAGAGATAAATAGATTATAATTCATCGTAATCATAACATGTAATTGTTTAATGAGTGAAGGGGGTGAAAGGTTTAATGAGTTGATGGATGAGATTAATGTAAATGAAATTAAGGGTGAAAATTTAGTTTTGATTGAAAAATTCAAGAACTTTTAATTTTCAAATGAGAGATAGTGTTGTATGTTTTATATAATAGTATATATAGATAATTATTTTTATACTTACAGACAATTTAAATGAGAAGTATGTTAATTAGTTTTTTTTTAACGACAGCGGGATTTCATTAAAAACAGTAGCAAGAGGCTAGAAAAGAGATAAAAACATTACAAACAAGGAAAGGAAAATGGAGTACAAATCCAGGAACACCAAATCAATCTACGGCTTAGCTTTTTTCTAGAGTTGATAAAAAAAATGATAATCATTGAATCAATGAAAACGCCCTCTCGAGTGAGTCCTTTTTTTTTCAAAAATGATCTCATTCTTTATCTTCTATATCATCCAAAGAAATATACAAAATAGGTTGATATCAATAGCAGTTGTACTAATTGTATCAAGTATCTGTTGATAAAACTTTCAAAAACAAATACACAATTGCTTTTTGACTCGGTTAGTCGGTTGTCTACCTTCTTTGGGAAGAGGATATTGAATTAGAAGAACACGATATGCAAGGTTTCCAAGTTGGTACTGGAATGCATCTACTCGAGGTGGTTATACCCAGGGGCGAACCCAGGATTTTTGGGGACCGGTGGTACCATATAACGGTAAAAATAATAGCATCCCAATTTTCGAAAGAGCACCATGTTGGGGGAGTTGATTTGGGGTTTATCGCCGAAAAAATGATATTGCTCATGTCTCTGATGTTCACATTTTAGCAGATCATTTTAGTGGATCATCTGGATTGTTTGCAACAACAAAGTTTTTAAGTAAACTTCTATTATTAATAAACTTCTATCTCTGTAGAATTTTTTTTACATTTAGACATTCTTTTTTATCTGTAGTAAATACACCACTAGGGTAGATTATCTTTTTCGTTCATATGGTATTATCAAATTCATATGTTTGATCTACCTATACGATTAATTAGTTTATTAATTTGGTAATTTAGTCTTATGCTTAATAAAGAAAGCATTAAATAACTCTAAATAGTGAAATAAATAAGAGTTAAAATTGGTAACAGTTTAATAGACGGTATTAACACCCAGACTAATGGTGAAAGTGTTTGGGGTGATGTGGAGGTAGACATAATAGTAGAAACACGGTATTATGATACTAGACAAGATTATATTTCTTGTACAAATCGCCGATCATTATTATTGCAATTAGAAGCTATAAGGTCAGATATTTATTAGTGATAATTTAAAAATATTATAAACTGATTTCAATATATTTTAAAATGATTAAACAAAAAATATGATTTAATATGATATTTTAACTACTTATATTTCATTTATCATGGTGCAATTGATATACATAATGTATAATTGCACATTCTATTGTGTAAATTAATTATTAGGGTGTAGATAACGCTATTACAATTGTTAAGTATAAATCAAGTTAATTATAATTAATGGAAGAGTCATTAACTCATTATATTGTATGATCAGGTTTAACTTTCTAGAATTTTCTTATGAATTAATTCATCATGTCAACAATTCATCTTAAGAACTATGCTAATAATACATCATTGAGTTTAAATCCTTATATTTTGATTAAGTTAATTGTATAAATAATATTGTTAAAAGCCAATGATTATTAGACTTTTATATTTTTCATTAAAAGCCAACGAAAAATTAATTCGGTAAAAGTTCGAACAGAAACTCGGTCCGACGAATGTAAAGACCATAAAATGAATTAGTTTAGACTAAAAAAAACCAAGAAAACACCATTCAAGAGAAGTTTAAACCAAACGGTCGACTAAGATCGCTTTAGAAAAAATCTAAAGAAACTAGAGTACTAGACTATCCAGTCAAAGACATACAACCAAAAGCATATTTGTTCACCTCTACCGTACCATTAGGCGTAAGATATATTATCAATTTATCATAGTATTATTGAGTGTAGATTAAAAGTTTAAAAGATGCAAGTAAAATTATTACAAGACTTTTGCCAAACTTCAATACCTGATGGGCCAGAAAGTAGAAACTGAAAATAGCCGCATGAAATCATGAATTCTTGTAAGTAAAAACAGCACACCTAATAGGCTAATAGGCTAATATTCTAATAAATTAATATTCTGCTGGGCTGCTTCTTGGGCCAGAAACCGACTGCAGAGTGCAGGCCCACCCACGAAGCAAAACATGAGATGAGAGTAGAGGTGCACAAAAAATCCGAATATCTGATTTTGTGCAAAAACTATCCGAACCGATTTTTTATAAAACCGGATTTTTTTCAAACCGGAGCGGATTTAACCGGTTTTATCCTATCCGATCTGGTTTTAATCCTCCGAAACCGGTTAAACCGGTTACACTTTTGTCCGAGAAAATCCGGTTTTAATCCGTATGAAACAGGTTACACCTCTGTCCGAGAAAATCCGGTCCCAACAAAACCGGAAAAATCCGGTCCGGATTTTATCCGATCCGGATCGGATTAAAATCCGAAGATATGCACCTCTAGATGAGAGCAAGTGTCTTTTTTTTTTTGTTTAATTGTTACTTTGTTAGGATAGTAAATAACACCAAGCAGAAACAGGGGTAAAGTTTTTAAAAGATATTGGTGTTGCTAATAACACAATATTATTCAAATTTTTTTTATCTTGTTTTTCATACTTGTCACTGTATTTTATTCTCTTTTCCTTAGTTCATGACTAGCACTTAACTCCAAGGGGTTGAGTTGGCCATCAAGCAGTGGCGGATCCAGGAAAAAAATTTAGGGGGTTCACCACTGAGCTCGGGTCTTTCCCGCATTTTGTCTGTCAACTATTTTTCAATTAGAACATAATTTTGCCACTGGATTTGTGGGTTCACAATCTCACGCCAATAGATTTGTGGGTTCATATATTAAATTTAGTTGATTTTCATATAAAATTTTTAAAATTTTACATATATAATTGATTTTTTCAAAAAAATGGTGGGTTCACCGCCACCCGGTGTGGTCTAAGTGGATCCGCCCCTGCCATCAAGTCCTTTTGGGTTGAGGTGAACACCTCTATGCCCCTCTTTGGGTTCATGCTCAGGTTGAAAGTTTGGATTGGCCAAACCGAAGGCTAACATCTCCCCACCCCACGTCACCCCGCACCACCTTCTCTCTATCTCTCTCATTAGTTTTCCTTCTCTCTCTTAAAATTTCATATTAATAAAATAAAATAAAAAGTGAGGGTAAGATTAAGTTAGACTATACAACCGAAAGAAAATGAAAAAAAAATGATATAACACTGACGTGACACTTGGATTGTTTGGGTTGATTAGGTTGTTATACTAATAGCCTAACATATCTATCTATACTACTTTATAATACATTTAGAGTTTTTTACTTAATCTCTTAAAATTAAGTGTTTTGAAATTACTTTTATACCCTTTAAAATTGCTTAATCGCATACATTCATATCAAACACAAAAGTCAACCAATAAAAACTGGAAACAAATGAGCTGGAACTTTAAACCGTGGACAACTAAATGAGCTAGACACATTAAATAGATGAGTAACACATAATTAACACACACGTGGACATAAAATTGATTCAAATACCATATATAATATCATTCTGTTGGAAAGATTATACTGGACAAAAATACATGAATAAACCTCAAACCAAAGCACAAAGGTCAGCCCTTATAACTATGGAAACAAGCTACATTATTACACGAAAATTAAACTGAAAATTAAAGTTGATTCCAATACCATATATAGTTGATTTCAAAACAAGAAATAATTATGCAGTAACTACTATATATACTACTAAGGTCCATTGTGCAATCCATTTTACACATAAACTTCTCTGTCCAAATTCTATAACATCCAGCATCAACGTACCATGAACACTGAAATGATACTTGATGTTGTCAACCAAGATGAGGTATATTTTACATTATATAATTTTTTATTGTTGCTGATTTCTTAAATATCTATGAAACTTTAAACACTAACCATAATGATGATATGCAGCATGATATTAGGGGCTTAAACATCATTCCAATCAGCACCATAACTCCTCCAGCTATGAACACTGCAATGAAATCTGTAATGAATGTCGATTCGTTCAACCAAACAGAGGTAAATGTTGCGATATAAATATATTTCAGAATGTGGTGGTCGCAAGTAATAATAATAAGAAATTTGTAGTTAAATAATAAAACAATAGTTATGGTCTTAACACAAATAAATAAGAAATCAGCAAGTGTAAATTGAACAAAGACATAAATATAAGTGTAGATGCTTACAAAAATCCTGCAATTATTCAAGTACTGAAGCAAAAGATTAGGGAAGACAAATGAAGAATTTAAACTTTCAAAATCCAACATTCAACATTCAAATATCATAATTCAGAACTCAGAAAATATCCAATATTCAAGAATCAAAACTCAACTCATAAATTGTTCAAAAGATCAAATACCCGATATTCAAGAATCAATATTTATTAAACAGAACTCATAATTTAGAATCAATAGTCAAAGAATCAAAACTCAGATTTCGGATTTCAGAACTAAATATTATTAGATAGAACCATGAAAAAAAGGAAAAAAAAACGAGCTAAAATCAGATAGATGATCCTTTAAATGCAAGAGGAACTGACCTCTGCAAGAGCCAAAGTTGAAACATAACTCTCCTGTTGAGTTTCTCCATCTCCCTCGCTCTCTCCATCACTAATTAGCATCATCTTAAGTCTTCCTTCCCTCTGTAGTTTTTCAGACCGGGCATGCCTCTATCATAAATAGACAAACAAAAAACCTTCATTAAACACCAAGTACATAGTCACTGATGACATAATGAATGAGATTTCCGACCTTGGATTTGAGATGAACCTTCAATGTTTCCTCTGTTAGGCTGACGATTCTTTGGCATAACTTGCACTTGTAAAATGATATACATTTCAAAATACACATTATTAAAAAGATTCATGTTAAACAATTTTGAACGGATCAAAATTAAAGGTAACATAGATAAGTAAACCTGAAGAATCAAGATTAACTTCGTTTGCTGAGCTATCCTCACTTTCATATCCTGAAAAACAAGACCCTGTAAAAAAAGTATTCAAATTTTCAACGATACCATTATCAATAAGCTGAAGAGAGAAAACATATAACAACAATGTTTTTTTATCTGAAACAAAATGAGGTAGGCAAAGAGTCCTTTATCCAATCCATCCCATGAAACTGTAACATTTGACTGAACATCGTTCTAAACTTTTAGTTAGATGATAACATAACCTTCAATTAGTAACTATCGAAGAATATTACATTACATTGACATATCACCATAAAAAAGGTGTTGTGTCTTTCAACATTCAATAATCAAAATTCAGAACTCAGAAAATATCCAATATTCAAGAATCAAAACTCAGAACTCAGAAGTTGAAATAATCAAATACCCGATATTCAAGAATCAATATTTATTAAACAGAACTCATAGCTTTGAATCAATAATCAAGAATCAAAACTCGGATTTCGGATTTTAGAACTAGGATATTATTCATATAATCAAATACCCAAATTCAAGTAACAAATGTTAATTAATTAAAACTAAGACTCATAATTAATTTGCAAGAATATAAGGAAACTTATACACATGGTTTTTTGTGATCTAATAAACAACCCAAAAGAACTCATTCAGTCATTCAAAGAAATAAGAACATATTAACACCGAACAACAAAATAATCAATAAAGAAGAAGTAAGAGCTAAGAACATTAGCATTTAGAAATTAGTACTAAAGTAAAACTAGAGAAAAAAAAAGTATTAGAACAACAATGTAAAAATACTTACAATTTGGGAACTGCCCCTATTTGCGATTTTAAGAATTTCAGTTTGGGATTTCGTCATTTCAATTGAGATCTGTAACATGCAATATGCCAAAACTATCGCTTAAAATTGGTGATATCATTTATTCATATTGCAACTTCTTAAAATCTTAATTATAAATCTAATTCACATATAAAAACCTCATTAGCTCAATTTTTCTCATTAAACATTAACAACTATATTTACACTAAGCCTTCCTATAAGCTAAATTGAAAACTCTAATAAGTATTTATATATCTCATTAATCCATAGTTACAATAATTCAAAATTTTAGATATGATATAAAAAAATCCGTAATCAATTTTTTTAAATGCAGAATAACCTCATTCTTGATTGCCTCTTACTTTCCTATTTATGTTATTATTTTTATATCATTTCAAAATTCTCCAGTTACAAATATAACCATTTTATCAAAATAACATTGTAGATCTTTTCTCCTGTAAAAATAGATTGCTTCAAACCAAAATATAACTGTAAATCATTCAAATAAAATATATGAAAAAAGTACCACAAAATTCATCTAACAAAATAAAAGGATCCAGAGACTGTAGATTCGGGTCTGCAAAAGAAATCACAAAACTGAAATTGTAAGAATTAACAACACGATGTTTACAAGTATCTAGAATTTAAACAAGAAGAAAAGAATTCACCTTCCGATGCTAATCCGAACACGGCCCCAGAACATCCATGGGGATGGTCTTCATTTTGTCGTATACTTCCAAAAATTCGAAGTAAATGGGCGCGTGCATCACGTCGTCAGTTTGGGAGTCACCGAGTTCGGGAAGAAGAATGGAGGTGAGACGAATGTGATCAGATGAGTATGAATGGAGGCGATGACTCGATTCGAGGATAAGGATGAAAGGAGGGGACTCATGTAGACCGACGGGAGCCGGCGATTTACGAAGGGTCGGAAGGGAGGGTACGCAATCGGACGGGAGGAGAAAGAGGGCTACAGCCTACAGGAGGAGTAGTGGCTAAAAGGGATATTAGGGTTTTAAGTCTAAATTTTTATATTTTTATTTTATAATTAAAATTTAATATATTATATAAAATTATAAAATAGAAAAAGTTAATATTTTCGGGCCGGTTAATCGGGAATCATGATGGGTATCACCGTCCCCGTCTCCGTTAAGAATTCTTAAATTTTTTATTAGATTAATGTTTATGATCGTATAATATATTTAATGCATGTTAGTTTTTTTATATTATAAGATTTCATTGACTTGCTATATTTATTTCAAAGTAAATTGTAATAAATTTTTTTATTATTTAATTGTTATTGTATTTCACAAATCTAAACACCTATAATGTTTTTTTTCTCAATTCAAGCCACATAATGGTTGTTCAAGATAAGTGTTTTAAAAGTTTGTTCTATCTACAAGGACATCGTTGAAAACAAATTGTATTTGTTTTTAATATATTATTTTTGAATTATCAAAAAACTTGTGTGTGTAGAGGGATAGAGCCATGGTTAAAACACAGTATATTAATCTTCTCCCTATTTGAATTATCAATAACTTTCCTACAATTAATTATAATTAATCTATGTTATTGTTTATTTTCACAGATTATTGACTTAAATAAATCTTCTACAGATTATTTTCACGGCTCGTTAAGTAATCACCGTCAATTGCTATCATTGCGGTAATGTTAAAAAAGATCCGTTCCCTCATTACTCAGGTGGCAAGATGTATAGAGTTGTGAATCTCGATGTTATTGGCTGGAATATTTTGGAATATTTTGAGTTCATGTGCTGGAAGTTCAGCAAATTTGCGTATTTGTATTATTGTGCCCCCTTCGATTTTATTGGAAAAACATTCTTGCTATTTGACGATAATTTTGAATCAATGATTGACCTTGCAGACAGACTTGACAGCGTTGATATTTATTTTTTCTACTTTTATATAGATAAATATTTGTTGGCATCCGGATCGGCATCTACTTACGTTAGCGTACCAAGTCTATTTCTTTTTATTAGAACTCTAATTTAGTTTGAGTTTATTTGATTGTAATTTAAGCTAATATTGGAATATATTACTTTCAATGTAATATTAGATTTGCAAATGATCATTGTATCCTATATCTTATATATCGCAAACGACCACGACAACCGGCCACCATCCTTGTTTATATGCGTCCGCCGCATTGCGCGGGTACCTTACTAGTTCCTATATACACAAGTAACACAACACTTCATACAAGGAATGACATCATCATATGTAGAATTGTATAGATTCTCGTCTAAAAGATAACGTACACTCTAACTCTCTTGATATTTATAAAATATGTGACTGTTACAGTAAAAAGGAATTAATATATGATGCACTTTTGAAATAAGAGAATTAGAGTGATGCTATACTTGGTTTTGACAAAGGATGTGTGTAATTTACAACATAAAAAAAACACAAGTGTTTTAGCTGATATTGTTATTTAGGTTTTTATAGTAATAGGTTATTATTAAAGAAAAACTCTTTTAATATAAAGTTATTGTATATTGTAGTTAGAGCGTACGCACTTATTTAATTAAGAGCTCGTTATGGCCTCTCAATCCACATCTTGAGCTCTATGCTTGTTACTCATTGCCAACCCATCGTTGATCGGTCTACTCGTTGTTCCTGTCATAAGCCAAAAAATTTGTTAGGTTTTTCTATTTTTCCTTTGTAACCAATAGAATTAAAGATAAATAAACCGTGTACATGTCTAGTTATAGTAGTGATGAATGTTATACTCATAGGTTGTCAGTGATGAGTTAGTGATACAGATATAACGGTTAATGATAACTACATACGGGTGAATGGATGATCTTTAAGGTGAAAGCTCATGTGATTACATAAAAACCAAAAGTTCGTACATGCTAAAAATGTCTATTCTAAATTATAAAAAGGTTCAATATATAAGCTTAGTTGTTTGATTATTAATAGAAACTTATTGCTTTTATTAAGGAATATATTACTTCACGCTTCTCTTATTTACAATAGGTGGCACCATTTCTTCTTATAAATTAAATAATTAAATACACATGCGTACAATATATTAGAGCATGATGTGTATTCATATTTAAGCATGAGATGCTTAAAGTCATATCAGTATAATCCGCTTTATGTTTGAAGCATGCTTAAACCTAAAATATATCCATACTTCATATACTTCAAAGGTTTTTTATTTGAAAAAAACTCTTTCTCCTTTCTACTATTTCCTCTCTCTCTCGTTTGTTTTCTCATTCTCTCTCATCTCTCTCTCTCTCCACTATTCTTCAGCATTTGAATACGAGCAAACATGCTTCAAGGTGGTCAGTGGCGGATGTATGTGTAGTATGGGTATGCAAGTGCACACCCTGAAAAACAAGATGTTAGTGCTAAAATTATAGGAAAAAAATTATAATGATTTATTGACATAGATTGCATAGCCGGTCAAAAATCAATGCATACCTTGAAAAAGAAAACTTCAAGAACCCTCTTTCTTTTTGTTGGATGAAGCACAGTGGAGTTTATGACCAAAATAGGGTTAATAAAAAAAATATTTACTAGAATAGGGTTGCTTTCAAAATATTTACCAAAATAGTGATAGTATGTCCAAACACTTCTCAAAACATACCAAACATCATCTAAATCTCTTTCAGCCATTTCTCTCTCTAAGTTGCTGCTCTTGCCGGAACATAGCCGCCTTCGCCGGAACCCTAATCCGTCGTCGTCGTCGTCATCGTCGCCGTCATTGGAACCCTAACCGTCACCGGAACCCTAGCCGTCGCCGGAAACCTAGCGGCCGCCAATGCCGGATGTAACACCCTCCTTACCGGCCTAGTAGGATTAAGGTAATTTAGTTGAATTACTTTAATTAATTGATTGATTAATTGGTTTATGTGTTTAGTTTATTTAAGATTATTAAATGTTTGTTTATTGCTTATATATTTATTTTGGATAGATATATTTATTTTTTATTATTATTATTTTAGATGTGATGATGAGGGGAGTATGGTGGGGTTGATGGTTGGTCAAACCAACCATACTTCTACCCTTTTACTTGTTGTAGTAAACAAAGTGTGTGTGTGTGTGTTTTGTGTGCTACGGCCGAGAACAAGAAGAAGAAGAAAGAATTGATTTTTATTGTTGATCTTGTTTGTGAATCTGAAATACTGAAGTGTTCTACATCATCAAGAGGTTAGATTAACCGAATCATGTGTTAATTGTTGATTAATTTCGGTTTATATGAAATTATGTTGAAAACCGATTAAATGCTTGTATGATAAATTGATGATTTAGGAAGCATGATTGATAGTGTGTGATGTTAGAATGAATAATATATGTTTAGAATTCAATTCTGGAAACATATAAGTGTTTGCATGCTTAAAATCAGATCAAAAGTTGAAGTTTATATGATTGTTGAGTTTATCGGATTTGCTAAGGATGAATCGATCGGGATTTGAGTTTGAATCGATCGGATTGTTGAAAACCGATAGAAGTTATCGGATTTGGAAGAAAACCGATAAAACATTTGAACTGTTGCCTTAACTCTGTTTATCAGAATCCGATTGTTTTATCGGATTTGGATTTGATCGGATTGTGTGACTTAAGTATGAAATCAAGATGGATAAAATGCCTAACACTTTTATCGGATTTCCTATTCTATCGGATTGTTGATATTATCGGAATCCTATTTTATCGGAATTGTGAATTCTATCGGATTGTTTGACTGTATCGGATTTGCCTTTGTTTAATCGGATTTGATCTTGTCGGATTTGAACACAATCGGATTTCCAGTTTTGCCTAAGCTCGAAATTGATGAACATTGTGTATGAAAGATCAAGTTTAAACATGAACTTGTAGCCTTGGTTTGTGAAAGGAATGTATGAATTTCCTAAGCTAAGGAGTTGGATGAATTCACTAGATTACAGTAAGTAAAGGGTAATCGTGAATTGTGGTATATTGGTAGTATATACGTGATTTGATATATGTACTTGTGGTTTTATATGTACATGTATGATTGATTTCAATATTATGCTTATTGGTTGTTGAATAAGCAAATACTGATTGATAGTTATTTGTTCAGGTGGTGGAAAGACTCAGTAGTAAGAAAGACTGAGTTCCCTGAGCATTGAAGATATCGGTGAGTGGATATATATCTTGGATGTATAAGATATATCACCTGATTGTTGCTCTTTTCTGTATATATACATGACGTTGTTGTGAGATCAGCTTGGCGGTAGTTTTTCAGCTGGGCCTTGGTTTAGAGATATACAGTGCTAGCATTCGTCTTGATAGCATTTGTTGTAATCAAGAGATGCTAGTATTGTTGTCTGTTGTAACTAGGCTATCGGTAAACCTATGCTTTGGCCGGCATTTGGTTGAAGGTCCCGCAAGACCGCCGGTTCTCTTGTTTGTTGAGCATTGTTTGTTTGGGCTTTATGCCTTGTACGTTTGTGGTATCTATTCTCTCACTTAGCTTTGTGCTAATTACCCACTGTTGATTTCTTTTCAGGAGAATCCAGGTAGATGGATTAAAGAGC
The DNA here is from genome assembly GCA_947179395.2 of Pulicaria dysenterica. Classification (NCBI taxonomy): domain Eukaryota; kingdom Viridiplantae; phylum Streptophyta; class Magnoliopsida; order Asterales; family Asteraceae; genus Pulicaria; species Pulicaria dysenterica. Next base: position 84,120,961 of record OX359292.1, read on the forward strand.
TAAACTGGAATTTTGGGACTGATCTAACTCTGATATCTGATGTTTTTTGTAAAGAGCCTGTTTTGTAGTAACACTGTAAATGATTTGTAAAGCAAACCTGTTAAGTTGTGTTTGATCAAATATATATTATATTATATTTTGTTAATTAAGCTTCCGCGCGTGTTTATAATAGTGTTAGTGAGAACAGTGTTACACCGGAGAACAAGTTTGACACCTCAGTTACCTCCATAGAGATCTAACCACCGGTCACTCCCATCTTCAAAACAACCTTCGTTCACTCTTGTTCTTACCGGCGATAGCAAAATCACTGGCGGAACCTCTTACCGACAATGGATTTACCACAAGTTAGAGAGAGAAAGAGTTGAAAACGATAAGGATCTGAACCTCCGTCAGCTGTGGTCGTCGTCGACGGGTTTGAGGCGGCAGTGGTTGTCTTCGACGGCCGAAATCCAAGTATAGGATAGCTCAAAAAACCCCAATATTTTCCCTCTCACTACACTCTCTTGCACACAAAAAAAGTAAATGTAGCGGGTGAGTCGGGTTGGGGAACTCGAAGGAGTAGCGGTCAACCCAAACGAACCCGTGAAGCCCGACCATTTACTTGAATGGTTCGGGGAGTCATGGTATTTATGGCGTAACAATATATGTTTTTACTGCTTGTCTAATCAATCTAGTTATTATGTACCAACATTATTTACTATAGAACCAAAACTGAACCGGAACCTAAAATTTTATTTGTTTAACTTGAAGTATATTGTAGAAAGTGCATACCCTGATAAAAATTTCTAGATCCGCCACTGAAGACGGTACCGTAAGGTGGGGGTGATGTTGACTTCGGCACCCAACACCCAAATCAGCATGCTGAGACTATGATTTTTGATGCTCCACTTGCTCTTACGTCAAAGAGTATATATATGCAATATTATGTATCTAATTAATTATGTGGTATGATGGTAAGATGAGGAATAGTAAACAGCTTTATATTTATATGAAACTAATTAAATATGAGTAAAAGTCGAACATGTAATTAGAGATTTTGACAAAATAAAGTCGCTAACATTTCTAAGTTTTGCAATAGTTATACATTAATTTCATATCACAAACATGTCATAAATTGACAATCAACTGCAATTGAAAATGAAAAGTGTGATTACATACATATTTAAATAAAGAAGTCTAGTTTCATATATAATATATATAATTATAAAATTCTTGTTACATTGAAAAATAATAAGTTTTAAATTACGATACATATACTAATAAAATATTTATAGTTTACCATCTTAAAAAGAGGAAATACCATTTTTAGGCAATTTATTCTTACTAGAAGAAATTATTTTTCTATATATATTTTTTTATCAAAGACCGAACACAAAGAGCTCTTTTATGCTGGTTTCATGGGATTTTTAAAGAGTAGGAATGCTTAGGTACATGTAGGGATTTGTATGTGAGACCGCAATCTTAAAAGAAGAAATACAATCGTCTCTATAACTCCATTTGTGTAACTCATAAACATAAATTAATAATTATAATTATAATATTTTGAAAAATAAATTAATAATTATAATTATAATATTTTGTGTATATACGAGGATAAAACCTTATAAGGCAATAAGGCATGTATGCATGGATGAGTGTATCAAAAACATTGTTATTTGTATTCTGATTAACCTTTCTTGTGAAAACTTAATTTCGAATGAAATTAGATTATCTGTTTAATCGTATAACATACTAATAATTGAATAAAGAAACTCGTTTGATAACATTTTGTTTAGATACCATTTCTCCAACTTATTTACCTTTGAATTATATTATCTCCTTTTGAGTTATTTTACTTATACAGATAAAGTTAGAGTAACCTATTTACTCTATGTATTTATAAGCCAATTTTATTTTTGGTTAAAAATAATTCTTTTGGATAATCTAGTCGCTTTATCAGTTACCACTTTTTCTCTTGTTATTTACTTTTGAACTCCGATGACGGACCACCTCCCCACCACCATTTTTTTGGACATAAGAGGAGGTCCACTAACGTTTCTCCACAACAATCATCATCATCAACATAGGCCAGTTTCATGATTAGTGTTAGGGTCACCACCATTTGAGGCCGATTTCATGAGTTCGATTAGGAGGTCCAAAGTAGGGTATGGTTCACATACGATTAGGACAAATGAGGAGTTTGATTTAGGCTTGACGAAGGAGGAAGTTGATTCGTCGGATGAGGAGGTGTTGGAGCCATATGGTAAGTTAACTAGTTCACCAGAAGACGAGTCAACGGATGAACAAGAATATCGACGAAATAGGAGGTCAATTCGCAAAAAGATATTCTATATCCTCCTACAATATCAGACTACCTACCTTCCTACTCATTCAATCAAGATAGATGTTAAAATCAAGGAATTAGATGAAGAAAGAGGACTAATAAATTACACGTCTATCATTAAGTACGTAGAAGAATGAAGTAGAATAACAATGTAGGATGATAAATTAGAAGGAAATTGAAGTTTTCTTCGCAAAAAAGTCACAAGAAGGTACAAAGATGACTTCTTAATGGGTTGTGATTCTTACAAAATAAAATTTATACATTAGCAATTTATATCATAAGAATTAATCCTTGTCATTTGTTGCATATGACTAAAAACGGTTATACATAGATCAATTTAATTTTCTAACTGGTTATTTATTAAGTAGGTAAAAAAACATCATCTTTAAACTATAATAAGTAGTTTAATACCTTAAACCAACAAGAACTATCAAATTAGGAAACTAGAAAATGTTTGATACGTTTTTATGAATTTACCCTTCATACAATCCCCAACAATCAAATGGACACCAAATATATAATCCTTGAATTAAACAAAAAATAGAAATTTCACAATAACAATAATAATGGAGTTGTTTATGAATGATTGAGGAGGAGGATCACCAAACCCCAAACTTTCCCCATTCAATGAATCCAATCCACACCGTACAAAGATCCATTTTGTCTCACATAATTCATTACTCTTAATCGAATATTTTGGGGGAAGCGAAACCCATCCATCCTACACACACATACACATGCTCTCTTTATTTTGTCTTCTTTCCTGTTCCCGATCTTCCTCTTGCTTTGCTGTGCTGTTTCTACTTGCTACTACACCACGTTGACCACCCTCTCTCCGCCGATCTCCCCCGGAGTAATCCAACATCGCAGCCGGTAACTCTTTCTCCCTCAATCCTACGTGGTTATATACAGTAATATTGTCAGTTTCACCTGATTTTTAACCATCTAGAGCTATCTTTTACTCTGTTACTTAAACTTCGTTGATAACTTATCTGGGTTTATCTGAAATAAATAGGTTTTTCGGTTGAGAGTTTTTAGATCGATTAGGGTACGTTTGTAAGAATAACTGAAGATGCCAACTTTATCCAGATCCCCCTTTTTTCTGGGATTGCAATATATATCATATATATTTTATTCTTATTACGAATTACTCATCTTGTGGTGAAATGATATCATTTCGACAACCTAAAAATCTCCCAAAGTCTGTTGGGGATTCATAGAGTGGTTAGTAGCCGTTGTACCTTAAACCACTTAAGCCATCAAGAACTGAAAATGATGTAAATATACATAATTTAAGTGATCTATGATAGCAGTGAAGTTAGGTTTGCCCTAATTTTATCCCATTTCTGGCTCGGATACTTTCTGGGTTGTCAGTCAGTTATCGGTGGTGGGAGGTTGAACCTTCAATCTCCTATTTAATTTCCAAACATCATATTTTGTTCGATATTTGATAAGGTTTGATAACTGAATTCAACTTTAAAATGATGGTGTTGTGTTAGATTTGAACCAGTTTCTTGAAATTGTTGTTTTTTTTCGGATAATAATGTGTCTGATCTTGAAAATCGAAGATTTTTATCATTTTTCTATAACGGTTACATGGAAATCAAAGATTTGTTAATGGGAACTAAAAGGGGGGAAAAAGTGAAATGACTTTCTTGTACGTCTGATTGTTTTCTTGGTTGTTATCTTGATATATGGTGGGACCATGTAATATCTCAGCATTTTTTCTGTAATCTTAAATGTTGATTCTTCGTAGGTGGAAAGTACAAGATTTGATTTTCTGCTAATTATAAATTCAAGCTAAATATATTATCTACATTGTATGATCTTTGCTTTTTTTTTTTTGTAAACGAATCCCATGAGTTTCTGAAGCTTTAAACTTCAAACAATTATTTTTGGCTCAATTAATAAAGATTATCACAACCGTGTTTGTTGAATTCCATAGCTGTGATAATATAAAGAATGTTGGAATCATAAAATAATGCAAAATGATTAAAGCCATTAAATGTGGTCATGTTGTCCTAGTGTCCCACCATAAAATCAGTGGTGGGAATAAGGTACAAGGAAAGTGAAGAATGTGATGTTATTGAAAGCTAACTTCTTGCATCACTTTTGATAACAAAAAGAATTTTATTTGGGAGAATTCTACTACAAGAAACCAATAAACGAATTGCTATATTATTCTCTCATTTTGGTAATTTAATGCTATTTTTTTTCCAACCATTAAGTTTTCACCTTCTTACCTTTTGTATACACACACTCACATATATAAATGCTTCTATGTATGTCTATGCATTTGAATGGAACATTTGTTTCTCTCATTTTGGTACGTTAATTTATTTTCTCCAATCTTTAAGTTCAAACCTAAAAGTTTTCAACCTACAAATGTATGTATCATGACTATATGAGTGCATACATGGCTACATGCATATTTCGTGTCTATGAGATGGATTCATGGACTAATAAGATTGCTAATTTTGCAGATAAGCTTTCATATCAAGAACTTTAAGTGAAACATTGTTCTTCAAGAAAGCAAGAAACCATGGCTGCAGTCACTCAATTGCAAAGACAGTTTATTGAGTACACAACATCCCTCTATAATGAGGTTTGTAACATTTTTTAAGAACTAGAAAAATTTCTGTGAAAAGTTCTAACCTTGTGTCTTTTGTGATTGATTATTATTATTTTTCTAATGTTTTTATTCATTTGTTAGGGATATCTCGATGATCAATTCACACAACTTCAGAAACTGCAAGATGAGAGTAATCCAGACTTTGTGGTTGAAGTGGTGTCCCTTTTCTTTGAAGACTCGGAAAAGCTTCTTAACAATTTGGCAACTGCTCTGTAAGCTTGTTTTTTACTCACTGTGAGGAATTTTAGATGCTCGTGACGTGTTTCTTATCATGATCTTTATTTTTGACTTTTGATTAAAAAGTCAACAGAAGACTGTGGATTATAAACAGGTTGATTCTCATGTTCACCAGTTCAAGGGTAGCAGTTCCAGGTATTACACTAAATGATTAAATCTCTTTTTCATCTTTCATCATTACGTCTATTTCTTGATAAAAGAATTCAATTTCTTTTTCATTTTAGGAAGCAATATAATAATGGGGTGCATGTACACATTGTTTGCCATTATAATTAAACAAAATTGGGGTTATTTTTTAATTCTTGTTGGTAATTTGTTGTAACAGCATAGGGGCACAACGAGTCACGAACGTGTGCGTTCTTTTCAGAAACTATTGCGAGGAGAAAAACCTTGACGGGTGAGTAACTATATTTTATTGACCCAAGAACAAATTTACTGAACCACTATTGTATATGCTCATAAATTGTCTTGATTTAGGGTCTTGTTTGTCTTGAAAGACTTCTTCAATCTGTGAAAAAGGAGACATTTTGACTTTCTAGGCCAAGCATACTATTTTTCTATAATTATTATTTTTCTACTAATTTACTTATTCTCATCACTATAAAAACTAAGGTTGGTTTTGTAAGATTCTTTATCTTGTTTTAAAAAATAATTCAGATACTTTTCTATAATATGGACTTGAATAAACATTGAAAATGTGCAATAAGTTCGTAGAGCTGGGAGTTTCTACTTGCAAAATTTAACACGAAGACTGCTATCATATACTGGGTGGTCATTTTGGGCGGTTTCTGGATGTCTGGGTTGTGGAAAGCACTAATCCACTTGAGGACTGTATCAAATTACCCTCATTTGGGTTAACCGTTAATGGGTGGTTATTTGGATTACCTGAATATGGGGTTCAGATTTGGATTTAGTTATTCGGATAATTGGATAACCCAAATAGCAATTCGACAATCTAAAGCATTTGTGTTATTTAGATAATTGTATTTGGGCTCTTCAACAATTGTACAACCAACGAATTGAAGAATGATATAATACATGTAGACCACCTTTTTGTTTGGTTTCACCAGAAAACCAGACCGAATAATTTTCACAGTCTAACGACCTTTTACCTGCATGTATACTGTGAAAGATATAAATTTAAACTTTTACATATTAAATACATAAACCAAAAAAAAGACAAAAAATACCGTAATCCATTACAAGCTTTACAAGTTGAAAAACAAAAACACTTTTAAGATGTTTGTAATGATGTTTACAGTGTGAAATTACTTTGTATTGTAAAGAAGTAAAAGATGGTCAATATGTTACTGAATCAGAGTGAACATATGAATATGAACATATGAATAAAAAAGTAGTATTTTTCGAATTATCTGACTAAAGATCTATGCTTAAATAAATCTGCTGCATGTTACACATGGTTACATAAAGTATACTTATGTCTTGGGTTTTGTCATGTTTCTACCTCACAAAAATTGAATTATTTGCAATTTGTCAAAATCTGGAGTGAAATTACACCTTAGACGAATAGTTATAATCTCCTAATAAACCCAGTGACATTGTTTTCTAGAAGATGGTAGCCTTTACAGGATTCAAAGGTTAGGGCATCGTGTCTTTGGCACTATTGTTATATAAAACATTTGACCATTAGTCAAATGTCTAAAATACCCTTTCGAGAAACATGATCCTTGTTAATATCTAGCTTTGAATTTTCCTATTCTCATTGCCTTTCAGATTCATATGATCTCAAGTAGATTATTTATTTGTGATCCTAATAGTAAGCTATCTATCTCTATCTCTCGCCATATGAGTTTGATGCTCCAACTTCTTTTGTCAAGTTTATAACTGTTATATGTTCTGTTTAAATCTTAACGCATCTAAGCTACATCATTTGTTTCTTAATATCGGTATCGGATTTCTCTCAAAATTTGTATTTTTTTTATGTCAAGTCTGAAATGGAAAGTTATTAATTTGACATTCAAAGTCAAAAGCATCAAGAATTGCATTCTAAATTTGATGGCATGTGGTTCCTGCAGTTGTTTGCGGTGTCTGCAGCAAGTGAAACACGAATACATTCTTGTCAGGAACAAACTTGAAGCCTTGTTCAGGGTACATATACTACCAAGACAGCAAATTTACATTATTACCCTTGGCTGTGTTCATAACTTCAATCCTCCTACTAGAACATAGAAATTTACATTTATACTCTTGTGTATGATGCAGATGGAGCAACAAATCTTGCAAGCTGGTGGATCAGTCCCTATGATGGAATAGGTTTGTACTTTCCCAAGTCTAATGGAAGGAATCCTAGTGCTTAGAGATTATGTGAATAACATCATTATTATTGTTTTTCCATTAAAAATTCTGCTTTATACTTATGATATCGGTACCAACTTGTTGTCTAATTAGAACGATGGCCCTAGACGATGGTCTATTGTAACGTTGTTTTTGTGTGAATGTTGGTTTTTATGTCACCTTTGTGGTGGCACTATCCTTGTTTTTTGGCATAGGGGTAAAAGGTGATGTTTTGTCTGAATATGTGGTGTCATCTTTATATGCTCCACTGACTTGATTTTTGCATGTTAGTGTTTATTAACAATTTTAAATTGATTTGTTATTGCATGTCAGCAAAATGATGTTTTATAATCGTTGTATCAAATGTGTTGTGAGGGTGTGAGTTTTCTGGAACACACTAATTAGGAACTAGGAGTGTGTATCAGGCGGTTTTAAGCTCAATTTCGGTTTTAGGATTTTCAAACCTAATGGTTTTGGTTTCTATCGGTTTCGGTTTTAACTGGTTTTCGTCATCAACGGTTTTCGGTTTTAAATCTGCACCCACCTGGTTTTCAACATTAGTATATAATTTCTTGTGCTACCTTTCATATTTTTAACTTCATTTACAACTTTTAGCCATAATATCTAATCTTTAGCATTAAATTTAATGTCTAGTAACTTATTTGTCGTTTCAATTCCTGTTCAATTAGACTCCATGGTATGACTTCAGGTTTTAGAAGACGCCCTTTTGCTATGGATATTAACAAAAGGAGCTGGGGCGGAGCTTAATAACTTATCAAACTGCACTTGTTTTGGATCTTTTATTTTCGAACTCGAGCTTGGCTTATTTTTAGCTAGAGCTCAAGTTGTTTAGACCCGAGTATTATTTTGAAATTTTCATTAAGGATATATATAATATAGATAATGGAAAATAAAGTATATATTATATTTATATACAAAACTCGTTTAATCTCGAGTTTGTTTAATAAATGAGCTTTAGTCTAGGTCTCGTTAAGGTCCGGATAACTCGGAGGTAGCTCCACTCATTTACCTTTCTACTCTTTGCAAATTGCAATTCATACTCTTGTCTAGAATCACAAACAAGGATAAGGATTCAGTGAGAATATTTTTCTCGCGAAGTACATGAAATACGGTTATAAAAATCAAGAAAAAATTAATAATGTTAACTTTACTTCTAATTCACCATAACATACAAACAATTAAATTTTGAATTATATTAAAAATGGATAAAAGTTGTAAGTTTGGTTTGGAAACTTAACCACAATCGTATTTTAACTATTACTCAAATTTAGTGTGAATTCAAGTTGAGTTCAATCAAATCGATTTCCATCATTTAGGTTGAAATCTAAATTGGATTTGAAAAAAAAAAGAACAGTAAAAAAAACAAACCCAACAACATAGGTACTTTGTCACTGTTTCGAAGGGTTTCAGACATGTTGGCTTAACTCATTACCGAGCAAAATCAACATTTTCATATGAAGACTACAATAAGGTTGCTCAATTGGAATATTCAAGTTGATTCGATTAGTTGCTATTTTTAAAAAAAGACAAATAAACAAGTTTCTAAATTACATCTATTTTTACAATAGGACTTGATTTGTTTTAATATAATAAAAATAAGATAGGTTAAAATTACATATTAACACCGCTAAATCAAAGACTATATGAATCCTTTTATCTTTAATAGTCAATTTTACTATTGATCATGTGTTTAATCAATTATTGCATTATTTGACATAATATGAGCACATTATAGTTACTTTCTTTTAATAAGAAAAACTAAAATATTACTTCTTGGAAAAAAGTACTCATTTATTTAAGTGGTTGGCGTGTTAGTTGACACTTGTCTTAAAGAGTATCAAAATTGTATATAACTTTATACCTAAAATATACTATTATTATATCATCACATTTCTTTTATGTTTGATATTTGGTATGATACTCATATCAAAATTTAAGAATCACAAAATACAGTGTGATCTTCTCACCACAAAAGTTAATTGATAATTAATCAAAGTTTGTTATATTTTATTATACCAAAAAATTACCTGATAATTAATCAATGTTATATCATAATATAACAGTGTATGATAATAAACTTAATTTTAAAAATATTACTTTATGTATAATAAATTTAAAAACTAGATACTAAAGATAAATTTATAAATGAATACAAGATAATAATCATTATAAATTGTTGGCTCCTTCATAAGTATACACTACTATTATACTAGTACACACTAACTATCTTTTAATATAAATAAAAGGTTAACATACCTCAAATTATTTGAACTATTATAATCCTTCATTTAGTAAAATAAATTTAATTTCTTAAATTTGACAATCTATTTAATTAAACTAGAATTACAATTTTGACTTATTTTAAAATGGGATTACAATGATTAGAGAAATTTTATTTTGTATCTTTCTTAAAAGTTAAAATATTTATTTACTCACCTTAATTTACAAATATATTATTTATCTTTTATAACATTTCAAATATCATATTTAACCAAAATTTTATTTTATTATTTTTAAAATATTTTGTAGTCATTTTAAGATTTTTTAATTATAGCTAATCTTGGCTTGAACTTATTGCTTTAATAATAATATAATAATAATAATAATCAATGACTTGTATAAGAAGTATAATTTTATCTTCTTTGTATATGATCACATGTTTTTACATCTGCTTTACCGTCACATCTATCATCAACCTGACATCAACGCTTCTAACATTGATATGGATGTTAACACTATCTAGAACAATTTTTTTACATTATGACATTTCACGTTTAAATATTATTTAATTATTTTTATTAATATTTAATATTTGCTATTTCTAAATCAATCCGTAATTACTCGCGGATATAATAATCCACTAGGCTAATAATAGAATATCTATTTGTTTAATATCATAATAAAAGGGCGTATATATATAATATTTGAACAATTAATAGGAAGAGAACAAAGGTAAGACAAGGTTCCATTGCATTAAATTATAAAGTGTTGTCTTCTTCTTTGTTCATTCTCTTTCTTTCTATGTCAAGAAACCTTCTTATTCTCTGAGCCTCACCCCTTTTATATTCATTCATCCATCTTTTGTTTATGCATCTCTCAAATTAATCTCTATTTTTCTCAAATCAAAATTCATTTTTGTTAAATCCCAACCATCACTTTCCTCTTTCTCTGTTTCCTCTCATCAAACTTAATATTAAAAAGCTTTTAATTTGCATTGGTTTTTGAGATATTTGATCTGGGTTTTCACTCAATTTATTGAAAAGTTGAGAAATTTTAAATCTTTTGTGAAAAAATCAAGTGGGTTTATGAAAATCTAAGGTGGGTTCCAAACTTATAATGGCTTCTGAAGAATTGATTGAAGTCAAATTCAGGTTAGCAGATGGCAGAGATATTGGACCAAACAAATACAGTCCTACCACTACTGTGGGATCCTTGAAAGAAATGATTCTTTCCCAATTGCCCCAAGGTTAATTCAATATCCAAACTCTTTTTTCCTGCTAGAATTTCTTTTTATTTTGATTTTTAGTTTCTTGATGGAATTATGTATCTTTATGATCTTAATCTAAATGTGGCTTGAGTTGGAGGCATCTATATGTTCTTGTACTTGCTTTATATTATTTCATGTTGTTAATGTAGAAAATGTCTTTCTGTCAATCCTTGTTTTTATCAATTGGGAATTTAATTGCTTTGACTCTTGAGTTAAATGATGAATGTACAAGATAAGATTATTTGTGCATATATTATTCAATAGAAAAATAAATGGGATTAGTATAAATCATAAGAAAAGTGATTTCCAGCTTTAGAGGTTATTTGAGGAGTTTAGCTATGTATTGATGTAAGCGGCCTAACTATTTCCATGGTCATTTCCTATAATACCCCTGTCGATCCAAGATATTTACGCGGTGAGGAATGAGCCTGTGTCCTTTGAGACTGATATCCTACTAAGCCATCTTGGATAGATATGAAATGGGATTAGTAAATGTGCTAAATATGTGAAATTTACTAACTCCTACATGAAATCGTTGTACACATGTCCTACTTTGTGCTTTTTAACATGTACATTTATTGATTTGGGCATTTTCTTGTGTCCAATTCATTCTCATCATCGAATATAATCAGTTCAATAGTACAATTATTGTAATGCATAGGTGACCACATTTGTCATACAAAACAGTACCAAAAATGAAAGAAAATGGTATAAACAAGTAATAATTTACTAACTTTAACCTTTTCTATGAAACTTTTCTCTCTCTCTCTCTCTCTCTCTCTCTCTCTCTCAAATGTATCAATGTATTGTTTCATTTGCTTGAATGTAACTTTTGAGGTTGAAAATGTTGTTGGGCTCATCAACGCCGACTAAACTTGTGCTTGTTGACGTTTTCAATAGTTGTCTTGATCAATACAACCGACTACTGCTTTTAGAATTGATTACAAATTTGTAGAATATGTGTAAAAGTTCCCCAAATTTCATCTATTAGACATCAAAAACATGGATAATATGCAAGACATGCCATATTAGCAATTGCATACTCAATCTATGTTTATTATGGTAATGCAAAAAAACCCTTTGTAAAACATCCTATATTAAGTTAAGAATACAAACCCATGACTTGATCTTGGTACCTTTATGATCTTTCTATTTTAAGCTATGTTTTGATGTCCAACTTTATGTTATTCTCATCATGAGATTCTTCTCAACCGTTTTACAGACGAAGAAAACGGGCCGCAAACCATAAATGATATGAAACTCATAAACGCTGGAAAGATATTGGAAAACCATAAAACACTAGCAGAGTCTAGGTCTCGGGTGAGTGAAGTACCCGGAGGTATTATCACTATGCTCGTTGTCTTACGCCCTCCTATGCCGGACAGAAACAATGGTAACTCATATATTTAATTTTTTTAAATAGATATTTGTTGTAGATGCAATATGTTACCATTTTGGGATGTCATATATTAAATACAAAATTTACCTTTGTTTAAAAGAAAAAAAAAGCAAAATCAATGATGTTCATTCTGTGCAAGAATCTGGAGTTTCAAAATGTTAAGATTAGATGACTGATTTGCTCTTGTATGTATCGTTTCAAATGATACCCATTTCGTTGAGTTACCAAAATGTTGATACATTATCCCCAAAATAGAAAGGGTTTGACTTATTAAGTCAAATATGTTGCTTCATAACTCAAAATGTGTATGTGACTATGTGTATTTTTAAAAAAGTAAGGGCGTCTTTTTATCTTGTTTGATGTAATATGTTACAGTAGTTCTGTTGTTGTATCACATTCCTCAATATCCAAAGAATTCATATGATACTTGATGTTTGGTAGTTTTGACCATGAAAGTCAAAGAATAACACGTTTTGACTTTTTTGTGGACTTATGACAGACACATTACAAGATGGCTCTCCGAAACAGGGCAGCTGTCCATGCGCGATCTTGTGACTGCAAGACTACCGGAGCTTCTTGAAGCCATAATTTGAAAGCAGATTTCGGGGGTTTCCTGTTGCTGAAAAAAGAAGCTTAAAGGGTCTGTGATCCTTTTGACTTTTTCTCCACTTTGACTTGAGTGATCTAAAAGGGTAATGAGAAACGAAAGTTTGTTGTATGTTTGAATGTGTATATAAAAGCTTTATAGACCAAAAAGACATAATTTGAATTCTAATTTCATCTTTAATATATCATATAACTCATAAGCTTGAAAGCCTGAGCCTCTTTCATGTTAAAATCTTTCTTTGGTGTATTGTAATGGTATTATATTATTTTGTTGATAGGATATGAAAGCAGTGTAATTTGACATTTTATTATTAAGATCGTTAAGGTAAATTATATACCACAATTCTGATTGGTTCGATTTCATACCAATACGGAATAGCTACGGACTTTACGTTCTTATATGAGGCAATGCTACTATTGTTAAGAGCATCCGGAGTACAAGTAACATGGCTTCGGAATTGCTTATGTATGTTGCCTTCGGTACCGAGAGGCACACCACCCTAATGTCTCGGTACTGATTTTTAGGTGATTCTTCGCATTTGAATGATGAATGAGAGAGAAGAGGGAGGAGATAGAAATAGAGAAAAGATAACAGATAATAGAAGAAAGTAATTATTTTATTAAAAAAAAAGAGATGATGTATACATAACTCTCTTTTTTGACACATATAACAATCATGATTTTTTGTTACCTCTACTAACGCATCAATTATTTTTCTTGACCACATATTTAAAGATATCGTGGTCCAAACACATACATTTTGTTGTGAATGATAAAAAAGTGTTTCGTACAAACCATCTTATGTTAAAAAAACCTTTGAAGTATAGGTAGTATGTGAAGTTTTTTTTCTATAGTTGAAAATAACCAAGTCTTTCATCTCCTTTCCCACCAACGCGGAATTAGACATGTTACTAACGTCGGCTTATTTGTGAGTCGTGTTAGGTATGCATTTTCTGGGTTGTAGCATAAAAAAATATAGATGACGCTGATGTAACATTTAATATGTGAAATTTAGGCATAGGTATTTCCTATAGAAGATCATTTATATATAAATTTTTTTTATTATATATTACAATCATAATTTTTTTACCAATGTAAAGACACTAGGTATTTTTTCTTAACCACGTATTTAAATACTTTATGAAATAAGTATATACTTTCTATTATATAAGAAAAGAGCGATTATTTATAAATAAATCATCTTCCATTCCTATGTTTGAGGCACAATTTTTTAACACGTTTTTGCCAATCTAATCAAGAGGTATTTTTTTAATAGGAAAAAGAGTGAGCAAGTGGGTAGGTGGTAGGTTTGTGGGTGCATAGGCTAACAAGTGAACGAAAAATGAGTTAAAAAGAAGATTATCCATTTACAAAGTTTGAGCTATACTAGCGTTTAATTACCCGGAAAAAAAACAAATTATCAAAACAGGATTTTTGATAACTATAGTCGATAAGAACAAAATAAAATAATATTTGATTTTTAAAATAGTAATTTTATTTTATATATAAAATTAAAAACTAATTAAAAAGTAATTATAAAAGATATTAAAAGTTAATTATAAAGACATGAGTTGTGATTTTAAAAAGCGATATTATTATTTTTAATTCTTATCAAAAGTCTTAAACAAATAGTTATCATCTTCTATTAATTTATTATTATAAATAATAATTAAAGTTAAAATTAATTTTAAATAAACATCTTTTTCCTCTTTTCATTTTAGAATAAATTTTAATGAAAATTTCGTAACATATTATCTAAAGGATAAAAGTGAATTACTAATTACATTACAAGTTAACAATATAATTTAGATATCGATTTTTTTAAGGATAATGATAACCATAGCCCTTAGGACAGTGGATAATAGTAAAAAAGTAATTTTAATATCTAAAAATAACAATTATAACTCATGTTTAATGATTAACATTCTATATTTTCAAGAAATTCACATTGATTATCTTTTAATTAATATTTAAACTTTTCATACATGATATGTAGTTACTATATTTAAAAATTAAAATAATATTTTATTACTCTTATTATAGCACTAAAAATTGTGGTTATCATTGTCCTTTTTTTAATAACCAAATTTAGAAAAAAAAAACTCAAAAGCAACTTAATTCATTTTACGAAACAAATGTGAAACATAAATTGTATTTATTTTAGGTTAATGATGTTGACGTCTAGGAATTAAAAAAACTAACATTACATCTTTGCTTTCCCATGACTTTTTTTTGCTGAAAAAATGGCTTAATTAAAGCAAGTGTATAAATGATAAAACAAAAATTGTAAATGTTAATTTTTTAGAATAAATAAATATAAAAAAGTAAGCTGACCTACTCGTTTTAACTTTTCTAAAGCTACTCTTTCCTTTTTTTACGGACTTTCTCGTGAGATAATAGCAAGAAAAGAAAATGATGGTATCATATTAAAATGACTTATTTACCCATAACTATCTCATGAAAAAAAATCCACGGTTACTTCACAAATTGATGGTATAGGTAATGGATGAAAAATTAGGTTGTTGGTTCATACTAATTATTTAACAAAATATGCTCTTTAAATTTGGTGAAGTTGTAACACTCTATCACATCTATTATATCATTATATCAGTTTTTTATATCATTAAGTTTATCACTTAATTTTGTAGTGATCGCTCTTTACCATAATAAATTCTAATGCTTATTTAAATACTTATTAAAACAATAAAATATTAACATAAAAAAAGTAACAAACTTGAAATGGGCCCACCGTTATCCTTTTACCAAAGTCTTTACGGTGTCCCCCCCCCCCCCCCCAACCCACCAAAACCAACACACACACAGAGTTTATCACTTAACTTCGTAGTGGTCACTATTTACCATGATAAATTCTGAGAATTATTCAAATACTCATTAAACAAACAAAAATAAAAATAAAAATAATAATAATAACTTGATATGAGCCACCATTAGCCATGACACTGATTTTTAACATGTAATAGTTACTATGTACATCCTTTCACCGTATCTTCATGGTGTGGGTGTATAGGCTAATAAGTGAATACAAAAATATGGATGAAAAATTAGATAGTTTGTTCATACTAATTTTTTCTAATTATTTATTTGCTTATTAGAGTGGAGTGGTAACATCTGTCGCATCCACTATATCGTCATATTAGTTTTATTATATCACTCAGTTATCACTTTACTAATTATTACATACGACATCTTTAGAGAAAGAAAAAAATATTGTTTTTATTTATCTATTTTTGTTTGAGAATGATATTATTTTTTATCAAAATTTTATATTTTATACACACATTTTAATATGTATTTTACTCTTAATTAATAATTTAATAAATGGACGTATATCAATAATTTTTAGTTACAAATATTAAGCATAAAACAATTTTTTAAATAGTCAAGATAATTATACAAAATATCCTTTTTAGTAAATTCAATAAATATATAAACTTTTTTAATTAAATAAAAAACTATAAAAAAAATTAGATTAATTATTATATTTCATTCTATCATGAAATGAGAAAAAAAACACCCCTTACCTATGGTAAATTTCTTTTATTAAATAATGATAAATAAATTTAACGTATATCTTAGACGTTAGTATATTAGGTCAACCGTCAATCCCTAAGACCATCCGCATCGGGCGAGTGAGGGAGCTCGTGAGCGAGCTTCAAGCGGAGGAACACCATCGCCGGGGAAGGTGAGCGGCCGCTCACGCTCACTGCCGTGAGCCTGGTCGCGTGTGTGAGAGAGAGGAGAGGGAGAGAGCCGTTGGGGGGGAGCCGTTGGGGTGTTTTTTTTTTAATCCATTTATCTCCTATAAATACACATTATATTCAACCATTTTTTTCACACAAAATTTTACTCATCTCATATATTCTCATCTTTTCTCTCATCAAAAATATATATTCAGCTTTTTCATCTTTTCATCTTTTCACAAATGGACAAGGGCAAACAATCGTTCAAAACCCCACGACGGGTTTCAAAGACGGGAAAAGGCACGAGCTCGCAACCGACCCCACCGGATAACATGTTCGGGATGTCTTCTCCACCACCGAATTACATCCAAAATATACAACAATTTCCGGGAACGAAGAAGTGGTTAGAGCTGAGCATCTAAAAATAAACGTAATCAATAACGTAGCCGAGTCGATAAAAGAGAAAAACCGTCTACTAGAAGAAAGACAAGAAAACAAAGATTTCGATTTTGTCTATGGCCGGCACGATCATCTCACGGGGGACGCGTTGGATGCGGTGAACAAACGAAAGGAAATTATCAAGAAAAAATACGGGTGGTAGATTTTTCTTTTTTTAAAAATTATGTACTTTTTATTTTTATTTTTTTAAGTTATGTACTTTTTAATTTTTAATATTTGAATTTATATTATTATTTAGTGTTTTTTATAATTATTATGTTTTAATTATATTGTTTTAAAAATTAAATAATGTTTAAAAAAAAGAAAAAGAAAAGAAAAAGAAAAAGGATGTGAAGGGTGTGATGGATGCAGGGGTTTGTGTGATGTGATGAGAAAATGGTGGGAAGCTGATGTGGCGCTGATGTGGCTGTGTGAGGAGTGTGATGGATATGGATGGTCTAATATGTTATTTACAATTTATTTTGCTTGTTATTAAAATATATATATATATATATGGCTGATATTAGTACGTACGTACTTTAGTGTGTTGGGCGGATCTTGTTATTTGTTAACAGTATTAAATGTTTACGGACATTAATTGAATTAATCGTCTGCATTGGGATTGGGTTAAGTTGACTGGAGGTTTGTAGGTGGTAGCGAATAGTTGACGGTGGTTGTCAATGGCCGTGGACCACAACGTCGACGCCATAACTCCGTACGTACATTATAATTAAACCTTAAAGAGTTAATTTCAGGTCTGTGCATGGTAATTAATAATGAAATAATCACCGACACTGATGCATGCAGTGTATATCATTAAGACCAAATAGAAACACTGGATCATTCTTGAAAGGATCCCTGTATACAAAGTGCAATTGATCAGTGATCACTAAGTTGCTTGGCCCCTCAAATAGGAGTGAGCATCGGACTCGGTAGACCGAAAAAACTGACGAACCAGACCGAGACCGGTCTTTATCGGGTTTAGTCGGTCCGATCTTTGGTCCTTGTTTTTTTATAGATTTCGGGTTTCGTTCCAATACGGTCCGGTCTAGTTTTGTTTCATAGAATGTATAGAACAACTAAAAGAGCAAAAAAACCGATGAATCGAACAGAACTAAACCTGACTGAGACCGGTCCGGACCGAGACTAGTCTGTCTGGTCTTTTGGTCCTAGTTTTCTATAGATTTCTGGTTTTGGTTCGATCCGGTCTTTTTCGGTTCTCCGGTTTTTGAACCGATCTCACCCGTACCTTCAAATGAGCCCAACATGCTTAGTATTTTATAAGACTAAATGCTGCATATATATATATATATATATATATATATATATATATATATATATATATATTGCATCAACATAGAACTCTATGTTAAACAAAGAACCCAAAGAACCAATCTGGACAATTTGATCATCAAAATCAATAGATGAGATTAACGATGACAAAACTGTAATTATAATGTATTAATATAGGAAGAAATGAGCGAACATGGAAAATCCCCCTCCCATCAAACCACGATTTTTAAGAAAAAAAAACCCAAAAACTTTAAATTGTCATAACTTTTTAAGTTTTGTGAATTTAAATATAAAATTTATACCAATCTTTTAGTTTTTTAATTCTCTTTCAATGGAGTTTCCGAGGACAGATTCCCTCGGAATTCCCGAGAGAATTCCATGGACAAATTTTCCGAGGAATTTCCGAGGACAAATTTTCCGAGGAATTTCCGAGGAATAGTTTCCAATATATTTCCGAAAGATTTCCGATGACACATTTCCGAAAGATTTCCAAGGACACATTTCCGAGAGATTTCCGAGGACAAGTTTCCGAGAGATTTCCGAGGGATTTCCGTTGACTTTCAGGCTAGCAAATCTATTGAAATACCCTCACTAAACGTGAATATTTCTGCAAAAAACTTAATTTTTAATTTTGTTGTAATGCCTAAAAATTCCATTTAATATAAAAATAATAAACCATTCATACACAAATCAAAACACCATCACATTTTGGTAAATATTAGATAAATTACAATACCGAATTTGAAAAAATATATAAAATACGATTCAAATTCAACAATATGTACTAATATTCAAATATTATTAAAAAAACAAATGATATTGATCCTATGTGGATGAAAGAGGGTCTCGGGATTAAAGTTGTTGAAGCATCATTCGTCCAAGTAGCTTCTCTAAAATAGTCTTGTCACGCAATGAGTCCACAGAGTTCTTGTTTTCAACTTCGTCATTTCTTCCTACTAAAGCAAAAGATAACAAATATAATAAATTAAATACTTGTCATACACAACAGATTAACACATATCAAGCATAATCTTTATATTGCAATTTGATCATTTCAAATCATGCACAGTTAGAAGTAGAAAAAGAGCAATTAAAGTTACATATTTTGCTATCCGATTATACTGTATTGTTTTGTATTTTGAGATTGGTTTAAAGAATCATCGTAAAACATGTACTTGTTTCGGTTTCATAGTAACTTGTTATAAGCAATCAAGTGAACGAACCATATTCTTGACTTTGATTCAAATCTAGCATCCTTTTCTTTTAATAGAGTCACTAGTTTTAACAACAAATTTGCTAAAATTTTATTTTGTTATAAGATGCCTTCCAATGGCCATAAGCTAGTAAAATTTGGGTAGGGAAAAAAAACTAGAGCTTCAAGTATAAAGAAACACAACAAGCCATAGTATTAAAACAATCAATTGTACAGGAACAAAAAGATCAGAAACACATCAGTTTCTAAACATACAAAGCTGAATCAAACATTCATTTAGCAACTAGGGTCTAAGCATAAGAAACAATAGGAAATTAATAGCATGGAATTATAAAAACGCAGCCATGAAAACCGAGAAATTACGTATCATCCAAAAATTATAAAATAAAGGCAGAGGACTGAGGCAAAACTTTTCAACAACTAACCTTGGAAGTTGGAACTAAGAATTTGTTACTGATGTTCAGCCTTCTTGCCTTCTTTTAGATCCCAATTGACAATAGTTTTGGTTCCTCGACAATATAGCTTTTCAAGCTACAAGAAAACTAGCAATTAGCGATGGCCAAATCCATGTTATAAGGTGATATGCAAAGGATTTGAGGAGAAATAAGTGGTCTCCTAATCTTTGTGAAAAAGAAATTAAAGATTCTCATAGCATATAACTTGGTGTGTAGGTGAAGATTTGGAGCAAAAGAAGCATAATGAACAAATCATAGACCTGATGAACACTACGAATCAGTTTAAACATATA
Source organism: Pulicaria dysenterica (assembly GCA_947179395.2). NCBI lineage: Eukaryota > Viridiplantae > Streptophyta > Magnoliopsida > Asterales > Asteraceae > Pulicaria > Pulicaria dysenterica. The sequence goes on from OX359292.1 coordinate 84,141,354, forward strand.
ATGTTCATATGTATCCTGTATCATATTTGTTTGGTATGGATATACACTACTGAGTGACCCTCAATTAAAATGATTTTCTAATTCTGTTCTATATATTAAATGTACAAAATGATTTAAACATAACTACTCCTGTATTGACATGTGCTCCAAGTAGATTTAATAGAATAATGAAAATCATAATGTTAAATGATGATGGAGTATACAAATAACAAACAATCTTGTTTGTTTGTTTAAAAATTTACCTCAAAATCTCTTGGAGTTCGACGACGGTGGTTGTATACAAATAACAAACAATCTTGCAACTTACTGGCGAAGTTAAGCTGTGAAGGGTGGCCGTCAGCGGTGGAGTTCGACGACGGTGGTTGTATAGCTGCGGACTTCGGAAGATGATGGTGTAGGCCGTTTGTAGGTGGTGGCTTCGTGATGGATCTCGACAGTAATTGGACCACAGCGGTGGTGGGAAGGGACGATGGTAGGATGGCGTCACCGGAGAAGGCAGCGGTGGCTCGACGGTGCGACAGCGTTGGTGGTCGTTTATGGGTACTCTGGCGGTGGTGGGTGGCGTTTTTGTCGTGAAAGCAGATGGGAGGAAAAGGGAATAAGAGATTAGGGTTTATGAGAGGGATTAGGGTATGAGAGACTGAGAGTGTTTGAAGATGGGCTTTTCTTGAGGGGGTTTGGGCCGAGAAACATATGAGAAGCGGATAAAGACCATGAGCTTTAACTTAGTTCAGAAAATAGTGTGTTTTAATTACAACTTTTGGCCGTGTTGCAACGAGTGTTATTAAATTAGATCGATAATCATATTTTTAGTGAATATTAAATTAGATCGATAATCATATTTTTAGATACATGTATTTGTATAAGTATATCTTTATGTTTGATAATTTGTGTTTTAATGTGACAAATATATAAAAATTACATTTTAGCCCTCGGAAAACCCTCGGAAATTTCCGAGGGCTTTCTAAGGACGAAAATCGTTTTTTTTATATTTTACACTATTTATAAATGTCAAACATAAATAAACACATACATATTTCCAAATAAGCATAATTAAACAAATAAATCATAATAGGTTACTAATATACTATATACATCATGATGACACATACAAATCGCAAGCACGTTTATATACACTTATTTGTTTACGAACATTCATTCATATAGGTAACTTACTATAAATATTCTAATTTATGCTTAATGATACATCTAGATACATGTATTTGTATAAGTATACATTTATGTTTGATAATATGTGTTTTAAAGTGACAAATATATAAAAATTATATTTTAGCCCTCGGAAATCCCTCGGAATTTTCCGAGGGCTTTCTAAGGACGAAAATCGTTTTTTATATTTTACACTATTCACAAATGTAAAACATAAATAAACACATGCATATTTCATAATAAGCATAATTAAACAAATAAATCATAATATGATACTAATATACCATACACATCATGATGACACACACAAATCACAAGCACGTTTATATACACTTATTTGTTTACGAACATTCATTCATATAAGTACCTTACTATAAATATTTTAATTTATGCTTAATGATACATCTAGATACATGTATTTGTATAAGTATATCTTTATGTTTGATAATTTATGTTTTAAAGTGACACATATATAAAAATTACGTTTTAGCCCTCGGAAAACCCTCGGAAATTTCCGAGGGCTTTCCAAGGACGAAAATCGTTTTTTTATATTTTACACTATTCACAAATGTAAAACATAAATAAACACATGCATATTTCATAATAAGCATAATTAAACAAATAAATCATAATATGATACTAATATACTATACACATCATGATGACACACACAAATCATAAGCACGTTTATATACACTTATTTGTTTACGAACATTAATTCATATAGGTACCTTACTATAAATATTCTAATTTATGCTTAATGATACATCTAGATACATGTATTTGTGTAAGTATATCTTTATGTTTGATAATTTATGTTTTAAAGTGACAAATATATAAAATTACATTTTAGCCCTCGGAAAACCCTCGGAAATTTCCGAGGGCTTTCCAAGGACGAAAATCGTTTTTTTATATTTTACACTATTCACAAATGTAAAACATAAATAAACACATGCATATTTCATAATAAACATAATTAAACAAATAAATCATAATATGATACTAATATACCATACACATCATGATGACACACACAAATCACAAGCACGTTTATATACACTTATTTGTTTACGAACATTCATTCATATAAGTACCTTACTATAAATATTTTAATTTATGCTTAATGATACATTTAGATAAATGTATTTGTATAAGTATATCTTTATGTTTGATAATTTATGTTTTAAACTGACAAATATATAAAAATTACATTTTAGCCCACGGAAAACCCTCGGAAATTTCCGAGAGCTTTCCAAGGACGAAAATAGTTTTTTTATATTTTACACTATTTATAAATGTAAAACATAAATAAGCACATGCATATTTATAATAAGCATAATTAAACAAATAAATCATAATAGGATACTAATATACTATACACATCTTGATGACACACACAAATCACAAGCACATTTATATACACTTATTTGTTTACGAACATTCATTCATATAGGTACCTTACTATAAATATTCTAATTTATGCTTAATGATACATCTAGATACATGTATTTGTATAAGTATACCTTTATGTTTGATAATTTGTGTTTTAAAGTGACAAATATATAAAAATTACATTTTAGCCCTCGGAAAACCCTCGGAAATTTCCGAGGGTTCTCCAAGGATATTTTAGTTCTCGGAAGTCTATCAGAAATCTCTCGCAAGTCTCTCAGAAATTTTGCGAGGAATTTCTTAGGGCATTTTAGCTCTCGGAAATCTGTCGGAAATCTCTCGCTATGTCTTTCGAGGGTGTATTTCTTCGGAAGTCTCTCGGAAATTTTGCGAGGAATTTCTAAGGACATGTTAGTTCTCGGAAATCTGTCGGAAATCTCTCGAAAATCTCTCGCTATGTTTTTCGAGGGTGTAATTTCTCGGATGTCTCTCGGAAAATTTGCGAGGAATTTCCGAGGTATTTCTCGCCCTCGGAAATTTATCGGAAAACTCTAGGTAACTTAACGTCCTCGGAAATATCTAGGAATTTCCTCGGAAAGTTTTCCGAGGGAATTAACGCCCTCGGAAATCGCACTTTTTTCTAGTAGTGTTGCATTTTGGGCAGCATGTAGTGTTTTGTACAGATTTTGCATTTTGGGTTCGAATGTGTAATTTTGCATTTTGAGCTGCATTTTCATTTAATCATGTTGGATTTACCTTTTGCATTTTGTATTTTAGAAGCATCTGGATGACCTGCATATTCATATTTTGCATTTTCGATTTTTTGCATTTAGCATTTAGAATAAAACCCAACTCAAAATGCAAACCTTGCATTTTCAAAAAAAAAAGTTTCAGAAACATATTGAGTCTGGTCTTGTTTGAAAGAAGACGAAAAACTGAATCTAATGATATAATTTTTTTGTTAAAATTCTTAAAAAACGAATGAGTTATGATCATTTAAAGTTTGGTGGTTTTTTTTTAAAGTTGGTGGCTGGAAGGGAGGCGAGAGTGTGGGTTTTTTTTAGTTTTATAGTTTTGCCCCTAATAAAACGTATATTGGATTGACCCACCGTGAAAAATACTTCGTGGATTCGTTTCAAAAGTATTTATCACATAGGTTATCCTCAAGCCTGAGGTATTTGGTTTGGGATGCGGTAACTGTTGTCTTCTTAGCGTGTTCTAACGCCACGCCGTAACAGGGTGGTCATAAGGGGCGTGTCTAGATTCAGTGGGAGCCGTGTTGCCAAATGCAAATATGCAAGATGGTAATTGCACCTCCTTTTTAGGAGAGATATTTCCGGGCCCCTTGACTGATAAGAGAAACTGGTAAGTGCACGGCCGTGCCCAAACGAACTGATCTGTTCTTTGTCGTTTATCACGCAGTTTCGAAATCAAGTATGTCATGAACATAATTCTTGAGTCTATGAGTTGACACTCCATGCTCATGCTCAAAATTGAAATATCGCGCTGCAAGGGACAAACCTATATAAAACGTACCCATTCATGAACAGGGAGTTTATGATAGTTTAGTTTATAAACAGTTAGTTTATAACAGATTACTTCTAAGCAGGTTGCTTATAAAGTTTTATCACAAGTTACTTTGGGGTATAAGAGTTCTTATAACCTGGTTATCCTAAGTGTCTGGTTAGGGACCTCCTTAGGCTAACAATGTGCAGTAACTATTACTTATCTTGCACAAGTGGGAGTCTGTTAGATTATGTGCAGATATAATTAATGGGCACATTGTATCCAATGTTATAAGAGACTAACGGGTCACACCGCTGCACACCCAATTCGGAACAGTTGGATTTCACCTTTATTCTGTGTGGAAATAATTAATCAGTTAGATTAATTATTAAAGAGTAAGAGGAAATAATTAATCAGTTAGATTAATTATTAAGGATAATTAATCAGTTGGATTAATCATCAAGAAGAGAGAAATAAATAATTAATCAGTTTGTATTAATTATTAGAAAGGAATAAATAATAAATAGTTATTTATTATTTAAAGAGAATTAAATATTAAGTTTTAATATTTAACGGACAGTTAATTGATAGTTAATCAATTAACTAGTAAAGTCCAGGGGGTCAATATGAGAAGAGTTGAAAGTTTAATTAAAACCAATGGGCTTTTAATTAAACGGGCTTAGGTCCAAGTTAATCCTTATAAATATATCCTTAAGGCTTAAGGATTAAGGGTGTGTTACACAAGGGACTAAACCTAGCCGTCACTCTCCCTCACTCTATCGATCTCGGCTCTCTCTCCCGATCGATCTCTCTCTCGTCGCAAGCTCTCTCTCGGCTCTCTCTCTCTCTTGCCGTCGAACAAAGAAGAACACCGCAAGGGTGTTTGCGTTTTTTGGTGATCGACGCAAGTGGACACACACACACATTCTCGATTTCGAAAATTGAAGGCTTGGTGATCCAGGAGCGGTCTAGCAGCCAGTTCCAGTGAGGTGCAGTAGTGGTGGACTATCTTTAGCAATCCTAAAGGTTTTGTTCAGGTATAATTCTATAACCTTATCTATGGGTTGTCTGTAAGAAACTATGTTGATCATATAAAAGTTTAAAAGATCCTAACCCTTTTGGGGTTTAGAGGGTTGTGTTCAATCCAGTTCCGCTTTTAGGATTGAACCAGTGGAATCAAACCCAGGCTTGACCAGTTTGTGTCATATGGTGGTTTGGTCAGGTTCAAAACCTTTCAGTGGTATCAGAGCCTCAGCTCTATGATCCATAGTTTCTAGTTTTATCTGTTTTTGGGTTAAGGTTTGATTCTTGATCTTCTACTTGCTCTAGCATTTTTCGAAAATCACCAAGGGCAACAAAACAGTTTGTTTTTGTTATCCAGTTTAATCCTATTAATCAGAAAGTTTAAACAGTTAGTTTAAACGGTTAAAAAGGATTGTGGTTTTTGGATAAGAACAAGTTTAGGATTAAGATAAATTAAACAGTTTGTTTTAATTAATTAAACCTAGTTAATCCATTGTGGGTTTGTTTAATGGTTAAATGATCTACTTCATCTTGTTTCTTTCTCCACAAGTTTTCGAAAACCATAAAGGGATAAAAACAAGTTTTTCTGTTTTTATCCAGATCGTAAAAGGTTTGATTTTGACCAGTTAGGTTTAAACCAGGTTTGTGTTTAAACGGTTAAAAATGATAAATCTTTTATCTAAAACTAGATTTTAACAAGTTTTTGAACTTTTGTTTAAAAAGGTTGAAATCAAGTTTTAGGATAATTGATTATTAATAAAACAAGTTTTGTTGAAATTAATAATTGATAGTTTTTGGTTTTTGAATTAAATCCAGTTTTTAATCAGTATATTAAAACAGTTAGTTTTAATAGGTTAAAAGAATTTAAATTATTTTTTATTAATCGGAAAACGGGAACCAAGATCATCACTGTATCGGGTGAGGGCTGTTAGCGGCGCTAAGGGTCTGAATGGGCTTCGGCACAAGTGACTTCGACCCAAGTGGTTCTCGGCCCAATAGGGCTACGGCCCAGGTGACTTCGGTCCAATGGGCTCTCGACCCAAGAGGGTCTCGGCCCAGTGGGTTGTGCGGCTTAACAAGAAATGTTGGCCCAAGATAGTTTTTCCGAATTAATACAAAAGAATTATTAATTTTAAGTTACAAAATTAATAAGGTATTATATAAACTAGTGTTATATATATTTTAATTAGTTTAGTTAAAATATATATTAGTTTAGATTTTTATTTATTATGACTAGTTTAAGTCATTTTTAAATAAATTCTAAAAGGGATAAAGTTTATATAATGGAAAAACAAATAAGATAGTGTTTAATTGACCAAGGTTGTCGGTTTTAAGTTTTTTGGAAAACTAGTAATAAAACTCGACGTGAGGATTTCATTCAAGTTTTGAATGAGATCAAGTTTTAAGTTTTTTGTTGAAAAACTATTTTGGTCAAATTAAACTAGAAGATCATAATTCTCATTTTTTGGTTAATAGGTATTAATCAAAAGGGTAAATGAGAATATTTAAACAAATCAGGTTGCGTGCTTAACAGCACAGTTTATTGTTTATATATTATAACTGCGTGGTTGACTTTTATATATATAGTGCTTATATATAAATTGTGTGGTTGTGATTCATATAGCTATAGTTTTGCCGACTCAGGACTCGTTTTTTTCCTTTTCTTCTTTATTTTGGTTTTTGGGAAGGCCTGCGTGCCAATTACAATCCCTTTCTTAATTGTAATATTGTACTGGTTCGGGGAGGCTTGCGTGCCAATTACAATCCCTTTCTTAATTGTAATATTGCGTGGTTGTGATTCAAAACAAAAGTAGAGATCGCTGTTGAAAATGCAACACTGATGAAAATACAAAATGCAAACATTCATATGCGAAACCAATATGATACATAATCAAAATGCAAAAGTAATACCCATAACTGAAAATGCAAATAACAAAGATAATACATCATTCTTATTGTTATTAACCGGATATACACATGAGTAAAAAATAAACATGTAAACAATATTTAACTGAAAATGCAACCCAAACACAAAGTATTTACCTACCAATATGATACAAAAACATACGATACAAAAAGAATCCTGGTGTTGAGTTCATAAAAAAAGGGAATAACAAACTACACTTAATGGTATTTTTTTTTGTTAAAAATCGAAAATATTACATAGTTATGATCATTGGAAGGATTAATGGGGTTTTTTAAAATAAAAATATGAAAACTTGAATTGAGCTGGAGGGGGAGGCATGAACAAATTGAAATTTTGGGGTTGTATTTTTCATTGATTCAGATTTTTGCATCTCCATGACCTGCATCTTTGATTTTTGCATCTCAATGACCTGCATTTTCAGAAGCAAAACTCGGTTTGGAATGAAACCCAGTTCAAAATGCAAACTTTGCATTTTCAAAAAAAAAAGTTTCAGAAATATATCAAGCCTGGTCTAGTTTGAAAAAGGACGAAAAACTGAATCTAATGATATAATTTTCTTGCTTAAACTCTAAAAAACGAACAAGTTATGATCATTTAAAGATTGAGGGATTTTTTTTTTCTAAAAAATTGTTGCCTGGAGACTTGAATGGGGGAGGCGTGAAAAAATTGAAGCATGTAAGGATTTTTGTTTTGTTCCTAAATTGCCCCTTAAACAAATCTTTTATGTTAATTAATTGTTAGTTTCCATATATATACTACTTTTAATCATAGCCCTTGATCATACATATCCAATGATTCATACTGGTTTTTTAGGTTCTATGTTTAAGGGGTGGTTCTATGTTGATCCATTATATATATATATATATATATATATATATATATATATATATATATATATATATATATATATATATATATAAACCACCCTAATTATAATTAATAGCCCAAGTATTTCTCAAAAACATAAAATGGTAGAGAATGCTTGAAGTGATGATTTTAATATATGAAAAAGCTTTCTCCCCAATGAAACTATGAAAACAAGGTTTCATAATAGAATTAGTGATAGTAATCTTTAAAACAATTTATTTCTTTACATTAAGAGATTGCTGATATTTTCTCTACAGACAATATAATAGATGTGTTATATTCAAATAAATAAAAACGCGTCCAACTACAAACACACGAAGTATGATTCCTTATCGATATTTTTTGGTTTCATTGAAGTTTTATCAAGATAAAGTATTCGGGTATTGTTTTAATTAATACTATGCTTATAGCACATTAATTCATGACAACATAACTGGCGATTGTGAGAAAACTTTGGTCATTGAAGACCGATTTGGCAAAGCTTAATTGTTATTTTAACATGTGAAAATTTATGAGCGACCTTTCATCTTTTGTTTATCTAGATAGATAATAGAATTTTTAATGTCATTCATCGAAACTTATAACTAATAATATGCTTTGATTAGCTCCGCCCTTGCACATACAGAATTACATACATACGTGCACATTCATATACATATATACATACATACACACATACAGATATACATACATATATCACACACATACATACATATCTATAATACATTTTATACACACATACATATATACACATACGTACGTATATATATACATACCAACACACACATATAATAAGTGTCTTCGAGTTACGACTCAATTAAGTGTTTAAAATCGTGCTATTTTCTATAATTGTTTCTAGAATCCTAATGTGTTCAAGAAAAAAGTTACATTAGAACATGACATTCTTCTGGACAATTTCTTATGTTTAAAAAACAAACAATTTCTACAAACATTTAGTCTACATCTTCTCTTAACATATGAAAATAAGTGAAAACATACATCAAACATTTTATTTCTTAAAAAACAAACAAAACCTAAACAAACCACTTCTACATACAAATTAATCCATTGGATTTTATTTAAACTTATATAAAGTTCACATTACTAAGGCAAAACACATACAATAGATTCATTTCAGGATAACTTAAAGCTTAGACTCCATTTCACTTCTTTTAGCTAACTTTACCTTCAACCCATTCTTCATATGGAGTATAATCGAAGCACTTGGGATCACCACATGACCATCAACAAGTTCAACAAGGTAACGGTTTAGAATCGTTGCCGCGACTATTTTCACCTGACACAAAACCATATGCTTAGCGACACAAGTTCTCGGTCCAGCATTAAATGCCGGGAACATGTAAAAAGGTTGATGTTTGATAACCCCTTCCATTGAAATCCATCTTTCAGGCTTGAATTCCATGCAATCCTCTCCCCATATTGATTTCATCCTACCCATTGTATAATAAGGAAGGATAATTGTGGTGTTGTGATCAACATGATGGCCACTTGGAAGGATATCTGGTTGCAGTGGGATTTTGTGGTTTATAGGAATAGAAGGAAACAACCTTAAAGCTTCAGATACTGCACCATGAAGATAGATCAGTTTGCCCATCTCTTTTACGTTAAAATCGTTCCATTTCCCATCAACTTCCATTCCTAGTTGTGTGTGAAGCTCTTCATATATCTTATCTTGTACTAATGGGTTTTTGGCTAGGAGATAAAAGAGCCAAGTTAAAGCACTACCAGTGCTATCTCTTCCTGCCATCAAATTCAAAAAGGTGTCTCTTAAAATTTTGTTGGGATCCCCTAAAGTGTGATTATGGCTTTGATAATCTCTCCTTAGAACTGCTAATATCTTGAAATCTTCCTCTGTAGGTTCAGAATTGATGTTACTCAATTCTTTTTGTTCTTGGATTAAGAACTTTTATATAAACTGATCTAGGGCTTTCCATGCATCTTTTAGTTTCTTTTCATTCCCAACATTAAACAGTTGTTGTAATTTCCAAAAGATTGGGGGCATGAAATGCCTGCCCAAGAGAGCTTCTTCCATATCTGACAAAGCCTTTTCACATGGAATGTAAGGAAACTCAAGAGACAAACTTTGTGGGTCATGATCAAAGAACAATTTACATGAAGTGTCAAAAGTGAATCTTTGAAATACTTCTTGTAAATCTATCTTTGCCCCTTGACTTGATATGCTTTCAAGAATGGGCATTAACTCTTCTTCCACCTTCTTCCAAGTGATTTTTTCAAGGAGGATTTGAAAGCAAGGGTGCTTAAAGAGGGACATGAGTGTTTTCCGATGAAACTCCCATAAGTTTCCATCGGTATTGGAGATCGAATCTCCCAAGATGTTAAAGATTTTACGAAATTTGTGGCCTTTTGGATAATTATGAAAGTTCTTGCTTAAAACGTGGTGGATGTCTAATGGATCAGTAGTCAAAAGCATATCCATCTTGGCTAACCAAGGGCCTTTGAACAAGAATGTTCCACCGTTATGTGTCACAACATCAGTGGCGTAATCATGGAGGCGATGAGAGTTAACGAGTGCTGCTGGTAACATGCCGAGAACCGGCCAATTCGTTAGGTCTAAGGAACTTTTATTTTGAGATCTATATGCAACAATTAAGCACAAGATCAAAATGAGAAAAGAAAAGAAAATGAGAAGATATTCATGGAAATCCATGGAAAGAAAGTCGAGTGAGAGAGTAGTACAATGAGTTAATTAGAGGTATCTATGTCTGATAGAAGGCAATATGGTAGTAGTATATAAAGAGGGTATTACCACAACTTGCTAATATCAAATTAATTGCTATCATTCAAGATAGAAACATATGCTCTCCCACATGCATGCATGCATTCTGCATGTCATAGATAACATATATATTAATTGGTGGAGCAAGTAGACCCCTCCCCATCAGGCCAATACTACTAATTAGTTGGCTTAAAACTGTTCACCCATCGCTAACTATTAACCAGAGACGTAAATGCCTAGCGACAACTTGCCAGCGATCTGTAATTACACGACCCATTCGGATGGCATTAATTGAGAAACAAAGCCTGTAATCTATGGATATCGGACTATCCATGGGTACGTAAACATGTAAAATTTCATCTGTGAGTATGGGTTTGAATTAAAAAAAAGAAAGTATATCTGCCTAGGAGTATAGCAGACAAATAACAGGGTCAAGAGGCAGGATCACGACAGATGGCTTCGAGCTCTTCGTTAAATTCTTACAACTTGGTACATATATATACCTTCGAGCTCTTCGTTAGCCTTTAGTAACCAAAAAGAAATTACAAGTATTAAATTCTATGATCCATATATATTATATATATAGGCAAACAGCTAGTAAATAGTGCATGGATATTGAAAATCATAGCTCATATTACCTTGTGTAGTTGATGATAAATTTTTATAACCAAATTCGCCATCACGATGAATCTGTCCTAGCCTCATGTTCACAGGTTTGAAGGTGTGTATTCATGTATATATATGTATCAAAGAACAGAAAGATAACTTGAGTAAAGACACACACACAGAACTTGAATACCATACATTTCTGCACGCTTACATACGTTTATATAGTTGATGTTCATAACTGTTTTCGTCTGTTATCTTGGCGCCATAAACCGCCAAACTGTAACCTCAAACGGTGACTCTAATACTGTTTGCCTTATTCGTTATTTACATACATAATTAGTGTCTATAACATCACATAGAACATAATTTACATAGCTAATATTTTGCCTTATTAAACCATTAAGTCTAACGTACAGTTGATTAGTAAACCTTGAAAACTTGTTTTATCGTTTTTCTTACCTTCCAACTACATTACAATAAAAGTAATACAAACATTGTTTTTCATCCTTAAAATTATAAAAACCAGAAGCGACAAATGTACATAATTGGCTAAAAGTGGAATAGCCTAGGTCAAACGTGTTGTACAGGTTAAACAAGTCAGAAGTTGCTTAACGTTAAAAGCTAATAGTGGGCTAGTGGCATAAAGGTTTTATTTTTGATAGAGATATCTTGTATTTAATTAATATAAATTTTGTAATCACAAAAAAAAAAAAAAAAAAAAAATGGTTTGAGACTTGTTGTAGCTCGTCGTGGTGGTGATAAGCTAGCAGGCTGTTAAACAAGCAAAGAATGAAAGCTGCATGCCTAGTCGACGACGAGTGTTGAGTGTATGACAACGGCGGTAATTACGACTTACAACTTACAAGCTCATCATGCCAGCGCGAGGTGTCCATATGACTGGTTTAAGTGAATGACTTAATTAATACGTTCAAAAGAAGACTATCCAATTAAATTAATTACAAGGTTTGATTTATATCGATGATAAATTAGATGCTGGATATACTAATTTTGCTAATTATGTATTTGCTAATTACACCAAGACAGATATTAAAGTTAATTAATGTTATAAAAAATAGTAGGTTAGATGTCCGTATAATACATGGATTCTTTTAGAAAATGATAGATATTAAACATTATAATCAAAATCATTAAATATTTATAAAGAATGTGATTAAAAAATGGCGACAGATGACGCAACATCTAGACTGGCAGTGGAAGTGTTAAAGAGATGTTGATGGCAAAGTGATAGAGATAAAATTATAGAAAAATTATATTTTCTTGTACATACAACTTATAGATCATTATTATTATAAGGCTAAAAAACCGGAATATTTCAGTCCTCGGAAATTAAATTTAACGGGTCGCATGTCTATTCAATGGCTTCTTATACGTTCGAAATTAATTTTGGATATTTTCTTATTAATTATTGTCTCCATGATATCGTATATATTTCATCACATCTATAACACAAATTAAACTCGAACTATATAGACTAGATTTTTTTAGCGGTTCCTAAATGTAAACCAAATTTGTTCATGACGAGACTTAAACACATGACCTTGGGTCATAAAAAATACCAAACCCGAACTACTTCAATACCACTAGACTAGCTTTTTTAACCATTGGACGTCTTTCACTCCAATGGTTGAATTTTCCTAAATAAATTTTAGTCAGAGAGTTTATGTAATTATCAATTAAGTTTGAGATCTTCATCGCTTTACGCTCATACCCTATCATGAAACTCATCACAATTAAAATTATTCGCCATTGCCGCATTGCGCATGTACTACTCTAGTGTGTGTGTGTGTGTGTGTGTATATATATATATATATATACACTATCTTATAAAGTATTTAAGTATTTTATTTAAACTCTTAAATTTTAAATCTTTTAATATTACTAGATTACCCCTCTTATTAACTAAATGTAGTAACTATTAGATATAATTAATAAGATTGTTATATTTCATTTTAATAAACAAATTTCCATCTTTAAAAGAATAAATAAAAATCAAAAAAAATCTAAAAGGTCTAAGTAAAAAAGAAGTTAAGAAAGTAAGGGACAACCGGCAACTGATTGAAGCTAAATTTGAAGACAAAACAAAGTATAATTCAAAAGCATTTTTAAGATCCAAATTCAATTTCAAATCAAGAATTAAATTCCATAATGTAATTCCAACCGATCATCTTTCTATAATAGCTTGTCAAAATTCTCAAGGTATGTTTGGTAACGGACTTATAAAGGATTATAGGGGCTTAGGTGTCAAAATCTTGAGGGGATTATTAAAAACATAAGCTCCCCTCATAAGCCCTCAAGATAAAAGTCTTTTCAAGTAGCTTATAGCTTGGGTTTAGGATTATCAATTAATCAGCCTCAACCCCAGACTTAACTAGTTTGCCAAGCACACCTTTAATCATTACTCATGCATTCATGCCTTAAGCCTTGACGGACGCATTGCTCAAAGTCCCCACCAATCATTGATTAATGTCTTAAAAAAAGCAAAATGAATTCTCCTGCTAAAGATTCAGTGTTATTAATGTAAACAATAATGAAGAAATTAACTTTATCGATGAAGCAAAACTAAACTAGAAAGGTGTCACTAAAGAATTCTCTTAATAATTGAAAAAAATAAAAAAGTTTCGGATAAAATTTTAAAGAAAGCAAAATTTTGAGGATAAATTATTTATTACCCGACTATATAACTTTAATCAACTATCATATTTTACTTCTGCATGTCATGATAATCATTTCAAAAACTAATAGAGAATTTTAATTAGCTTACTCCTCGCATAATCATTGGTCGTAAGTATATGCTTGACACAAAATAATATATCAATCTCGTAATAAGAAACACTCACATTACAATTAATGAAGATTTTCCGTAAATTGTCTCGCAACCATGCTCGCATTTCTTGGTGTGCCACTGAATTATGCTAACACCAGCCGTCACCACATGTATATAAAGAATGATAATCTCTTTATCTATACAAATTGATTAGAGAAGATTAAACAACTACCCAACAACTGAAAAAGCCTAAACTTTAAAAGAAAGAAAAAAACAAATGTATAACCATGAAGTTTGGTAAATTGATCAAACATTTTAACAAAGCATATGTTGAAAATAACAATAAACAGAAAATACAAGCTTACACTTAATTACTTCATGTATATGCAAATTTCCTTGTGGGCATCATTCCTCTTTCATTTGACTTTTCAATTTTGTATCTATAATGCCATCTAGATATCATTGCATATGAACAATAACATTATGTAGTGTTGACAAGATAAGAATTACAAGTTCTAAAAGAGTTTCGAAAGAGTTAAATTTCGACCCGAAAAGATTACTAAAAGGGTTTCGGAAAAGTCAAAGTTTAACACAAAAAGGGATCACTATATTTTTTCTAAAATTAGTTGATTTGGGATAGTAACACTCACAATGCAATCAGGACATGATTGTAAATGCTTTAAAATATAGTACTCGCATTGTACCCGCGCAATGCGGCGGTGGCGAACAGTTTGTGTTCGATAATATGTCGATTTCAAGATTGTAAATGTATGATACTCACAGAATGCGGTGCGAACACATATTTTCTAATCAACAACATATCCATTTTCTTTTAATTTTTTCTATTATCTCTTTTATTAATTTTTAAAATAATTTTTGAAGAACAATAAAATAAGAAAAAGAATAGAAAAATAACTACATAGAAAAATATTATATTTTTGAAAATTTTGTTGGTGTCATGGTTGTTATTAGTAATAACCATTAATTAGTTGAGGTAATTAAGGAGATAATTGCTTGAGATATTGCTTTGAAAGTTTGTACTATTTGCATAAAAACATGTACTACTTATAATTAAGTAGTCTTAAAAATTTTAAGAGAGAATGTTAAATGCTTTATAATATAGTATAGATAGAAAGATAGATATATATATATAATCAAACCAAACTACAACATTAACTGAATTAATTATAGTATAGATAGAAAGATATATATATATATATATATATATATATATATAATCAAACCAAAACTACAACATTAACTGAATTAATTAACCGGCCGGATTGGGATTGGGATTGGGATTGGGTTAACCGAATGAATTAAGTTGAGTGGTTTGTAGGTGGTTGTGAATGGCCGTACGTGGACCACAACGACGCCATAACTCCGTACTATACAGGATATATATAATATAAGTGGCCGGGGACTCCTGTTTATGGCCGGCAGGGTTTGCATGGTTTAAGTTTTCTTTATATATAAAATATATGTTAAACCAACGTAGCTTTGAGAGTTATTTTCACGTCGATCAGTGGTAATTAATACTAATGAAACAGTCACTGGGACATACAGTACTGTATATCATTCAGAGCAAATAGTGGATCTTGGAAGGAGTCCTGTACGTATACAAAATGCAATTATTCATACTAAGGTGATCATAGTTTGCCCATACATATCTATATACGTTATATACAAACCAGTGGCGGACCCAGGATTTCTCGGGACCGGTAGCAACATATAATGCGAAAATAAAATTAAATAAAAGTGAGGGTGTGGTTCGGGTTTTTTCTCGGGTTTCCGGTTAATCGGGTCGGATTAACGAGATTTCGACTGTTATTATGGTATTTTAGAGCCAAAATTTAAAACAAAACACAATTTATATGGAGTAATGTTAACTAAAACTTGATTTTAAAGGTATAAATTGAAAGATTAAACTATTTTTTATCCATTTTTGTAGAAAACTTTCATTTTTCCTTTGATTTTGGTGGCATCACGGGTGCACCCTGAAAATTTACTGGTGGCAACGTATCAAAAAGTCGAAAATTAACACTGCAAACCGCCAAAGGACTGGTGGCGCTTGACCCCCCCCCCCCCCCCCCCACAAAGGGTAGGTCCGCCACTGATACAAACACATAAACACACACACACACACACACACACACACACATATATATATATATATAGAAATCGGAAAACATAGATCCCAAAGTCTCATTCCTGGCCGTTAGATCGATACAATCATTTGTCAAGATCTATAATGACATTATTGTAATTAAGTAAATAATTATAAGATTTAATTCTAGAATGAAGGGTATGGTCAGAGTCCTCTTTTTTTTTAATTTTTTACCCCTTAGATTTTTAAATGACCATAATTATTTCAATTTTTTGAATTTGAGCAAAAAAATTATACCAATCTTCTCATTTTTAATTCTCTTTCAAACGAGACCACTCTTCCTATCTTTCTGAAAAAAAAAATTTGACGAAAATGACGAAAATAAAAAAAATGACGAAATTCATCATTTTCGTCATCTGATGTTATATCACCTATATATATATATATATATATATAGGGGAGGGTTCATGCGAGAACTGTTGTTAGTGCGAGAACCGCGAGAACCAATCTCAGCCGTTCCTTGGATATGGGAAGTATCATGGATGAAGAGCGTGGAGGGATAGGGTGTGGCAGGGTGCATATGAGGAATTCATGGGTGGGCAATGACATTGAAGGAGAGGGAATTGGACGGCTTAGATTGGTTCTCGCGGTTCTCGCGCTAACAACGGTTCTCGCATGAACTTTTGTCTATATATATATATATATATATATATATATGAAGAAATTCATTTGAGAACCATTGTTAGTGCGAGAACCGCGAGACCCACTCTGAACCGTCCAATTCCCCCTACTTCAATTCATTGTCATTGTATACCCATGAATTCCTCACATGCACTCTGCCACACTCTATCCCTCCACGCTCTCCATCCATGAACTTCTCATATCCAAGGAATGGCTGAGATTGATGATTCTCGCGGTAACAACGGTTTTCGAATTAACCCTCCTCTCTCTCTCTCTATATATATATATATATATATATATATATATATATATAATGTACACACGTTACATACACCCACCCACCCACCCGCACACACATATCAAATGTCCTTAAGTTACGGCTCAAATTGAGTGTTTAAAATTAAATCGAGTTGTTTTCTATAATTGTGTTAGAATGTATGGATTTCCTCATGTGTTTATTAAAAAAAAGTTTACATTGCAACATGAAAATAGATGGAAACATGCATCATATATTTTATTTCTAAAAAAACAAACAACAGCTAAGCAAACCACTTCTACATACAAATTAATCCATTGGATTTTATTTAAACTCATATAAAGTTCAAATTACTAATGCAAATCACATGATGCACTAAATTCAATCCAGAAGAACCTATAACTTAGACTAGTCCATTTCACTTCTTTTAGCTAACTTCACCTTCAACCCATTCTTCATATGGAGTATAATGGAATCACTTGGGATAACCACATGATCATCAACAAGTTTAACAAGGTAACGGTTTAGAATCGTCGCCGCGACTATTTTCACCTGACACAAAACCATATGCTTAGCGACACAAGTTCGCGGTCCAGCATTGAATGCCGGGAACATGTAAAAAGGTTGATGTTTGATAACCCCTTCCATTGAAATCCATCTTTCAGGCTTGAATTTCATGCAATCCTCTCCCCATATTGATTTCATCCTACCCATTGTATAATAAGGAAGGATAATTGTGGTGTTATGATCAACATGATGGCCACTTGGTAGGATATCTGGTTGCAATGGGATTTTGTGGTTTATAGGAATAGAAGGAAACAACCTTAAAGCTTCAGATACTGCACCATGAAGATAGATCAGTTTGCCCATCTCTTTTACGTTAAAATCGTTCCATTTCCCATCAACTTCCATTCCTAGTTGTGTGTGAAGCTCTTCATATATCTTATCTTGTACTAATGGGTTTTTGGCTAGGAGATAAAAGAGCCAAGTTAAAGCACTACCAGTGCTATCTCTTCCTGCCATCAAATTCAAAAAGGTGTCTCTTAAAATTTTGTTGGGATCCCCTAAAGTGTGATTATGGCTTTGATAATCTCTCCTTAGAACTGCTAATATCTTGAAATCTTCCTCTGTAGGTTCAGAATTGATGTTACTCAATTCTTTTTGTTCTTGGATTAAGAACTTTTATATAAACTGATCTAGGGCTTTCCATGCATCTTTTAGTTTCTTTTCATTCCCAACATTAAACAGTTGTTGTAATTTCCAAAAGATTGGGGGCATGAAATGCCTGCCCAAGAGAGCTTCTTCCATATCTGACAAAGCCTTTTCACATGGAATGTAAGGAAACTCAAGAGACAAACTTTGTGGGTCATGATCAAAGAACAATTTACATGAAGTGTCAAAAGTGAATCTTTGAAATACTTCTTGTAAATCTATCTTTGCCCCTTGTCTTGATATGCTTTCAAGCATGGGCAGCAACCCTTCTTCCACCTTCTTCCAAGTGATTTTTTCAAGGAGGGTTTGAAAGTAAGGGTGCTTAAAGAGGGACATGAATGTTTTCCGATGAAACTCCCATAAGTTTCCGTCGGTATTGGAGATCGAATCTCCCAAGATGTTAAAGATTTTACGAAATTTGTGACCTTTTGGATAATTATGAAAGTTCTTGCTTAAAATGTGGTGGATGTCTAACGGATTAGTAGTCCAAAGCATATCCATGTTGGCTAACCAAGGGCCTTTGAACAAGAATGTTCCACCGTTATGTGTCAAAATATCAGTGGCGTAATCATGGAGGCGATGAGAGTTTACAAGGGCTGCTGGTATCATGCCGAGAACCGGCCAATTCGTTAGGACTAAGGAACTTTTATTTTGAGATCTGTATGCAACAAGTAAGCACAAGATCAAAATGAGAAATGAAAAGAAAATGAGAAGATATTCATGAAAATCCATGGAAAGAAAGTAGAGTGAGAGACAAGGAGTTAATTAGAGGTATCTATGTCTGATAGCAGGCAATATGGTAGTAGTATATAAAGAGGGTATTACCACAACTTGCTAAGAACAAATTTATTGCTATCATTAATCAAGATAGAACCATATAATCTCCCACATGCATGCATCTGCATGTCATGGATACCATTTATTAAATGGAGCAAGTAGCAGACCCTTCCCATTCCCAATCAGGTCAATACTAGTCATTAGTTGCCTTAAAACCATTCACGTATTGCTAACTCTTATCAGAGACGTAAATGCCTAGCGACAACTTGCCTTGATCAGTGATCACACGACCATAACCACTTCGGATGGCAATAATTGAGAAACAAAGCCTATAATCTATAGATATCCATGGGTAAACATGTAAAGTTTTATATGTTAGTATGGGTATGAACGTACAAGTATATCAACTTCAATAGATTAACCACATGCTAGGACAAAAGAAAGTTCTAATTTTATATATAAAAACCAATAAAGAATAATGTTTTCTATGAACAGGAAATCACTACATGAATAGTAAAAAGCCAAAATACAAGAAACTTCTAAGACCAAAACATGGTTAAAGCATGCTAATAAACACTTTGACCCCTTCTGTATCTTAATCCATTTACCCATCCAAAAACACTTGCATCTTCGATTCGATTATCTCGCAGATTAACCCTAAAACGTATTCACAGATTCTGTTGACTTTTTAACAATACAGTTGACTAATTTTGACCCTACAAAAGATTGTCACCAAGTGTTTCGGATGACGAACGGTTTATGCGAACCAGGTTATTCCTGGGTGATCTCACATTCTTGACTATCATCATAAGTTTCTGTCTCTCCCCTTCAACCTCAGCAAATTGCAGACTTAATCGAGAGTAACGTTCATGCATATCCCTTAGCTCGGTTTCAACATTTTCATACTTACTCTTCATTTCCAATGTGTCTTTTATCAATTCGTTAATGTCTCTGAAGCTTTTTAAGATTGCTTCTTCATCACTGTGTTGTTTAAGGAAAGAACTGAAACACATAAAAATTTTCATGTTACTCTTATTAAGACAATGTTTGACTTCTTTAGCAGTTGACTCTAGATTACCTTTGGAATTGGATACTTGATTTCTTCTTCATCAATAGCGCTCCAGCAAGCTCGATTTCCAAAGCAAGCACCCTTTCTAATGCATTTCCATCTCCTGTGAAATTCTTAAAACTTGGGTACATAACTTCAAGCTCTTCGTTAGCCTTTAGTAACCAGAAAGAAATAACAAGTATTAGATTTTATGATCCATATATTATAGGCAAACGGCTAAATAGTGCATGGATATTGAAAATCATAGCTCATATTACCTCGTGTAGTTGTATAAGTTCTCTTTGTAAACCTTGCAAACTTGAGCTGCAACTCATCATCGAAAGAATTGATTTATCGTTTTTCATCCCTTCCAACTATATTACAACAAAAGTAACACAAACATTGTTTTTAATCCTTAAATTGTAAAAACCAGAAGCAACAAATGTACAAAAGTGGCTACAACTGGAACAGGTCAAACGGGTTGAACAGGTTAAACTAGTCAGAAGTTGCTTAACGTGTATTCAAAAGCTAATAGTGACATCTCATAAAGGATTTTATTTTTTAAGAGATATCTTGTATTAATTAACATAAAGTCTGAAATCGAATTTAATACATCAATAATCACCAAACACAAAATAATGGGGGGGAATTTTTGGCAAGTCAGGTCGGTTTTGACCCACAATAAAAATTACACCTTTTAAACTCTGTTTAGTCATCTGCAGTAAGAGCCATCTTCATCATAATTAATATCATTATAAGAATCATTTAGAGTTATGGTGTTACCTCAATGATTTGTGCAACAATCTTTTCTTTTTCTTCCTTGCAACATTCAAGATTTAAGAGAGCACAATCCAGTTCAGCTTGTATCGGCTGCAACTCACCTTCTAATCCCACAACTTTGAAAGATAATTCTTCAATCTTTTTCAAATGAGAAGCTTCAGATTTCTTCCTACTCTCGATTTCATCAAGAGAATCTTGTAATTTAATCAATATGTCATCACCATGCCTTTTTGAAACAAAAAGTTGCTGCTTTAGTTCTTGCACTGTGGTTTCACATTGTTCTTTCATGAAAGCTATCCGTAAAGATTCTGACCGTTCTTCTGGATCTTTTTTATCATTTGAAAGTTGCACTTTCTGTGCATATTCATTCATTTGTTGCTTCATATTGTTGGCATCGACACTCACTTCGAATATTTTTTCCTCCAGAGTTACTGAGTACACATCCAAGTATAAATTCACACAACATAATTCATAAAGTTGTTCAGATGAAAGATCAACTCCACCCAAAATCTGTTCTCGACGGTTTTTGATTATATTTGGGTGGTTTTCAGATTCTGAATAAGTTTCTTTAATGCGTTTTTGATTGGTCTCAAACATTGATGAAACCTGGGATGATAACAAGTCGAGGTTTTTCTGCAATTGATTCACAGCAACCGAGTAATTCAAACGAGCATTTTCAAGTGCCGATTCTAAAGTGACAGCCTTTTTCTCGAGCTCCTTATTAACAAGATCCAGAGCATTCTTTTCTTCAGATAATTTTAATATTTGATTCCCACAAGTTGAATGTTCATTTTTAAGGTTCTGAAAATCTTCAAGTATCTGTTTTTGGTCCTTTTCAAGCTCTGAAACTTTGTTCTCGAGTTCCTCATTATCACAGGTCAACACATGTCTTTCTTTAGCAAAATTCAAGATTTGATCTTTCATATCATCGCGTATTGATTCTGTCTCGCTTTTGAAGGTTGAAATAGTGTTGGCACATGCTGAATGATCGTTTTTAAGGCTTTCAAACTCTTCAAGAATCTGTTCCCGGTTTTCCTCGAGCTCTGAAACCCTTTTCTTGAGTTCTTCAACACAACTCAAATCATGTCTTTCCTTGGACAATTTTAAGATTTGATCATTCATATCATGGCGTATTGATTCCGCCTCGGCTTTGTAGGTCAAGATAGTGTCAATACATGTCAAATGCTCCTTTTTTAGGCTCTGAAACTCGCCCAGAATCTGTTCCTCATTTTTTTCGAGCTCTTGCACAAGTGCTTCTGTAGCCAAAACCTTTTTCTCGAGCTCCTGATTAATACAAACCAAATCATGCTTTTCTTTAGCAAACTTTAAGATTCGCTCATTCATATCACGGTTCCATCTTGAATGCTCATTTTTAAGATTCTCAAACTCCTTCAAAATCTGTTCACGGTTCGTCTTGAGCTCTTGCATAAGTGCTTCTGAATTTGAAACCTTTTTCTCGAGTTCCTTGTTAGCACAACTCATAGCATCCCTTTCTTTGGAAAATTTCAAGATTTGCTCATCCAGATCTCGTTGTAATGATTCATTCTCGGTTTTGCAGGTTGAAATAGTGCTTTCACATGCTGAATGCTTATTTTTAAAGCTCTGAAATTCTCCCAGAATTATTTCCCGGTTTTTCTGTAGCTCTTGCACACGTGATTCAGCAGTCATAACCCTTTCCTTGAGCTCTGCACTAACACAACCCAATTCATGTCTTTCTTTGGAAAATTTTATGGTTTGGTCTTTCATCTTTTGTTGTATTAATTCAACCTCAGTTTCACAGGTAGAAATGATATCAGCACATGTCAAATGCTCGTTTTTAAGTCTCTGAAAGTCTTCAAGAACGCGTTCTCGGTTTTCCTCAAGCTCTTGCACGAGTGTTTCTGTAGCTATAACCCTTTTCTCAAGCTCCTCATTAACACAAATCAAAGAAAATCTTTCTTTTTCAAATTTTAAGATTTGATTTTTCATAATTTGGCGTATTGATTCGGTCTCCGTTTTGCAAGTAGAAATAGTGTAAACACACGTTGAATGCTCATGTCTAAGCTTCTGAAACTCTACTAGAATCCGTTCCTGATTTTCCTCGAGTTCTTGCACAAGTGCCTCGTAATAACGCTCCATCTCATTCATTTTTTTAACAAGATTTCCCCTTTCGGTTCTTGATTCATCTAACTCGCGTAAAAGTTCCAAACTTTTTCCTTCTACATAATCAAAACCTCTGGTAAACCCGACTTCTTGAACAGTTCCTTTTTCAAGATCCCTCACAATACCAAGAAGCATTTCTAAATCCGAGTGTAAGAAGCTCAAATCGGATTCCCGAAAACCAATGCGAATTTTTTCTTGGAGCTCCCGAATTCGACCCTCCACAAGCAAAAGCCCGTTTACCCACGTGAGTTCATTGCGATCACTTATAATTTTTGACCTTGAGTTTGTCTCTTTCAAGAGCTGTACTTCATCTTTGCACTTTGAACATTCTGATTTAAGCATCATAATCTCTCTTTCGAGTTTTAGGCCCGAAGAAATCTCATCCGTTAGATGATTTGCAATCTTTTGTGTTTCCATATCCATCTCATTAACATGACAATGCAATGTATTTAGTTCCGTCTTAAGCTTAGAAATGAAAGATTCGGCAGTTTCCAAGCTACCTTTGAGTCTCTGATTCTCTTCATGAGCAATTGCTAATTCATTATCCATTGCATAATCTGCTTTTTCTGGTGGAAGGCTTTGAATATGAGCTGGCCCGTTTAAGTTTGGGGTTTCATGGATGCGTGATGAATTGTGTTTGTCAGCATAATAACTTTCTGAAACATTGCATGAGCCATTATATTCGAGTGGTGAATAGGAGAATTCTTCATGTATGCCAGTTTCTTCCACAATTGAAAAAAGCCCTTTAGATTCTGATTCGGAATCTGTTCTTCTTTTAACCTATTTAAAACCACAGAAAAGAAAGGATATATATAATTTAACTCTATGAACAATAGTATATACATACTCAACCTAAAATTACCTTATTGCTCATTATATCATTACAAATTATCAATGACATTGATTTGGTTCATATAATTTCCATGTTTTTGTTGTTATTCATATACATTTATAAATATTTTTACAAATAGTCAAAAGAATATAAAACCTTGTTTTCATGATAATCAGATGTCTGCAAGCCAGAAGATGATGTGGCAATATTAGGTTCAACTTCTCGGTTAAAGCTGTTGCTTTGCAAACCTCTATCAAACTGCTGTTCAAATTCTCTGCACCAAAGTTTAAAATAAGTATTTGACTTTTCTGTCAAATATGTAGATTAATCCTTCAATTAAAGAAACCCCATGGAACCAAATATGGAATATTGATAGTTCAAGATGCCATACCTGAATCCAGTTTTAGCTGTCAGCAACTGAACTGTAACCTGGCACCAAAAAGATCGAGTCAATAACCATGGTTAAAGAATTGTTTTAACCTATTATTATTATTTTTTAAAAGATTCACTGTCCCAATATATCGAATATACCCTCAATAATCAGCGAACAGAAGAGCCTTTTAGACCAATACCAATGTTATCAATGTTTCATAACGATTAGTAATGGGTGAGTTAATTTGAGAACACTTAAAAAAATGTGTTCACATGTGAACACATCGATTCATTTTCAATTCACATGTGAATACTTTTAATCTCATCCCTTTACTTTTTGATCTAAGGGCCTATAACTATAGAAGTGTACTTTTGCTCTCAAATTTTTTAGTTTTCTCAAAGCAAGTCACACACGAAGACACATAAAAAAAAAAGGCGTGTGCACGCATGCACACACACACATATACAAGAGGCAAAATGGTTCCTCACATGCAAAATGGTTCCCTGCTCGGATCCATGAAGAGGCAAAGCGACAACAAAAGGGTCTGATGCATCTGCATAATCAGCAAGATTAATCGTAGCCTCACCGAGTATGCTAGCGTGTGAAGTACCCTGATATTTTTCCGGAAAAAAAACGAACAAACAGGTTCTTTAGACTAAGTTTTGAGTCAAATGTTTCATGATATATTTTTTTCAAAATAGTAGAAGAAAAAGGTCCATAAACTTACCATCCCCACAATGAGTTTGTAGAACTTATCATCGTATCTTTTGTTTCTAGAATCTGCTAGAAGTCTTGTAGTTTCATAGATAGGATCTGCCCATTTGCATGTCCCATTTCTCACATTTGCTTTGCTAGTTTTTGCAATTATTTTTCCAGATTCGAAGGGTATGAAACAAATAAATAACTTTTCCCATCCACTCTGAGGAATCTGATACATTGCCACCATTTTCAAGAAAAAGAAACTAATTTATTAAAACTTCTCAAGCATTAAACTATTAAACGATTGCCAACTATAATCATCATATACATAATATAGCAAATGGACATAAAGTTTATAGCTTTTTTACTAGTATTTATTGGGGACATTAGATGGCATATTAGTAATAAAACAGATAATAAACACTATAAGTGAAGCTCACTTTTCGGGTACTAATAAAAAATACTAGAGGGTAAATTTTAAAAAGGAAATAACATACATTTGTAGCATGAAATTGTAGCCGAAAAACGACTTTTACTTTAGCCTTCTCAAGCTTCCATCTTGTAGTTCTCAACATTATGATGCAACCATGAACAGGAGATTCTTGAGAACACTGCTATATTATCAAGACTACTGCAAAAACCCAAATTGATATTAACAGAAATCAACAATCACATTGAATTTATATCAAATCAAACACAAGTTTTAATTATAAAAAGCGGACAAATGGTATATAGTAAGTTGCAAAAACATGTCCAATTCAATAGTATTCCATCATCTCAATGTCAAATAGGCCGAAAACTGTTGGATATGGGCAATTGCTTGGGAACAAGGGAATCTGTAGCATAAATATGAACAGTTTCAATACTTTATAATGATGTAAATCAGAAATTGCTACGAACTGTGCCAAAAACAGAGAAATGTTCTCAATTTTCATGTGTAATCATTATAAATAAAAGTTTAAAAAAATTTAATCATGCATGATGATCATATGCCCCCCCCCCCCCCCCCCCCCTCCAATAATCAAATATAAGAGTTTAATATGCTAAAGAATTGTATGATACCATTTGCATAGCAGGAGTAGAATTAAAACACTAGAAACAAATCCATCAATTACACATTAAACTCTATTTAAATTTAGACAAAACATAAATTCCCTAAAATCATGACATACCCACATCTTCATTTGCAATGTAATTCACTTACCTTACCAATTTTAGTGATGAAATCCACACTGGTCCGAAACCCTAAAACTGTGAACAGGAACTACACATTAAGCAAAAGAAAATTAAAATAATAATAATAATCTTTAAAATCCCCAGAAAGATATAAACAGAAAATGTCCTATGAAAGCAGAAATAATGGAAGTCCCACAAGAAAAAAATGTTTTTTTTTTAGAGCCCCATCTTGAGAAATGGATGAATTTCGATAAAAAAAGATCAGCAAAAGAAATCAATGTTGAAAAATCAACATGAAGTAATCAAAATTGAAGAAAACCCTTATGGAGAAATTACTGAAACTAGTAAATCAAAGTTCAACCTGGTTCTTCAAAGCTTAAACATCAGCATTCGAAGCTCACTTGCAGAAAGCAGGATAAAGCTTGGATGGGATAGCTGAGAATGCAAGATCTGAATTAAGGAGCTTGTAACTGAAGCAATATTTGGGGATTCTAACAGAGATTGAGTGAGGTATGGCGTGAAAAGACAGTAATTACAACCGGGTTTTTGGTTTCTTTAATCAGTTGGCCACTGGAATGAAAAGGGAAACGATAAGCAGCAGGCACTCAGAAATTGGGTTTTATTTATTTATTTTAATTTCTATTTATTGAAAGAGGAAAGACGAGATTGCGCGAAAGCAAAGCATTGATTAATTAGTTATGCACCGAATGTGGTAATAGAAAGTATTAACTATTTTGCATGACTAAATACAGACAGCAGGAGTCTATTCAATATTCATGTACTATTTTGGTATATATTATATTTAATTGTAATAAATATTTTCATATTAAACTCAAAATAACTTTTATAACTATTCTTTTAAATATGTACTAGTTTAATACCCCGTGTATAAACACGGAAATTGTTAATGTGAATATTAAACATTTATGGTGTGAAATCTTAAATGTATAATAAATCCATATACTGATAACAAATCAAGAAACATTCATGAAAATCACAAGATGATCAAGAAAGAAAATTGACTTACAGATTTGCACCGATAGTTGTTAGCTTTTAGGAAATAAACATAGTTGATTAGTGGGTAAAAATTCCAAGAACAATTTAAAATCATTTAGAAATAGGGAATTTTGATTAGTAAAAAATATTTCAAAAAATAACTTAGCGATCACATAAGCCTAGTCTTTTAATATATAGCAGGCTGGTTTAAAAATTGATAAAAATTAATTATTAGTAAATAATTATAAAACGCGAAAGAAGTAAGACTTTTACAAAATGGTGACAAACAACGTCAAAGCCCAAACTAGCGGTTGACGCATCGACGTAATGGAGGAAACACGTGGTATTATGATACGAAACGTGATTGTATTTATTTATACATATAACGATCATTATTGTTAAAAATAGAAGCAATATGATCAAATGTTTATTGTTGATAATTTACAAATATTTTGAACTTATTATAATATATTTTAAATGATAAAACTAATAACTTGGTTAAATATGATATTTTGAAATATTTAGATTACATAAATAGGATTTAGTTAATTAATGGCAATAAATCAATTAATTAATGATTATCCAATTAATAGATCTATTTAGCTACTAATGAGGTGTGATTTTCATGGTGTATCTAATGTACGTACATAATTATACATAAATATTAGAGTAAATTACTGAAATGGTCCCTGAACTTTGTTAAAAGTATCTGATTTAGTCCTTAGACTTTAAAAAATACGCATCCAGTCCCTACTGTAGCAGATAAGTCCCATGGACAGTCAAACTAACCTCCGTCTAAATTGGTTGTTAACCTCCTTTTTAGGAGAGGCATTTCAGTCATTTTACGTTATGAGGGACCATTTCAGTTCAGTAATTAACTTTGTGTTCTTCATCTTCATATATTCATATGTAAACCGATAATAAATCCATAAATTAATCAAATCTCAAAGCAGAATGAAACAATTACAGAACCTACAAATCTTATAAACTAAATCTAGTATATAGTCACCACCAGATAGAATCATCAAATAATTTTATCTAAACAATTACATGTAAAAAATTACAGAACTCTAATCTTGTAAATTACAAAAAAAGAAGCATCGATGAAAGGGGTAGTTGATTTCCACGAAGAAGACCAAATAAAGTCAAAATCGAGCTTCGAATGGAACAGAGGAGGGGCAACCACCACCAGAAACCATTATCGAGTTCCATATTTTCAACCACCACCAGAAAAAGAAGCATCGATGAAAGGGGTAGGTCAAACGGTCAATGAAGAAGGTATGAAAACCCTAGTAGCAGATCTGAAAACCCTAATCTGACCTTTAACGTAACGCGATGGTGATGAAGAAGGCGACGCCGGTGGTGGTGATGGCGGTTGAAGACGATGGATCTGAAAACCCTAATATGAAAACGTCGGTGGTGGTGGTGATCTGAACACGATGGATCTGAAAACCCTAAAACTCAATGGATCTGAAACGCTAAAACTCAAAATTATTGTTGAAGAACACGATGGATATGAAACGCCGGTGGTGGTGATGGCGGTTGAAGAACACGATGAATTTGAAAACCCTAAAACTCGTCGTGGGTTTGCCTCTTAAACTCTCACACCACCGCCACACATCGCCGTACTTTCCACCGCCGTGATGTCCACCGCCGTCATAAGACACTTTCTGTTTGAGATTTCTTCAGCTAACTTCTTGTTTCGAGCTTCTGATTGCTCTTTTAATTCGGTTTCTGTTTGAGTTTTTCAACCTCTGTGTGCCTCCGATTATTGAAGAAGAAGATGAATTTGATTATTGAAGAAGAAGATGAATTAGGGTCTGGGTAATGGAAGAACATGAATTAGAAGTGGGCCTTGTAATGTAAAAGGACCAAAATGCCCTTCCTAGAATAGTGACTAACGGAGCAATTTAACAGAAGTTAGTTCCAGGGACTGTCCTTGGGACTTATCTACTACAGTAGGGACTGAATGCGTACTTTTTAAAGCCTAGGGACTAAATCAGATACTTTTGGTAAAGTTCAGAGACCATTTCAGTAATTTACTCTAAATATTAGTTTGATGTTTATCCAGTTATATAGATAAGTTGGTTAATAATGATGTGTGGTTTATATGATTATATGTACGTACATAATTATATATATTAGTAAGTATTAGTTTATTCTAAAAACTTAAAATATTTATTATTGATTTAATTAATGGTTATCTTTATCTAATTCATATTAGTTTGACTTTAAAAAGTCAAAATTAAAGTTTTAGAATTAAAGGAATTAATGGCTAAGATTAAATCTTTTATTAAATGAAGGGTCTAGATCATCTAATAATTTTTTTCAAATTAGTCTTTTATATATATTAGAAGATATGTTATTTTTTAGTTTAATGTGTTTACTAGTAATTGTTGAGATAACAAGGTATTTATACCCTTACGTTGCAACGAAAATAAAAATAATGATAAATAGTATAAAAACTTATATCTAAACGGCATTTTATTTTAAAAAATTTGTAGTGCGTACACACCATTTTGTACATATTTGAATATATATTTGATTATCGACAGTAAAGTTCACCAATTATATAGATTAATTTTTTAAGTGTGAAAAATAAATAATAGTCACGCTTTACTCAGTCTTTTTATCCCTATATTTGATCTCTCTACATTTATAATTTTTTTTATAAATAAAATAGGGAATGGTTGAGGGGATTAGTGGGATATAGGGATGTAAATGAGCCGAGCTACTCGTGAGCTACTCGAGCTCAGATTGTTAAAAGTTTGAAACGAGCCGAGTCTAAACGAGCTCGAGCCTATATTAAAGCTCATTTATTAAACGAGCCCGAGCCTTGTATACTGGACTCGTTTAAGCTCGTGAGCTTAAACGAGCTTTGATGTAATATTTATTTTTTACTTTTTACTTTTTACTTATATAATTATATTACATATTTTATATCATTAAATATGAAATAGTTAAAAATTCAAAATTTAAATTGTCATTATATCATTAAATATGCAAAAAAAAATAAAATAAAAATAATTTAGAGTTCAAATTGTTTTTTATATACTATTTAAATAATTAAAAAAAACAAAAAAATAAACGAGCTTTTAACGAGATTCGTACAATACTTCACGAGCCGAGCTCGAGCCTCAAATCACGAGCTCGAGCTCGAGCTTCTGCAATTCTTAAAGAGCCTGGCTCGATTAGTGTAAAGCTCGGCTCGGCTCGGCTCGGCTCAACTCGTTTACATCCCTAGTGGCATAAAGTGGATGGAAGGAAAAATGATATGATGATGATGTAAAAATTAGAAGTAGGAGGATGGATGCACATAGCCTAATATAAAGATAACTCTATCTTTTCAACTTTGTTAACGGATAAAAGGTGAATCATATTAATTAATATGGGAATGAGATACATGCTATATATTACTTATTTTATTTGCTTTCACACTCATAAATAATTAAAATGAGAGGTATGTTAGTTATTCCATCATACCCTCGTTTAAATGTTTGTATGTGTAAAAGCACATAAGATAGATGATTATAGTTACACGCATTCTTTTTCCCATTTAACAAGGTTTCAATTTTAGATTTTTAGAGTTTTCACGATTGATTTTATATCCCAATCTGATATACTATTATTATGACAATATACGATGACTTGAACTTGTATAAACTGTTAGAGGTCAAGATTTATATTTAAGTAAATGCTAAATTATACTTAAATATCTAAAAGTTTATCTTTTCTTGCGGTTAACCCTAAAACCTTATTTTATGACACTTTTAACACACAACCTTCCAAAAGATCCGGATACTAGACTAGCTCACCATTCTAACGATTTTACAAGCCACAATCAATATTTACCCGAAGTTAAACAACTTATTAGGCATGTCGATTGATTCACATAGTCAGCTCCATACTAACGATGACAAGGAGGCAAATTAACTAAATCTATTACAACCAAGATATGTGATCATTGCGTGCGGACCAGTCCTTAGGGAAGGGTTGGTTCGGATCCAAATGACCCCGGACACAGGGTTATTCGGCGCAAACAACCAAAGTTTAATTGTTCAACCACAAGGAGGCAGACCAACTAATGAGGACGAGGACCCTGGTTTAGTGTTTCAAGTCATGGAGGAAACCTAAATCCCTAATGTGTTTTCAAGGTTTTTTAATAATTCATATGGTAACATCGTCTTTTCCAATTTGAAGTATGTGCTCCAACAAGGTGTGCTATATGTATTAAAAATTGTAACTTCTTAACCATTTCTTTCAACAACACCGTTCATCTCCACCTCCCAATAGGTCTAATAGTACTCTCAAATGAATATGTTTAATGTTATAATATAACCAATCCCACTTGAGATATCAAGTTACAAAGCTTGATTTTCAACTATCAGAGTTACAATACAAAATCCTTCACCCTAAAACAGGGTGTTAACATGATACGCATCCAAATCTGGAAATCAGAATTGCTAAAAAGAAATATAGCATTTAGTTTGTATTCAAAGGGTCTGTTTTTTTTTTCTCTCTTGATCACTTTATAATGTTTTGATAGTCATTAGCACCAGATGTATGAAACATCAATGTAATCATTCTCCCCTTAAAACGAGTGAGTTAACACGAGGTTTTCTCAAGAATGACGCACCAATTAGACTTGTCATAGAATTGATCCACAATAACTGCGTTCTTCATGCCAGAAACCAACCTGAAATTTTTTTCAAAAGATAGTTGGATTGTAAGTAAAATATCTAAAAATGACAAAAATTTAAGAAAGAAAAAAGGTGAACTAATTGATATCAAAACCATCAAAAGTTTAAACTTTATGTGGGCAAAGGGAGCATGTTTTTAAGGGATAGTTTAATAATTCTACATATGACCCTAAAAAATCAACATTCAAAATCAAGATTAAATATTCAGAAAGTATCTGATTGTGATAACTCTACACATTACCCTAAAAAATCAATGTTAATGCAGCAACTAAAAATTCTGATTATCGCAGCGCTAAAAATTCAAAATCAAAATCAAATTTGTCAAACATTGCACTAGTGACAATTATACAAGCACCCTTCTAGCACCATTGTTCGTTAAAAATGCTAGAACCATTATAGTAAGTTAAATTCCTTGTGCATTAGAATGTTGCTATGGGCACATTTGGGGCTGTGGCAGCCTCCACCATGGCATAGTGCCACTACATCACATGCATGGAGAGAGGGGTAAGGTTTCAAATTTTCTTTTTCCTATTGAAATTAACATCTGCGAATTTGGTGTTGTGGAGTGATGATTGGGTGTGTTGAGTGGTGAAAGTGTGATGCTAACGTGACAATGTGGTGGTGAGTGGTGGAGTGGTGACTACAGATACTCTTAGTATATTATAGCCAATGTTTCATTACTAGCAAAAGCCTTGCACATTTGCATCTCTCAGTCGGTTATCAATATTACCTTCTACAAACAAGACCACTAAAACAGTGAGAATATAACAGTAAGGCATGTGTAGAACTCCCACCATCCCAAAAAAAGTTCAAATGTAACTACTCAGATATCTAAAATACGCCTAACTAATGACAAAATAGAATCTTGTGGTGCAAAATCGATACAAAGAATAAAAGTGATTAACACCAGCCAACAAATCAACTTTGAAATCGAAGTAACTTTTGACAACCGTTGAAACAAAAAATATTACTTAGTAGATTTCATGTTATTAGTTATTACTTGGTACAATTAATAAATTTTAACTCGCCCCATTGCAACAATAGCAATTTCCATAGTGAAAATTAAAACAATTCCAAATTTGGGAACGTTGTCACAATAATTGTCAAGTTGTCCGTTGTCATCAGAATGATTTAGACACAAAAGATTCCCTTAGTCACAATTAGTGAGTGTTTTGTACATTCAATAAATGGTCAAAGACTTTCCATAGATCCACCAACCGCCAAAAACAACATACAAATCTTCTGGAAATAGTGGATGTGTGTTTTAAAAGTGATTGTTCTCACCTAACAAATCAACTCAGAGGATTAGTTGCTTAAGAATATGGATAGTTAGATTATTTAAATTTTATCTCAATAATAGTTTTCTTACATATATGTCTTACATTATCTCCCGTAAATAGTCTGAAGATCAAACTCATATCCAGCTAACCTAGACTCTTAAAATAGACCAGTACTGCTACAAATAACAATAATCAGTTTAAACACACATCCAAGCACCCCATCAAGCTACAAGACTTATCAATTAAAGCAATCTTTACAATAATTAACATTTCATAATCCATGTTCTCCTCAACCTATTTGCATACAAAGTTCATCACCGTAAAAACATGGAATACTGGATTCTATATCCTAATTCCATAACTAAATGTTTCAAATTAAATCAACAAAGATAAAGATATACACTATATTCTAGTAGCAATGCGAGATATATGCAAAGTTAAACAATGCAAACTTCTTAAAAACAATAACATGAATGAAATCATTACCTTTCAAGTTCGCCTTCACCAAAAACATGGTAATATCTATCATACACGATCGCACCCTTTTGATCATCTTTCCTTGCAAGACCATTCTCAACTGCACCAGCTGAAGCCCCGCTCACTTCAGCTCGATGGTAAGGCAAATGCCAAGGTACAAAATACTCTTGTTGCTTATCATTTTTATCCTCTTTATCTCCATTTTGTATTCCCACAATACAATCCTCTTTGGGTTGGCTTAAATTACTTAAATCTTTAACTTCTTCAATGGAAACACTCACCTCCGTTTCGGGAATGCTTTGTAAAGTAGCCGAAGGAGAGCTACGAACGCGTGGACTACCTGGTCCAATCCATTCTTCTACATACTTGTTTGTAAGTGGGGTCCATTTATTAAGTAAGGATCTATCTTCTTGCTCAACAGCCCAAACAGTAATCAAAACATGCCCACCTTCTTTCACAATTCTAACCAATTCATCAATGGCTTTCTTCCTTCTCTGCTCAGTACTAAGGTGATGCAATACAGCAATGGAGATTGCAGCGTCACCATAATTACTACGATAGGGAAGATTAACAGCATCTGCTACTAAAACCTCATGGCCTCTATCACTACAGATCTGAACAAGGGGTGCACTTATATCACAACCAATGAAGAAACAATCAGGATTTAAACCTAAATACTTGCCATTACCACATCCTGCATCTAAAATAACAGACCCAGTAGGTAAATTGTTCAAAAAGGCAGAAACTTTTGGCCATTTGGCGAAACGGGTTGCGCTAAAGTGAGGTGCGATTGCATCATACACACGATGAACGTACTTCTTTTCGATCTCTGGGGTTGATTGAACACTGGAAGAGCATTTCGCATCTGGATTCAGTGGGGATGATGGATTTGACGACCTCTTTGTTTTTATTTCTTTCATTGTCCTTGAGGCTGTTGTTAATTGGAAGCCTCTTGTATGATTACGAAGAGTGGAAGCTAGAAATTGATGCGGTAGTTTTGATCTTGTAACTTGTATGAGCATCAATTTTGAAACCCTAGAACAGAAGGTAAAGGAGATAGAAGATGTAGGGTGGTTGTCACTTGATTGATTGTGGTCCGGATTGATGAATTTAGGAAAACGGGAATGATTGAGCAGCCGCCAGATAGATGTGTGATGATGGTTAAACCCTAGCGTTCTTCGGCACAAAAACCTCCATGTTCACTTGTTTGGCTCATGTCTCCATACCAGTAAATTTAGAGCCCCTTTGTCCAAATAAGAACAATATTTAGGTGTATTATAGAAATCTAGGTGTTTATGAAAATTAGCATCGATGTCGCCAATGACATTCATGTCGCCGAGCAATAAGACGGTGACACATGTCATTTCTGCCACCAAAGGCCGCCGTCAAAAGCCCCGTGTCGCCGAAATTCGCGTCTACTTGAAGAGAAATCACCTTTTATCTGCGACATACAATTTTTGTTAACGACATGAGTTTTTAAAAAAGATACGTGTCTCGTATGTATTTGGTCGGTGATATGGGGGCCGTAGGTGACAAAAATCAGTGACATGGTTGCTTAAATCCGTAATTAGATGTTTTTGATGCATTTTTTTTGACTCACATACACAAGAAGTTGCTTATTTTGACAATTGGTTTTAAAATTCAAGCATAAAGGTATATCAACATATAATTAGCTACATTCGTCACCTTGTAAAACTCATATAATTCACAAATTAGCTACAACTTGACAATGTAAAAGGTAATAGTGAATCTAGTTTTCCTCATGAAGAATATCCGAAAGGAGCCATTGGATGATAGAAAATGTTTATTTTAATTATAGTTTTTATGTATATGTAGTTAGTCTAATTGAAGCACTATGCTGGTTTTGTGTAAAACTTTTGCAAACCACATAAGAGGTGAATTGTGGCTTTTATGATTGTTGTTATGGTGTACAATCAGCGTTTTAGAAGCACCATGTGAATTATGCATGAACGTAATTTATATTGTAATTGATGATGGGCTAAACAAGGTAACCCATAAAACTATTTCAAACCAAGATATTTGCTTGGTAATGACTGACACTACTGTGTTAACACCTATTCTTCTACTAATTGTAATCTTTATGCAATATTTCACGTAAAAAATTTATTCATGGTGTTAGTTTGTAAATATGGCTACGTAACATAATCTCCGCTTATCCCCAATGCATGTAGAATATCAAGATAAAGTTGATAATGATTAGAAAGACGTAATGATGAAAATCAAAAGAATTAAAAAAAGAAAACAACCCATCATTGACGAGCAAGTATTTTTTTTAACTGTATTTATGCGGATATTGAAACAAGCTATGTTTATACATGTTTTTTTTATTTAGTTAGACGTTAAGAAGGTTGCAAACATGAACAACACATAAAACACTTTATGAAATTGTGTTAACTATTACTATGGTCCATTTACGGCAATGTAGCCATGAAGTTGAATCTAAGTCACGCCTGTTACTATCATGTTCATGAGAGAGTGGACACCATTGCTCTAAAAATTTGGCAATTCCCTGTTTCATTTATCAAACATGACAATGGCATGATTCAAATATGTTAGCCGAAGACTAATATAGATTAACTATATGTACACCATAATGAAAAACAATAGGATTCTTACATTTCAACATTCTAAAATGTAATTTGGTTTACCCAATCGCATAAAGAAACTGACAATATATTATTTAATATTATCTTTTGAGAAGTTTTATACCCTTCTAACAAATATTCTTGTTTATTATCCTTCTTAATTTATTATGACAAATGTTAAAATTAAGGAATGTGATGAAAAAATAGAGTGAGCGTATAACTCATATCAGTCATTATATTGGCAGGATAATGAATTAGGAAAAAAAGTAGAAGAAAATATAATTTTTCTTATTTTTTTCTTGAAAAGCAATAAACAGGAGGCGTTGAAGAAATAGGTGATACATGTCTTGATATAATGACACATGGAATCCAACTTATTTAATTATTTTCTTTTCTTATCTCCTTTTCTTTATTATAATACATGTTTTGATCGAGTATGAGGATAAACAAAAATATATTGACAGAAGCATATAAAAACTCTTATTGGTAAACAAAAATCCCAAAAACAAACTACGGGGGTTGGTTGCGTAAATAAATAAAGAAGGGGCGACTTGAATGTAAAATAACCTGACTTAACTGTGAAACAAGTTCCCGCTTTCCGTGAAAATTGACGCTCGGTTTTCTTTCTTAGGGTTATTCTTCTATACCTGACTATCTCCATTTCTCTCCATTTGCATACTTTTAACCTCAAATCGCCGCTCGTTGCGCAACACATCAAGCTTTCCAAGTCGATTCTCGAAGAATTCAAGGAGGGTTTCACCTACTGTCATAAAACCCTCAATTACAGACTCTGTCTAATCGAAGGACTGAAGGAAATTGGCGGAGGTATTCTGGTTTGTTGTTTGTTTAATCGAAGGAAAGGTTTACAGGCTCCGTCTAATTGAAGGTACATTGTTGTTTGTTGTTCATAATTTTCGATTTCAGACTCTACCATTTAGGCTTTTGATTAGAGACCCTGTTTAATTTTTTATAATGACTCTGTTCATAATTTGTAGTTTGCTAAGTTGTTTAAAGGTGGAAGCAAGTCTGTCCAAATAACTTGTTTAGGTTAGTTCATACTTCATTACTTCACACTCGGTTTCAGTTTTGTCGCTTCTTGTTCATAGCTTCTCAAATCTGTCAATTATGTCCCATGTTGTTCATAGCTTCACAATCTGTTTGAGATTTCAAGCGTGTGATTATTGAATATGCCCGAAAAAGTGCTAAGAATTTGAGTTATTTGTGCTAGTGATAAGTTAATGTAGTGTTCTTTTTGATAATTGGAGGAATAGTTGGACGAAGGAAGGTTAAATTTCTTCATACTAATCATGTACATCAAAGAGCTAAATGATACCTTCAAATAGTCATAGTCATAGTCATAAGCTTTTGTTTTCATCGGAATAGGCATTAGTTGATACAGATGAGGGCAAATCTTTATTCCTAATTTCCTAGATAGATCGAAGAGGTCTAAAATGCTTGATTCTATCAACTATCTTCTCAATTTTCATGTTTTCTTTTGGAAAACTTCTTGCTTTTTTAATAGAATTTGTTGTCCTTAACGAGTTATGATTGTAGGCCTCAAATCGGGACTGTTGATTGATTACTTTTTCTGTAAAAATAATTTGATACACCAGGTAGTAATATCACAGGGATCTTTTTATATTTTGTTTGTAGCATCCACAACTATCAGAGTCACTTTCATTATAAATTTGATATGCCTCACATTTTGCATGATTCTGATAGGAGTAATAGCTTTTAAGTTTGATTTTGCTTCTTCATCACTATTGTTGTTGTCTCCATACTGTTCTGAAAGTGATATTAAGACACTTCTATTAATTATCTTTTAAAAGTTCAGCTCCTGTACAAATTTGATTACCACCTGATCAATCAGTGTTTCTTTTTAAAAAATGAGGATAGAATGCAAGTGGTGTCAATTCGTTGATGCTTTAGTGAAGGGAAAGCACTTGATTTATATGACTACTCACTACTTAAACCATTAAGGGGTCTAAATGTCTAATTATCCAGAAAATGCTTTGTTTGTGGACACATTATAATATTACTTGTAACAAGTTTCTTGCTTTTCTTTCATCATCAGCTACTCTGCACATAACTAATATACGGAGTATTTGGTTGTGTTTCCGCTAGTCGATGAATCAAAATGAGATCATCAAAAATAGTTACATAATTCTACATCTGTCCTGCTATAATCATATTAATAAAATCTTCTGATATCATCTTCTTTACCTTGCTCTACTAATCTGATCATCTTCACCTCAAATAATAGAAAAGATGTAATTAGTTTTACCACACTTTAAAAAAGATTACTGGTACTTTAATTCGCAAAAATCAGTTGAAATGCACATCCAAACACCCCCGTAATAGTTGGTTAAATCTAAAGAAAATGACAAATAAAATTTTGTTCTACATGAATTTCCAAGGTTTTGATACCATTCTAAACCAGAAGATAAATCATCCAGTGCATCATACCCTTAAATCGGTTTACTCTATGCAATTTTTGAAGGGTTCTTTGGAATTTGTTTTTGGAACAGTTTTCTTCATTGAGTGGTTATGCTTACGCATAACTTGGGTGCAATCTTTTAGAGGGTTTGTTATGGAGAAGGAAAACTCAACTGAGGAAGAACCAGTGGGTTCTTTGGCTCATGAGAATATAAAGGAACACAAGGAAGAACATTATGATATCATTAATATTCCTACTAAAAGCGAGTCATCAGATGATGATGAAAAGGTGGGACCTACAACCGAAGATAACTCACCTTCGACCACAAAACATTCATTACACAATGAAGTTGATGAAACTTCTAGTAAGCAGCAGTTGGTGGCTCCTGAGAATTTACTCTCTGAACACACAGGGGATGATATAGAAAACGACCATCACATTAATAAGAAGGAAGAATATAGGCTTGAGTCATCAGATGACGATGAAACGGTGGGACCTAAAACTGAAGAAGATTCATCTTCGACCACAAAACATTTATTACACAATGAAGTTGATGAAACTTCTAGTAAGCAGCAGTTGGTGGATCCTGAGAATTCAATATCTGAAAAAAGAGGGGGTATAGAAAACGACCCTAACAATAATAAGAAGGTAGAATATAGGCTTGATTCATCAGATGACAATGAAACGGTGGGACCTACAATCGAAGAATATTCACCTTTGACCACAAAAGATTCATTACACAATGAAGTTGATGAAACTTCTAGCAAACAGCAGTTGGTGGATCCTGAGAATTCACTATCTGAAAAAGCAGGGGATATAGAAAACGACCTTAACAATAATAAGAAGGTAGAATATAGGCTTGATTCATCAGATGACAATGAAACGGTGGGACCTACAGTTGAAGAAAGTTCACCTTTGACCACAAAAGATTCATTACACAATGAAGTTGAAGAAACTTCTAGCAAGCAGCAGTTGGTGGATCCTGAGAATTCACTCTCTGAAAAAACTGGGGATATAGAAAACAACCCTAACAATAATAAGAAGGAAGAAAATAGGCTTCTTGCTCTTTATGGAACTCGAGAACCTAAAGTAGAATCCAAGACTCTTCTTTGGGCTGGAAAGGCTTCCGTTCTTACAAAGTTTGCAAAATTTAAAAGCTTATATGTAGTCACTAGCATTTTCCAACGTCTCTCTAAAAGAGTGGATAAAAAAAATGACTCTAATGAAAATAAAAACATTAAGGATGTAAATTCAAGTGAAAAACAAATGCTAGGATGGGGTCCTCTAAGCTTAATTAACATCAAGAATCAAGGAAACAAACACGAGCTACAGGAGGAGGTTGCTGTTCTTGAATCACCCGAAATAAAACCAATTAAAGGCAGAATTGTATTATATACAAAGTTATGGTGTCAACATTGCAAAGAGGCAAGGCTATTTCTACGAAAGCGAAAACTAAGATATTCTGAAATAAACATAGATGTATACCCAAGTAGAAAGATGGAGTTAGAAGAGATCACAGGTTGTTCAGAAGTCCCACGGGTGTTTTTTAATCAAGTTCTTATTGGTGGGTTGGACGAATTAAAGTCGTTAGATGAATCTGGTCAACTTGAAGAGAAAATTGAGTATGTAACAAGTGAAGGGCCATCACCTAAAGCTCCTTTACCACCTTTTTCAGGCGAAGATGATGTTTCTAGTAGTGGTGTTGTAGATGAACTCGCAATCATTGTGCGGAAGATGAAGCAATCGATTGTCGTGAAGGATCGTTTTTATAAATTTCGCAGGGTAACTAATTGTTTTCTGGGTTCAGAAGCTGTAGATTTCTTATCAGAAGATCAGTTTTTGGAACGAGAAGAGGTAAGCATATACTGTACTTTGCCTTAAACCATATTTTGCTTTTGTTTTTCATCTTTATATCTACACATGTTAGTTTTGAAATCCTCTGAAAAAATAATTATTTATTACTAAATAGGCTACTGAATTCGCTCGGAAGCTTGCTAAGGAGCTGTTCTTTCGGCATGTTCTTGAGTGAGTACCCCCCTTTGGGTCTTTGTTTCTTTTTACTACTTGTTTTTCATTTGAAACTAATATTTCTTGTATAATGTTTTTGTGCATAAATTTAGGGAGAATACATTTGAAGATGGGAATCACCTTTACCGATTTCTAGATCACGATCCTGTAATAAGTCAATGTCAAAACATCCCAAGGGGTATTATTCAACTAAAACGACAGCCACTTGTAGAGCTTTCATATAGACTAAGATTCTTGCTATATGCCATCCTTGATGCCTATGCATCAGAAGATGGAAGGCATATTGCTTATAGAACTATCCATGGGAGTGAGGAGTTTGCAAGGTCAGTTAACAAGTTCTTTCTGTTTGCTTCCTTTTATTTAATTTTTAATCAATTCTGATTGTTTGGGTTAAACTTAAAAGTGATGATGGTTTATTAGAGGTGGAGATAATGACTTGTTATCTTATGAATGGTTCCCATAGGGTTATGTTTTATCTTTAAACGGGTTAGTTTTTTGAAATTAAATTAGAAGTTGCTAGAAGGAAACTGGAAAAAAATAGGCTGTAGTGTATTTTAAATGCAAAGAACCTTGTAAATAATTTTTAAAAAACGTGTGTTATTGAAATAATATAATTTAGTGATCGTCTTTGAGATACTAATTGTTTATGGAAAACTTAAAATATTTTGGACAAGAAGTATTTTGTTTTGACCTGCCATTTTGTCACCTCTCGACTATTCTAATTATGTAGTGCGAAAATATCAGAGTAACAGAAGTAGTAAACAAGCTGCTGTAAAAAGAGAACTTATTATTGTCTACTTATCCACCTACCTTAAATCAATCCGTTGTATGATTAACTGGTTTTGTTTGCTGAACTCAATGTGATAACTTACATTCAAGCACCGTGATATAGATTATTGTTATTAAAAATATTATATTTGATCCATGAATGAACACTGAGTTAAAGCATCGATTATAGGTACTTAAGAATTGCAGAAGAACTTCAAAGACTTGAGTTAAATAAAACGACAAAAGAAGAAAGACTTGCTTTCTTTATAAATCTATACAATTTAATGTCAATTCATGCAATACTTGTGTGGGGTCATCCAGAAGGAGCATTGAATAGAAGGAGATTGCTTAATGACTTCAAGTATGTTATTGGGGGTTGTGCGTATTCCCTTTCAGATATTCATAACGGCATTTTACGGGCCAACCAGCGACCTCAATATTCTCTCATCAAGCCATTTCGTATTACTGACAAACGTTTTAAGGTCCGCCACATGTTCAACCACTTTTCTTATTCTTATTGAATTCACTTTTACATTAGTTGAAGATGCAACTGGTGATAGTTGCTGATTCTATTTTGAAACGAAGAAGTCATTGACCCTTTTTTATTAATACGAAGGGTCAGAATTTTACATTTTATTAAGTGGTTTTTCTCTTTGTTATTCAAATCTATATTTAGCTTGTTATGAAATCAACTTGTGGAGATGTATGTAGTTTTGTTATATGTATGTAGCTTTCAACCAAATATATGAATTTGTAATTTTGTTATTATTTAAAAATTCTCAGGTGGCTCTTCCCTATCTTGAGCCTCTTATCCACTTTGCTTTGGTTTCTGGGAATCGATCAGCCCCTGCTCTTCGATGTTATTCTCCAAAAAACATTGACACGGAATTGATGGAAGCTGCTCGCAACTTCTTACAAAATGGGGCGTTCGTACTTCATTTGGATTCCATGACCGTATCAGTTACACAAATACTTAAATGGTAAGTTATGAAACAAGTTTGTATCTTTTTGAATTAATGCTTACACTTTGCACTATGAAAACCTACAAATAAAAAAGTTCACCTTTATAACTTTTGTTAGGTATAGTGTGGATTTTGGGAGGAATGAAGTGGAGGTACTGAAACATGCTGCAAATTACTTGGAGATTGAAAAGGCACAAACTCTTTTGGAATTGCTTGATAGCACTCAATTAAAAGTGGTTTATCAGTCTTATGATTGGAGATTGAACAGCTGACATAAACTCCAACCAGAAAATGTAAACAGTACAGGTTAATTTAAATCAATCCATTTTTGTATGCTATGCTGCATAGAGAACTCTTATGACAAGTTCCTTAAGCCCTCTATTTTGCAAGTTTTTCTTGATGGGTGGCTTTTGTGAAATTAATTGTCCTGAGGGCTTTTTTTGTACATTTTGTTCGTATATATACCCTTACAGTGTACGCTGTTACAATTTTGGGAGTAATGAAGACAGAAAACAATTTTGTTCGTATATATACCCTTACAGTGTACGCTGTTACATTTTGTTCGTATATATACCCTTAAAGAGCAATTTTTTTGTACATTTTGTTCGTATATATACCCTTACAGTGTATGCTATCTCTGTTTCATTGATGCCATGGACGTTGGTAAAATAGAGTTATCATTGTTTTGCTCTTTTGTCCATCTTTCATTAGTGCACTGACTTGTTTTCTTTTGTGGAATAGTAAAATTTTCTACATCTAGGCATTTGGTCTAGTCAAGATGATGAATTGTGTTAATGTCCAGTCATCCATGGATGAACTATTCCTGATTTACGAAGAGGATTGGTTTCTGTCTCCTATAAATGCATGCTTTTTATGCCAGTTTTTACATAACTTGCCACTTATTGGCCATGTATTTATGTTGTACTAACGATGTTTATAATCTATCTGTTCTTTCTTTTGTTACTTAGCAGTGTATTCGTATTATTACGAGGTTCCATGATTCATCTAGGATTGAATGAGCATTTGTGTTTGTGGTTTGTGGGTTGTTTTTATGTATTTTAGATGGAATATCACGTTATGACCATTGTATGAACCCATATGTTCAATAATACTCAGTAATATCACATTTTTTCTGTATTTTA
This sequence comes from Pulicaria dysenterica, assembly GCA_947179395.2. Lineage (NCBI taxonomy): Eukaryota > Viridiplantae > Streptophyta > Magnoliopsida > Asterales > Asteraceae > Pulicaria > Pulicaria dysenterica. The sequence goes on from OX359292.1 coordinate 84,184,864, forward strand.
TATTGTCTTTAAGAGCATGCATACCGCTTGTGCTTTGTGGAAAAATCTAAAGGAAATTATGAGTTTGTAGTTGCCTACGTAGCTTTCAGGTTGCAGCTTTCATACATGCACTACATCACGCACCTTTGTAATAATAGCCTTATTTTCTAGAAAAAAAGGAGTTATATTACGATAATACCTTTGTTTTCTAAAATGATTAGTTTTTATTAGGGGTAATTTATTCACTAATGAAAAAAATATTAAACATTTCCTTTCATTTCCATAACAATCTTATCAGTTTTGAGAGGAATGTTTAGGACGTCGATAGAGTAAAGAATTTTTCCTTTCAAATTCCTTCTTTTCTCATAAAAAAAAACTCATGAACACAAATTATTTAATTCATTTTCTTTTCCTTCCACATCATTTCTTTTCTCTCTAAACTAAAACTCTGGTACTCGATGTCAATGTCTTATCATAATCAATATTGGCTATTGATGAAAGCCATCGACATCAAAACTTGCTTTATGCTTAGTGATAGTAGCATCTTGATCCCATTTTATCGTGTAAACCCACATGCAACCATCAACACTAAAATAAAAAGATTAATGAACGAGGGGCCATGAGGTAGACTCGTCATGAGAACAATCTAAAGTACACGTGAAGGTTGTATAAGAATAGTAGAGATTAAGTTTTGCATTGGGATGAATGGTCATAAGACATGTGCGAGGTGGGGAAGGACACAAAGAACCAAGAGAAGTGTTATATGAGATGAAGAAGATTACACAGGTGGAGAACAATCAAAGGAGGTTTCAGACAATAGAAGGATACCTTAGTTTTGTGTGTGTGTGTGTGTGTGTGTGAGAGAGAGAGAGAGAGGGAGGGAGGGAGGGAAGTAGGTGACATAGCATCTGATAAAGGAGATAAATCCACATCATAAATTTGGAAAATGATCAACAAAGAGAATGAAATAACGATGGCCAGTCTAGAAGCTATGATGAAGACCTCCAAACATCATTGGCTTAATTGTAGCAAGCGATTAATATCTTGTACAGTTAAAAGATATATATGTTGAGTAACTTTACTGATTTGGCTATTGCAAGTTAATTAAAGAAGAAGAAGAATAGGCGATGTATCATAAGACAAGATGACCCTCCACTTCACCATCTTTTTTTATTTTGGAGAAGTTTTAATGTTTTTTCCCTCTTTAATTTGCTTTACAAAGACCATGGAGAAAGTAAAGATTGGCTTTTTGAAGGTACTGTCTCTTTTTTAATGATATAACCAAGTAATTAATAAGGGTGAACCTTGACAAGAAACATTAATGTTACATAAAATGGATTAGCTTTGCTTCCAGAGAATTTAATTAATTAGTATCTTAATTAATTACCCAGGGAGGTCAATCAGTTGATGTCCAGCGAAGATTCAAATGAGAATGAGAGACTCAAACTCAGTCGTTCATTTTATAAGTGAAATTCATGGATGGAAAGCGTAGGGGGATCGAGTGTGGGCGTGTGGCTAGGTGCATGTGAGGAATTCATGGGTGGGGAATGACATTGAAGGAGAGGAAATTGGATAGCTGGGATTAAGTCTCCCATTCTCAATTAATTTAAGGTTCTCAATTGAACCTCCCACTATATATATATATATATATATAGAGGAAGGTTCATTCGAAAACCATTGTTAATGCGAGAACCGCGAGAACCAAGTATAACCCTTGATCAAAAAAATGAAAGGTCCAGATTAAATAGTTGTTAGTAGATAACCTTAATTTTCTCAAATTAAATCCTATATTTAAGGTAGTTAATGAGGGCATTTTAGACATTTGTCATATACCCCCACTTTTTTAAATGAAAATATCTAACAAACGCAAAGGTATTAAAATACGAAAATTATACCAAATTAACGAGAAAAATACGCTCTTTAATATGACATCCATATTGCTATACTTTTTCAAAAAAAAAAATTCGTTTTTGCCGGGTTTGTTTTGTAGCATAACAAAAGATATATGCACATGTGCATATAATCCTTGATTTTTTTCAAGCACATGTGATGTGCGCCGCTTGTCCATATTGCATATGTGCGTCTGGGTGCATATATGCAACTTGCATCTCGTGCAGATATGCATATGCGCATGTAGACATAACTCTCGATTTTTTTTAGCACAGATACGGATTTTGCACATATGCACGTAAAACTGAAAATTTTGTACAGATTTCTGCATGTGTGCATCTCGTACATATATGCATCATGCACGTGTGTATCTCGTGCATATATGCATGGTGCATAAAACAAATAATCGAAATCAAATAAATGCTAACTATTCTAATTATATTTTGTAAATCTTTTAAATATTAAAAAGTTTTACTTTTCATCGTTTATAATATATGAGAAATAAAGAACTTATTTTTTAAGAATCAATAATGAAAAAAAAATGAACTTATCCTCATTTCTTTAAATATAAAATTAAACACATCAACCAATAAAACAAGGTGGAAGGTGTCAGCTACTTTATTACCAAACCCATCATTTTCATAGTCTCTCTTCTTCATGGAAACCATAAATTAGAACCACACGAACATCAATTTTGAGTTCTTTCATGAAAATCGGAGAACGGTTATGATGATGGAGGAGGCGTGTCGTGGTGGAGGAAGGGTGTTTCCAGTGGAGGTCAGCGAGAGTTACAGATCTATACACAGATATGAGGTTTCCTGATGCTTTCGTGGAGGAAGGTCTCGCCGGTGGAGGTCAACAAGCGCAAAAAACCACGGCAACAGCAGATCTAAAATGGCAGAACTCATCGATCTGATATTTCTAGGTTCTTTCTGAAAAGCCTCTCGCTAATAAAGCCGCAAATAAGCGGAAAATGTAGTCGACGGTGACGGTAACCTCCGCGGTATTCATCGCCGGTGATGATAGCCGGCGAGGTGAGAGAGACGGGGAGTAAATAGAGGATCAATGTGTGTAGTGTGTGTTTATTTGGAAGCCAGATCTGAATATAGCTGGGTAATGTAATTATTTAATCTACCAAAAATACCCTTTTGTATTAATTAAGGTTGTCTAAGATCTAAATTAAAATAAATGGTCAGGATTGGTTCTCGCGGTTCTCGCATTAACAACGGTTCTCGCATTTGAGAACCATTTTTAATGCGAGAACCGCGAGAACCAATCTGAGCCGTCCATTTCCCCCTCTTTTAATGTCATTGCCCACCCATGAATTCCTCACATACACCCTGCCACACTTGATCCCCCCACGCTCTCCATCCATGAATTCCAATTATCAAATCAACGGCTAAGATTGGTTCTCGCGGTTCTCGCATTAAAATCGGTTCTCAATGGAACCATCCCCTATATATATATATATATATATATATATATATATATATATATATATATGTTTAAATGAATATTGATATATACGTGAACATACTTAATTTTGGCATTTCATTTGATTTGATCTGATGGTCTACATTTCTCCTTTAATTTTATTCATTACCCAACCATTAATTACGACGTGTTCCTACAAAAAACTAGTGTTATACCCGTGCGTTGCTCGGGTACGTAAATAGATTTTTGTATCTAATATTATTTATACATACTCTTCTATAAAATTTAAATTATATTTCAAATCTAAAAGTTCTAGTATAATACTATGCGTATATTGTTAATAAAAGTAATATTTATGTAACTAAAAAATGAAAAATCACCCTTATCACGTTAGAACGCGTGAATTGAAAATATCAAGGCAGTGAATTTTTGTTATTTCAAAAATGTCCTTTTATGTATACAGATGCATGCCAAATTATAAATTATATATATATATATATGGGAAAAGTTATTTGAGAATCGTTTTTATTACGAGTAACGCGAGAACCAATCTTGACTCTTGATTTAATTAGATCAATGCTAACGATAATGACAGCTATTTAATGATGCATTAATGGCGGTTTACCCGGACACAATTTTAAGGGATCGTTTGTTTTTCTATAAAAGGTCTTAATACATTTTAATCTGAATCAATAAGAGGTATTAAGATGTAAGAGTTGTTTGTTTTTTTTTCATTAAAATCCGAGAAGCTCTTAAAACCTCTTAATGAATAAGAGATAAAATTACCTCTTATAACATCTTAACAACATATATGTGTCATTTTACTATAGCAGTCAGACTTCTTCTTTCATTAATTCACGTCAACATCTACTCATCCACTACTCTACATACATGGTCACTTTCACTGTTATCGTCAGCCGCCGCACGTCGCCACACATCTCTCTTCTATATATTTTGATTTTAATTTCCTATATTATTATGATTTTATATTTATTATTAAAATATTTTACTTTATAATTAGAAAAGTTTAAATTTAGTAATATATGTGACAATTGAATATAAAATATTATAAAACAGACAATTATAACAATTTAGATATTTTAAAAAACAAACAGCATAATATGAATGAATATTCAGACGTCAAAATCACATCTTAATGTTCAGACATGGTATTCAAATTTAGACTCAAAACATCTTTATAAAACAAACGTCACCTAATTCTAGTGATGGATAACAAAAATTAAGAATATACTAATTTTATCAAAAATGTCATAATATGATAAAATTTATACCAAAACGTAGATAAAAATGAGACGATCGTAAATATATAATTAGTTTTTCTCTAAACAAAATATTTCACAAGTTATTAAATATAATTTATAAACAATCTATAATTAATTATATTAATATACAATTTTCATGAAACCACCTCTGATTTTTCACAAATAACCCTTAAAATTTTCATTTAGCCCCCTTCCAATTTAATTCAAAGTTGAAGTTAAATCGACCGGTTACGTAAGTTTATGTCACATTCTAGCAATCATATTTCAATGTATGTCCATCTCACATTTCCATGTCATCAATGAGGTATCATTTTGTTGACACATCATATTTTCTCTATGCTCTGTAAACCATATATATTAAAGGAATCTGCGACACACAAAAAAGTGTCACAAAAAACGCTACCACTAAAGCCATTTAGGGAGGATTGGGAGGGCAGTAGAAGGTGTGGTGGTGGATGTGGTACCACACCATGGAGGTGTGTTGGGTTTCTCCTGCTCAGATCGTTTATTATTATTATTATTATAGTTTCTTTTGGGGTTTCTTCATCGACTGAGTCACAAGAGGTCATCATCGATCTTTTGGGGTTTCTTCATGTTAGGGTTTCATCTTCATCTTCATGAGTGAGTCATAGGTTTTGGGGTTTCTTTTGGGGTTTCTCCGGCTCAGATATAGGTCACATATTGAAAGAGGTCATCAACGATTTCCATCACCATCATCTTCGATTTCATGGCAGCCACCATCGCAATTTGAGGTTCACAGATTACGGATCTTGTTTACATATCTGGGTTCATCTCCAACTCATCTCACCACCGCCTTCAACAGCTCCGGCCGGCACAATAACCACCACCATCTATTTGATTTCTGCAAACAAACCCTAAGGGCGATTTCGCTTTGGGGCGACTTCAACGGAACACCACCAGCAGATTTCAATTTCTGTTCATATACGATTTCGATTTCTGTTCATACAAATCCTAAGGGCAATTCTTGTTCATGTTGTTCTTCATGTTTTAGTTTTTTGTTTTTGTGTTTGATGGATATGGTTTCCGTTCGATGGATTTCATGTCTTGGGTTCTTCATCGATGGATCTGGTTTCTGCTAGATGCTTGTTCAAATCGATGGATTTCTGGGTCAGATATGAGCTTTTGATATTTGTTTTTTTGTTTTTAAGATTTTTGTTTTCTTGTTCAGATCTGAGTTCTTCATGGTGTTCTTAATTTTCTTGTGTTCTTCATGAGTTCTTCATGTTTTTATTAATAAAAATAAATTATAAATGACATGGCATCTGATAAAATTAAATTTAAACATCATGACAGGTTTTAAATATGATAAGGAATTTATAAATAAATTAAAATTAAAAAAATTACGTGTAACTTGTATAGTAGGTTTTTCAATACATAAAATGGTAGTTTTGGTAAGTTACATAGACTAAATGATAGTTTTAAAATATAAGTATATACAATAGCAAAAGTAACAAGGCGATACAATTTTGAATGCTAAACCCTTTTTTAAACTCTTATTTTTTTATGTTTTATAATTATTTAATAACTCACATTTATTATTTGTAACCAACTCATATATATATATATATATATGAAAATTTAGTTTAGTCATTTATTAAAAAATGTATATGTCGTACGTGTATATGATCTATTTCTTTTAGATTTTAATCGGCTACGATGGATATGCACAAAAGCTATTGTGATACTTAAATGGAAAGGAGATTTGATGACACTTCGAAGCTTCAAGAACTTTAAAAGGTCGACACTTTACACATACATATTTATTGTTTCCCATGAAAGTAATTGATTTGGTTGTTAATTAAAAGGTAAATTGTTTTAAAATATAATAAACTAGAGTTTGTATACGTGTTTCGTAACGTAGAAAAGATTAAATTAAATTAGGTTATTATATTGAGAAGGAAAAAATAAAAAACAAATATTTGTTCTAAAAATAAATAAAAAAAGACATTACTAACATTAATAATAGATAAAAGAAGAAAATAAGAGGTAAAAAAGAAAGAAATAAAGCCATGAATTTTGAGTTAAATGTGAATGTTAAAAGGCAACAGGTTATTCGTCTTCTTAATCGGGTTTTATATTTCTGGTTTAACTATTATCGTAAGTGTGTTGGGCAATTTTCATCAATCGGATCTTATGTCAAATTCTGATTCCACTAACAACTATTAGCGTGAATCCATGAGTATATCGATTTTCTTCTTCATCTTTTGATTTTCATAAATGTTTCTTGATTTGGTTATCAAGAATTTATTGTATGTTTAAAATGTTATATCATAAATGTTTAAAATTTATATTAGCAGTCCTCCGTGTTTATATATTTAGAGAGAAAAGAGAAAAAAATTAAGAGAGAAAAGAGAAAAATGTTTAAGAGAGTAAAGGAAAAAAAAGTTAAAACTAAAAGAGAAGGAAAAAAAGGGGGAGGGATAAGAAAAAGGATTCAAACCCCTCATGCAAGGGTTGAAAGCCAACGTTGTTCGCCAATTGATCTACCATAACTTTTGTTTAGTTTTTACTCGTTAGTTATATATTAGCATGATATCTGCGTAATGCGATAGTAACGAATAGTTTCTACTTCTTAACATATTCGTTTTCAAGACATAAGGAGTATGGTATTCATATAATACGGTGACATCAAATAATTTTTGTTTGGTGACATGTCTATTTTCTTTATATTTTTTTCTATTTCCTTTAAATTTCTGTTCTCCATAATTGAAAAACAGATTATGAAAATATTTTTTAATAATTAAGTTAATTTGTATTTGCTTTGACTTTCAGAAAAATGTATTGACTTTGATTTTCTTAAATATGTAAAGTTTAGTTATTAAAATAGAATATAAGAATCTTATTAATTATATCTAATAGTTACTTAATTTAGTTTATATGAGGGGTAATTTGGTAATTTTAAAAAACTTAAAATTTAAGAGTTTAAGCAAAAGGTGTATATGTTTTATAATATAGTATAGATAAGAGATAGGGCGCATGTTAGGATTCTACTATTCATAGCGCACATTAAGAGTTTGCAAAATGTATATATTATAAATTTTTGTCAAGCCATTATATATATAATACAATACACAAGGCTTAAAATAAGCCTAATTTACTGTTCATAAAGGAGTTCTACTAACTTACGCCTCTGTTTTAAGTTAAGAATTTAATATACTGTACAAAAATCAGTTTGATACTGGAGCTCACTTGTAAAGGTGCTTTCTTTGTCCCTGTGTCCCTGAGGTCAGGTGTTGGACTCCTTGCTTCATTTTTTTTCTTCTTTTTTCCCCCTTTTCCTTTCCCTAATTCCCTCCCTTCTTTTTCTTTTTTATTTTCTTACTTTATTTTGCAACGCAAATGATCTTATTTAGTTTTTTATTTACCATTTTTTATTTTTTTAGTTTTATATTAAAACAATTAGTTTTATATAAATTTTTATTATAACTTTTAATAAATAATATTCATGTATTTGACGTCGTCTCATTTGTATTTGTACTTCGATATAAATTTTATTATGTAACATATTTTTTAAGAACTAATTTTTTAAAATCATAATAATAAAAAACTCACTGTGTATATCATATATATTTGTGACCGTTGTTATTGATTTATCGTAAATATTACACTATTGTCGTTAGTATTAATTTTTCCATTATTACTATGTTTAATTATTATGTCTTTATTGCATCATATTGTGACGCCCCAAAGTTCGTAAGTTTCTAGATAAGAGATTGTACCAATTAACGTGTTAAGTGTTATAGATGTTTAGCAAGTTGCCTTTTTGTGCTAGGTGTATTATGTACTTACTAAAGTTGAGGGGTTAAAATTACCAATTGATGAAAGTTGTAAGTCCAGGGGTTGTTTTTGCCATTTTTGAAAATTAAGATATATATGAGAGTTGTTTTGACTTTGTGTAGTCAAAAGCCTTCCCAAACACTTACACCATACGACACACACACTACCACAATCTCATGATGTGATTTTTGAGCAAGAAATCAGATGTTTAATAGTGGAATTCGTTCCTAAAGTGAAGTTTAGCAACATGTATGTGTTCTTAATGGTTTATTTGAGTTTGTAGGTCAAAAAGGGATTCAAGAGTAGAATTCATGGTTGTAGCTAGATTTTTGTGTGTTCTTGGTGTTGTTTTGTTGTATTACTCAGTAGTACATGTTAGAACAGTAGTATGGAAGTTTGAATCTGAGTTTTAGTCGTATTCTTGGTGAAAACCCGGATTTGCAGTTGCTGTTGTCGAATAGAGTAAGCCTTATGTACCGACTGTCCTTGCGACCGCATGGGTTATCCCTTGCGATCGCAAGGCAGGGTTCAGTGTTTTGGTTGTTTTGTCCCTTGCGGCCGTAAGTAATATTACTTGCGACCGTAAGACAGTGTTTTAGAGTTTTGGTTATTTAGGACCCCTGCGATCGCATAGGACTTCCCTTGCGATCGTAAGGAGGTAGTTAAGGACCTTGTGGTCGCATGAGTTTTGCTTGCGGTCGCAAGCAGTCTTCCAGAATTCAGATTAGTTATTTGTGCTGACGTTTGATCAGTGTCTTTCTCAGCTGAATTCAGATGTTTATGTAGTATGGTTTATTGCTTGTAAGAAATAAGAATGGACGTTTAAGTGATAGAGAATAGTTATTCAATTGATGCTAAGGTGAGAGTGTACTTACCTTTAATCAGATTAGCATATGTATATGCATTAAGTGACTAGTATATCAATTGTATGCTTGATATGTGATTAATTATGTGAGATTCAGTAGCACTATATTGTAGTATTTAGTATGATCAGTATACATATATGCACAAGGTGAACAGTATGATATCCGTGTTGTGATATGTTTATGTAATGAGTTAAGACTATTGTTTAAAGGTACAATAGCACCCAGATATAGTATTCAGTACAGAGATAAGGGTATATTGAGATCCTTATGCCCAGACAGAGTGTTAGGGATTTGATTACGCGCGAGGTGTGATCATACCATGGACTAGTTAAGGTTTGAACAGTTTTGCAGGTGTTCAGCTTGAATGTGTGACATCCCCAGAAGAGTTACTCATGCTTTATGTGTTTATCTGTTCAGTTATTATGCTCACTAAGCGAAAGCTTATGTTTCAGTACGTTGTGCATGCATGTGAACCAGTTTCCAGTGAGAGTAAGGCCTCAGTGCTCTGCAGAGTTGGATAGCTCCAAGCTTTTGAAAAAGAGTACTTTTAACACTACTTTTGTGTAACTATTAGCACTAAAGTGATTTAAACTTGTTTTTCGCAAACTCTGAGGTTTTAAAGTGCTAATTATGTAGTAATAGAGTTTTAAAAACTATTTTAGAAAAGTGATGTTACACATATCATGTTTGTGATTATTTGAGTTGCATATATTTCACACCTAATTGAATGTAACTAAAATATTAAAAAGACCAAATTTGATAAACTAAAAAACTGTAATCTACTTAAGAAAATGTATACGTTTTAAAATCCCGCAACAAAGCGCGGGCATTAAAAACTCGTTATTATATATAATCGATTTTTTTAGTAATAAATTATAATAATTAATTTTTACAACTCTTACATTATATACAAATGACTTTCTAATAGATCATTACCTATGATTTAATGAGTTTTTTTTCTCACTTAATTCATTTCTTGATGGTACGTTTTCTTAAAGTTATTTCCTTCATCTAGATTTCAATGAGTTTTGCCTTTAGATTGTGATGGTTAGCAAATTGTTCTCTTTAAGTTGTTTAATGGGGTTTTCACCAGATTCATTTCTTGATGAGTTTTGTTAGAATATTTGTAACGTCCTATTTTTTTAAAAAGCTGAATTAATAAAACCTTTTTAATATTTGTATAATATCACGTGCAACACAAATATATTTTCAAAGAAATTAGCGGAAGCGGTCTTAAAATCTATTTTAACATAATAGATAAACAATATTTCAAACTTGAAAAGCAATAACATTACTTAATCCATTACAAATCACGTTTATTAAAAAGTTTGGGTATAACAACTTGTTACTGATACATAAAACTAAAAATTGCACCATGCCATCCATTGGAGCCTCATCGAATCAATAACAAATCATATGAAAAGTTTTAGAAAAACAACTGATGAGCTATAAAGCTCAGTAAAGAATCAATTTTAAAACTTGTAATTATAGGTTAATACTTTATATAGTTTCATAGTGACTATAATCATTCGTATAAACTTACTGTATTCTAATCTTAAACAAAAAAAGGCTTTTCAATAAGTATAGTCTTAACCTCGTTGCTTTATTCTTTACTTGAAACTATATTTCTCACAATCCACATATATTATACTTTAATCATATTCTACTATCTTTTATCAAATGTTATCTTTTTCTTCCATGACTATCATGTTTCCTCTTAAGTCTTTAATTATGACAACCAAATCTTACTCACGTTATTTCGTTACTTTACTTGGATATTCCATTAATAATTACTATTAGCAATCCATGACTAAACTTTCATATATATTATCATTTTACCATATTTAATACTACAATAAATACTTCTCCTTCTTATAACATAGCCTTAATCAATTTCTCATACTTCCCTCTGTATTTATTCTTTTATAGTCAAGGATTTCTTTTACTTATCATTGTATAACTTTTCTCCTCTTTTTACACTTCAATTCTTATAAACAACTACCCTATTTCATCATAAGGTCTCTAAGTACTTATAATAATAATTATCACATACATAACCATTCCAATACATTTTTATTCTTTCCACCTAACTACCTTTTAAAAATTGAACCCATTAAATAAGCATTATGTTATACAACTTGCTTTACCTAATTCACTTTAAAGACACACTTTAATAAACACAACAATACAGCCATAGCAATCAATTCATAACTCATACTCCATTCTCTCAACCTTAAGTACAATTTTATTATAGTTCACTTCTCCTTCAACTTATGTACTAGGCCAACACTTCAAGTGTTACTTCTTATCCGTATTTTCTAAAACCCTTGCCTCCACTAAATTAGTGAGTACCTTAACCTTAGTAGTACACTTGAATTTCTAGTATTTATTTACCATTCAATTTATCAAATAATCATGATTACCATTCAATATTATCAGTAAACATGGTAGCAAGTCATACTTAAATAATCAAACATCAATATACACATCATAACTTATTTCTTATAAGTAAAAGAATTGAGTTACTCACCAATATATACACCATTTAACTTGTTAAAAATATGTTACTATGCCTCTTCCATCAAATGTTAGTTGTTAAACAGGTAAAAACCTTAATTTAAGGTCTTCATCACCATTTTTTTATCTATGATGCTTTCAAGATTAGGGGAGTTGTTCATTTTGCAGCTCTTGAAGTGGCGATAATGCCTTCATCATCTTTATTCAGCTCCAACACAATTCAAAGCTTCCAAGTGAATGCTTATACGAGAAACCAGTAAAATGTCGAATATCATGGACAAAAAACAACCCTAGTAGAAGATTTCTCAACATGCCCTAATTCTTTGGTGATTTTGTATGAATTTAGTCACTGAAGTTTATGAAAAACACCCTCATTTATCTTGTAAATGCATTAGTTGTTGTAGAGAGTTGGTAAGAAGTGCACAATTTTCTACTTTGTTGACCCTGCTGTACCAAACGAGTGGTACAAGAAGCAATTTTTTAAAATTGATTTGTTGTTCAATGAGAAGTGCAACCAAGATTACACAGACTACAAACAACTTTTGGATGACAAAGATACTAAACTCGCCATATACAAGGCCAAGATGGAGTTATTTAGTAGAAAATAGAGATATTAAAGTCATATGGTTTACAAGTAGTTTGTTTCGTTAAAGTAAAAAAGTAAATACATACCTCTATTTGAGTAGTGTTACTTAATCTCATACTTCTTCCCCTACCTTTCCACTAGGCTTTGTTTGGCCTCTCTTACTTGTTTCCTACATGTAAACTTATTATGGTCTTTCTGTCCATAATTCTACAAGTTATTGTCTACCTGGCTTTGCTCACTCTGAAAGCACCTTCTTTTTCAGTTGGGTGTCGTTTTCTTTTTTTGGTTGGCCTACCAAGCATATTGATTTGAATTGGTGGCAATGAAGGTGGGTTACTAGTCCTTGGCCACATTGAAGACCTGCTCATTGAATGAATTGTCTGACTATAGGCATTGATTTGAATACCAAATAGAAACTACATCATCTGGATTCTTGTTTAAATGTGAATATGTTGCCACAGTATGCACACATGTTATCCCACTCAAATTCCATGATTTACAACTACATTTCTTTAAATTCAATGAAAAACACTAAATGCTTCATCATGTTTTCTAACTTCAAACTCCATGTATCCAATTGGAAAACATTGCCGATACCTATGAAAGTACTAAAAAAAAGTTATCAAACTGTTAAAATATAAAACATAAGTTATAGAGTGAAATACAAACCTCTGTGATATCTTTAACTCCTCAAGTTTCTTCCAACTCCTCTTCCAACTTCCTCATCTCACCATCCTTTGTATCAAATTCACTCTAATATCCTCTAGCATGAAAATTATTGGCTTATATCTTGCATCTAGTATTAAGGAATTAAAACTCTTAGAAATTCCATTCTCAAAAGCATTGCAAGATCTGTCTAATTCAAAGAATGATCTACACCATGTGTCACGATCCTTTTCAACCAAATAATTGTAAGCTTCTTCACTTAGGTTATTGATTTCTTTCACATAATCAAAAAACTTTGATTCAATTGTTGTAGAAGTTGCACTACGAAACATGTTCTTATATATCACTCCATTGTATTTTTTTTTAAATTTGCATAAATATGCCTCACACACCACTCCATTGTATTTTTTTTAAAATTTGCATAAATATGCCTCACACGTTGTTTGTGTTCAACATTTGGAAGCCATTCACACATAGCTTGTAAAAGACCCTATGATAAAATGAATTTTTCATTGATCTGAAAGTCAAATCACACACATGATATATTGAAAATACAAATTAACTTACCTTATGCTAGTCCGATATCACAATCAAGTCATTTCCATCTTGAAGGTCCAGATCCTCACATGATAGAGACATAAACCAACACCAATTATCTTTATTCTTTTTATAGATTTCACTACCCATGCAATAGGGAACATTTATTTATTTGCATCCCTTTTTGTTGCTGTTATAAGATGTCCTTTACATCTTGATTTTAAAAAACATCCATCTACACCTATGACCTTTCGACAACCATCCTTCCACCCATCCTTTAACCATATACAGATTAATATATGAAACTAAGTTACAGAAATGAAAAAAATACATTAAGTAACATATCTGAAAAAAATAAAAATGTAATAGTATTAAAAAAATTTAGTACCTTGAAAACATAATAGGATCTGTTGAAATAGGTACTACCATCTTCTTTTGTATCAATATCCAATTTCACAGTCGACCCGGAATTGGTTACTCTCAAAGCCTCTGCATAATTCCATAGCTTAGCTTAATGTTGAATAAACCCTCCCTTAATCTCATACAAGGCCCTATGCTTAGCCCTTTTTGTAACACCACTTTTCTAAAATAGCTTTTAAAACTCTATTACTTAAAATTAGCACTTTTGAAAGAACAGGGTTTTGCGGAAAACAAGCTTTCAACACTTTAGTGCTAACAGTAACACAAAAGTAGTGTTAAAAGTACCCTGTTTAAAAACTTGGAGCTATCCAACTCTGCAAAGCACTAGGGCCTTACCCTTGCTGGAAACTGATTACCTGCAAACACAACATACTAAAACGTAAGCTTTCGCTTAGTGAGCATACAAACTGAACAGATAAATACTTAAAACATGAGTAACTCTTCTGGGGATGTCTCACCTCCAAGCTGGACACCTGCAAAACTATTCAAACTATTATCTGGTCCAGGGTATGATCACACCTCGCGTGTAATCAAATCCCTGACACTCTGTTTGGGTATAAGGATCTCAATATACCCCTATCTCTGTATTGAATAATATATCTGAGTTCTATTATACCTTGAAACAATAGTCTTAACTCATAACACAAACACATCATAACACGGATAACATACTAATCACCTTGCGCATATAAATGTATGCTGATCATACTAAACACTACATCATAGTGCTACAGAATCTCACATAATCAAATCATATATCAAGCATAAAATTGATATACTAGCTACTTAATGCATATACATATGCTAATCTGATTAAAGGTAAGTACACTCACCTTAGCAGCAGTTAAGAAATATACTCCTTTCACAGAAGCGTCAAACTCATATTGCCTACAAGCAATAATCATGTGCTACATTAACTTCTATACGCTCTATGGCAACTTAAACTAAACATTAAGCAACAAACCACTTGACCTGGTCCTGGCCCTCCCTACGGCCGTAGGGGTTCATCCCTACGCCCGTAGTAGCGTTTCTAGGCTTCCTACGGTTGTAGGCTATTTGCACTACGCCCGTAGGCTAGTTCCCTTCGTCCTTAGACGGTAACTCATAAAACACTGTTCTACGCTCGCAGGAACCCTTACCTACGACCGTAGGAGACAAAACAACCAGGAATTCTTGACACCTTCCTACGCCCATAGGGAATAATCCCTGCGGCCGTAGGAACTGCCGGTACAACAGACTCACCTGCTCTGTTATATGACAGGAGCTGTAAATCGAGGTTTCCACCATAGAAATGACTAAAACTCATATTCAAACTTCCATACTACTGCTCTAACATGTACAACCGAATAATATAACTAAACAACACCAAGAACACACAAAATCTAACTACGACCATTGATTCCATTCTTGAATCCCTTTCTTGACCTAAATACTCAAATAAACCAATAAGAACACATACCTCTTGTTAGTACTTCTTTATAGAAACGAATTCAGCTATCAATCTCCTGATTTCTTGATAAAAATTAGAAAAGAACTAACTGAAGTGTGTGTACGTATCTTTCCTGTGTTTGCAACTTCCCCTTTGACTACTCAAGGTCAAAACAGGATATACATACACTACTATTGCAACTTAGCACAAATAGCCCCTGTACTTTAACTTTCTCATACTGTCTACTTTAGCCCCTCAATTATATATAACACATAATTACTTATTAAAACATAGTAACAACACTTAATTAAATTAATACAACTTATCATAAAAGCTTTTAAACTTTGGGGTGTTACACTTTTACATTGACCAACACTTATGTTTATCAGAAACTTTTGCCTAATATCAGCTTGCAGGCCCTGTAATTCCATTTTAGTAGGATTCTTCATTAGCTCACCCAAATACTGCCTAGTAGTCCACTTATAAGTCACCAATGAACCCAAGTCATATTTTCTAGAACAAATATGAGCCGGAAGAAGTGTTTTATTTGAAAAGATCTCTTTGTTAACATCCATGAAGCCTAAATCCTAAACGGACAATCATCTTTCTATTTTGTATCACTATGTTTAAATTTGAGTTTGGCTTTCCCTTTCATACTTAAACATTTACCACTATTAA
Source organism: Pulicaria dysenterica (assembly GCA_947179395.2). Classification (NCBI taxonomy): domain Eukaryota; kingdom Viridiplantae; phylum Streptophyta; class Magnoliopsida; order Asterales; family Asteraceae; genus Pulicaria; species Pulicaria dysenterica. The sequence goes on from OX359292.1 coordinate 84,200,947, forward strand.
CATCTCTATCACATATAACCAAAATGATATTTTTCTCATTTCTTTCATACTATAGCTGGTAACCATTAGCAACCTCATAATATGTCAATAGATAACTGTGCAGGTTTTTAGAACCTCATGCCCATATTTTAACTCCATTCTTAGCTTTAAAGTTATCATCTACATTCAAGTAATCAATTTCATCTTTCTTAAAAGTCTCATTAACACACTCTTCTTCAATAACATTTTCATCAAAGTTAATTTCACATCTTTTATATAGTTGTGCAAAAATTTAAAATTTATATATGAGGCATAAGGATCACCAGAACTATTAGCTTCATTATGGTGACTCTCAACATGGTTCTTTTCATTATGCAACCATAACTCAATATATTTCTGCACATCTTGATCACATTTAATACGCCTAATACCTTTGTTAAGGGTTTGACTAGGTACATAGTAATACATATGGTCCAATAGTGAAGTTACAAACCTTTTCAAGAAATCAGTAAGGGCTTTGAAGTCCATGGATGCAAGATCAATGTCTCTCACATTGCTTGACACTACTAGAATTCATGGCTATAGCAGCGACGTATTTAGCAGCGACAAATGCAATAGCAGCGACACCTCGCTGAACGCGCGACATGTCGCTGCTATTGCTCTTGTCGCTGCTAAATACGTCGCTGCTATTTTCTCCCAAAAAAAATTCGGGCCAACATTTCCCTCCTAAATTTTCACGTGTCGCTGCTAAAAAGTATGTCACTGCTAATGTGTTAGGGTGTGTCGCTGCTATTGCTTTAAAATAGTTCTCCCCCCATTTGGCAGCCGACTAACACTCCCCACTTTTTCTCTCCATCGCAACCCTCTCCGGACGACAAGAGCAAACCGGCCCTTCACTCGCCGGTCGCCGCCCCTCCACTCGCCGGTCGCCGCCCCTTCCCTGCAGCTCGCGCCTCGCTCTCTGCCCCTCACGCTTGTTCTCTGCCGCTGTTCCCACGCACTGCCGCCGCCGTTCCCACGCACTGCCGCCGTTCCCACGCACTGCCGCCGTTCCCACCCTCTGCCGCCGCATTATTTGCTTGCTTTCACCAGGTTAGTTCTTTATTTTCAACTTATTTATGTTATATGTTGTTAATTTATTGTTACTTTTGCTGATTTATGTTAAAACTTCAAGTTCATAGTTTATAGATTATGTTAATTTCTTGTTATTTGGAATTGATTTGATAATAAATTGCTATTTTGGCTTTGTTTAGATGTATAGAGAACATTAGTATATGCTCTTTTGGAACTGATTTCTTGTTTAGATGTTTTGGCTTTGTTTAGTAACATCAACGGTAATTAACTCTGCTATTTGAATCCTTGTGTTCTTAATCCTACTGTTATTGATCTTACAAGTATCAGTTCACCTACTAATTCTCTAATTGTGAGGGATATGAAACATATGATAATTAATGGTGCTGATGGATTACAAATAGACCTCAAATTGCTATCCTACGAAGAATGAATTGCTACTTGTTTTGTAATTGCAACTGTTATGTTTCTGTGAGAAATTTGTATTATTGATCACTTGATGATTAATGAATGTGAAGTGCCTTAGTTACACCTGTGTCACCGGTCACCATCTGGAATTTACAACACTTTAGTCTAGCCTTTAAACACTTCAGATCCTGTAATTTTCGAAAAAATAAAACATCTAGGAACACCTGTTAGCATCTGTTTGCTGTCAAAAAGAAGTTTTTAAACAGGATACCAGTTAATAGTTTGGGCTTGGCTTATATTAGTCTTGATAAACCTTTAGAAACCTCTTTAATATATCAGTCCTTATTAAACTAAAAATCTGAGTTTTTAAAATAAATAATAGGAAAGGTTACTGATTAAAAACCTTAATGATTTGAGTTCTAGTGATAATTGACCTGTTTACCCATTAGTCATCGAAATGTAATAAAGCCTTCTCTTATCTAAATATAACTGATTTCATAAAGTTATTAGTCAAACTCCATTTTGTTAAATCAACATATTAGAAACTTAAAGTAATCAGGTCTTCTCATGTGTTACTAACTGATATTTTAAGTCCTTAACTGAACTCTGTCATGTTAATGTTACACCTGGGAACTCTAGTACTTTCAACTGTAATTGAACAAAATTACGTACGTATATTAATGTTTTTTTTATTTAAATGACATTTATATTAATCTATTTAATGATCTTTGTAATGTAGAATGCTATAGTGCAAGAGCTTGATTTACAAACTCAGCTCTCTACCTCCTCGAACAATCCAACCGCAGTGGATGAGGTAGCCATATTTGAAAAGGTCCTAGGAGCTAGACGGGGACACATAAAAGGTAATGGGTATAAACCTTCTGGAACGGGGACTTCTCGTGGACATTCACATACATAACAACCTCCACAGGTTAGTATTCATGTGATAAATTGTAGTTTATTGCTTATACTTAAATGTTTCATTGTTTTTTATATTCTTTCATTTTGTGTAAAGTTCCAAATTCTACGACTCCATGTACAATTAGTGTTATTCATGTGATAAATTGGCTTTAGATATTGTTAGCAGGCTGCTGTGTGTGCGGTGTGTGTTGTTTGTGTGCGTGTGTGCTGTGTCTGCACTCTGCGTGTGCTGTGTGTGCTTGTGTGCGCGCTGTGTGTGTTGTGTGTGTGCTATAACTTTGGTGATGTTGTCTTAGAGAGAATGGCAATAATGTTTGAGATATTAGCCAAATAAGAAGAAATGCTAACAACTGTTTCAATCTTGTTGCTAAATAATGGTTAAAAGATGAGAGTATATTATGTCAAAGAGCTCAAAATTCTTTGGTTCATTTCTGTTGCATTACACTCTTAGGGGTCTTTGATGTTCTTATCAAAGTGATCACCATTGGTTCAAAGAATCAGTTGATTAAAGTTAGGGACAGTTGAGTACCTTTAATATTTATCTTTAATGATTGGTTTTTTGCATTAATTACTTCTTGGAATATGATTACATACTTCTTGGTTTTTTGCATTGTTTTAACTTATAAGTTACTAATGTACATATTTAAAAATTTGCAGTCGAGTCAACTTGACATCATGCTTCGTAACCCCGCATTTAGAGCGGCGATGGAATCGGCAATGACAAATGTGATTCAAACATTTTTGACACAAAATGAAAATGTGGAGAACGTCGAGGAGAACGTGGAAGAAGATAGTAACGAGTAGTTTAATATAGAGTATGTTTTGTGTGTTGACAAACAACAATTGACTAATTAAAATATTTATGTAGCTATGGATGTTATTATGGATTTGGTAATAACCTATATGGTTTTGTATAATATTAGTATTCTGTTATTAATTGGTGCAATAGAATATAAAACAGGTTAGAATTATTATTATTATATTTTATTATTATTTAAAAAAAGAAAACAGACAATAGCAGCGACAACCGGAAGTAGCAGCGATAGCATACGGTTTGGGCGAGAGACATTAGCAGCGACAGAAGACATTAGCAGCGACAAGCAATAGCAGCGACAGATAATAGCAGCGACATTTGGGTATTAGCAGCAACGCATTAGCAGCGACTCAATAGCAGCGACATGTCGCTGCTAAAACCTGTAGCAGCGACTTTTGGGGGTATTAGCAGCAACATTCGTTGATGCTAAAGGTTGAATTTTTTGTAGTGTGATTCACCCATTTCATACGATATGGGATTACAGATAAATGCTCCATTATGAAATGTGACGTTTAATACCCTCTGTTCTCAATCACCATTCTATAAACAAAAGATGAACAAAAGAAATTAGGTTTTATCATAGTAATCCAAATGAAGAAATTAGGGTTTATCACATTAGAATCATGCTTTCATTAATTGTAATTAGCCAACAATCACCAATCTCACATTTAAGATGGAGTTTGTATGAAGAATAATCATTAGTTTATAATTTAATGTACTTAAGCCTGTAAAGTCTTGGTAATCAACTTGGCGCACCTTTATGGATTTAACTTTTGTTACGATAAGAGAGACTTTTTATATACTGTACTTGTCGTTAACTTTTATTTACTTTCGATCAAGATTTACTTTTTATTAATTATATCATATCATATTAATTAATTATTTACATTAAACTATTATTTATAAATGCCTTGTTGCATAGACCCGATTCTTCTCTTTCGATTCTTTATATATTTAATTTTACATGTGGACTCAAAAGTCACCTTATCTCTCTTTCTGATCGATGAATTACTGGAAATAATTATTAAGATTATATATATATATATATATATATCTTTTCTATATATCTATATATATAAAATCAACTTATCCCTTTTAAAATTGACACGTAGCCAACAATAGTTATATACTATTCATCTTTTTTTAAGTCTATACATAGTGTAATAAAAAAGATGTGGTATAGTGAATTTGGTCAAAGTTATGGCCTCTCATTTTTTTATTTGGTCATAGCAAATCAAATGACACATGCATTGAAAGTTTGTACAAAGTGCATTATATTTGGTACTTCTATTTATTATTTGTACATAATGCTTTGTATGTAGCACTTTAATTTGTTGTACAAGCTTGTGTTTTTCAAGTTTCACATGTGGGAAAATCTCGATCGATAATCTATCAATCTGCCATTTCTATATGTTTTTATTTTATTTCCTTTAATCTTCAAAAGTATTTTTTTAATTAATTATTATTAAATATAAAATTAATAAATAAGGTAGGTCATATATATGTATGATAGGCGGTGATCATTACGAGACTATGTGGTAGGCTAAGTGATAAGAGTGAAAGCTGATGTGACGGTGTGGTATGTGTGATAGAGGGTGACCACTCCAGATACTCTTATGAGAAACAACAACCCGTGGTCATCTTGTGTGTTAGTGTTTGGTTCATCCATTGATGCCGACAAGAAATTAAACACATTTTATTCTAAAAACTGTTTGTGTAGGTGTAGATGATACTGTAGTTGATTAATGGGTGGACACTGAACTCTTAACCGAAAATAAAAATACGAGATGAAAAAGAGAAGAATAGATGAGCGTCAATGACAATATGTACTATACAAGTTAAAAAAATCTCTCAACATGTTATAATTTCATTACTTGTTCATTATAAAATGATATTTATTAAGAAAGTAGCCGTTTAAGTAAAAGATGGAATCACAACACAAAAAGCCAACGATTGTTGAGTATAGTTATTTTCAATCAATGTTCATAGCAAATGGAGGTTTCATAGTAAATATGGATTTGTAATTTTATAAAATTGGTAGTAAAATACCAAGTTTCATGACTTTAGTATTATGTGTATATTAGACTATAATGGTCATACTTTCGGCATTGACAAAACAAGTATTGATAAAAACAAGTATTCATCCTTGAAATGTCAACATGAAGCATCGTGGGTTGTGCGTAGCACGGCCTCAAAGCCTTACTAGTATATATATATATATATATATATATATATATATATATATATATATATATATATATATATATATATATATATAATGGATGCTTATATGATTTCCTTATATAGATAATATAAAAGAATAATTACATAAACATGTAATTTTTTCTACATAAATTAGATCATTTTTATAATTTTGTTAATCAGTTCCATATATATACTATGCATTTTCTTTTTAATTAATATAAAAGAGTAAAGAAATTAGAAACTAATGCATTAATATAGTTACAGTACTTCTTATGTGATCAATTACTTAATTGAAAAAAGGTGCATAGTATATTAACGTGATTAAAAAAATATAATTTTTTATATTAATTGGAAATTGTTGTAAACATAATTACATTTTATGTAAATTTCCATAAAATAAACAAATGACAAGCATATTTTATATTGAAAATCTCTTTGAAAATTCTGTTATAGCCTATTGCCGCTATATATATATATACTTCCACAAGTGTTTTAATGATCATATGGAATTATTTACCATAAATGGTATAATCACACTCCTAACCAGCATAATAATCACTAACGGATAATTAAAAGAATCACAAAGCTAATACCAAATGTTCTTTAATGTAGATGAGTTTGCTATATATATGCAACTGATCGATAGAAGAAAGAAAGTTAATTCTTTTTACCAACTTTGGACATAAATAGTTAATACATAGATGTTATATATATTAGTAGTATTTTTAAAATTGAGCTAATTAAGGTGTATGAGATATTGAATTCTTAAAGTGGAAATGGAAGGCTTGGTAATTCATTCCATGGTTTTACTTCAATTCTACCAACGCTCACATATATGATACTAAATCTGGATTTCGTATGCTAATTAAATTAGTCGAATTTGTGTGTGAGCGTCCAACGTACATGACTACGGCTCCGGATTCTTGAGCGGAATTGATTTTTAATGATTTTGTACTAATTACATCATGCGGTTGCTGTAGTTAATCGATTTATTCCGCCACTATAAATTCAAATGATTCTTTTTTCATTTTGGCTGAATTGCTAGAATTCATCTTATAGCTCCAAAAATCATCCCATACATAGTCCTGGTGTTCCATTAGACATTAATGTAAACTGAAACTTGTTATGAGAATGCTAACCTATGTTGATTTTGTCTGGAAATTCAGTTAAAACTTAAACAAATGTAGACCTTATATACTATAACTCACTAGTTTATTACTTACCAAGTTTAACTAAATTTAAAATTACTAACTACTTGATTTGTAATTTACAATATGAAAACCTTGCAATAATATTGTGTATCTAAATAGTGAATGAATAATATATATTTGACATTGCATGTATACTATAACCATTTGTTTTAGATTTGAGTGAGACGTACGTGAAAAGCTATATATATTTTTTGCACTAAATTGTAACCTGTGTTTTACATATATTATTTGTTAAACATATGTAATATGTATTAATTAAAATGTCACTAACCATGCATCGATCGACCTTAGAGTACGATAAGAACAATATATTTAACAGCCATATATGCAATTGTGCAAGTGATTTCGATATGGAAGTTCGTCAAAGCTTATTATTATTATTATTACAACAACTAGCTAGCTAGTCATGTATAGATAGAGTCTTACGTCAAAAGAAGACAAATAAGGCCGGGACCATTAATTAGTAGCAAGTTCATGAACCAATTATTGCCGTGAATCGATAGCTAAAGTGGTCCATATGTATGCATATATATCCACATCCCTTTGTACCAATGTTGACGATTCAACAAACAACTTTTGGTGTGATATGATGGTTTTACGTACGTTTTAATTACGCGTATCAACTTCAATTCAATCGGGTATTCCATGCATGTGTCATTACTTCACGCCCAAGTATATATCTCATATTCTCATGTCACGACATTTATAATTTTTTTTAAAGAAATGTCATGTACGGACATTTTCCAAAATTATGATTGTATTCAATTTTATAATATGTACGTGTGTGTGTTTTTTTAAATTATATGATGATGCAAAAACATCTAGTCTTTCCTAACATGTTATCTTGTTGGCTTGTAGTATAAATATCACTTCATAATCTTCATTAAATACTATCACCAATTATATATTATGACAATGACAATGGTTCATATGTGTCTCACTCTTTGAGTAACGTTATTTGGTTATTCAAAGAATGAGTGTATTTACTTTGTTTATAATTGCATAGTTTTATGCTTCAGTATTAATCTTTCAAATACAATCTCTAAAGTTAGGGATTTTGGTCAATCTCATGCATCGTTGCATATACGTACCATGATGGTTTAATACCAGGGTTTAAATTATGTAACTATACAAAAGAGTTAAGAGTATATGCATTAATAACTATCATCACTATGATATATTGTCAAAAGTTACGTTGATATCACTAATTTATCACTAACACCTAACAGTAATAACTCTGTACCATCTCTTGACCTATACAAAATTTTTAATCTAGCATACTATTGGTTGAAAGAAACAAAACGTTAGAGTTCATCGACTAGCACAACAACGAGCTTGTCATATGACCTCAATGAGCATGTACACTCGTGCTCCTACTTTGTCGTCTACCCCGCATGTTATCACTTGCCATCCACAGAGCTCGTGGTGATAGTTACAAGTAAAACAGACTTTTTGTTTTTCAACCAATGTTATCACTATTAGGTGTAAAGTGATATCTTAATAACGCTAACATGACCGTTACTGATAAGTTATATAAAGAACAAATTAGTTTTGACATGTTATTTAGCCCATTTATTTTACCACTTCTAAATCGATCTCCATAATCATGTATTAATTTGTATATGTATAAAGGTTTAAAAAAAAAGTATTGATGGGTACCAACTAGCACTACAAGATTGATTACATGTGTTACTCGTGTATATGTAAAACGGTTATAAGAACTTATGTTAAAACTGCTATGTCTAAATGCGAAAAATATATATGTAGTTGTGTCGTTGTGATATTGATATGTGGGGACAAATTAATAGTGATAATATATATAGGATGACAAGTGTAGGGGTAGAATTTGTGAAAACAAAGATCGGACGTAAGAAAGGGTTGTACGTAGCTAAGCAAGGTGCATTCAATTTGATGACATTTTGTAATGGAGATATAACTTTTCTATCGTCCATTATATATGCTTTATATAAAGCTTGGATAATAAGATCGATCACAACCAAAAGTGACGAGCTCCTTCGATCTATATATGCCCAAAAAATAAATATTAAATTCACAAAATTTCTGTAAATAAAACTTATATATATTTGATTGAATACTCGATCTTTACACATGTATAATTTTGATACTATAGTGTGATAAATCGCGCATCTCAAAATTAATTAGATTGTATGTAATATTGTTAATTTGACATGCCACTAGATTTATACTATAAATTTCATATATGTCTTTAACCGCTAAATTATTACTGTAGAGTGAAATCGACTTAGTAATGTATATTTAATATAAAAAAATTAAGTAAATAGGTTTTAAATACAAAGATATTAATCATAATCGACATACACTATTTTAAAATTATAGTTCAAGAAAAATTATTCTGAATTTGATATTTGAATTGTAACGCCACCCCTAACGAGCTTAAAATTAGAGTTAATTTAAACTTTTTAAACATCGATTATCAAAAGTGTTGCAGCGGAAATAAACACCATTTACAAAAACAACAAGTTTGACTCGGCTAATTAATTACAACAAAAAGGTTAGCCAAGTTCAAAGCTACCAGCGTTACCAACTAGTTACCGACCACCGGATCCATACAAACTACAACGTGTTCCCCAAAAGGTATATACAACAAAAGCTACCATCGGTACCCGCCTTACCAGGCCTCTAGCATCAACCTGCGAAAAAGGTAAATCCTGCACCGTTAGCTACAACTAGCTAGTGAGCACCAATTACACATAAGCAACAATAAGCAGGCTATCATGTATCAGAACAGCACACAAGGCTATCCTATCATATTGTGACGTGACAAACGTGTCAGCAGTAGTCGTATGTTGCAGGGGAGCTAACCCCGCTCAACAACCCAAAAGCATTCCACATAGTACGCCAATTATCTATCATGTTGGTTCCCATCTATCAAGGAACCTTACTCCTTAGAGGAACGGCGGCCTGCAGGACCATTACCCAAGCGTATACTACTTGAGTACCGTTAATGCCCGGGTACTAACTCCCGTCTACCCGAGAACCCAGCCAAGTATTGACACCCGTCTACCTGACTGACCTCCGTGTTCTCCAATTCAGTGTCCGGACAAAACTTCATAAACAACTAGTTGATCCAATAAGGATCCAGTTCATGCGCGCATATAATCACAACAATATCTTTCATATCAACAATAATAATACTAAGCATGCTTGTACAACTTTATCATAACATACCTCCATTTCCACGTATCAATACACCAATCATGTGTCAACATGTACTACAGATAACTTACCTACTGAGACTCATGGGAAACCGGTACTCACCTCGAAACTACAAGAGGCAGATATGCAATCGGGAATCCCAAGAGCACACAGAATCGTCTGAGTCACCTAACACCAATAAACATAGATAAACACCCCTTAGTATACACTACAACAGACTGCACTAACAACAATCTCAACAAAAGGTCAACATGGCTTCTGACAGCCTCCTACGCCCGCAGGAACATGTCCCTACGCCCGCAGGACAACCTTCCAACAGATACTACGGCCGCAGTACATATGCACTACGCCCGTAGGAGTTCATGCCAAAGAACCATGACCTACGGCCGTAGTAACTATATACTACGCCCGTAGTAGGCATCCTTTGGGTAACTACGGCCGTAGGTTATGTACCCACGCCCGTAGTCTTGTTTCCATCACCCGTAGGTGGTAATCCTCATAATTCAATCCTACGGCCGTAGCAACTATTTCCTACGACCGCAGTAACATAAACAACACCCTACGGCCGTAGTAACATCATACTACGCCCGTAGGAACCATAATCACAGCGTGTTCTTGCTCTGTTCGTAAACAGACGCTGTTTTACGAGTTTTTGACTCAAAATCCAACTTGAATCCATATTCAAGTGTTTATACAACATTTCTAACATATATACTAACTTACTAACATGATTTGGACACAAGAACAACATTAAAACCCACTTGAATCCATCCAAATGGGTCTCCCTCTTCACTAAACTCAAGAACAAGGTTTATGAACAAGAACTTACAAGATGATGATATAAAACAGATTCTAGACTTGGATTCAACTGAAATCAGCAACAAAAGATCTTCCCTCTTGATTTCTCTTTCAATTTCTTCAAGTGTGTGTGTGTGGGGTGTTCACGTACGTACGTATGTGTTTGTAGTGTGTGTATGTGTGTTTAAAGCTTATCCAATAAAGAAGAAAGAGTCTATAGGCCGACTTATGTGCCTAATACCCCGTCTCGGGTATTTCGTTCTCCTATTCCACTTAAAACTCAACTTAGGGTTATCCGTTTCAACTAACGGAGATATTTTTGGAACCATTATCCAAAACCGTTCAACTATTTGTCAACATGGTCAACTTATGACACTTTTCATAATACTACATTTTTATCCACATTTAACACCAGTTAACACCATTTAACACCAATTAGCACCAATTCGCACCAATTCATGTTTAAAACACCAATTCACATTTAAGACACCATTTAGCAACATTTATACTACAGTTAGCAACAAAACACCAATTAAAGTCAACGTACAACTGTTAAAGCTACATGTACTACAGTTTACAACTAGGCCCCATTTTGGGGTGTTACAAATCTACCCCCTTAAGAAGATTCCGTCCTCGGAATCTGATCGTCTACAAACAAGTGAGGGTATCTAGCTTTCATGTCATCTTCCGTTTCCCAAGTCATATTCGAACCCAGGTTATGCTTCCATTTGACTAACACCAGTTTAATCAACTTTCGACGCAACTTTTTTTTGGTTTTAGAATCAAGTATCTCTACAGGCTCTTCAACTAGGCGCTTTGAAGCGTCAACCTTCAATTCTTGTAGAGGCAGAATCTGGTTCTCCTCCACCTTACACTTACGCAGATAACACACGTTGAACGTGTTGTGAATTCCAGATAACTCTGGAGGCAACTCTAGCGTAACTGTCTGATCGTTAACCACGCGAATGATCCGAAATGGACCAATGTAACGAGGACTCAACTTACCTTTTCTACCAAAACGAATTACGCCTTTCCAAGGAGAAACTTTCAAGAACACCCGATCGCCCTCCTGGAATACAACTGGTCTGCGCTTAGGATCAGCATATACTTTCTGTCTGTCACGGGCCGCTTTGAGCTTTTCCCGCGCAATCTTCACTTTATCTGCCGTAATCTGAACAATCTCAGGTCCAGCAAACTGCTTTTCACCGGGTTCTAACCAACATGTGGGAGTACGACAACGCCTCCCATACAACATTTCATAAGGTGGCATCCCAATACTGGAGTGGTACGAGTTATTATAAGCGAACTCGACCAACGGCAAGTGAGAATCCCACGCACCACCAAATTCGAGAATATATGCGCGAAGCATGTCCTCCAACGTCTGAATCGTTCTCTCTGACTGGCCATCTGTCTGCGGATGATACGCTGTGCTCAAATGAACACGTGTACCAAGTTCATGTTGCAAGCTCTGCCAAAAGTGTGAAGTAAATCTCGCATCACGATCCGACACAATCGAACATGGCAAACCATGTCGTGACACCACTTCATCTACATACAGCTTTGCTAACTTTTCTAGCGGAGTAGACTCTTTGATAGCTAGAAAATGAGCGCTCTTGGTCAATCTATCGACAATGACCCAAATAGCATCATGACCCCTAAGGGTCTTCGGCAATTTCGTCACAAAATCCATTGTAATGTGATCCCACTTCCACTCAGGGATCTCTAGTTGCTGCAAACTGCCATAAGGCTTCTGATGTTCTGCTTTAACTTGCGCGCAGATCTGACATTTTTCCACAAAAGAAGCAATATCTCGCTTCAAAGTAGGCCACCAGTACAATGTCTTTAAGTCATGATACATCTTTGTGCTGCCCGGATGAACCGACAGCCTAGATTTATGAGCTTCCTGCAGTATCAGCTCACGATTATCACCATGAAGAGGTACCCACACGCGAGACTGAAACGTCTTTAGTCCGCGAGTATCATCAACAAGTTGATCTTTCAGCTTTTTCATCGTTTCTGCTTTTAGGTTTTCATCTTGCAACGCTACTTGCTGCGCTTCCTTCAATCGAGCAATTATATCGGGAACCACAGTAAGTTTCATGAATTTAGCATCTGTGGTAGAGCTCTTGCGACTCAATGCATCCGCCACCACATTGGCCTTACCAGGATGGTAGCGAATCTCACAATCGTAGTCTTTGATCAACTCGAGCCATCTGCGTTGTCTCATGTTGAGCTCTTTCTGCGTGAATACATATTGCAGGCTCTTGTGATCCGTACAGACCACACACTTTGTACCATAGAGATAGTGCCTCCACAATTTCAACGCGAACACCACCGCTGCCAACTCAAGATCATGAGTCGGATAGTTGCCTTCATGAGGTTTCAATTGCCTTGAGGCATAGGCAATCACTTTATCTCGCTGCATCAACACACACCCCAATCCAGAATACGAGGCATCACAGTAAACAATGAAGTCTTCAGATCCCTCTGGCAAGGAAAGTATTGGAGCCTCGCACAATAGCCGTTTCAAATATTGAAACGCCTGTTCTTGAGCTTCCGCCCAAACAAATGCAACATCTTTGCGAGTTAATTTAGTTAAAGGACCCGCAAGCTTAGAAAAGTCGCGGATAAACCGCCGATAATAACCAGCTAGGCCGAGAAAACTTCTAACTTCAGAAGGAGTTCGAGGAACTCCCCAATTCATAACCGCTTCGACTTTCGCCGGATCAACTTTCACGCCATCGCTGCAGATCACGTGACCGAGAAAATGAACTTCTCGCAGCCAGAACTCACACTTTGAGAATTTAGCGTAAAGCTTCTCCCGTTTAAGAGTTTCAAGAACCTCTCGCAAATGCAACTCGTGTTCAGCTTCAGTCTTTGAGTAGATGAGAATATCATCAATAAACACAATCACCGATTTATCAAGAAATGGACGACAAACCCGATTCATCAGGTCCATGAAAACAGCAGGAGCATTGGTTAAACCAAAAGGCATCACCAAAAACTCGTAATGACCATAACGAGTACGGAAAGCCGTCTTTGGAACGTCTTCATTAGCAACTAACACTTGGTGGTATCCAGACCGCAGATCAATCTTTGAGAAGCACGTCGCTCCCTGCAGTTGATCAAACAAATCATCTATCCGCGGCAGAGGATACTTGTTCTTTACCGTTCGCTTATTCAGCTCCCGGTAATCAATGCACATTCTCATAGTCCCGTCTTTCTTTTTCACAAATAGCACCGGAGCACCCCAAGGAGAAGAACTCGGGCGAATAAAGCCTTTGTCAAGCAACTCCTGAATTTGCGTCATCATCTCGCGAACCTCGGAAGGAGCAAGACGATATGGAGCTTTAGCCACAGGGGTAGCCCCCGGAACAAGATCAATTCTATACTCAACATCTCTGACTGGCGGTAACCCAGGCAACTCATCAGGAAATACCTCTGGATAATCGGTCACCACCGGAATATCACGAACAACACGTTTCTCCAGTTTAGCATCAATCACATGTGCTAAATAGCAATCGCAGCCTTTCGAAACCGACTTTCTTGCTTTCAACAGAGAAATGATAGGAATATCTAACTTTCGTCTCTCTCCACGAGCCACAGCATATGAGCCGTCAGGTAAAGGAACTTTAATCAACTTCTTGGAACAGAAAATCTCAGCGTTCAACTTACTAAGCCAATCCATCCCAATCACAACATCGAATCCCGCAATCGGCATTAAAAGAAAAGAAACAGGAAAACTACTTCCGTCGATATCAATAACCGCTTGAGGGACACTATCTACAACAGAAACTACTTTACCACTAGCAGTCTCTACTCTTACAGGCTCAGACAACACAGATACAGGCATTTGCAGTTTATCACAAAAAGAGACAGACACAAATGAATATGTAGCTCCAGAATCAAACAATACACATGCTGGGGTAGAGTTAATAAGAAAAGTACCCGTAATCACATCCCCAACACCCTTGGCCTCTTCCTTTGTCATCTGAAACGCCCGCCCTTTTGCACGGGGAGCGTTGTCTTTCTTCTGCCCTGAGGCAGATCCTCCAGTTCCAGCGTCTGACTTTGACCGACAATCTGTAATCCGGTGCCCTGGCTTGTGGCACTTGTAACAGACGTTCTCCTTAAACTCGCACTCATTCACCGAGTGCCCTTTCTGACCACACCTAAAACAACGAGTAGTGGCCTTCGAACAATCACCAGCATGGTAGGTGCGACACAGAGAGCACCACGAACCCTCAAACTTAGCCTTCTTGAAAGAATCAGGCTTTCCCCCAGTCGACGACTGCCCTTTGGAAGTAACAGATTTTGAGAACTGCTGAAACTTCCTTTTCTGACCCTCAACAACATGATCCCCCTTTCCCTGGCGTCTATCCCCATCAATCTGTCGGGCTATCTCAAACGCCCGATCCAAAGTAGCCGCAGCTCTAACATGAGCACGATAATCAAGTGGCAACATGTTTACAAACTTCCGCATCTTGGCTTTCTCATCAGTCACCAAATGCGGTATGAATCTAACCTTATCCGTAAAAGCATGAATAAGGTCCTCAACAGGCTTGTCCCCCTTACGGAGACTACTGAACTCATTCTCCAATCGCTCCAGATCATAGTCTGTACAATACTTAGATTTCAACTTCTCAGAAAACTGCTCCCAAGTCAGAGCATCAATCACCTCCGGCTTCAACGTATCTTTAACTGTATCCCACCAATCCAGAGCTGGCCCTTTCAACCTCTGAACAACATATCTGACGCGAAGCTCACGTTCACATTCACAAGCTTCGAACACCTGATCCGTCTCACGTAACCAACGAATAGTCTCAGAGGGATTATCACTACCCTCATAAACCTTCGGCCCGCAAGACAAGAACTTCTTGTAAGAGCACTTCTTTGGCTTCTTCACTGCCAAAGCATTTTGCAACAACTCCCTCGTCAATCGGAGCTCCTCCTCTAACAGTCTAACATATGCCGCCTGCTCTTGATCATGTCTTGGCGGTTCCACATTATGCTGAGAAGCCTCGTCCTCAGCTTCCCGTCGTTCACTTGAGGCCTCGTCCTCCATTCGTTTGAGAGCCTCTTCTGTCGTAGCTCTACGTTCGGCCATTTCTACTCACCTAACTATTTACACGCAAACCACAGTTAGTACACCATTTATTCACCACGTACAAATACTACAGTTAATCTATCACATAAGACAGCCACATATCACTCAACTCAACCTCAATTACCCAGATAGGAACACTTAACGATGGTCGGGCCCGAGCTTGAGATTGAATACTTCTACGAGTACTCAATTCCTCAAACTTAGGCTCTGATACCTACTTGTAACGCCACCCCTAACGAGCTTAAAATTAGAGTTAATTTAAACTTTTTAAACATCGATTATCAAAAGTGTTGCAGCGGAAATAAACACCATTTACAAAAACAACAAGTTTGACTCGGCTAATTAATTACAACAAAAAGGTTAGCCAAGTTCAAAGCTACCAGCGTTACCAACTAGTTACCGACCACCGGATCCATACAAACTACAACGTGTTCCCCAAAAGGTATATACAACAAAAGCTACCATCGGTACCCGCCTTACCAGGCCTCTAGCATCAACCTGCGAAAAAGGTAAATCCTGCACCGTTAGCTACAACTAGCTAGTGAGCACCAATTACACATAAGCAACAATAAGCAGGCTATCATGTATCAGAACAGCACACAAGGCTATCCTATCATATTGTGACGTGACAAACGTGTCAGCAGTAGTCGTATGTTGCAGGGGAGCTAACCCCGCTCAACAACCCAAAAGCATTCCACATAGTACGCCAATTATCTATCATGTTGGTTCCCATCTATCAAGGAACCTTACTCCTTAGAGGAACGGCGGCCTGCAGGACCATTACCCAAGCGTATACTACTTGAGTACCGTTAATGCCCGGGTACTAACTCCCGTCTACCCGAGAACCCAGCCAAGTATTGACACCCGTCTACCTGACTGACCTCCGTGTTCTCCAATTCAGTGTCCGGACAAAACTTCATAAACAACTAGTTGATCCAATAAGGATCCAGTTCATGCGCGCATATAATCACAACAATATCTTTCATATCAACAATAATAATACTAAGCATGCTTGTACAACTTTATCATAACATACCTCCATTTCCACGTATCAATACACCAATCATGTGTCAACATGTACTACAGATAACTTACCTACTGAGACTCATGGGAAACCGGTACTCACCTCGAAACTACAAGAGGCAGATATGCAATCGGGAATCCCAAGAGCACACAGAATCGTCTGAGTCACCTAACACCAATAAACATAGATAAACACCCCTTAGTATACACTACAACAGACTGCACTAACAACAATCTCAACAAAAGGTCAACATGGCTTCTGACAGCCTCCTACGCCCGCAGGAACATGTCCCTACGCCCGCAGGACAACCTTCCAACAGATACTACGGCCGCAGTACATATGCACTACGCCCGTAGGAGTTCATGCCAAAGAACCATGACCTACGGCCGTAGTAACTATATACTACGCCCGTAGTAGGCATCCTTTGGGTAACTACGGCCGTAGGTTATGTACCCACGCCCGTAGTCTTGTTTCCATCACCCGTAGGTGGTAATCCTCATAATTCAATCCTACGGCCGTAGCAACTATTTCCTACGACCGCAGTAACATAAACAACACCCTACGGCCGTAGTAACATCATACTACGCCCGTAGGAACCATAATCACAGCGTGTTCTTGCTCTGTTCGTAAACAGACGCTGTTTTACGAGTTTTTGACTCAAAATCCAACTTGAATCCATATTCAAGTGTTTATACAACATTTCTAACATATATACTAACTTACTAACATGATTTGGACACAAGAACAACATTAAAACCCACTTGAATCCATCCAAATGGGTCTCCCTCTTCACTAAACTCAAGAACAAGGTTTATGAACAAGAACTTACAAGATGATGATATAAAACAGATTCTAGACTTGGATTCAACTGAAATCAGCAACAAAAGATCTTCCCTCTTGATTTCTCTTTCAATTTCTTCAAGTGTGTGTGTGTGGGGTGTTCACGTACGTACGTATGTGTTTGTAGTGTGTGTATGTGTGTTTAAAGCTTATCCAATAAAGAAGAAAGAGTCTATAGGCCGACTTATGTGCCTAATACCCCGTCTCGGGTATTTCGTTCTCCTATTCCACTTAAAACTCAACTTAGGGTTATCCGTTTCAACTAACGGAGATATTTTTGGAACCATTATCCAAAACCGTTCAACTATTTGTCAACATGGTCAACTTATGACACTTTTCATAATACTACATTTTTATCCACATTTAACACCAGTTAACACCATTTAACACCAATTAGCACCAATTCGCACCAATTCATGTTTAAAACACCAATTCACATTTAAGACACCATTTAGCAACATTTATACTACAGTTAGCAACAAAACACCAATTAAAGTCAACGTACAACTGTTAAAGCTACATGTACTACAGTTTACAACTAGGCCCCATTTTGGGGTGTTACATGAATCAACATCTACAATTTTTTTTAATTCTTTTGATCATGTCCTAGCTTTTTTTTCTCCATAACGAAAAAGAAAAAAAAAATAAAAAAATCTTAAGAGAAGGGAAAATGACAAGAAAATAAAATAGAAACAAAAAGAGAGTGGGATGATTGATTGAGTGGAATAATTGAAGCCAATATATAGTTCTTTTGTATACATTTCAATAATATATACAAATTAATGATTTAAGAAAGAGTATATATCATTTTGTTAATTTCTTTATTTTACAATCGTTTTCTATTACACAAATTAAGGTATTCTTTCTGAAACCTTACCAAATATATTATTATTTTTTTATAACATATAATAACATAAATAAAAAGCGATTGGATAATTACACTTGGTAATGTTAACTGATGTGTTGTTTTTTTGTTCAACAAGCCACAATTAAACTTTTATTTATTGGAATACAAACACGCAATTATTTAGTTTAATTATAATATTAATGCTTAATTTGTCAGTTTATTTAGGTTGTCTCCAAGTGGGATTTAACTTTTCGGGCTTTTGAACCCATGATGCTCTTTCTTTCTATCATATAATTTGAATCTTTGATTCCTTTTTCACCCACACAAACTTCACTTATATTCATTCATTTACTTAACTAATGAGGTTTCAATCTTGTTTATAAAAAGCCCCCAAATTCATCATCTTTTTGGTTTTGGAAGATTTCTCGATCTTCAATTCAGCATATACGATCAGCAGTTTCATGATAAGTAAGGTTAATTACTCCCCTCTTCTATCTTTGTGCTCATCTTTCTTTGCTGTCAATCAATTTTCTTGATGAATTTTTAAGTCTTTTGCTGTTTCTGAAACAATCACTATGTGGGCTTGTTTTACTTTTGATCAGTGGGAATTGACTGAGTGATATCTTCTTAATCCCATTTGTGTGTTGATCCAGCAGTAAAAATGGCATCAACATCAACACAATTTCCCACGTCGAGAAGGATGGGGATGTTTGATCCGCTGCAGCATATTGGCATGTTGGATGACACGTTTGGATGCGATATTAACCCAAACACAGGTCCTTCTTCGATCTCCCAAGACGACATAAGGCAATCCAACAAGGTATGTACGTTGGATATATCATATGTTCTAGTAACTCGTTTCACATAGATCAAATAAGAAAAGGAATCGAGGTGAAGAAGTTTATAAAAAACTTATCATATGCACGTGAATAAGGAAATATAGAAGTTTAAGTATCTTATAAGTTTAAAGTTATATACTATCAACTTTTTTATTAAGCAAGAACATCGCTTTAATTGTGAGATGTTACATATATGTTTTTTCGTCAACATAAAAGATGCGTTATTCATGTTCTACATTAATTATATTAGTTTTGATGATAAAGCACCAAGGAACAACTAATTATGTTAAAATTTCGTCCTTAAATTATTGTACTTAATGTTGAATTTAAGGTTATATTAATCCTTTTCTTATGTTTTTAGGGAGAAAAATTCACACTCCATTCATCCTTATCTTGGAACTAAACTCATGACCATATGATTAATTAATGTTGCAAATTGTATATATAAAATGTGAGACTCTAAATTAGTGCTTACTGATTAATTCTTTAAGGTACAATATACTTTTCACCAGAAAATTGGTTCAAATAATGGGCATCTCCATGTAAATATTAGATCCAATCTGATAAATATGCATACACCTTCTGTCCTTCCATATTAATTAGGACAAAGTAACATCTACATATTAATTAGTAAATAGTACTTAACTAATATTGTACATAGGGGTTGTTAATTCGTTAGAACTCGTATAAATCTTCGTTTTTAGTCTGATATATAGTTTTTGGATTCTTTAGACGGAGTATTATAATTCGCAAGAATCGCTAAAACTTCAATCCGATAATCAAGCAGCAAAAAATATGTCTGATAAGGTACGATGATTCAATCTCGAGTCCTTAATATATATACTGTTCCATCTTATTATAAATGTACGTTTATTACATAAGCTAACCTTTACGTACATACTACAGTTGCAAAGAAGATTAGCCCAAAATCGTGAAGCTGCACGTAAAAGTCGATTGAGGAAAAAGGTATATGTACTATGTGGATAACATGATCGATGATTACTATATATATATATAGGGGAGGGTTCATGCGAGAACCGCGAGAACCAATCTCGGTCGTTCCTTGGATATGGGAAGTTTCATAGATGGTGAGCGTGGAGGGATAGGGTGTGGCATGGTGCATGTGAGGAATTCATGGGTGGGCAATGACATTGAAAGAGGGGGAATTGGACGGCTCAGATTGGTTCTCACGGTTCTCGCACTAAAAATGGTTCTCGCATGAACTTTTTCATATATATATATATATATATATATATATATATATATATGAGACGGTTCAAACGAGAACTGTTTTTCGTACAAGAATTGCGAGAACCAATTTTAGCCGTTGATTTGATAAAGTGGAACTCATGGATGTGGAGTGTGGGGGAATCAAGTGTGGCAGGGTGCATGTGAGGAATTCATGGGTGGACAATGACGTTGAAAGAGGGGGAATTTGACGGTTCAGATTGGTTCTCGTAGTTCTCGTACGAAAAACAGTTCTCGTTTGAACTTTTGCCTATATATATATATATATATATATATATATATATATATATATATATATATATATATATATATATATATATGGGGGAGGGTTCAAAAGAGAACTGTTTTTCGTACGAGAACTGCGAGAACCAATCTCAGCTGTTCCTTGGATATGGGAAGTTCATGGATGGAGAGCGTGGAGAGGATCAAGTGTGGCAGGGTGCATGTGAGGAATTCATGAGTAGGCGATGACATAAAAGAAGGGGGTATTGGACAACTTAAATTGGTTCTCGCAGTTCGCGTATGAAAAACAGTTTTCGTTTGAACATATATATATATATATATATATATATATATATATATATATATATATATATATATATTTGGATCTAGCTTCCATCTCAATGATTAAATACTTTCTTTATAACACTTTACACACCTAGATAGCTTGTCCCTTTGGTGGACCCTATATATACTTTGTGATTAAGGAATCATATTTCTTATATAGTAATAAATGTTTTCGGAAAATCATCCTTACTTTCGAATTCATCTCGTATGAAGTTTATGTTAATTTAACAATAGCAGTGACGAAACCGGTTCAAGCCATGAATACGAAATATAAATATAATAATAGTATTATATATAGTTTGATCTTACTTCTTATACCTATTCATTAATTAGGTGGCAAAAGAGTCGAGCAACTCAAACTCGAGCTTGTTAGAGTCAAGCATTTATCGAGCTCAACGATAAAAATAGGCTATTATTAAATTTACTTTGTATTATTAAATTTACTTTGTATTGTACTTTGTATTATTAAATAGGCGTATGTTCAACAATTGGAAACTGGTCGCTTAAAGTTGGCACAATTGGAGCAGGAACTCGAGAGAGCTCGACAACAGGTCTTTATCGAACTCTAATTGTTTCGTGCATCATATTACACACACACACACACACACACACACACACACATATATATATATATATATATATATATATCATATAATTAAGTTTGTAATTAATTGATTGATTGCAGCGCTTGTATGGTGGTTTACTGAATGCAAACAATGGCCTATTATCTAATAATGTCAACTCAGGTATATATGCTGCATATATATATGTAGTTATACATCATTCACAATTAACTCCTAATTAATGTAATATATATCAAATAAGCATATATTGGTTCTTAAATTTCAAAAATATTAATTAGAACCATATGATCTAGAATTAATATCATACCTATTAATTGCAGGAATAGTTGCATTCGAATTGGCCTATGATTTGTGGGTTGCCCAGCAACAAAAAAAGGACACTGAACTTAAGGAAATGCTACAAAATCATGTGAGCGAACTAGAGCTTCGTATACATGTTGACATTGGCTTGAACCACTACTATGAGCTCTTCCAATTAAAAGCCAATGCTGCGAAAGCTGATGTCTTCTATTTGATGAATGGGTTGTGGAGAACCCCTATCGAACGGTTCTTCCAATGGCTTGGAGGACCACGGCCATCAGAGCTCCTATACGTAAGAGTTCATGTTTTCACTTAAAATAGGGTTTGTACTAGTCATACTCATATGATAGAAATGAAGGTATAATGGTCATTTGATTTGTTCTTTTGGTTCTTTTTTCATGGGTAGATGCTAATGCCACAACTTGAGCCATTAACGGATGCACAACTCATGAGTGTTTCGACACTGAAACACTCGTGTAGGCAAGCGGAAGATGCCTTGAGTATAGGGATGGAAAAGTTGCAACAGACCCTGGCTCAAGGTATCACAATTGACATAACTGGAGTTCAAAGTTACAATGCACAAATGAGTTTAGCAATGGAGAGGCTTGAAGGAATTGAAAATTTCTTGAACCAGGTAAGTAGCAAATGGTTCAAATCTCAGGTTTACCTTGTATTCTCTAATTAAGTTTGTGCAATTTGTCACGCAATATGGTAAAATTATTTCTCAGTTAGTTGAATTAAAAAAATTAAGTCTTATGAAAATTACCTACAACAACCTTACTCAATTCCAGTCCTTGCCAGGTTTGAGAAGGTAAAATGTAGACTGTCATACCTCATATAGAAAGATATATTGTTTCTCTAAATACCTCGAGTTGTATGTTATTTGCATTGTAACACCGCAAAAATACAAGCCATATTTTTTTTTTTTTTAAATCACAGCGGAAGTAATACGTTATAAAACTAAAAAGGAAATAACATTAAAAGTTAAAACCAACACTGTACAAACATACAGTACTTCCTTTAGTGTTACAAAACATTTCATAAAGTATGGCTCATCATTCTAAAACCCAAAATATCAGAGCTACGGTCAAACTTTCCCTGTACACAAAAGCTGCAACCTACCGTGCCGTCAAAACCTGAAACAAAGAGTTAGGGTGAGGAATTAGCACAAAGCTAAGTGAATGAAAATCAAGCCACAAGCAATTAAAGCAGAACCACAACGATCACAAGAACAGTTTATCTCAAATATCAAAGGACCGGCGGCTCTGCCGAGCCTACGACCAATGCTGGCCATAGCAATGATCTACCGATAGCCATCTGCTAACTGGCACAGTTAAACCCCCTCTGCTACAACAAATGCAACAGAGGATCTAAAACTGCCTAACCAGAAGCAACTGACCCAGCCCAAAACCACGCTTAGCTGACCTCTGCCACAAACATCATGAGCACAATTTCATGCCTTGATACTTATATCTTGGACACAATTTCAATAATCATCACATAACCAATCAAACAATCATATCAGACTAAACAGTCTATCGCATGATTAATCGTATAAAATCCAAGTAACCATAACAGTTACAACTAAAACCACTGGTGCATTAAAGTCCACTCACCTGTGTTCTCCAACACCACACTCAGTATTCTAATTTCACTGAGCCTTCTCGTTTCCTGAAACACATCATAACTTAGTCAGTAATTGGGATTACATTCCAATTTACAAAAACGACAACTCTCATTGGCTACAAGCAATAAAATTACAGAATTATCGGCAGAATCACTACGCACGTAATGGAGTCACTACGCACGTAGTGGACTCCACTTCGCACGTATTGAACTTCAAACTCACGAAGTGGCTAACCCACTTCGCACGCAATGAGCACTGGTACGCACGGAGTGAACCTCACTTCGTGCGACCAAAACTCATCGACTTCATCTTCTTCAACATGCACTTCGTACGAAGTGGAGCCACTACGCACGGAATGGACTTCACTTCGCACGGCTAAAACTCAACATTCAAGAACTTCCTAATCAAAACTCGACATAAACAACACAACATCACCTCTTGCTCGAAATCCAAACGTTAACCCTCGCTTTAGAACTCGAAAACAGAATCACAGACTCAAGTTGTGAATGTGTGAGCTAATAGTTCTTTTCTCTCCTCTCTTATGCAGCCCGAACCAACAAACGGGAACAAACATATACAAATGCTATATATATAGGTCAAGACTGAAAATATTACACTACACAAAATGAAGAATCAAAGTATGCAGCTATGAGAGTTCTTGGGGTTTCCTCTTTTTCACCTCACCAAGAAAACAAAATAAACACAAAGAAGAAACTTGACTTCTCAAAGTCAATATAACCACAAAGTTGGCTGGGAAATAATTTAAAACAACACACAGTATCAAATACTGTTATCTAGCATACAGGAACCTAATTAAAGCGGTCCTACTTAAGTCATTAACAAGCAACGAGGTATTATTCGGGACCCTCGTATAAAAACGAATCATATGATACCAATACCATATAAAAATATTAAACTAATATTTTTACCTCTTACCTCGCGGTCCAATTTAAATACCAAGTAAGCATCAAATAAATATATAAATAAATAGCAAATAATTATTAACAATCAAATATACTAATATAAACAATTAAATAACTTACCACCGCCACGAAACAACTAGGCCCTAAACGCGGGTGTTACAAATCTCTCCCCCAAAAGAAGATTCCGTCCCCGGAATCTCATCGCGCTCAAATAGGCTAGGGTAGCGGTTCCTCATGTCTGCCTCGGTCTCCCATGTTAAATCTGAACCCAAACTATGCTTCCATTTAATCAAAACCATAGGAATCTCTTTCCTCCGAAGCTTCGTTGTTTTACGATCAACTATCTCAACTGGTTCTTCTATTAATCGCTTTTTCGAATCAACTTTCAGATCATGTACTGGGAGAATCTGACTTTCATCCTCAACATTACATTTACGTAAGTAACAGACATTAAAAGTATCATGAATACCCGCTAACTCTGGTGGAAGATCAAGAGTAACAGTCTGGTCGTTGACTATCTGTCGTATGCGAAACGGACCAATGTATCGTGGAGCTAGTTTCCCACGTTTCCCAAAGCGAATAACCCCTTTCCACGGAGAAACTTTCAGATAAACCAACTCACCTTCAACAAACGTAACTGGTCTGCGGCGTGGATCTGCGTACATCTTTTGTCTGTCTCTGGCAACTTTCAACTTTTCCCGAGCAATAGCAACTTTCTCAGCCGTCATCTGAACAATATCGGGACCCGCAAACTGTTTCTCACCTGCCTCTAACCAACAAGTAGGAGTACGACAACGACGACCGTATAACATCTCATAAGGTGGCATACCGATACTCGAGTGATAAGAATTATTATACGCAAATTCAATCAAAGGCAAGTGTGAATCCCAAGACCCACCATATTCTAACACACAGGCGCGTAACATATCCTCAAGTGTCTGAATAGTACGCTCACTCTGACCGTCTGTCTGAGGATGATAAGTTGTACTCAAATTAACACGCGTCCCCAATGCATGATGTAAACTCCTCCAAAAGTTAGAAACAAATCTGGGATCTCGATCAGAAACAATAGAAAGAGGAATATCGTGCCGTGATACAATCTCATCGATGTACAACTGAGCTAATCTGCTGAGTGAAGCTGTCTCACTGGTGGCAAGAAAGTGAGCACTCTTCGTCAAACGGTCAACAATCACCCAAATTTTATCATGTTTCCGCTGGGTACATGGAAGTTTGGATACAAAATCCATCGTGATGTGTTCCCATTTCCACTCTGGTATCTCCAACTGTTTCAAAGACCCGTAAGGTTTCTGGTGCTCTGCTTTGACCTGAGCACAAATATGACACGTTCCCACAAACTTTGCAACATCTGTCTTCATAGTAGGCCACCAATACAGCACTTTAAGATCGTTGTACATTTTAGTGCTACCAGGATGAACAGACAATCTTGACTTGTGAGCCTCTGCCAAAATCAAACCCCGAAGCTCTCCAAGCAATGGCACCCACACACGAGACTGATAAGTCTTCAATCCGCGCAAATCATTAATCAAATCATCTTTTCTCTTCATCATAATCTCTAACTTCAGATTTTCATCTTTTAAAGCTTCTAACTGAGCATATTTAAGCCTATCCACTAAGTCAGAAACGATCTCAACTCGCATAAATCGAATACTATCACCAGCTCCCTTGCGGCTCAAAGCATCTGCTACAACATTTGCTTTCCCCGGGTGATATCGAATCTCACAATCATAATCCTTAATGAGTTCTAACCACCGTCTCTGCCGCATATTAAGTTCTTTCTGGGAAAATACATACTGCAGACTCTTATGATCAGTACAAATAACACATTTCGTACCATATAAGTAATGCCTCCACAGTTTCAACGCAAAGACTACAGCTGCAAGTTCTAAATCATGGGTTGGATAATTCTTCTCGTGTGGTTTCAATTGCCGTGAAGCATAAGCAATAACCCGATCATGTTGCATTAAAACACAACCCAAACCTGCAAAGGAAGCGTCACAGTACACTACAAATTCATCAGAACCATCAGGTAGTGCAAGAATAGGAGCCTGACATAATAGTTGTTTCAACGTCTGAAAAGTTGTCTCCTGTTCATTATTCCACTTAAATGGCACATCTTTACGGGTTAATTTCGTTATAGGACTCGCAATTTTCGAAAAATCTTTAATAAATCTGCGATAATAACCCGCCAATCCTAGAAAACTTTTAATCTCAGATGATGTTTTAGGAGCACTCCAGTTCATAACTGCTTCAACTTTAGCCGGATCGACTTTAACCCCATCTTTACAGATAACATGCCCTAAAAATTGAATCTCCCGCATCCAGAACTCACATTTAGAAAATTTTGCAAAAAGATGCTCCCGATTTAAAGTTTCTAAAACTTGCCTCAAATGAAGCTCGTGCTCGGACTCAGTTTTAGAATAAACCAAGATGTCATCGATAAATACAATCACGAATTTATCCAAAAACGGCCGACAGACCCGATTCATTAAATCCATAAATACAGCAGGGGCGTTAGTTAAACCGAAAGGCATAACTAAAAACTCATAATGACCATATCTGGTACGGAAAGCGGTTTTAGGAACATCAGCATCAGAAACACGTACCTGGTGATAACCCGAGCGCAGATCAATTTTAGAAAAATAAGAAGCACCCTGCAGCTGATCAAACAAATCATCAATTCTGGGTAAAGGGTATTTATTTTTAACCGTTCTCTTATTCAGTTCCCTGTAGTCAATACACATACGCAAAGTACCGTCTTTCTTTTTCACAAACAAAACCGGTGCACCCCACGGAGAAGAACTAGGACGAATAAAACCCCTGTCTAACAAATCCTGAATCTGTGTCATCATCTCACGGATTTCAGAAGGAGCTAACCTGTAAGGAGCTTTAGCCACTGGGCTCGAACCTGGAATCAAATCAATCCTATATTCTACCTCACGAACCGGAGGCAACCCAGGTAATTCATCGGGAAACACTTCCGGGTATTCCGAAACCACCCGAATATCAGAAACAATCTATTTCTCCTTTTTAACATCAACCACATGAGCAAGGTAGGATTCACACCCTTTGGCCAGAGATTTTCTAGCCTTCATATACGAGATAATAGGAAAAGCAGGTCTAACCCTCTCCCCGCGAGCCACTACGTATGACCCATCAGGTAAAGGAAATGAAATCAGTTTTCTATGGCATTTTATAACAGCTCGGTTCTGACTCAACCAATCCATACCCATAACAGCATCAAAACCAACTATAGGCATTAACAGAAAAGAAACAGGAAAGCATGTACCATCAATATCAATTTCAGCTCCAGACACAGCCGTTGTGACTGGAACCGTTTTACCATCAGCTATCTCTACTTCTAATGGAGCAGCAACATTTGAAGTAGGCAATTTCAATTTATCACAAAATGCCACAGAAATAAATGAACGATTGGCACCAAAATCAAATAACACACGTGCAGGTATAGAATTTATGAGAAACATACCCGTGATGACATCATCAATAGTAGCAGCATCATCTACTGACATCCGGAATGCTCTACCCTCAGCTGACGGAGGGTTCTTCCTTTTCTGTCCTGAAGCGGACGAAGATCCCACAACCGATCCCGATAACGACCCAGTCCCCGATTTCTTACCCACACGGCACTCACCTGCTCTGTGCCCCTCCTTTTGACAATTCCAACAAACACTCCTCGGAAATCTACAATTCTTCAATTCATGCCCAAACTGACCACAAAGAATACATCTGGCTGTCTGTAGGGTACAAAGTCCATGATGAAAAGACTTACATTTATTACACCATGGGGCTCTCTGAGTAGACCCACCAGATGTAGGCCTACGATTCTGACTGCTCTGACTCTGACCCTGTCCTTGACGTTGACTTCCCTGACCTCCTTGAGTTCCCTGCCGATGTTGGATATTAAAATAATCAAACCGGGATTTCTGTTGAGAAATTTTATCTTTATTCAACTTCTCCTTGGCTTGAGCATCACCCTCGGCTGACTTAGCTAGGGTAAAAGCTTGAGATAAAGTGCTAGCCCACCTAGTAGCACTCCTGTAATCTGGATGCAAAGCTCTCACAAAATGCTGAACTCTTGAAGCTTCGTCCGGAACCCACTGCTGTGCAAATCGTAACTTCTCATTGAATTGCCTAATCAATTCATCCACAGACATATTATCGGTCATCTGCAAATCCATGAACTCCTTCTTGATTCGTTCCATCTCAAAAGATCCACAGTATTGCTCACAAACCTTTCCCTCAAATTGCTCCCAAGTAATACTACTCATCTGTTGCTTTGTAAAATGACCTGTAATCGAATCCCACCATACCATGGCATCTCCTTTGAGTCTTTGAGTAGCATATAATACTCGCACTTTCTCCTCGCATTCCGCAGTATCCAAGGCCTTGGTCATCTCCCTCAACCAATTCAAAGTTTTATTGGGGTCCGTACTACCGCTATACTCTGAAGGTCTACAATCCATGAATTGCTTATATTTATTATGTTGACCAAATCCTGGGTAGGGGTAAGCTCCTGGTGCAGTAAATTGATAGATAATCGGCTGTTGTGTACCCTGTGAAGCAACAGTAGAATATGGAACAGAAAATGGTACTGAAAGTGGTGGAGTTGTTGACACTGTAGCAACAGCTGCTATTGGAATCGGTGTTTGAGAATTCTGTGTCAACCTTTGCTGCTCAAAGTTGTGAACTGTTTCTCGAAGCTCCTGTAGTTCACTTTCAAGTTGAAATATATAATCATTCTGAGTTGTATCTATTTCTTTACCCGAGGTGTTGACTATTACTGGATTCTCTAAAACTGGAGTTGTAGAAGTTCCAGCCTGAGCAAGGGTCACCGGAATCTCGGTTGGGATCTCTTGACTTGCCATATCTATTACAATCACATCACCTCCAAACTTATTAGACAACCGTTAGTACACACACACAACAAATCCAAACACTCTAATTCCCCCACAGGAAAGGTTTGACCAACCTCGAGCCAAGATTTGGGAATTGAACACTCTAAACGTGCTCGCATGCCAAATCAGGGCTCTGATACCAAATTGTAACACCGCAAAAATACAAGCCATATATTTTTTTTTTAAATCACAGCGGAAGTAATACGTTATAAAACTAAAAAGGAAATAACATTAAAAGTTAAAACCAACACTGTACAAACATACAATACTTCCTTTAGTGTTACAAAACATTTCATAAAGTATGGCTCATCATTCTAAAACCCAAAATATCAGAGCTACGGTCAAACTTTCCCTGTACACAAAAGCTGCAACCTACCGTGCCGTCAAAACCTGAAACAAAGAGTTAGGGTGGGGAATTAGCACAAAGCTAAGTGAATGAAAATCAAGCCACAAGCAATTAAAGCAGAACCACAACGATCACAAGAACAGTTTATCTCAAATATCAAAGGACCGGCGGCTCTGCCGAGCCTACGACCAATGCTGGCCATAGCAATGATCTACCGATAGCCATCTGCTAACTGGCACAGTTAAACCCCCTCTGCTACAACAAATACAACAGAGGATCTAAAACTGCCTAACCAGAAGCAACTGACCCAGCCCAAAACCACGCTTAGCTGACCTCTGCCACAAACATCATGAGCACAATTTCATGCCTTGATACTCATATCTTGGACACAATTTCAATAATCATCACATAACCAATCAAACAATCATATCAGACTAAACAGTCTATCGCATGATTAATCGTATAAAATCCAAGTAACCATAACAGTTACAACTAAAACCACTGGTGCATTAAAGTCCACTCACCTGTGTTCTCCAACACCACACTCAGTATTCTAATTTCACTGAGCCTTCTCGTTTCCTGAAACACATCATAACTTAGTCAGTAATTGGGATTACATTCCAATTTACAAAAACGACAACTCTCATTGGCTACAAGCAATAAAATTACAGAATTATCGGCAGAATCACTACGCACGTAATGGAGTCACTACGCACGTAGTGGACTCCACTTCGCACGTATTGAACTTCAAACTCACGAAGTGGCTAACCCACTTCGCACGCAATGAGCACTGGTACGCACGGAGTGAACCTCACTTCGTGCGACCAAAACTCATCGACTTCATCTTCTTCAACATGCACTTCGTACGAAGTGGAGCCACTACGCACGGAATGGACTTCACTTCGCACGGCTAAAACTCAACATTCAAGAACTTCCTAATCAAAACTCGACATAAACAACACAACATCACCTCTTGCTCGAAATCCAAACGTTAACCCTCGCTTTAGAACTCGAAAACAGAATCACAGACTCAAGTTGTGAATGTGTGAGCTAATAGTTCTTTTCTCTCCTCTCTTATGCAGCCCGAACCAACAAACGGGAACAAACATATACAAATGCTATATATATAGGTCAAGACTGAAAATATTACACTATACAAAATGAAGAATCAAAGTATGCAGCTATGAGAGTTCTTGGGGTTTCCTCTTTTTCACCTCACCAAGAAAACAAAATAAACACAAAGAAGAAACTTGACTTCTCAAAGTCAATATAACCACAAAGTTGGCTGGGAAATAATTTAAAACAACACACAGTATCAAATACTGTTATCTAGCATACAGGAACCTAATTAAAGCGGTCCTACTTAAGTCATTAACAAGCAACGAGGTATTATTCGGGACCCTCGTATAAAAACGAATCATATGATACCAATACCATATAAAAATATTAAACTAATATTTTTACCTCTTACCTCGCGGTCCAATTTAAATACCAAGTAAGCATCAAATAAATATATAAATAAATAGCAAATAATTATTAACAATCAAATATACTAATATAAACAATTA
Source organism: Pulicaria dysenterica (assembly GCA_947179395.2). Classification (NCBI taxonomy): domain Eukaryota; kingdom Viridiplantae; phylum Streptophyta; class Magnoliopsida; order Asterales; family Asteraceae; genus Pulicaria; species Pulicaria dysenterica. Next base: position 84,232,306 of record OX359292.1, read on the forward strand.
AATAACTTACCACCGCCACGAAACAACTAGGCCCTAAACGCGGGTGTTACATGCATAACTTACATACGCAAATGTATCTATGTTATAGGCTTTCTACTTGTCTCACATTGAAAATTATCACAGGCTGATCACCTACGTCAACAAGTGTTGCAACAAATGTCTCGGATCTTGACCGCACATCAAGCTGCAAGAGGATTGCTCGCATTAGGGGAATACTTCCAACGTCTTCGGGCGCTAAACTCCCTTTGGGAAGCTCGTTTTCGTGAACCCATTAGCTAGACCAAAGTTCATTTAGGTGAACCTACATATGAGCTAGCTTTGGGAATTTCCTTTTGGCAGGAGTTTACATTGGCGACAAATATATTACATGTAGATTTGCTTCATATGATTCGATCTACTACTTATTAGTTACTTATTACCAGTTTGTATTATTGTCCAAAGCATAGTATATTTTTATGGTTGCCAAACTACAATGTATATATAAATTAATGATGCTATGCATTTGAAGGAGGATGAGTTTTTCTAGTTAGTTTCCATCAATATAAAGTATTAACTACCACATTTTTCATGTTTAAGGATATTTTATATTAAAGTTAAGGATTTAGTTTCAAAAGTGTATTGAAGTTATCACTTTTTGTTATTGTAAATACCCAACTTTTAAAACTACCATTTAGTTTATCGAAGTCTCAGTAACTCCCGTTTAATGTATCTAATTACCTGCTAAACACGTACCGGTACTTGTTTTTATATTTTCTTTTTTTTAAATCCCAACATTTGCCACCTCATTTGTACATCACCTCCTTAATTATTACCACATCATAATATTCAAAACATCTTCATCTTCAAGAAGATGAACATGAAGATGTGTTCTTTACAGAAATCATCATCTTCATTTGAAGAGAATCTAGCACTCAAGTGAATTAAACAAAATCAAAAACCCAACTTAAGATGAGTAAATCATTGAAAACCGATCTTAACAAATCAAATCAAAACAAATCAAAAGATAAGAACATTCAAGCTAATCAAATAAAAAAACCATAAAGAACATTCAAGTTGTTCTTCCTTTAAGCATGAAGGACATTCAATGAAACCTTACTAACACGAAAAAAATTCTTAAATTTGAAATCTGATTTTCGAAGAACAACCATGAAGAACATCAGATGTAAAGAAACACGATTTGGGGTTTCATAATCGAACAGATGAGGCCTAAATCGATGGATTTCTGTTCGAAAAACCCAATCGAAACCCAGACCTGTTAAAGTCGCGTTCTTGAAGTCACCCACCATTTTTGAAGTCGATTGAAACCCAGATCTGTTCCAAAACCCAGTTCGATGAAACCAGATCTGTTGGGCTTCTTAAAGACAATTGAATCGGACAATAACCTTCTTCAATGGTTAACCCTAATCGATACTTGCATATAGGAACCCTAATCTTCGACATAGATGAAGAACCAAAGAAGAAATCATTAAAGCCCAAATGATACCTGCAAATATCCCTAACCTTCTTCACACCAAAACTCAGCGTCGTTGATAACCCTAAACTCTCCGCTGATAAAAACCCTACACTTGTCGTCGAAACACTAAAGAACATCGTCGTCGAAGCACGTTGAAGAACTCATAAACCTGCCACTTTGTTTTATAGTTGTTGTTGTTGTTGTTGTTGTTGTTATTATTATTATTATTATATTTATTTTATTTTCAATTACTTTAAACGAGGATAATACAAGTCAGCGTCCAAATTAGATGCCATGTCAGCAAAACCGATGCCACATCAGCGTTACCCGCGCATGTTGGAAAAATATTGCGGATATGAGAGGTCAACAAAATTTTGGGAAGATTTATGTGTCGGTAATTCCAAAGCATGAGCCTTTTTTTAACTGTTGTATCAGTCGGAGGTTCATAAAGGAGTTCTAGTAAACGGAAAGGGCTATGGAGGATGATATTTGAGAGCGTGTTTGAGGTTGGAGGAAAAGGGGGGGGGGGGGGGGGGGAAGGGATCGGGAGACATAGGAAGAAGAGTTGTTCATACTTGGACACTTGTAAACGTGAGGTTTAGATTAGATAAAGTTGGTAGTTACACTTAGATTTTAGATAATAACGATAATTTCGCGGTAAATAGTTTTAGGGAGAAGATGGGTGGTAGTACTCTAGAAAAGTGAAGAAGCCCTTATAGTAACAAATATTGCTTATGAGGGCTTTTAACGTTTAGGGTTTTTTGGTTCTTCACGTGTTTGTATCTAAAGGTTGAGGTCCTCTACATTTTGCAACTCGCAAAAATACAAGAGTATCACTTGTATGTAATTTGGTTGTGGTGTTCATGTTATTTATTGTTGTTAAGAAAAAAAATTAGAATAAATTATTGTTAGCTCAATAGATGAACCTTGTAGCAAATATCAATCATATCACAATTTAAATTTTACATGATATATTTCTCTTCAAAATTTCATTGTTGGGTGGAAACTAAAATCTTCTACTTGTGAATAGTTAACCAAATTATGGGTTTCCAAAATTCTTAACCCTAAACCTAAATCATAAAAATTGTTAACTAATAGTCGGTTAACCTTTGATTTTTTATTAACCAAATATCTGTATTCTAATTATTAGGTACTAGCTAAGCGACCCGTGTATCAACACGGGATGATATATACACGGATATAAGTCAATTTTAAATTTATATAGTTTTAAAGAGTCATAACACATATAGTAAACATAATTACAAAGCATAGATAGGAGAATAAAATCTCGTAAGAAAATAAGAAATAAATAACCATTACAGAATTTGAAATCCATAAATAAGATAATTATTAAATTTTCTGTAAAATCTCTTTATAAACAACATTCATGGTTTAATTAGTAGGGTTTCATTCATCATCGCAAATTAAAACTTTTAACCACTCCTTACTTTTCACTCGAGAAACCGTCACATATAACTATCTATGAGTAAACATGTGTATTTTTAATACTTTTATAAATACTCTTTTTAAGAAATATAAAGTTACATTACACGTCTAAAAGTTTTTAGTATAATATTAATGTGTTTCTCGTGATGGAGCTTTATCCCGATATTGTAAAGACATAAGTATAATATTATTGTCGATGTTATAATATCAAGTGTTTTAAAGACATTTTTATTAGCCAATTATATATTTGAATATTTGAAATTGTAAACTAAATTTATTAAAATTTAAATAATAATGACATTCATCTAAGTATACGCAAATTAGATCGCATAAAAATAAGATTCTAACATATAATAGATTATGTCTATACATACGTAAATCACTTAAGAGTAATTTATTATTCTATTAAATATAATTGAAAACACAAGATCTCACTGAATTTAAATATCTATGTAATAATAACTTTTATTTTATGTATCAATTTATTAGTTAAAAAATAAGAAAACTTAGACAATTAAAAATTTTATATAAAATTTCAAGTTGTATGTTACAAAACCCACTATCATGACAGTTGTTTCACTACCAGTAATTATGTAGAGTTCTAGTTTCTGAAGGGTTATTTACTCACAACTAACAATTAATTTTAAAAAACTCTAACGGTAGTGGTAGTTTTGTAAACAACTTTATGCCACTAACCATTAGTTATAGTATATTTTTTAATTCTTTTTATCGCAATACCAAGAAATCAGAGATTATATCGACTATATTATGTAGAGGAAATAACTATAAAAGATGAATAAAATGTACAGTAACTACTTAGATGTTGATAAAACAATTAAGTTATACTAATTTTTTTAAAAACATCATATTCCGATAAAATTTATATCAAAACGTAGATAAAAATGAGACGATTATAAATATATAATTGTTTTTTCTCAAAACAAAATATATTTGAAGTTATTAAACATAATTTCAAACAACTTATAATTAATTACATTAATATACAATTTTCTTAAAACCCCCTCACATATTTCATACTACCCCCTTAACAATTTATATTCCACCCCTTTCAAATCCAAGAAACCTTAAGGAAATTGTGCAATTATGATGTAATCAACCTCATTTTTTTGATTTTTTTAATTTTTTAAAAAAAATCAAGGGTTGTGATTGGTGGAGAAGTTTTAGAGAAGGAGACTTTTTCTTTTAATAAGTATATAAGATATTCTTAAGCAAATAACTTTCAAATGTAATATTTATATAAACTTAGACATACATATATACACATATCCAAACTAATAACACCTTTAGTTCTAAACTCTATCTTAGTTAAATAGAAAGACTAAACCAATGATATTTAACGCCTTTGTGATCCTAAGATGTCGTGTGTTAGGATTATAATTTGAGATGTCATCTTTATCAAAAGAGTTAATTACATATTTGGTCCTGAACTATATCAAAATTTGAAATGCTACACAGAACTGAAAAATCACATGAACAAACCCTGATCTAAAGGGAGGTGGATGGATGTGTGTGTGTCTGTGAGAGAGAAAGATACAGAGACGGAGAACATCATTGCAAAAGCCACCATACGAAGCACCAAAAACCCAAATCATAGCTAGAAAAAAGAAGGTGGTTGTCGCTGGACAGATCTGAATCATCCTGAACAGAAAACCCTAATCAGTGGCTGCACAAACCCAATCGAATGAAAAAGAAAATCTGAAAGAGAGAGAAGGGGAGAGAGAGAGAGAAAGAGAGAGAACGAGATCTGAAAACTACATCTAAACAACAACCCTTACCTGGTAGTGATGCGGCGGTGGAGGAGTGGTGATGGTGGTGTGCGGCGGTGAAGAACTACAAACCCTCACCTGATGTGGTAAGGCTTCCGGCGAAGGTCCAAGGCGAGAGAGAGACGATGTATCGAGAGGTGGCAACGGTTAATGGTGATGATAGGTGGTGATGGTTCACGACAGTGATAGGTGGCGACAGTTCACAGCGGCGCTTGTAGGGTTCCGGGCAGTGGAGGCGGTGGTTTCTCAGAGAAAATGGAAAGGGGGAGGGTGGGGGTTTCTAATAATAGGATATAATATTAGGTTTAATAAAATTTTGAATTATTTAAATTCGGAAAAATAAGAGAAATATGAAGCAAGGGTATAATAGTCTTTCCAAATGAAAAAGGCGTATTTTAGTTATCTTATCCGTATTAGGGACTATCAGTGTGACAAAATGCTTAGTTCAGAGATTCTCAGTGTAATAAACGTAGTTTAGGAACTGTAGATGTAATAAGTGACAGTTCAGGGACCAAATATTTAATTAACTCTAATCAAAATCATATGTATCCTACTTATGTCAAAGCAAGTTAACTCGTTATACGTGTTTAATTAAAAATCTAATGAATGCTTTATATAATAACTTTTCAGTATAAATAAGTATTTATCAATTAGTACATATTGATTAACCTAAAAATAAGATAAATATTTTAAATTTTTGGATTAATTGTTATTATCTAATTTCATGAACTGGCTTGTCGGTCGGTTCATCGAATCGGGTTGTCGGTCGGTTTCGAAGCCGGTTCAGAGCCTAATCTTTCTCCTCGTTCATAGATTCTTGAAGTCATTTTTACAGTTCACCGTTTCTCTGTTTGAAATATACACCATCCGCGGTCTTAAAAACCCCTTTTCAGCTTATTTTCTGACTTTTTGTATTATTATGAGTTATAGTAAGAAATTAAGCCGGACAAATAAAAAATTAACTGAAAAATACTAAAACAAACACCCTTTAAAATAAAAATAAGCCAGCAAACACCCCCTACCACTATCGACGACACTCGACAGAAGCCCTAGACAAGCCTCAGTGATTTCCCTCCAAATCGCCGGTAAAGATGGCCTCTACCGCCGCCGCTGCCGCCACGGGTGCTCTTAAAAAATCTCTGATCACATTTCAGTCTCGATCTTCACTTACTTATTCCCTTATTTCAGCAAATCTTTCATTCTCCGGCGGCTTAAGACTCCCGAAGCTAACCATCGAAGTCACAGACAAAGCTAGGCGCGGCGGCGGCTGTGTCGGAGCCAGAATGGCGGATTCAGCGGCAGGAAGCTACGCAACTGCTCTGGCGGAAGTCGCTAGCTCAAACGGAACCCTAGAGGTAACAGCCGCCGACGTCGAGAAAGTAGACAAACTCTTCTCCGACAAATCCGTTTTCAATTTCTTCGTCAGTCCAATCGTAAGCCTAGATCAGAAACGAGAGTTGATTGACGATATAACATCGTCGGGGAGCCTCCAACTACACGTTTGTAACTTCCTCAACATCTTGATTGAAAGCAAACGGATCGATCTGATTAAAGAGATAGTGAACGAATTTGAGATTGTTTACAACAAATTGACGGAAACGGAAATGGCGATCGTGACTTCCGTAGTGCCGCTGGAGAGGCAACATTTGGCGCAAATCGCTAAGCAAGTACAGAGACTCACCGGAGCAAGAAACGTGAGGATTAAAACGGCGATTGATCAATCGTTGGTTGCTGGATTCACGATCAGATATGGTAATGCGCAATCAAAGTTGATTGATATGAGTGTGAAGAAGCAATTGGAAGAAATTGCTGCACAGCTTGAGATCGGAGGTATTTCAATTCCCGTATGATTAAGTTCTTGGCTTCTGTTACTAATTATGTTGATTATCTATGAGAATTGGATTTACATCAATTTTTGCTACTTGCTTCTCTCAAACTAGATTCTGTTTCAATCTTGAAATGTTGGTTTGGTCTACTTGTCATTGCCTGAATTATGATTCTTGATCAATTATGAAGTCAGAATATGTTTGGTACAATCTTCCACAATTGACAAAGGAATTGAGGGAAGACTCAAGCTAGCTAAGGAACCTCATCATTTAGAAAAGAAAAATAAAAGGAATCTCTCTCCCAGTGTGTGTGTGTTTAAATAACCCGCTTACCAACTCTAAAAAGATCATCATTTCTATGAACTTGCATCACTAATGTTCATTCTTGTTTCATCACCTTTACTCCTAATTCTATGGTTTTGCAAGACCTTAGCACGGGACAAATCACAAATGAACGGCAAAGGGCATGAGTGACACAATTCAGCCTTTGGTAGCTTAGTACCATGCATCCTCATTATCTTCATCATCTCTATCGTCATCCTTCATCTCTCTCAAACTTACAAAAGTTAGCACCTAGTTTGTCATCCGTGTCATATTTTGATTGTAAATCTTGTTGACTAAGAATAAATTTGCAAGGTTTCTTTCATGTCAAAAAAGAGTCAAGTCTATTTTTTTACTTGGATGCTGGTGTGTAAAGCTCAATTTAAGTGTTAGTATTCATTATTTCGATACGTTCATAGCTAATTTCATTTTCTCTACAAAATGTTGTCACTTAGCGTGAGTTGTTCTTCCACACGTGGATGATTTTGAATTATCGCATACCCATATTATGATATATGCTCCCTTGTATTCCACGACTAGGTATACCATCAGAGCGGTAACATAGGGGTTCCATCTAGGGCTGTCGATGGGTCGAGTCATGATCCAGATCCGATCTGATGTGCTTCATTTAAATGATCCAACAGGTCAAAAATCCTATCCATCGACCCAATAAGAAATCCAATAGTCCAGTCCAATTAAGTAGATCACTATATGGGTCGATCCATTTAAAATTCTATTTTAACATTACAATTTTTTTTTAAAAACTTTACTAGGTATTATATATTAATACTTATACCTGGTAACTATTAACTATATATATGTACGTGACCTAATTTTAAACAAAGACTTCAAAGTCATCTACCATAACTCCTGGCTATTGTCGACTGAAACCACCGCAACTCCAGCCTCAACGCCTCCACAAACCAGCTGCTCCACGTCTCCACCCACCAGCGTCACCACCAGCTCCTTCGACCTCTCACTCCTGTGATATTCTACCAGCCCACACACTCTACAGACTCTAGACAACATCGAGTGACCATTCTTGTTCAATCTTCTCATTTAGTCTCAGTCTCATCTGCATTATTGTTCACTCTTCTCATTTTGAAATCTATAAATGGGTATTCTATAATGAGTAATTTCGGTAGTTACTCTTAGACTATATTTGATCTTGTAATGGGTAATAGTACAATAACAAACCAAATCACTTGAATCTCATTACCGTTCTCGTTCACTCATTTAAGTTGGTGTTTAGATTTTGAAATGGATACTGTTAGACTACATTTGCATCTTTGGGAACATCAGTAGGGTCGGTTTGAGTTTGTCTCACTAATCGACTAAATGCCTAAATGGAGTCTTTTTATTTAACTTTTGTATTTTGAGACTTAAACACATTCTTTCTTCAACTTCATTGTGACAGATTGTTAGAATGACATTTTTTATATGTATTTTGCAGATTGAAATTAAATGGTTAGTATTTCAACTACACATGATGATGAGGGGTTTGAAGAAGTTGATTCTGTGTCACAAAAAAATTGAACATCCTCAGTTTGGAATTCTTTTAAAAAAATCAAAAAACCAAATCGGGAAATGGTTGCTATTTGTAACCATTGATGTGCAAACCTTGTTGGAGATGGTGGAACTACTCAATTGAGGAACCATCTTAAAATAAAACACCGAGGACTAATTGCTGATGCGGAATCAAGTTCGGGTGTTTTAACTTACAAATTCAACCAAGAAAGAAGTAGAAAGGATTTTGCAACTATGATTATCAAACATAACTATCCCTTATCTATTGTTGATCATCATTGGTTTAAAGTTTTACGCTCATGATTTGAACCCGGATTTCAATATCATTTCTAGAAATACAATGAGATCCGATATCATAAGAATTCATAAGGAATAGAAGGAGAAGATGTATGCATTTTTGGAGAACCCTCCTTGCAAGGTAATCGTCACGACCAATATGTGGACTTCGGATCATCAAAATCTTGTATACACATGTTTGACTGCTCACTGTATTGATGATTATTGGGAGTCAAAAAGGAAAATTCATGCATTTAGACATATAAAATATCTCCATGATGGTCAAAGTTTGTTCAACTTTATACGAGATTTGATTTTAGAGTAGAACATTGATAAGAAACTCTTTGCAATGGTAGTTGACAATGTATCTTTAAATGATATCATGATTAGATTGTTGAAGACTTGGCTTGGGGAACCGTCATGACTAAGTTTAGACGAAAACTTATTTCATGTACGGTAGTGCTCATATTCTAATCTTAGTTGTACAAGATCGTCTAAAAGTAATTTAAGGACGTGATGAAAAGACTAGACAAACTGTAAGATACTTAAAGAGTTTGACATATGCAAAACCAAAGTTTGACACTGTAGTCAGTCAAGTGAGATCAAAGGATACAAAGAAATTACCGGCTCATGTTCCCAACGAATAGGATTTTACCTACATAATGCTTGAGGTTGCAATATCTATGAGAGAAGCACTTGAGTGATTAAATAAACTTGGGAGGCTCTACTAGTTTAATCCTACTCATGAAGAATGAGAAGTTGCAATTACTATAAAAGAATGTTTGAAAGTATTTTATGATGCAACAAATCATTTCTAGTGGGAGCAACTTTCCTTCTTCAAATGTTTTCTTCGATGATGTTTGTGATTTGCAACTTAGACTTTGTGAATGGAAGAAAGTGCGATTAAATATATGAGGGCATTCGCTAAGCCTATGAAAGTGAAATTTGTGAAGTATTGGGGGGAGTCCTGTTTGGTTTTAGCAAGTGGTGTTATTTTTATCCTCGATTCAAACTAAAGATGGTGACATATTACTACGGGAAAATATATGGGAATCAAGCGGAGGCTTATGTGACATGGGTTAGAAAAGCCTTTCACGATTTATTTCAAAGAATATAACAATGCTAGCGGGGTGATTCAAACCCATCGGAGTCGTGGTAATGTTAGCTAATTTCACGATAGATTTAGTGGATTTGATCAATGGTGTGAGCTAGATGAACCTCATGTTGAGAAGTAAGAATCTTAGGCCATGTTTACTTAAAAGAAACATTGTTTCCTCAAGAAGCCGATTTTTCTTTATCACAATGGTGGAAGGTAAACGTAGCAACTATCCGGTGCTAGCAAAAGTAGTGAGGGATGTTTTGGCAGTTCCAGCAACAACTGTTACGTTTGAGTCTACTTTTAGCGTTGGAGGAAGGAAGATTGACGAGACGCGTTCATCAATGCTTCTGGAGCTTGTTGAAGCATTGGTTACAACAGCGTATTGGATAGAAGAGATATAGTGATTTATGTATTAAACATATTGTGTTTAGTATTAGAATACTGATCCTTAAATACATTACACCATTATTCAGCATTTTGGGGTTTAATGCTTCCGGTTGAAAATTATGTAAGAAATGCTCTTACTTCATTTTACATTCTAAAAGAATAGCAGTTTCCGCTGATTACATATTTCTTGGTCAAAATGCAGACATCTAAAGGACAACAACTTGTCTGGTTCTTTACCACCTTACTTTGGTAGTTTGCCAAACTTGAAAGAACTGTATGTGGTGATTTTTCACATTATAACTTTTAATATTTTTTATTACATGGTTAAATTGTAATATCATATATGTAACGTGTGGTGTTTCAAATTGAATTTCATGCAGCTATATACAGAACAACTCACTGACTGGCGACATCCTTCCAGCACTGCTAACCGGAATAATAATCTTTAAGTAAGTGGTTTTTCTCCCTCAAATTCAAGCAAGTGAAACATTTCATTGCATAATTTATGTACCTATTAAAGGTGGCAAAATACGATGGTCGAGTGGTTTGGGTAATGGGTCAAAACTTAGTATGAGAAAAACATGAGTAAAATGGGTCTGCTGTATAATTCAAGAGAACATATAAACTTCCATAAGGTTTTCTACTGCAGCTATGAAGGGTATCTAGTGATTCCAATATATTATTATTTGCAACAATAAGTAACTTGAAGTACTTAATAGGTTGCTCTACTGTCAAGAATTCATCATAGAAATCTAGTGCCTTTGAATCTTGGATAGGTTACTGTGAAGAACATCTTTGAATGCTTGTTTATGAGTACATGGACAATGGAACCTTGAGAGATCACATAAGGACAAACCTATTACTCATTGATAACTACTAATTAAATTTTTAATTGAATAAATACTTAACAACTGTATACGATTGTTTTGCAGGAATGCAAAGGGAGATCTTTAACTTGGTGACAGATTCAATGTTAATTTTTGAATGTTTAAAACCTATATAATATACATTTAAAAGTAGGTTAGTCCATTGTGACATTATTGTCTTTATTATTGTGATCTTAGTAAGTTTCTAATTCATTTGTTGTTTGTAATTGTTTTGGAAGTTTGGTTGCTTATCTTCAAGATACTTTTACCTGTACATCGAAGAGACTGAAAAAAAAAATTCAAAAACAAGATTGCCTTTTGGATTGCACAACCACAATGTTTACTTGAATAACTAATCCCTTTTTCTTACATATTGACAAATTCAATTACGGATAAGTGCTTCTTGAATTGGCCGGTTTCTAATTACTTGAATCTTTATCTGTTTATATGCTTTAGATCAAATTCAATTACTAAATCATATTAGCTAATTTATTAATATTACATCCTACTATAATATATTTTTATGCATGACAGCTAAAGCATGAATAGGTGAGGTGGGGGTGAGGGAATATTTGATATGTTATCATATAAAGAATAGTAAATAAGTAATATTAAAAATATAATATTAAATGGTCGCTTCGGATCAAGATTTATTAGTAACGAATCTGATACAAATCCAATTTAATGGATATCTAGTTAACGGATCATATTCTAATGTAATTATATAGGTCTACAAGTCGGGTTAGATTTTTAAGAGACTTGGTCTGATCCGGCCCATTAACAACCGTAGTTCCATTTAGATGTGCACAAAAAATCCGAATATCCGATTTATACGAAAAAATATCCGAAACCGGATTTTGTCAAAACCGGTTTTTTTATAACCGGACCGGTTTTTTTATAACCGGATATTATAACCGGTTAGGGGAGAAAAAGGGTGACCGGTTTTTTTACCGGATAAAAAACCGGTTATAAAAAAACCGGTTTTATCCGGTTTTTTATCTGATCCGGGAGCTGTTAAAAAATATAGCCGTTGGTGAGGTTTTTTGACCTTTTTTTACAATTTTGTCACCCAAAAATCTTATATATAGTGTGGATATGTTATGGGTTGAATCCCACTTGAAGTCTTTCATATTCTCTCAAAGTTTTATACTTTTTATCACCAAAAATCACTTTTTTTAGATTTATTTCATGGCGGGTGCCGGTGGTAGTAGTAGCATGCCGAATACGGGAGCATCTTCCGTAGGAGGAAACCCCGATGTGGTGAGGATTCTCGAGCATAATAGAAATAAATAAATTTGGGAACATTTCGACTTGTGCGAGATGTCCAACGGTTCAAAAAGGGTTCGGTGCAAACTTTGGATATTATTAATTAGGAAGTTTGTAATTTTATTATTGTACTTTTTAAGTATTTAAATTAATCAAAATTTGAGTTTTCTTTCACATGTATGTTTTTTTTATAGTATATATTATAGGAAATGTATTTAAAAAAAACAAAAAAAAAATAGTGGGCTACATAAAAAATACGCAGACCGGATTTTTTGCCCCGAATAAAAACCGGGTTTTATAAAAACCGGTTATAGTATAAACCGAAACCGGATAAAATAGTATCGGAATTCGATATCAAAACCGGTTAATACTAAACCGGTTTTTTTCGTAACCGGTTTTTTTTTGTCCGAAAAATCCGATCCGGTTTTTACTATAACCGGATATAGTAAAAACCGGTATATGTGCATGTCTAGTTCCATTTCCTTTAGGTAAGTGGTACTATTAACATGTTTAATCTGTTTGATGTTTCAATCTACGTAGGACTTGTAATGAAGTTTAATCTAGTAAAAAAAACATGAACTTTAACAATATTTTGTTGAGCAATTGTCCTTTTCTAGTTTCGATTTCAAATCAATTTCCTTAACATGATTGTTCGGTTACATTGTTTTGATCGAAGATGATGTAATTTGTCGTCTTAAGTGTTACACCCATAAATTTGAAACAATTTTACATTTATATTCACAAAAGACAACTTTAACAATTCCAACCATCTTCTAATGTTATTTACAAAACTTAATAAAAAAATGAATATATTATTTATAAACATCATTTAATTAGGAGGGTCTTCCTCTCTCATACTATCACACCTACTATGTTTCAGTGGTAAATCTAGGTAGTAAATGTAATAGGGTCCAATATAAATTACGTTTCAAGATTAGTAGGTTGAAAGGATAGATAACGCGTTAAAAATATTACGGGTCGGAGCAGTGATAATATAATATGAATCAAAAACATTATAAATAACTACAAAAATCTAAACATATATTCAAAGCAAATAGCATAAATTAAGTTCTTACACTTGTAGGAGTTATTAGTTATTGTCTTTACACACCCAACGTTTATTGGAGATTTTTCACATTTTAGGTGATTTTTCACATATCTTGTGAAAGAAACATACACTTCCAAACACCTTTTTACACACCCAACGTTTGTTGGAGATTTTTCTGCAAGAGATTTCTAAATAAGTAAAAAAAAAAAGAAGAAAAAAAAAAACATAACGAAAAAAGAATACAAGGACGCTTGTAGAAAAAACAAACATTTTACCTTAAAAAACAGGTAGAGGTTCAGCCGAATATGTTAAAAACAGGTAAAGGAATGACTCATTATAATATTAATTTTGTTAGAAAACTAAATATTAAAGTTTTATATAAAGTTTACGAGTAGTGGTTGAGAGTTATCACTAGCTAGTATTTCATACACATATTTAATAAGATAAAAAAACAAATGCTTAAATAAAGATCACTTACAATTTCATATAACACAATATAACACAATATAATTTATATTTTTTTTTAGTTTCTACAAGTTTTATCTTAAAGATAAATAAAAAATTAAATGAAATGAAATGAATTAGTCTAGTTTTTTATGATTATTATTTATCTATACTATATTATAAAGTATTTAACTTTTTTTTAAAACTTTTTAAAACTTTTTTTAATTACTTAAACTAATTTATGACGATTCATGTTGCTAAAAGGAATCATTAAACATGATAACAACAATTTAATTAATCTAATTTTGGTTAAACCACTTATATTAATATAATTTTTATGATTAGATTATCTTCTTCTTTAATTATTTAAAATTAATAGTATATATTTTTATTTTATTGTTTTTGAAAAACTATTTTAATAAATAATAATTAATCGGGAAATAAAGAAAACAAGAAAAAGAGAAAAAATTGATATGTTCTCGTTTCATTTCCTCATACCATATTCTACGAATATCATATCCAAATTCTTGAATTGAACATTTTATCGAACACAAACAATTATTTTTATTGTAACATTACACGAGTACCATACTATTTTTAAAAAAGGGATAATTTCGTTTATATCCTTGCAAACTTCGCTTATTACGTATATATCCTTGTAAACTTTGAAACTCCGTATATATCCTTACAAAACTTACACAATTACATATATACCCAAACACTTAAATTTAATATAATTAATCTTTTTAAAAACTAAAAATCATTATCTTAATTTGATTTGTTACTAAAATTACTAAAATACCCATTTAATTTCCCTCTCTTAAATCAAGATACCTGGTCTCCTTCCTTGATTCAAGGGGTTATCGAGAACTGCCTCCTTCCTCTTCGTATATCGCATGGAAGAAATAAGTGCAGCATGTTACTTGATTTCCAACAGGTTACTTGATCATATAATTGCAACGTGTTGCTTACTTGCTTGACCAAAGAATTCCCCAAACTAGCTTTGAAACTAACAAACTATGACCAGAGAGTAGTAGAAAGTTGTCCTTTGAATTAAAGCATGTTACTTGATCTGATAATAACCAACATCTATTAATTATAAGGTTTGCAATTTAGATTATATGAAAGTGTTATTAACTCATACCATTAGACCAAGAGCTTTGAGTTTAGCGTCAGCCTTGGGTAATTTCATTTTGTTTTTCCACAATAGCTTTTGGACTTCTTTCTTCAACCCATTTACTTCAGAGTTCTTAACGGCATTTGGAGTTGCAGTAGTACCATAATTTCTATGTGTGCCTAAATATCTACAAGCCAATCCATAGGGGCATGGAGCTTCATCACTGTAAAAGGGGCAGTTGCCCTCTAAATCAGCAGGTTTCTACATTTCAATGAAACCATATAAATCCATACATGATTTGCAATTACACCATAACCAAATCCAAATCAAACCATGTAAGACATCATACCCATTCGAATCGCACAGATTGCAATCGGCCATCATATGTTCGAAATTAGGGTTCTCAACCTTTTCAAAATTAAATGAATTCCTGAAACTAACCTTGTCATTGATCAAGTTCCGTTGTTCCTGTAATCAATCGAGTGCCGTATTCAAACTTGAAGCAAAGAATGAAGCTCTGTTCGATCGATCACTTAATCGACCCAAATCCTCTAATCGATCGAGTGAATCCTTGAAGCAATGAATCGTTCGTGGTGAAGGCAAACATTGATGAAGGCAACCGATGGTGAAGGCTCACGATGGTGAAGGCTGAAGGCAGTCGATGGTGAAGAGTCATGATGGTGAAGGCTGAAGCTCTGTACACGATGGTGAATTAAAGAACGAATGCTGTGTATTGTGTTTTGATTTAACAAAGGGGTAATTTTGTAATAAATGCATTTATTATTTTTTTAATATAAATAAATCAATTTAAAATAATGATTTTTAGTTTTTAAAAAAGATTAATTATATTAAATTTAAGTGTTTGGGTATATATGTAATTGTGTAGATTTTGTAAGAATATATACGTAGTTTCAAAGTTTACAAGGATATATACGTAATAAGCGAAGTTTGCAAGGATATAAACGAAATTATCCCTTTAAAAAATAGTTAGAAAAATATAAAAAACAAAATTCGCGTCGGCTGTTTTTTGCTTTGAGTTTGATGTTGAAAAATCTCAAATAAAAAGCCCCAAATATCGTCAAACATTCGTGATCGGAATCTGCCCGGAAGCGACGAATTCTTCCATCTTAAGTAAGCAAATCAAATTCCACGTAATCTGATGCTGTATATCTATATATAAACGCGTACGATTCGTTTATAGTGGATTAGGTGTGTGTGTGTGTGTGTAACACATAGTATTAATAACCCATATCTGTAAATTGATCGTGTGTTCTTCGATAATCCATTTTTATCTGTTTAGGTTCTTAATCAGTCGATCCACTGGACACATATATATCTCTTAGTAGAAGATCAAGCTTTATTAGGGAATTCAATATGTCGATGCTTGATTCTTTCTTCAGCAAGGGGGCATTCAAGGGTTCTAAATGGTACTTAATTTCTCTCGAATTCTCTTGAGATTTTCTCTCTTTTCTATGTTTCCCTTGCAATTAGTAATTGTTTTCATCTTACTATCTATTATTGCTATTGATTGCTAATTTTGTTGTCGTACTGAAATCAAAGTATAGTCCTGATTAACATGATCTAGAAGTTCAAGTATCGATTTTAATCTTTTATGGATGAGAACATCACTTTTCTATTTAATTTTAGGTTTTAGTCTTTGTTTATATTTAAGTAATTTGGATGCTAATTGTTGAAAACAGTAAAACACTTCTGAAATTAACAATTCCGCGCATAAAACTGCTGAGAAACCGTAGAGAGATTCATATAAAGCAGATGCGTCGCGACATTGCCAAACTTCTCGAGACTGGTCAAGAAGCCACTGCCCGAATTCGGGTATAATCATTTTGTTTGTTTGTATTGATCTATAATTTCTGTTCATGTCATTGTTTTCATAAGAAAAGGAGCATAACATTCTCGTTGTCCTTTGGTAATGTAACTTATATAGGTGGAGCATATAATAAGGGAAGAAAAGATGATGGCAGCTCAAGAAATCATCGAGTTATTTTGTGAGCTTGTGGTTGTTCGTCTTCCTATTATCGAAGCTCAAAGGTTCATTTTTTAAACTTGTCAAGTTGTCATTGTTCAGTCCAGGTTTTTGCTCTTATTTAGTATAATCAAGTCACTGGATATTTTTAGCAAGAGCAGAAATACAACATTGTTCTTTGAGTATTAGAGATATCTGAGGTGAATGTAATTAATATAATTTAGAAAACCATATCTCTAAGCAAGAGTATATAGTGTTCAAATTTCAACCAGCTTAGATATAAGGCTAATTGGCTAAATCAGGTTATAATGCTCTGAAGAGGGGAATTGGATGCTGAATAAGGTTACAAATTTTAATTGGTTTATTAATCTTGCATAGTGTCTCTCTTTAGTTGTTATATTGCAAAAAAGATTGTGTAAGATTGGGTTAGAGGAAAAGTGGTTTCTTTTAACATCATCTATTTGGAAACTCACAATATTACAAATTCAACAAAATTTCATTGCAATTATCAATGACAAATGGATATTTGGTAATAATAATCATAAACACTAGAGGAAGTTCAATTAATTTGACTCCATGGCTCATATTGACAACTAATTTTGTCAAATTTTCTTTACGATGCTTCATTTTAAGATTTAAAAATCAATGCACATTCTGCAATGAGGATTATCTTCTTTAAAAGGAGTTTTCCTGGTTAGGGCTTCTCCCGGGGGCCCCGAGCCTTTGGCTTAGATGTGCGTGGTTTAACCGGTTTTACCCGTCACCCTTTCCTAAGTATCCCCCTGGTCATCCCTACCACTAGGCCATCAGGAGATGGTTACATTCTGCAATCTGCATATACTATATACTTTATAAATCTCTATTAGGAAATTAACTAATTTATATCGTTAAGCAGGGAATGCCCTCTTGATTTGAAGGAGGCGATTTCAAGTCTGTGTTTTGCTGCACCAAGATGTGCTGATCTTCCTGAGCTAATTCAAGTTCAGATGGCTTTCGCTGCAAAATATGGCAAAGAATTTGTAGCCGCTGCAACAGAACTCATGCCAGAATGTGGTGTTAATCGGCAGGTTATTGATAAATTCTACGTTTTTCATTTTTAATATTAATAACACTCATTCATCAAAAAAACAGAAAAAAAGAAACGTATTTCACTATTAGTCAAATATCTGAAGCAAGCTCAAAATGTAATTGTCCTTGATATTGGGTATCGGGTATTTTATGATTGATCATGGTGGTTAATTACTTGCTTACCCTTTCTCTTCTTTGATTTTTACAGTTGATTGAACACCTATCTGTTCGTGCTCCTGCTCCTGATGTAAAACTTAATCTGTTAAAGGAAATTGCTGAGGAGCATGAACTTGATTGGGATCCTACTGCATCCGAAACTGAATTGCTAAAGCCGCATGAAGATTTGCTGGTCAGCAATATTCCTTTTTAGTTTTGTTCAATAATCATTTAGAGGTCTATCTTAATTCTATTTACAAAAAGAAAAACTGTAAACATTGAGAAGTTCGTGTTTACAAAATTTAAAATCATATTTCTGCCTTTCAAAAAAAATCTATTTACAAAATTGGGAAAATGATATTGACAGATTTGACAAAATCGTTTCATGCATTCAACTAGGGTTGGCAAAATGAGTGGTCGAGCGGGTCGGGTAACGGCTCAAAACGGGTAGCTTTTAGTGTAGTAGGTTAAAGTGGATCGCGTCAGGCCAACCCACAAACAATTTTTTACCTTTGTTTAAAGAGTTCTATAAATAGTTAATGGGTTAAATACGATTAGATTTGTTAATTATAATAATTTAGTAGTAATCCAACTTCTTTTAGTAAGGCCATTTAGTAAGTTTTATGCATGACATTTAGATACACTTCGGATGACTTTTGACCCTTTTATTTTTTCAATAAAAAGCATTTATCATATACTGTTTGACCCGTTAGATAAAAACATAACCTAAATCGATCCATTTGTATGGAAATGGCCAAGTGGGTAGAAAGTGCTACATATAATATAAACTATGATACTTTTACTTCACACTGATTCTTGATTCTATTCACAAAAAGATAATTACGCCCAACAAATTTTCCATTTCTTGCAGAATGGCCCCTCAAGAATTGTTAGTACAGAATTACCTCTTCCGGAAGAAAAACACGAGGAACCAGTACAAACATCTGAGGAAAAAACCCACAATGAACAATACACCCATAACGAACAGTCAGATTCTGATTCAGATTTCGATTTGCTCGATCTCCCCGAGGTTCCAAATTCATCTGTACAGCCTACTGCTGCTTCAGAACCCGTTTCCAGACCAGAAATGCTTCCGTTCCCTCCCTCTGCCTTATCTGATATCAACAATGAACCAGAAAATATATTTGAAAGTTCAGCACTGAATGAAAAGACTGAAGATAAACAGTTTTTGCCATTCATAACTCCACCATCAGATATCAAAGAAAGCAGCCCGTCTCCCCAAAACAAAACTGCTGTCAATGATGATTTGCTGAGAAAGAAAGATAGCCCGCTTGTTCGAACCAGAACTGGTATTAAAGATGATCTGCAAGATGTATTAATGGCTGCACAAGCGGCGGCAGAAAGTGCCGAGCGGGCAGCAGCGGCAGCTCGGGCAGCTGCAAGCCTTGCCCAGGTAAGAATCAGTGAACTTGTTAATAGACAAAATGAATACGAGTCTACTGATAACCCATTTTCTGGAGAACCCGAAAAATCAAATGTTGACCATCAAGGCTCGGTTCTAAGTTCTTTGAGTCCTTCACAGTCGTTGACTTCGCATCAGCCACAGAGGTTGCCATCAATGGAGGATGGTTTTATGTCGTATCCGAATTTGTTTAATTCACGGAGTCCAGGTGACTTGTCTCGGAATCAATCTTTCGCTGATAATCCACGTTCTGGTGATGAACATTGAGTCGGTATATGTTTTTATATGTGTTCTCTTTCGGGTTTGTGTTTGATCTTATTATGTGTTGAGAAGATTAGTATTGTATGAAAACGCTTGTTGAATACTTGAATGAATCTTATATACATAGGGCACTTAGCTGTATAAGGATTTTGGTAGTCGTGATTAGGCAACTCTGTTACATTGGCACGATGGACTCATGACTAATTCACTGATCAGTGATCATCTGTCTATAGGACTATAAACGAACTGTCCTACAAACGAACTGAACAAACATGAATGAGGTATGTTCGTATTTGTTTATTTAATTTGAGTCGAACAAATAAACAAATGGATTTTGTGTTTTCGTTATCAGTTAAAATAATAAACCAACACAAACGAATCTCTGTGTTCGCTTGGTAATTTTGTCCGTATAGATTTCTGTTTGTTTAATTAACTGATTAACGAACATAAAACATATCCTTAATATATATTATAAGATCTTTAATTTTTAGCTTTAATCTTCAATCTTCAATATATATATATATATATATATATATATATATATATATATATATATATATATATATATATATATATATATATATATATATATATATATATATATATAGGGTCAGGATCCTGTAAAAAGAGAATTAAGATACAAAGAGTAAGAAGAAATCTTAGTCATTAGATTTTTATAACCGCCTCCTAAAAATATGGCTTTTTTCTTTTTTTATTAATTATTAAAAATAGCCCTTAAGGGTAAAATTGACAATTTCAGTTTTATAATTTCAGATTTGCTCCTAAATAATATGACTTTTTTCCAGAATTTTTTTTGATGTACGGATTAAAAAAGGGATGCACAAAAAACATATTCATCCAGTATTGATACAAAGCTGATACATGGAGATTAAAATACATAGACTCGTAATTTCAACAGATTCATCCAGTATTGATGCAAGATCTAGTAAATTCATCAGAAGATACAAAAAATGAATTGAAGCACAATCTCATATATTTACCAAATAAATATATAAAAAGTCTGATGCACAATACCAAAACTTTGAATTAAAAGTAATGATACAATTTTCTCAACATACCAAAGCCTAAAACGATGCATCACTATCGGAATAAAAAACAACTACATACGATGGATTGGATCTGATGAACGACGTCGGCATACTCTGTGTAAATCTGATTCACAGTAGGCAAATGCATAGATGGGCGGCGGCGGCCTAATCTGTGCATCAAGCGTAAGATATGGAGGGATGGTGGTGAAGCCCTAATCTGTGCGGTGGCTGCGACCTCTAATCTGTGGTGGCACTTATCAAACACTGATCGTAAACCTAGATCCCGTCACCTCTATTGAGAAACCCTAGTTCAAGTGCCACCGTGAATCAATTTGATTGCCATCGTACATGAAATCGCCGTAAATTAATTCGCCATCGTGAATTAATTTAATTGCCACCTGCATGAATTCAAATTGCTTTTGCCACCGTGAATTAATTCCTTGCCACCATGAATCAATTTAATTGCCGCTTACATGAATTCAAATTGTTTTAGAATTTTGCGGCGTATATGTTATACACGATTTGGCAGTTACAAATCACTATTATTTAGGAAGACAAAAGGAAATTTTTAAAAAATAAAAACAAAAAGTCGAATATACCCTTCAGCAAAGAAAGACACGTGTCATCCCTATATTTCTTCTTACATTTAGTACCTTAACTTTATTTTTACTTGAACTCAATTATATATATATATATATATATAAATTGGATCAATAAAGAACCATGTGTTAAACAAAGAACCTAAAGAACCAATCTGGACCTTTAGATCATCAAAATCAATGGATGAGATTGATTGGTGGCAAAACTGTAATTATTATGTATTAATTAAGGAAGAAAAGGGTAAACATGGAAAATCCCCCCCCCCCCCTCCCCCAACAAACTCGATTTTTTTATAAAAAAAAACCCCAAAATTATTAAATTGTCATAACTTTTTAAGTTTTGTGAATTTGAACAAAAAAATTATACCAATCTTTTAGTTTTTTAATCCTCTTTCAAACAAGATCACTCTTCCCATATTTTTCTAAAATTTTTTTAACATGAAAATTTTGTTTGCATTTAGGCAGCATGTACGTTTTCGTTTTTTGCATTTTGTATTTAGGTTTCAATGAACACAGCTCAAAATGCAAACTACGGATTTTGCATTTAGGCTTGAATGAACCCAGCTCAAAATGCAAACAACGGAGTTTGCATTTAGGCTTGAATTGCCCAGCTCAAAATGCAAACTACGGATTTTGCATTTAGGCTTGAATTACCCAGCTCAAAATGCAAACTACGGATTTTGCATTTAGGCTTGAATTACCGAGTTCAAAATGCAAACTACGGATTTTGCATTTAGGCTTGAATTACCCAGCTCAAAATGCAAACTACAGATTTTGCATTTTGGGCTTGAATGAACCCAGCTCAAAATGCAAACTTCAGATTTTGCATTTTGAGTTTGAATGAACCCAACTCAAAATGCAAACTTTGCATTTCAAAAAAAAAAAAATTTTCAGAAATATATCAAGTCCGGTCTTGTTTGAAAGAGGACGAAAAACTAAATCTAACGGTATAATTTTTATGTTAAAATTGTTAAGAACGAACGAGTTATGATTATTTAAAGTAAATGGGGTTTTTTTTTAAGTTTGTTGTGGGTTTTGGTTGTGGGTGCTGTAGGCGCCGATTGTTTTTTTTTTTTTAATTTCCTTTTTTGCCCTAAACAATGTGTCACATGTCATTACCAGGGAGGTTCTTTAGGTTCTTTGTTTAAGGGAGGTTCTTTGTTTAACCACACCATATATATATATATATATATATATATAAAGAATAAGACTATGATGTCATCATTCTATTTTTAGTTTTTTTATTCAATTATATCTCTTTATTTTTTCCAATGTCTTTAGAATGAGTTATTTTTGCGTCAAGAACTTTAAGCCTCGTATATTGTTCAAGATTTTTAATTTTAGTTGATTTTATTCGTTAAGAATAAAAACATTTCAACAAATATTATATTCAAATCATTTAATATATACATTTTTTCGTGGTTATTTATGTAAACATGTAAACCAATTTGATTAAATTAATACATAAAAATTTTATCCAAAATCTAGATTGTGATTTTATTGTGGGAATCATTTTGAAAATGGCGTGGTAACATATCACTTCAAGTATCTTCTTTCTTTCTATCGTGATTTATTATTTTATTTGTGATTCTAATTATATATGGGGTATTTGTTATCGATATGTATTTGTACATTGTTTCATTATTAGTTTATACCTTTTTGCATGGGGTGTTAAACTCATATATGTAATAAGAAAAGCGGTTATAATGTAATCGATTCACTGTTACAATTTTTTTCCTTACTAATCATCCCTTTATTTCCTAAAATGACTAAGGGATGAGGCTATGATGCTATTATTCCACTTTTAAACTATTTTCTCAATAATCATCATCCTTTATTTTCTATAATGACTAATGAAAGTGTTAAGATGTCATCATTCTACTTTTAGATTCTCATTAATCATTTCCCTTTATTTCCTAAAATGACTAATGAATGTAGAGTTTTTTTCGTCAAAAACCTTAAGCTATTGTTTTTAGCTAGGCCTAGGCGTGGCTCTTAAGTAGAGACGGGTTATCGGATCTCATGTTATTCAAAAGCATTATTCAACGAAACATTAATTCGATTCAACTATTATCGTAAATTTATTGGGCAATTTTCACCAACAACTATCGGATTCCATGTCAATTCCTAATTCTTAATTCTACTAATGCTAGGACGTAAATTTGTGAATATCAATTTTCTTTCTTCTTCCGATCTTCATGAATATTTCTTTATTTGTTATTGATATATGGATTTATTATATGCTTAAGGTTTCATATCATGTTTAAAATTTACATTAACAATCCTTCATGTTTATACATGTATTAAGCTAGAATACTATAATGTATATCCGACATTATTAAATACAAATAAACAATTATATATAATATATATAAACGAACATAAATAAATAAACAAGATAATTATTCATCTTTGTTTGCTTAACTAAATGAATAATTTTTTTTTCTTTTTGTAAATTTACTAAGCGATCTTCACGCTAAATGTTCATGAACAGTTTGACGAACTTTCGTTTTGATTACAGTACAGACTATAAGACTTTATAAGATGTAAAATTATATCAAAGACGATATGGTCCTATGGATAATCAAGATACATATAACAGAACAGAACAAACTATAAGACATTAATTATAATTTTCCACTATAAAAGCAAAACAAATTTTTCTTTAAATTTTTCATGAAACAATTTTGCCGTACTTTTACTTGTCAATTTGAGCACACTGAGCAGGGGTGTAAAGGAGCCACGCTTGAGCCTCGCTCGTTTAACTTGAGAGAACTTGAGCTCAAGCTCATTTCGAGCTTGTATTTGAAGTTTGAGCTCTGCTCGGGGAATTTTCACATGCTTGAGCTCAACAATATTTATTATATATTTTATTAATAAATTATTTGTGTATATGTAGCTAATTTTTAAATATTTATATTATAATTATATATACAATAATATTTATAATTATTTATAATTTAAAATTTTATTATATTTTATGTGTGTGTATATATAGAGAACAAAGACTGATACAGAACCATCCTTGTATATAGAACTTGCAGAACCAATCTTAACCTTTAGATGTGGATGATAAATGATTAAGATTAAACTACATATTCGAATCATGTGTATCTTTTACTTACCTAAACTGCATATTCGGTAAGGCTAAATATTGCATCTGTACATAAGGGTAGTCTGTACCGAAGCTTACCCTATATATATATATATATATATATATATATATATATATATAAGGTAGGCTTCACATGAGAACTAGAAGAACCAATCTTAGCCCTTGATTTATATTAATCAATGGCTAAGATTTTTTGGCGGCTCATTAATGCTTCATTAATGACTCATTAATGGATCATTAATGACGCATTAATGAGGGTTGTTTCGGAAAAATCAAGTCTTGCAAATTAATGACGGCTCATCCGGACGCAATTAATGGTTGGGTAAATATATAAATTACCAAAATATATCTATTAACGAGTCATTAACGACGTTAAAAACAATTGTAGCAGTTCTCGTACGAAAAACAGTTTTATTTGAACTTTTGCATATATATATATATATATATATATATATATATATATATATATATATATATATATATATATATAGTGAGATATTCAAATGAGAATGCATATTTAGGTGAGAATAAGAGACTCGATATTGACCATCCATTTGATTGATCGGATGGTTTACAATTGACCCCTCATTTAATCCATAACCCAACCATGAATTGCAATGAGTGATTACGACCGTTAGATCTAATAGATCAGCATCTAATTGATGACAAAGATTTATTCTCTCATTCTCATAATAACCATCCCCTATATATGTTTGTATGTATGTATGTATGTATGTATGTATGTTTGTATATATGGAGAATTTCCTTTGAGAACCGTTCTTATTGTAACCATTTGTAACCACCATTAATCCCTATTAATAAGAGTATTTTAGTGTTTTTATATAATTTTCTAACCGTGAATTGTGTCCCGGTGGGTCTTTAGTAAATAGCGAAGCTTGATTTTTTTAAATACCCTCATTAATTCATCATTAATAAGTCAGTCATTAATGAGTCGTCAAAATAATTAGATATTGATTTATTTTAATCAATTATTGAGGTACCCGTAATAAGAATAATTCTCAAATGAACCATCGCACATGTGTGTGTGTATATATATATATATATATATATATATATATATATATATATATATATATATATATATATATGTTTTAAAAGTTAACAAGCTCGTTTAGGCTTGCGAGCCTAATTAAGCTAGCTCACTAACCAAAACTTGGCTCGTAATGAGCTTTCAGAGAATCGAGCTCAAATTGTTAATGAGTAGTTTGGCTTGTTTAAACTTAGTCAACTCCGAGTAAGAATTGATGGCTATCAATAACATTCTAGACTACTTTATAAAGAATAATGACATATTCTTTCTCTATGGTGTCTAGAGAAGAAATTAGCGTAGAGGTTACATAGACACGGTTAACTAGAATAATTCAAAGTAAAATCATTTATAAAGCTTAAGTACTTGTTTCATATGTATCAACAAAATATCATGGTATGTGACACCCATATGATATGTAACAAAAGTTGTATATATCACATTTTAACAGGTTATATAACTTCTTCAAATTTAGTCTTTAAATAAATCACTTAAAACTATAACGATTATTTTAAAGAGTTAAAAATAGAGACCTAATGAGGTCAACTTTCTTGAAAATATAGTACAAACCTTAATTATCATGTGAAAGAATTATTGAGCAATGAAAATTATTCATCCCTGTTAAAATAATGCAAGGAATATATAAATTTAAAATGGCAATATATTAAGCAATTATTAATTAATTGTTCTAACTAACTACGTACATTGTTTTAATTAATATGCCATAAAATAAGAAATTAATAAGTAAGATTAGATTCCATGCAAGACAAGTATAGAATCTTAGTTGGATGTGGATTATTTTAAAAGAGCCAACATAGATACATTAAACTATGTATTTTGGGCAGGTGTTAGCTAATATATTAAGAAAAGTTATAGCCACGAATTTTAGGTTGCGTTTGTTTCACGGAATTTAAAGGAATTGAATTGAATTCCCTAAAGATTGCAATTTCTTTATGAAGTACATGTATGTTTGGTTAGACGAAATAAAATGGACAAGATAATGAAATGAGTGATGAAATTGAATAATCTATTGCATTCCATTATCATGTTTGTTTTGCACACTGGATGAAATAAGACATTCAATTAAGTTATATATATATATATAAATTTTTTTATTGAAATTATTTTTACATACTACATTTTTAGAAAAAGACAGCATAAAAATTTTTTAAAAAAAATAGTTAAGAACATTATAGAAATTTTTTTTTATAAATTTTATAAATATCTAAAACTTTAAAAATTAGATTAATTAATAAATTCAATTCCATGATGGAATGAGGATAAAACATCTCTCTTATTAAATGAAATGAAGGAATCATATTAATTGTGTAATGGATCACTCCATTTCTATGTGATAAACAAATATGTTTTTTTTCATTACACAAAAATGAGCTATTCTATTCCTTCTCTCGATCAATCTTTCATACTAAACATTATTTAAATTCTTAAGGAATGATATTACTATTCATGTTTGTTTCGCAGAAAAGTAAATGGAATTGAATTCCCTTCAAATCCTATTTTGTGTTTATTTGTAAATGAATTAAAACTTTATATAATTATGTTTGTAAATACCCTACACCCACACCCAACCTCTCACCCACGGGTCACTGCCAACTCCCCCCCCCCCCAAAACCCAATCACCACACACACACACACACATTATATACACACAAACACGATCCTTTTTTCAAGAATAAAAGGAAATATATGCCACCGTCGCCACCGCCAACCACCACCCACTGCCACCGTCATCACGTCCACTGTCACCGCTTGTTACCGCTCCCACCACCAGCCGCCGCCACCCTTACAACCACTACCGTCACCGCCGCCGCCGACCACCACCCGCTACCACTCCCGCTACTACCGGCCGCCACCACCTACGTAGGGTGGGGGGTAGGGTAGGTGTGGGGTAGGGGTGGGTGTAGGGTAGGGGTGTAGGGTAGGTAGTATAGGGGTAAGGGATGGGGTGGGTAGGGTAGAGGTAGGGTGGGGTGGGGGTAGGGGTGTGTGGTAGTGGGAGGGGGTAGGGGTAGGTGTTGGGTAGGGGTAAGGGTAAGGGTAAGGGTAGGGTAAGGATGTGTGGTAGTGGGGTAGGGGTAGAGGTAGCGGTTGGGGTTGGCTAGGGTAGGGTTAGGGTAGAGGTGGGGGTTGATGGGTGGGGGTGGGGGTAGGGGTTGCGATGGGGTGGAGTTAGGAGTGGGGGTTTGATAGGGATAAAGTAGGGTAGGGACTCGTTTATTAGACGAGGTTCTATCTCGGATCGATTGCAAACTTGTTAAGACTCTACTTGTTTTAAGCTATTAAGAGTCTAACGTGGACATGAAGTCAAGATTTTAGAGTGTATTGAAGAAAATTGTTCGAAGGCATTGGGTACGTTCTTTTGTAGGCCATTTTCCATTGTATTTTTGCGTTAAATGAATGAATTAAAAAACATTATCAAGTTTTATTTTGTTCTTTTTTTATTGTCAAAATCACTATTTTAGTAAACACTTGCAGGTGATCAGGTCAACCCTCGCATAAAAAATATTAAAAAACGATTTAATGTCACGAAAAAAAGACAGCTATTGTTTTTATTTCTTTTTTAGATGTTCAACGCCAACAAACTAAGATACTAGTAATAATTGTTAATTAATATTTAATAGTCGCATTCAAACAAAAAAAGTAAATAAAGTCATCGATTGATGCCAAACAAGTTTACTCGAGCAAAAAAACATTGCTTTTTAAGAAGATAATTAGATTATATAATATAAAAAAACTATTTGATTCCAGAAACATGATAAGTAAGGGTGACACATATTTAGGACTAAAAGTGTAATTGAGCTGAATTGAGTTAATACGATATTAAACTCGAACTCAACTTGATTAGAAAACTTGAAGTTTGATTCGGGTTCAAGCTCGAAACTTGAGTCGGCAATCAAACCAATTGCCAGAAGTAGTAAACTTAATGATAATATTATTTAATTTTAGTATTACTTGGCTCGACACTTTCGAGTTTGGTTTCTCTCAACATGAATAGAAATTATGGTTATTATGTAGATATACATATATTAAAAGCGGAAAATTTAAAATGACACAAGCACGATAACGCTTGCGAGCATCACAAGTTGGGTATTTTTATTACTCGGACTAGACCCGATAGCTAACTCAATTAGCTTGAGTTTGGCTCGATTATACTCATAGTATCATGACCAATATAGAGAAAGTAAATTGCATAACTTAGAGTTAGAGGCTGTTTGTTAAAACAGAATAATTAAGCATTGAATGATTCTGTAGGCTGAATAATTTAAAGACTCTGAATAAGACTACCTCTTAATATGACATGTTTGATAAAAAAAATTTAAATGAACAATCTGAATGATGCAAATAAGCATTTTAACCTTAATAGTGATATATTATATTATAAGATAAGATATGGTTGTTTAACAAGACAACATGTGAAAGAAAAAGTATTATCATAAATTACTTGGTGTTTAATGATTCAGAATGCATTTTAGGGTAGAATGATTCAGTGGCGTTCTTCTAGCTCATTCAACATAGTCTTCATTCAGAGACAACAATCAAACACACTAAATATTGGACAGTTCATCATTCAGCACTGAATGGTTCATTTGGCAACAAACAAACAACCCCTTAACCACATGTTTTTTTGTTTTGTTTTGAAAAGCAAGATAATTTTTTTATAACATACTAGCAAGTTGGTAGATGATATAATAAGTTAGAAATAACTACAAAAGATCACAACAACAATATAACTATTTATTTCTAAGTTTACAGGCATCTTTTCTATGTTTGAAACAAAAGAAAGATATAGCATATATTTGACACACACACACACACACACACACACATATATATATATATATATATATATATATATATATATATATATATATATATTTTTTTTTTTTTTTTTTTTTTTTTTTTGCAGGGTTCAAATGAGAACCTTAAATTAAATAAGAATGGGAGACTCAATTTCAGTCATCCAATTCCCCTTCTTTTAATGTCATTGTCCATCCATGAATTCCTCACATACACCCTGTCACACTCTATCCCCCCACGCTCTCCATACATGAATTTTACTAACAAAGAACGGCTGAGATTGAGTCTCACATTCTCATTTGAACCTTCTCCTATATATATATATATATATATATATGGAAATTGCATCAACATAGAACCCTCACTAGTACAAATCTGCGATTTGGTCACACATAGTCGGAATTAAACGGCCACACGTTCGAATTTTTATGTGACTAAAGATACGAAAATAAGTTCCTCGTTATTAGTTAGTCACTTATGAACTCGGATCGTGTGACCATTCGGTAATGTATCGCCACACATTCAAATATTTATGTGGCAAAATGTTACAGCTATTTTTGGGCTGATTATTTAGCCACATATGAATTTGGAAAACGTGACTAAATGTCATAAATGGTCACACACTTAATTTATTGTGACAAGTTTGTCACACATTTGAATTACTGTGACTAAATACCATATATGGTCACATGAAGTAATTGTTTATATGTCTAAATCATAGATTCGAAATTGTCACACATGTGTTAAGTGTAGCCAAAATCGTACATATGGTCACGCAACTTATTATGTGTGTCTAAAGTTTAACGGCGCCAAAAGGGAAAGTATACAGTCACATTTATTTCTAGCACGATCATGTATGACTATATGACTTTATAATAGCCACACATCATGACAGATGTGTATCTATATGATGTTTATGACCACATTAAGTGTTTGTGTATCAAAATCATGAGTCTACATATAGTCACACGAAGTAATTGTTTATGTGTCTAAATTATAGAATCGAAAGTGTCACACATGTGTTAAGTGTAGCCAAAATCGTACATATGGTCACGCAACTTATTATGTGTGTCTAAAGTTTAACGAGGCCAAAAGGTAAAGTATATAGTCACATTTATTTCTAGCACGATCATGTGTGACTATATGACTTTATAATAGCCACACATAATGACAGATGTGTATCTAAATGTTGTTTATGGCCACATTAAGTGTTTGTGTGTCTAAATCATGAGTCTAAATATATATAAAATTCATACTGTGACACAAATTATTGATTTCTTAAATGTGACTAAAAGGTGTCCTCACATAATATGGTCACACTTATTAACACTTTTGGCCACTTTTTTCTTAATTCGTTGTGTGACTAAATATTACATAAAGGCCACACAAACATAAATTCATGTGGCCATTGGATGAACAATAGTCACACAAAATACACATTTACTTGACTTTAAAAAGCATATTGTCACACATTTTAACACTTTTGGTCACTTTTTAATTTATTGTATGTGACTAAATCCTCAAAATTAAAATGTCGTGTGTGACTGAATATTACAAAACGTCACACAAATATTAAATTCATGTGACCATTGGGTGAACAATAGTCGCACGAAATAGACATTCACTTGACTTTAAAAAGCATATGGTCACACATTTTAACACATTTGGTCTCTTTTTAATTACAAATATGTGACTAAATCCTCAAAAATAAAATGCCTTGTGTGACTGAATATTACAAAACGTCACACAAATATTAAATTCATGTGACCATTGGGTGAACAATAGTCACACGAAATACACATTTACTTGACTTTAAAAAGCATATGGTCACACATTTTAACACATTTGGTCACTTTTTAATTACAACTATGTGACTAAATCCTCAAAAATAAAATGCCTTGTGTGACTGAATATTACAAAACGCAACACAAAAATTAAATTAATGTGACCATTGGGTGAACAATAGTCCTACGAAATATATATTTACTTGACTTTAAAAAACATATGTCACACATTTTAACACTTTTGGTCACGTAATAATTACATCTATGTGACTGAATATTACAAAACGCCACACAAACATTAAATTTATGTGGCCATTACATGAACAATAGTCACACATACACATTTATGCTTGACTTTAAAAAGCATATGGTTACACATTTACGATCTATGGTCACTCGACCTTTGGTGACACATGCGCTGAAAAAGCAAGTGTGACTATACGCATATCGTCACACATTTTTGTTGTGACGAAATCGCGTTTTTCTACTAGTGCCTATGTTAAACAAAGAACCAAAGAATCAATCTAGACCATTGGATCATCAAAATCTATGGATGAGATTTAACGATGTCAAAACTGTAATTATCATGTATTAATATAGGAAGAAAAGGGCAAACATGGAAAATCCCCCTCCCAACAACCCACGATTTAAAAAAAACCTCAAAAACTTTAAATTGTCATAACTTTTTAAGTTTTGTGAATTTAAATATAAAATTTATACCAATCTTTTAGTTTTTTAATGCTCTTCAAACAAGATCACTCTTCCCATATTTTTCTAATTTTTTTTGAAAATGAAAATTTTGTTTGCATTTTAGGCAACATCTAGTGTTTTATACGGATTTTACATTTTGAGTTCGAATGTGTAATTTTGCATTTTGGGCTGCATTTTCAATGAATCATGTTGGATTTACATTTTGCATTTTGCATTTTGAAAGAATCTGGATAACCTGTATGTTCATATTTTGCATTTTCGATTTTTTTGCATTTTGCAATTAGAATGAAACCCAGCTCAAAATGTAAAATTTGCATTAAAAAAAGTTTCAGAAACATATCGAGACTGGTCTTATTTGAAAGAGGACGAAAAACTGAATCTAATGATATAATTTTTTTGTTAAAATTCTTAAGAACAAATGAGTTATGATCATTTAAAGTTTGGTGTGTTATTTTTTTTTTAAAGTTGGTGGCTGGAAGGGAGGCGAGAGCGTGTGTTTTTTTTGTTTTTCAGTTTTGCCCCTAATTAATATATCATGTGTCGATCATCAGGATGGTTCTTTAGGTTATATGTTTAAGGGTGGTTCTATATATAACCTCACCCTATATATATATATATATATATATATATATATATATATATATATATATATATATATATATATATATATATAGGGTTTAGGGTTTAGGGTTTATATATATATATATACACACGAGTTTCTCCTTAACCAGCACGTTGCGACGGATTTCTAATAAACGTATAAAGCGGTTTTAAATTAGAATGTTAAAGTATAAACTGAATACAATAATAGATCTAAAATCAAGTAAAAATGTTAAATAATATAAAAAAAAACCTACAAAATAAATTAACTTTTAAAAATATAAATAAATAACTCTAAAAGGTTGGAAAAGTAAAAAAAAAGTCTGTGGATGATGAAATTACTAATTAAATAGAAAAAATCTAAAAAAATTGAATTGTACAAACATGATTTAATATGCAAAATAAATAAAAACTACAAATTATATCAAACAGGAGCCAAACTCAAGACCTCGGACTAATTCCATCCACGTCTTACACTACACTTTACTATTCCGCCAAAGACCACTTTGTGTTTCTCATCAGATAAGTAAAAAAATATATATTAATTTACGCAGAAAATGACAAAAGAAGGCACTATTCCTAGTTCCTG
Organism: Pulicaria dysenterica; assembly: GCA_947179395.2. Lineage (NCBI taxonomy): Eukaryota > Viridiplantae > Streptophyta > Magnoliopsida > Asterales > Asteraceae > Pulicaria > Pulicaria dysenterica. The sequence continues at coordinate 84,265,375 of OX359292.1, forward strand.
CAAATTCTTTTATATATATATATATATATATATATATATATATATATAATATGTTCTATAAGATATATGTTAATGTTTAATTATGCTAACATTACAAGGACACATTATAAGTATTATTTGTTCAAAAATCAAGTGATTAAACTAGTGGTATTATTTTTAAGGGGAAATAATATATGATATTAACATCATTTAATTTAAGTAATTTTGTGTTTAAAAATAATTTGAATGGGAAGTAATTTAGTTATTTAACGTTTTGTTTAATTAACTAGTATATAAATGTAATATCATTTAAATAATGTTAATATCTTGTATATTTTTCACATCTTTTAAAACCTAAGGGTGTGAATGGCACATCGTTTTTTAAAGTGTTCTGTAGCTAATAGCCTTTTGTTTTAAATGAAAAATTTACAAATTATTTTTGGATGAAAAAACTGAAAGTTTTTTTTAAAACAAAAGGCTCTAAAACAAAATGTTTGTTAAGTAGCTCATAAAACTAGCTGAAATCTTTTTATATACCAAATTATTAATACATTATTTAATTGTTTTACAATTGCTCAAATTCTTATGATTTGTCCTATTTTTGTTCACCCATGAATTCCTCACATGCACCCTGTCACACTCTATGCCTCCACGCTCACCATCCATGAAACTTCCCATATCTAATGAACGACCGAGATCGGTTCTCACGGTTCTCGCACTAACAACGGTTCTTAAATGAATCCTCCCCTAACTAAAATATACAGCTACAAGCTTTCAACTACGACTACTAACTGTTTACGTCAAAGAGATCTTAAGACTAAAACGTTTGTTTGTGCATACATCGGTAAAAGATATAACATGAAGTAATTGCTAATTGCATGAGAGACACATGCTTGTATGTACTTTTTAATCAATATTGAACAAACTTTTCTTCAGGGCGTTCAAATCTTTTCTTCTTCTTCTTATTTTTAGATTCGGGTTGGCGATTTCTTGATCAAAGTCAAAATTAGCGATTTTACTTGATTGATACTTTATTCGATTACTGATTAAAAGTTGTATGTATATAATTAAGGGGGCTGAAGCCTGAAGGGTGCTTGACCCTCTTCAAACAAAAAAGGTGTAGAGAAGGTTTGAATTGACGATTATGATATTTGAAAGAGTTTTCTCTTCAATAAAAACTATGAAAATAAAGTTTCGTAATAAAATGAATGATGATTATCTTTAAAACAGTTTGATTCTTTATATTGAGAGATTTTTGATACTTTCTTTACAAACAATATAATAAATGAGTTATATTTAAAATAAACAAAACTGCGTCCAACTACAAACACAAGAAGTATGAATTCTTATTGTTATTTTTTTGTTTAATTGAAGTTTTATCAAGATAAAGTATTCGAGTTATTGTTTTAATTAATATTATGTTTGTAGCACATCAATTAATGAAAACCGAATTGGCGATTGTGAGAAAAGTTTAGTCAATGAAGATTGATTTTGGCAAAGCTTAAGTATTGTTTTATTACGTGAAACTCTTGTTTTTAAACAACCTTTCATTATCTGTTTATCTAGACAAATAACGAAACTTTTTAATGTCGTTCATATATATGTGTATCATTAAATAATGTAACGCCGACCTCCGCTATACTAAAATCCTAGTTCCGTCCCTATATATAATTTACCCGTTGTAACAAACAGGTCACGAGTTATCGGTTGAACCACCGAGTCGATCGACCTTGTTTTCAGAAAATATTATTACATATGTTTTCATGTTACGGTTTTAATGAATTTTGTCGGTCAAATGTTATCTCGCATCTGTCTTATCTCTTTATTCATTTAACCATCTTAAAAAACACTCAAAAGCAAACTGAAAAATGCTAGGTCAACTAGTTCTAAAAAAAAACCCGACCACTTTATAAGTCAAAAATAGCATAAATCCGGTCAATATTAACCCGTTCACGGTTTAACCGACCTTCTGACCGGTTTAGGCTTCAACCAACCAGGTCAACGAGGACTTATGTAATTTTGACTATTTTTCACCAATTTTTTTTTCTTTTTTAACAATTTCTCCTGTATACATTATACCACATCTTCCCGATTGTAAATGTTTAGCCATTACAATTTACACCTACCAGTCGAACATATAGTCCAAATACATATTTCTCTCATACGTGTGACAAAAAAAAGAGTATAATTAAACTATGTTATTAATTAATTAGTCAACTAATATATAATGTAAACATTTATGTATTTAATGATGTCTTAAACATTAGCTTTGCGGTTGTTGGTTGAATGTTCCCGGTTATTGGTGAACGGATCTTTTCATAATATTACGATAGAAGGTAAGGTCTTAAGAATAATATATTTTCAGAAGAAAGTCTATATATCTTTTAATTATTCACTCTACCGATTTTCTTACTTAGAAGATTAACACAAACGTTAAGATTAATGGAGGAGGTGAGAAAAGAAAATTATGGTGTGTTTGGTGAAACTAGCTGGAGCTAAGGTTAAGGCTGGAGCCAAGGCTTAAAGACCAATTCATAAGCTACTTGGAAAAACTTTTACATGGAGAGTTTATAAGAAATTATGTTTTTAATAATTCCCTCAAGATTTAAATACCCGAACAAGGCTTAAGGGCTGGAGATTATAAAACTAAAATCGTAAGCCTCTATAAAGCCCTATAATCCCGTTGCCGAACATTCTTGATGTATTACACATATCATCTTGTGATAAGTAGGAGGAGTTTTCGAAAAAACCATAAATAACACTAGTAAAAATAAAAAAATTGATAATATAATACTAAAATTTAATTTAAAGCAATATATATAAACAAACTTTCAAAACCATAAAAAAATTGTATTAAAAACTAGTTACGTCGTATGACAGATTTACTATGCAGATAAATCTTTAAAACTTAGATCTATTAAACGGTTCTATCTTAATTCTACTTCTAATCGTACTTGCTGCAACGTGTAAAATAAAATTATAAATTGTTGTAATTTAAAATTTAAATATCTGGAACAAATAAATGTACATCCAAAACTAAATCTACTTCTTGAAACTCTCAAATAAAAAAAAGTAAGTATGAAAAGTGACTTTCTCGTAAATTAAGAAAGTCCAAATCAATCTTAGTTGTATTAAACAAAACAAGTACATTATAAAACGCCAAAAAGATAATCTGTACTAGATGCATTAGAAATTGTACTTTCAAATGTCTCCTGTTTGTATAAAAAAAACACTACCTACCCTCCAATTTGCTTTAAATGCAGAATAATAACCCCATTTTCCAATGCTCTTCTACTCCTGAAAATTAAGAAGAAAGAAGCTTTTTGAGAGAGAGAAAACAACAGGATCTTAATAAGCTACAGTGATAACACATTAAGGTTTTATATATATACACAGATCTTAATAATATATCTATAACAATGGTGGAGGATATTCTTGGTTTCATACAAGCTGGTTATAAGGGTTTTTTAGGTTGTTTAGGGTTAGAGAGTAATGCTCCACCGTCACAACCACCACCTGCTCCGGCCACTGCCGATGAGGCAGCAACCACTGATCCGCTCCTCGACGTTCTTCCTTCTTCTGTAAGTACTTCAGTTAAAGCTTAATGTTTCCATATATGTGTTTTAAGTTATGCTAGTTAAATCTAGTGTTTAAACCGATTTTACTCCCTATTGTTTACCGACGGTTATGGTGATTTTTTTGGGTAATCATCTTAAGTCAACGAAGTTGGTTTGTTTGTAAGAGATTCTCCTTTGGATGGATGTAGTTTACATATCTAACATGTAAATTTATCAAGTATTATGAGTATTCATGTATTATTATGTTAAATGTTTTTATTTAATTATTCTCGATCTTATTGGGTCAAGACAAAAATTTATGAAATTTAGAGAAGAGATGTGTAAAATAATTTATTTGATTTTACATACTATATAATAAGGGGGTGTTTGTTTTAGCTTATATTTTGGGCTTATTAGCTTTTTAGCTTATTTTGTGAGCTTATTAAATTTTAAGTGTTTGGATAGGCTTATTAGCTTAAGCTTATTAGCTTATTTTTGTGGAAAATAAGCCCATTTTCATAAGCCATCTTGAGCTAGCTTATTTTCTAGGATAGAGCTTATTTTAACACATTTACCCTTTTACCCCTCCTTGACACCCTCTTTACCACATAAATAATGTAAGGATGTCCTTTTTAGTCATTTTCACTATTAAGTCAAGCTAAGCACTTTTTAAGCTAATCCAAACACTTCTTCCTCTCAACAGCTTATAAGCTTAAAAGCTCATAAGCTAATAAGCTCATAAGCTTAAGCCCAAAATAAAAAGCTTAAACAAACACCCCCTAAGTAATAAATTAAGATGTAGCATCAGAATTTAATAGTTGATAGAGCTAGGGACGGACTCAGGATTTTTGTTAACTTATGGTATCATTTAATGATAAAAATACAATTAATTAAAATTCATGATGTTGTTTGGGGTTTTTCTCGGGCTTTCAGTTAATCGGGTCGTATTAACAAGGTTTCAGTTGTTATTTCGGTATTTTAGAGCCAAACTTTAAAACAAAACACAATTCTTATGAAGTTGTATTAATTAAATTGTTGTTTTTAAGGTAAACTAAAGTATTTTAAATGTATAATTAAATCGAAGATTGTACTATATCCTTTTTTTTGAAGTTTCTTTTTTTATTAATTTTTGGTGGCATCAAAAAATCACTTGTGGCACCCCAAGTTTTGACCGGTGGCAGCGTCTCGAAAACATTGAAAAATTATGCTTAACTTTTAAAATTGACTAGTGTCATGTGCAACCACCAAACTATCTATAGGTCCTCCCATGTCGACTAGAACCACTACAAGAAAGTTGGTGATAGTGACGGCCAAATCTGTCGCTACAAGTATTAGCCACGGATTTGTGGAAAAACAAAACCGTCGCTAATTTAGGGGTGGATTTAGAAACTTGCAACAAATTTAACGTCGCAAAAATGATCGCTAAGTTGCTACGGATTCATAACGGAATTTTAGCAACGGGTATGCGACGGAAAATTAGAACCGGGTCTTTTTCTTCCGTTTTTATCATTGATTGAATTTATCTTTGACTAGCGGAACCTCCAGACTTTTTGTAGTTAGAAGTCTTCCCTAATCCATGTTCATATACCTCCTATTAGAAATGTGCTAGGCATGGTTAAATTACATATTTTAATTGGAAGTTTCTTGTGTGTACTCTATATCTACCACTAATATATTGGACACTTCTAAGAAAAAGCTTGACTATAATAATAATAAGTGTTACTATATTTTAAATTTATTTTGTCATATTTTATTATTTATTCTTTTAAACAATCATTGTTGGAGGAAAAGAAGATAAACATCAATTATTCTCTAGAAATTCCCTTCTTATTTTCCATTGACTGATCAATACATAAGTCTGATATATGCATATACACTGTAGATTAAGGTAATATGTTTATATATTAAATAGCTTCATTTATGGATACTAAAAGTTAGTAGCTAATAAGTGTAGGTGTTATATGCTAATTTTGGAAACTTAATTAGGGTTTGTAGTTGTTTTATACTAATAGATGCATAATGTGTTATGATCAGACTGACACTACTGCAACTACAACGATGGACTTCGACAACAATGTTAGTGAAGAGAATACGTCTACTCTGGTTACTATAGACGAACTTATCAACTCGATTGGAAACACGACTGGTGAAGCACAATATGTTGAGCTTGTCGACAGTGGTGAGACTAATACGAATTTCCTTGCTGCAAGTCTGATTAGCAGCGGAGGTCCTGGCGGTTCACATTAAACAAGCATCCGAAGATCCAATAAAGACGATGGTAGTCATTTGTGTTGTTCCTACATGTAATTGCTTATTTTCACATATATATATGTTCATGTTGTTATTTGGCCATTTTTTTATGTATGCGCGATCTATTGTTATATATGCAAGTGTTTTCTTTTGTTTCTCTGTGTGATTGAAGATTGTATATACATGAAGTAATTTTAATTAATTATTTCTTAAAGAATCATAGTTACTCGTTTCTAAAACGTTAATAATCGTTTAGTTTTGAAGTTTCATTTCAAATTTTCAATCTAGGTTTAATTCTTAAAAGTTTTTTCTAATGATTTAACTATAAAGTTTTGTTTACTTATTACTTTAACTTTTTTAACTTGTTATTTGAATAAATGTGTGTGTAATATACGGGTTGGTTATAAAGATTAATAAATATTAAATTAATATAAAAAAATATGTCAAAAAATTTAAAAACATGAAAGAGATGAAGATTAAAAAAATGGTGACGGACGGCGACAACGCTACCGGTGGTGGAAGAGTCGAGCGAGTAGGATGTGAGTCATATGAAAACAGAAACGTGGTATAATGATACGAAGAGACGTGATTGTATTTCTTATAAAAGCCAACAAATATTATTTTACAAATTAGCAACAATTTAGTTAAGTATTTATTAGTTATAACTTAAAAGAATTTAAAATGATTATGAAATATTCTAAAATGATAAAACTAAGAATTTTCTTAAATATGATCTTTTGACATATAATAAAGCGTAAACGATATGTAATGTTTTAAACAACGGACTATGCTTGAATAAGATATTGATAATCCAGGTTGAGTACTTGGAAAGAAAGTAAGAAAACCAAGTGAGTTTGGGAATGAGTAAACTTTTGCGAGTTTATAACCATGTAAGTGTAAGTGCTTGCAAGCTTCTTTGTGTGGTTTTACTCGAAGCCCTACGCGCACGCAGGGGATGTGGATGGTGTACATGAATGCAGCTTCGAAATCTCGAGCTCGCGCATCTTGGTTTTGCTACTTTAATTAAAGTCTTTAATTTTCTGTTAATTACAGATTAATTATTTAGTTATCTTCACTATATAAGGGAGTCTCGAGTCTTATTCCAAAACACTACTATCTCTTTCCTTGCGTACGAACTTTCTCGGCTACATTTTTAGGTAAGTGATAATCTCTGACAGCATCTACTTAAAGCTTTATACCATGTAAACAGATGGCGAGCATGTTTAGGGAATCGTGTTACACACGAGACTTAGTCACTTTTCAGGGTTTTATTTATTGCTGTTGTTTCAGAATTTGTTCTGAATTTAGTGCCAAGAATTACTTTCCTGAACCTTTTTAGGAACTAATTTCTAGAACACCTTTCAGAACCAGTCGCTCAGAAAATAGACTTTCAGATTCAGCTTTAAGAATCCTTTGTTCATAAATTAGTTTTCTGGACAGGACTTTCAGATTCAGTTTTCAAAATCCGTCATATGAAAGTCAGTTTTCATATTAGGATTTTAAGTAATCAGTTTCATGAATATTAATTTAAAATGTGGTTTCTAGAAACAAATTTTCAGCCTCGATATATTTATCAGATTTTATTTTCATGACATGTTCTAACTAACACAACTTGATCACATAGGTATAGAATGTGCATATATAAATAATTATATATTGCAATTATAATACATGTTAATGATTATTCTTATCATCAAAATAAGAAAGTGTATAAAGTGAAAAGTAAATTATTGACTTGTTAAAAAATTTCAGTAATTAATAATTACTAATTCAGTCCTACTGATGTTTGTTTGAACTTATTAAGAACTAATTTTTCATAAACTATTTTTTTTACTTATTTTTCAATATAAGAAAAAAAAACTAGTTTAAAAAATAAGACAAGAAAATAAACACTTAATTAGCTAAAACAAACACTCGCAAAACATAACATTAAGGCTAGGCGTTATACCCATCTTTCATCTTTCATTACCCACAGCCACATCAGCGTCACATCAGCTTTCTTTCCCTTCCCCTTTCCTTACCTCCAACCAGTGTTATACCCATCTTTCATCTTTCCCCTTTCCTTTTCACTTAAAAAAAAGAAAAGAAAATATAAATAAATGTGTAATTGTTTGATTGGTTGGAGGTGGGGTGAGGGGGTGGGGTGGGTGAAAGATTAGTCTCGGGTAAAAGAAGCCGAAGCCCCTTACCCCCAAGCTTACCCCAAACACCGGAAATGGTGTTCCCTCTCTATCTTTGAAAGACTTTGGGGTACCCGAAGGTTTACCCGATGGTACAACGGATAGCCTAAGACAATCCACATGCTTTACAGTTTTTGACTTTTTGTTATAAAATAGTCCTTTTGGCTAAAATGCGTTAAACATGTTTATTACTAAGGTGCAAATGTGCAATGAAAAATTGAATGCATGACTAATAAAAGAAAACATTGCATTGTACCCTTGTATCACGTGCATGCCGAGTTGTAATATTCGTTAGAGGTTTTATTCTATCGTTCACCGGATCAGAAGTGCAATTACGTCTAACTGTAGCGGAACCTTCCGGTGGCTCATTCCGGTGAATCTCCGATTTCCAGGTACCGCCTGCAGGCAGGGTTCTAATATTCGTCTGCGTTTAATTTCGGTATGTTCTGCTATACTTCCGTAAGAAAAAACGCTAAATTCGTTAGCGCAAAAATTCGTGTTCTTAACGATAAACTGAGGTTATTATGATGTCATTGTTGATTTTTTGTGAAATTAGGTAGACTGATTCGGCATTGATGTAAAATTTCATATCGGAAATGTTAATTTGGCTCTCAACTCCTCAATGGAGGAAACATAATTAGGCAACTATGTTTAGTAACTAGGTATATAATCCTTAGTCGTTCAATTACCAAAATGTTGCTGCGATTTTAGTTTAGTTATGCAAAAGGTCATTCCTCAACTTTAAAATAGTTGAAAATTTAAACATTTAGAAAAAGGTTGCTAACTGAATTGAATTGTACTGCAGTCGAAGCACTTTCAATGGATTGTATTTGAAATGTAGAAAGTACTGCACTACAAAGCGGATGGTATTTAACCTCCTGATCCAGAGTAGAAATCGACTATTGTATTTCATAGATATAATCCAGAGTGGAAGCTTCATATCTAAAATGACTTATCCTAATATTCTTTGTATTGATGAATGTGATTATCAGTGTTTCATAGCCAAAAGACATAATCATTCATCTTATTAAGTAAAAGAAAACTCATTCTGACTATTAAAAGTTAAACGCTGATTCATTTCCTGTTAATTTGAAGTGGTATATTTGTGTTTAAAGGAAGGAGTTCTAGCTTACAAGCATTCTCTGTTTCTTATGGTGCAAAGTGTGCTTATGCAATCACAGGGAAACTTGATACTAAGAAATGTCTAATGTACAAGAGCAATGGTGTCTTGTAACTGGTGGAAGAGGCTTTGCAGCTAGGCATTTAGTGGATATGCTCATTCGTTATGATATATATTCAGTCAGGATTGCTGATTTGGGTCCCGATATAAAGCTCGAAAGGCATGAGGAAACGGGAAGTCTCGGGCAAGCTTTACACTTGGGTCGTGCTCAATACGTGTCTATGGATCTTCGAAACAAATCTCAAGTATTTAAAGGTAAGTGACTAAGTTCTAAGTTTAATTGTCATGTAATGTTTTTTCCGCGTAACAAAAAGATTAAGAATTGGTGTTATACAAGTCGTAGTTGTTAGAGATTTGACTGAACTTCAAATCAGCAAATTGAGTTAATACGCCGAAAAGAGAAAGGAAGTCTTTCCGTCTATAAGATGATATTATATTTCCTGTACACTTTTATTATATTCATGATATTTCTTGTTTCCTTGTTTACCATTCTATTACTATTATAACTTTTGGTGGTAGTTTTGTAGTGTTTAACCATTTTTTATTAATACCTAAAGGTAAAAACCCTTGTACTTACTTATAAACTAGGATCTTCTCTGATTTCACTTTGTGCGTTGTGCTTTTTACCGCTTTGCAGCTTGTGAAGGGGTCGAAGTTGTTTTTCATATGGCTGCTCCAGATTCATCAATCAACAACCACCAGCTGCATTATTCAGTCAATGTACATGGTAAAACGTTTTTAGTAGAATATCGTCACTTAATTATCAAGTTACAACATTAATTGATGAGAAAATCCATTCTGCTTGATCTAACAGGCACAAAGAACATTATTGATGCTTGTACTGTGCTAAATGTTAAAAGACTAATTTATACTAGTTCTCCTAGCGTTATTTTTGATGGGATACATGGAATATTTGATGCGGTTGAAGCAATGCCATATCCTGCTAAGGTATTCCTTCGCATTATAGTGCTAAGTTTTTGATGGGATACTCTATGTTAGAAGAAAAAATCTTTATTATCATTCTGATTTAGAATGAATTGCACTTTACTATTTCAGCACTATGATTCATACTCTTCGACTAAAGCTGAAGGAGAGGCATTAGTTATCAAAGCAAATGGTATGAATGGACTTCTAACATGCTGTATTCGTCCTAGCAGCATTTTTGGTCCTGGTGACAAGTTGCTTGTTCCATCTTTAGTTGCTGCAGCACGTGCAGGGAAATCGAAGGTAATAAATTTACATTGCTGTTTCCATCTGAAACTATGTTCTAAATTTGTGTAGGTAAATACGTGATAATCAGCTTAAATAGAACAATGGACATATAGATTTCTATGACACTAGTGACATCTTGAGTAATGTGTATCTTCATTGTTAAAGCTGCTAGTGCAATACTAGATTTTCATAGTCTATTGGGTTCTGTTTACCAGAAGTTGAGACAAGTATTACAGCTTTCTTGTTTACATTAATCATTTATTGACATTGTTTCTCTGATATTTTTTTGTATTAGAATGGCTTTGTTATCCACAACTGGCCTGGTCTAATTGGATTACTTATAAACATACACTTCGTTAATGAATTCTAAATTATCAGTTTATAATTGGGGATGGCAAGAACATGTATGATTTCACTTATGTTGAAAATGTGGCACATGCTCACGTTTGTGCTGAAAGAGCTCTTGCATCAGGCGGAACTGTCTCTAAGAGAGCTGCAGGCGAGGTAACAATTGCTATACTTTTACAACTCATTTTGCGTTTATATTTTAGTTGACTTGAATGCTCGATGTCTCCATAATGGGCCTATATATAGATATATTGGTGCTAGATTATACATCAATTTCTTCTCATTCATTGTACAATCAATCAATTTAATAAACTTTAATTTCAAAGTTTTTGAGATTTGTTTAAATATTTAACACCATTGCCTGTGTAATTATATCACTCATGAGGAAATATGATATGAACCCATCCCATACTAGGCCCATATCACGCCATAAGCCCAAGTGTAGAACTCACCCCTTAAAGCCGGCTTATAGGGGAGGGGACACCCAGGCTTATAAGCCGCCAACTTAATTTACTTTCGGTCGATGTGGGATCGTAACAATACCACTGTTGAAGGACCAATTTCCTCATTGGTCACAATTGGCACCCTTCTTTTCGGGTCCAAGCCAACACTTCATACGCCACCACTCCGAGTCATCGTTTGTCACGGTTGATACCCCTCTTTTTCGGGTCCAAGCCACCACTCTGAGTGTTGGAACCTTGCAAGATGCGGACGGCTCTGATACCAATTGATACGAACCCATCCCATACTAGGCACATATCACGCCATAAGCCCAAGTGTAGAACTCACCCCTTGGAACCGGCTTATAGGGGGAAGGGACATCTAGACTTATAAGCCACCAACCTAACTTTACTTTCGGTCGATGTGGGATCGTAACAAAGTACTTGGGAGTTCATAGTTTCTGACTATGTTATTACTGAAAAGCTCACCGTTCATGATGGTTTTCTAGGCTTACTTTATAACCAACATGGAGCCAATTAAGTTTTGGGAGTTCATGTCACTTATTCTTGAAGGCCTTGGCTATGAAAGGTATTCTTTTTCTTGTTTCACATCTGAAGACAGTCTTGATATCTAACACTGGGTAAACTGCCTCAATTATTTAAACATCTACTTCTTGTGCTAGATAGGAAATTAATGGAATCTTTATATAAATATGTTGCTCTTTTGATTGATCTTTCATTCACTGTGTTTCTAGCATTACTGCACTGCATCTGGATTTGTTGGCTTGAAACTTGTGTCTTCTGATAATGCTCATCCATGCCTATGGGAAAATCTTTGTTGTTTGAGATAGCTCAAGCACTATTCTGTATGGAAATTTCTTAGAACCACGATTAAACATTACGAAATTGATGAAAATATTCGGTTTATTCACAAGGAGAATAGCATACCATGTAGTTAGGATCTGTAAAACCAAGGAGTTTCCAATTCTAATTGTGTTTCTTAATTACACCATTCTAACACTCCCCCTTCGATGCGAGTGTAGATGTTATAAGCTTCCAGCTAATATGTATACTCAACACAAGGACCTCTAAGGGGTTTTCTAAAAAGTAGCCGCAAGTTATCGGTGAAACTAACAAACTCAGTCATGATTACACCAACAACAAGCTTTTCTTTTATGTTAATCTCAATATACTTTGTCCTCTCATGAAATATTGGTTCGGAGGCATTGTGATTTGAGGCACTACTTCATTGTCAAATATGACCTTCATTGGAGATTTGGAGATGATATGCTAAGCTTTAATTCTTTGAGAGGTTGCTTGATCCAAACGAGCTTGCATGCTAGATTTTCCATTGCCTAATACTTGGCCTCCGCGTTCAACCTTGCAACCACATTGTGTTTCTTACTTTTCCAAGAAAATTAGTTGTCTTTTCCTGAGGTTGACCTTCGACCAAAAGGCATCATGCTTCCATTATAACCAACATCTAAGTAATACTGGATCTCTATACGATCTTACATTCATTCTCTAACCAATTACCAGGTTCTCATTTTGGGACAATGCATATTAAGTATGTTTCTTATTATCTAATATAATTTCTCCTAAGCGAAAGGTCATCACATCTTTTGTGTTAATTTCTCTCATCTTTGTATGGACATAAAGCCAATGGAAATTATTCTTTAATATATAAAAGCGAAAGGTCTGATCTCGAAAGCTAGTTATTTCTGACATAATGTAGTTTACAGGCCAAAAATCAAGATTCCTACCTTTGTCATGATGCCAATCGCACATTTTGTGGAGTGTATATATCACCTGTTAGCACCATATGGGATGAAGGTACCACAACTGACCCCTTCAAGAATCAGACTTCTAACTTGCAACAGAACGTTTAGTTCGTTAAAAGCAAATGATCGACTTGGCTACCGACCTCTTGTGCCACTTAAGGTTCACTCATTTCTCATTCATAAACTTAGATTTGAGATGCTTTTTTGTACAGTTTCTTCCATAATTATAGTTGCCATCCTTAAATTAGAATAAAATGTACTCCTTTGGCTACTTAAAGATTATACAATACTGCTTATATTGTTAATGCTGCTTCATTGAAGTGATTTTAGAGATATGAATCTGTGTTGAAGTGTTGGTTACCTCTTTGATAATCCAGAATAAGATATAAAAAAGAACTGATGTAAGAGATAATTTTTAACAATTATTTCTTTTTTGGAAAAAACCTTGATAGGGAAGTTTGGTTGCTGCAGGAGGGCCTCAAAAGAACTATTGAATCGTATTCTGATCTCAGGGCTGAACATTTGCTTAAAAAGGAAAGGCCTTCTAAAGCCGCTGTATTTCTTGGAAATGGAACAGGTATGAATGAAAACAAAAAAACTCTAATATTATTAGTTGTTTGTTTAGTTATATAACTGCATTATTATGCAATTCAATGATGAATTGAGGGTGGCCTCTTTGATACATGGTTGCATTGTTATAGACGTTGTAGAAGTTGATTAGTATCTACTATTTGGTTATTATAAGATATCTGCTTATCCGGATATAAACATTAGAGTTTTGATAGAACCGTCTCTCCAAAATACCTACTTTTGTGAGTTTGTTTGTCCCAATTGAAGCTTAATAAAAAAAAGGTAAAAAACCCTTATTTCACAATTTGATTCAAGCATAATAATCTAGTAGTCCCTTCATATAGAACTAACTAAATTAGAAAACAATGCTATTACTCTACTAATTTAAGACAATGACATAAATGTCATATCACTCTATAATACTTTCTGCAAGATAACCTATGGTTTGCTCATATTTTACTTTCATTTAATCAGTAAAATATGACACTTCTGATGCTATGGTTTGCAGTTGCTGATATACTTTTATGGAGGGATATAAAGCTGACATTGAGTGCAATGCTAGTTTTGTTTGCATTTTATGTCAATTTTGTATTACCTGGATATACCATGATTACTGCTATTTCCAAGGTCTTCATCATGGCATCTCTCTTTTTATTTATCCACGGGAAGTTACCTGATAAGTTGTAAGTATCCTCTTTTAATACGTTCACAATTAGGGGTGTGTCCGAATCGATTCAAACAGAGCTAGTGTGTGCTTGGCTTGAGGACTGGCTTGTGAAAATAGATGCAGGCTTGGGCTTGATTCATGGCTTAGCAAGCCCAAAATGCTCAGGCTCACGTTTCGTTTACATAAGCCTTGAGTGTAAGTTTGGCTTGTATAGGCTTATATCAATTGGTGCAAGAAGTAGCACTAGTTTATTAATCTTACTTAAAGGATGGCTGGTCCAAGTCCAACTTGAAACTTTTTTTGACCCTTGTGTTAAAAAGAAAATTAAATTAGACATTGGTTAACTAAAAGGACTATAATTATAGACTAGAAACTTGATACAGTTTTTGAGTTCATAATCATACTCTTGTCCTATAAGATGATAGCAATCCGGCACTGACAGTGACATTTTCTGTTGCAGAATGGGATTTTCAATTGAAAAAGTTCCAGCATCAAACTTTTATTTCACAGATATGATGTTACGCCAAACTGCTGTATCAGTTGTTTCATCATGGAATCGTGCAGTACATAGTTTTAGATCTATTTCTAGTGGGAGTGACTCGTTGCTATTCTTCAAGGTACTTCCATAGTGTCTATCTGTTATTCTTAAAGTGGTATTTCAGGAACCGAAAAACTATAAACTTACAATCACCTATCTGCACCAAGAGTAAAATCATCTTAAGGGCCAAACCACCTTTTGTTCTCTATACCTTTTCAAAGCTTAAATGTATATGTTTCCATAGCTAATTATGCTTCAGTTTTTAAACAATGTAACAAACTTCTTGTGCTTTCTTGATTAATAGACGGCTTTATCGCTCTCCGTCCTTGGTTTGATCGGGTCCATGTCACTACCAAGTTTCTTCACAAAAGGTTTGTTATCCATTTTATTGTATCCATGCATGAGTAGTATATCGAAAGTTGGATCTGCGTATTCTTCCAATTAGGGTTGTAAGTGACCCGAATGAACACGAGCAAAACTTGTTCATGTCGTTCAAATAACTTTAAGAAACAAACTGTAACACCGTTACTCACGAGCTTAATATTAGAGTAAATTAAAACTTTATTTACACCAAAGGTTTGCAGCGGAATAAACCACTGATTACATATTAAGTATTACTTATCAATTTGGCGATCAAAAACAACGAATCAAGCCAAGTATCAAAATTAAACCAGTGTTACCACTACGCACCGACCATCGTTATACAGTATCAGAGCTAATAAACAACTAGTGTTCCAAAAGATACATACATAAACACTACCCACAGCAACCCGCCTCGCCAAGCCATCTGATCACTAACCTGCGAAAAAGGAAATATCACGAAACATTAGCTACACTAGCTAGTGAGTACAAGTATCACATAAGCACCAATAAGCATGCTATCACGTCACAATAAGACACACAATGCTAAGCTATCACATAGCGGTGTGCCGACATGTCAGCAGGATCATATCTCGCGGGGTTGCAAATCCCGCTCAACGAATCCAACTGAGAAATCAGCAACACCAATCCATGTTGGAGAGGAAGCGAAGAGCCCCCCCCCCCCCCCCCCCCCCCCCCCCCGAGCACGTTGCGGAGCCACCTGGGCTCAAATTAGGCCTTAGTTACAAACCAAGACCCCACTGTTTGTCAAGGAACGGCGGCCTGCAGAACCTTTACCCCAGAAAATCATTCGTGGGAACCGTTAATCCCTGAATAACACTCAAGGGACCCAGCCGCATCGGCGACTGACCTCAACCACTGCATCTGTCCGGACAGGAATCATAAACACGTTTGACCCATAGGGTCCACTGTACGCAAGCGTATCACATATCACAATTTATATCACATGGCACACAACACCGACACACAATAGCCCTACTTACTGAGTCTCATGGGAAACCGGTACTCATCTCGAGATCACAAGAGGCAGATATGACTTCAGGAATCCCCAAGAACACACGGAGTCGTCCGAATCACCTAACACATCCGGTTCAGGCTTGGTTATCACATATACACAGCACACATAAGTCAAAACACACGCCACACAACTGTTAGGGGTTGAACCCTTGCTTGCGGTCGTAAGGACCTTCCTTGCGGTCGCAAGGGTCCCCAAACATCCCTTACGATCGTCAAACCACCACTTGCGGTCAACAGCGCGATTTCTTCTCGGAAGCAATTACGCGGCGCGAACACATGTATTTACGAGGCGCGTAAGTACCAAAATCACCTTACGGTCGCAAGCACTACCACTTGCGGCCGCAATGACCACAAACACCCCTTACGGTCGCAAGCTATGTCACTTGCGGCCGCAAGGACCTTAAACACCGCTTACGGTCGCAAGAACTACCACTTGCGGCCGCAAGGACCCTCGTTACAGAGACCTTCGTCCCTGCTCGTCGCTCAAACCTGCAAATCGCGCTTTTAACCCCTTTTTCGACCAAAACTCAGTTTTTAAACACTTGTATGTTTCACTTGACACCCATAGACACTTAGAAACACATTTGACACCAAAACCCACCATAAAAACGTGATTTACACCATTAAATTGGTGTAATTCTTTCAAGAACCAAAACTAGATCATAAGCTACGAAGAACACTTACAAGGAGGAAGACACACAGCAGATTGGAGCTTTGATTTGTTACTGAAATCCCTTGTAGAAGCTTGATCCTTGATTTCTCCTCCGATCGTGAGAGAAATATGTGTGTGTGTGCTCTCGTACGTATGTATGTGATTTAGTGTGTGTGTTTTCTTTGACTCCAGGGGATAAGGCAACCATATAAGCCGACCTTGGGGTCAAATAATTAAACACGGGGTATTTTGTTCCCCTCTCGAACTTACAACTTAACACACGCTATCCCGTTTTAACCAACGAGGATATTTACGGAATCATTACGCGAAACCGTATAACACTACTTCACTTTTAGACACGTTTGACACTTTTCACATAATCACATTAATTAACACAGTACACGTTAGTCACACAAAATAGTTAATTTAATTTACTCAAAGTCACGGTACAAGCTCTAAAGCACAAGGTACAAGTCACTACTGCTAGGCCCTTTATCAGGGTGTTACACAAACAAATGACCAAAGACGGATAAATTAACAAGTTTTTGTGTTCGTGTTCATTCGTCTAACTTTCGTCGAACAAACATGAAAGGATAAAAAAAAACAAATTTCAGGGTTTGATTCATTCGTGAAGAACATAAATTTGTTGGTTAAGAACTTAAATGCTAAAGGATAAAGAATGAATTTATAAACAGAAAAATATGCTAAAATCTAAAAGAGTAAATTACTTTGTTGGTTCTTTAGGTTTAGCCTTATTTCACATTCAGTCCTTTAAGATGTGAAATTATATTGGTAGTCTTTTAAGCGGATAGTTGATTCATTGATGGTCCTTTACGCCCCGTTCTCGAGTTGTTTTTTGGAAGGAAAGGGAGGGGAAGGGAAGGAAAACATGAAAGTTGTGTGTTCTTGAGTTTTTTTAAGGAAGGAAAGGGAGGGGGAAGGAGGGGCTATTTGTTCAAAAATCTATCCTCCCAAAAGTGGGATGATTGGGAAGGAAAGAACTCCCTCTCCTTTTCCTTCCAACTCAAGAACACACCTTAATCCTTTCTTTCCCTTTCCTTCCATTCCCTTCACTTTCTTTTCCATCCCTTTCCTTCTTAAAAAAACTCGAGAACGGGGCGTTAAGTTAACCGGCTTACTTAGTTAACCTTTACTTATCTAGGAGCAAAACCAAACACTTTCCCTGAAAAGATGCAGCCGTCCCCATACCTTCACAAAGACAACACATTCTTGATCTCTCTTGTTCTTTCCCCAAATCTCAACAGACCACTACCGGCTCTTCCTCTGGCCGGTCGTCGCTTTGAACGTCATTGCGACAGTCACCATCGTCTCCTCCTCCGAATCGCTTCAAGAATGTCAGGTTCCGATCTTCACACTGGTTTCATCTTCTCCTCCGATCCGAACGTTGCTGCCACCATCACCTTTTCATTCAAGCACACCAAGTAGTGGTTGGAAGAACTTAAACTAGAAAACAAATCGAACAATTGTCTTTGAAATTATTTTCAATGCAATGAGGTTCAGTTTTGACTAAACCTCTCAATTTCTTGCAATCAGTTTGATTTCTTTATCTTCCACGTTTCCATTTTTTTAGTATTTTGGATTCAAACTTAATGATCTATGGATCAAGCTCAATGTTCGGATTTTATGATGATCTATAGTGTTATTTAAAATTCTTATAAAATAATAGATAAAAAAGCAAAAATTAACCAAAAGTAGTATGTGGGTGGGTGAATGTTCACCATTTGCATCAACATTTGATGGTGATGAAGTCATAGGGGAGCCACATCTTCTTAATGATATACAGCTGCAAGTACAGCGGCGAAAAGGAAAACATAGATGATGGAAAGAGATTAAAGGAGAGAGACAACAAAGGTGGGAGGAGTATTTCATAGGGGATCGTTTCACAGCCTTCGATTTGCGCATCTAATTTCTGCACCTATACTTTCTTTATTCTTGTGTTTATCGTCAATTCATGGATCCAAACATGAGAGAGAAACAGATTAGGGAAGGGTTTCGACGTAGCTTCAACCAACACCGCGACCTCAACCGACGATGAAGCCCTAAATCTTCGGTCGATCATCTGCGATGGAGCGAAACCATCGATGGTGAGAGTTTAGAGCATCTCCAGTCATACTTTATCCCTTCAAAATGAAGTGCAATTTCATTTCAACTGTACTTCAAAGCTCATTTCAAATATGAAGTATTGAAAAACTCTATTTAAATATGAAGAGTGAAATTTGACTCTTCATTCATGGACCCCACCTAAAATAATTTTAATTTCTATTTAAATTTTTTTTATTTTAACAAGTATTTATTAAAATATATTAATAAATATATGGGTCCCAATTTTGAAGTATTGAATAGAGAGTAAGGTTAAAGTTAGGAGATTGTTTAGAGTGGATGGATCCACCAAAAATAAAGATAGAGAGTCATTTATAGAGAGTAAGGTTGAAGATGCTCTTAAAGGAGGAGAGAGAGTTGCAAAGAGACACAGGATTGTTGGACTAACAATAGAGAGAGGGGGAGCATCAAAGAGTATATGAAATGATAGTTTTGTCCTTGAATAAGACAAATAAAAATAATCTAAACTCATCGTTAGCTAAAGGGCCATGGATGTAACAAATTTAATCATAAAGGACTACTAGTGTAATTTCCAATCTAGGACTGAATGTAAAGGACCAAAGGTGTAATTAACTCAATCTAAAACTATAAAATATAACAAACACATTATAGACATGATGACATAAATGATTCACAACAGTAAATGAACGAACAAGAGCATTATTTATGTTCATTTATTTAACTAAACAAAACAAAAATGTTGTTCATGTTTATACTTATATTAAATAAACCACCACCACCACCACCTTAAATGAGTGTATACAGTGAAATGACTAGAATATCATTCATTTAAAATGTTTATGAGTATAATAAGACAAATTAGGTGTGGTCGCATTATGGATCATTTTCTATCTATTATAATTATTATGATCATCATCATTATCATTTTTATCATCATCCTCATCATCATCATCATCATCACCCCCGCCACTTTCTCTCCCTCACTCAGATTAAATGCCTTTGTGCACACACAACACACACCCCTCAAACACCGTATAAAACACCCACCTACCAATCTTAGCCTCTTTTCTTCCACCGCCACGCCATTACCTTTATTTTACCTGCCATCGTTTAATCCATTTACACTACACCACGCAACTCGAACGCTAACCATTTCTTTTTTTCCTTTTGGTTTCTGTTTGTATGGGGTTTATAGGGTTTTGATTTAAGGGATCCATTGGTGTTTGAGTCAGGTTTTTAGGGTCCTGGTCCTGGTTTGAATCAGGTTTTCCAGTTTTGAATAAGGCTTTTGTTTCTATATATATTTGATTAGTGCTTGTGTTCAATCTCTTTCCAGATACTAGTACAAAAAATAATTTCAGACAACTTAAATATTAGGGTCCTGGTCCTGCTTTCTGTTTGCGCATTTATGGGACACAATGGGGATTGATGCCTGGTTTAATATAAATCACGTCCTGAAGGCTGAAGTTGTAAAACATTCAAGCCCAGTTCAAGTATAAAAACAGGGCTTGGAATGGAAACCCCACATCTTCGCCCCACCTCCCCTTAGGCTCCCTTGCAAAACCGGGTTTAAAGGCATAAATGACAAAACAACCCGGTCTCAATGCTTTCTCTACTAATGAGATCTTGGTTTGTGTGTGCGCTTTCGTTGCATGAAGATACCCTATGATTTAAGGGTATCGATCAAAGGGTTCCATTGTGTGTATGTTTATCCATATGTGGGTGTTTATGGTTTATGTGTGTGTATGCGTGTAATGTGTGTGCTTGTAGTCTATGTTTTATGTTTAGCAGTGGTGCGTGTAGATGGTAGGAGTGGGGGTGCTACATATATAATTTTCTTAAAGATAAATATGAATATCCTTGGAAGAAATTAAGAATAAATCTAAAAGAATATTAACCAATAATTCAAAGTTAACCAAAGTTACGAGTAATTATTCACTGTAGTTGAGTTTAACCTATTAGTGGAAATAGCAATTCAAGGTTACCAATTACTGACCTTTATTGAATAATTAAGTCTAATATGATGGTACTCCATCAATCACATATAATAATAACAATAATAGTATGTTAATTGTTATCCACATAGTTGTGAAAAGCGCGCCTGAGGCGCGCCTAAGGCGCTGAAGCGCAGAAGCTCAAAGGGCTGGGCTTTTTTGAGGTCGAAGCGAGGCACATCACCAAGGCGCACCGAGGCGCACCAAGGCGCCGAGGCTCTGAGGCGCTTCCGAGGCGCGCTTCATGAATGTTGCCCAATTTTGAATTTTTTTTATACATTGACCTGTGCAAATTCTACTTCTTTTTGCAGTTTTGTGAACATTTTTTGGCAAGAAATAATATTTACTTGAATCAAGCCTTATGTTCAAGAAAAACATGCACTTGTTTCTACTTTTCTGTTTTAGCCATGATTTACTTTGACCGTTTGACCGACCTTGTTTCTGCTCCGGAGTTAAATTATATACCTAGCTCTACTTATTTTGTTTTCTTTATTATTTGTGTAGTTGATTGTTTTCTTGATTGTGGTAATCTAAGTTATTATACCCTTGTAATCTGTTTTTTATTTCATTATGGGGGTAATCTGGACAACAACCAGTATTTGATTAGGTTTGTTGACTTTTATGACATTAGTTGGTATTTAACTTAGAAAATGAACTCTTTTGAAGTTTAATTTTGAGCAAGAATTTTATGATATCATGATATAATATAAAATAGTATATTATTTCATATTTCAAGTTCTGTTAAGTTTTTGGAGTTTGATTATATTACTATATACCTATATTAAAATTTATTTGCATATCATGCGCCTCGCCTTCATGAAGCCCGCGCTTTTCCTGCGCTTCGCGCCTCAAGGCTCCAAGACACTTTGCGCCTCGGTGCGCTTTGAGCCTTTGATAACTTTGGTTATCCAAATTGGAAATGGATGTTACCTATAAATACAAAATTTCCTTTTAACTCATGTTCTAAGCACATGTCATTTTCTCCTAAATCAAACCTTTATTCATATTGCTTGGGGACCTAAACCATATGTGACATAATATGTGTTTTACTTTTAAAGGAAAGATTAGAACATCATACGGCAATTAAATAGACATAAATTTCAAAGTAGAATGACATAAGGATCACACAAAAACTTGTTCTTTGCTCAAATTTGAAATGGTGTCAATTCATATGGTTTGGAATGTTGTGGTTTTAATAAATAGATGCCTTAAAATACAGTCATCATGTTTGACACATTAGTTCATTACCTTTGATTTATTGCTTGAGATAAAATATAACCAAAATCAACTAGTTTTATGGGTTTAAGTCTTAACTAACTACAAACAATTGGCTTTTGTTGTTGCAGTGCTTCCGTTTGCCTTTTTTGCCTTCTACTTTTACGAGAAAAAGGAAGGCACAATTGATGGATTTCTCCAAAACTTGTTCCCCAACAAAGGCGAGTAGTTTAACTGATCTCTTAAATACCTACAAGCCATCATGTTCTCACTTGGACATGAAAGTTGGAAAACAGACTAGATCTAACATCTCATGCCTTAAAACGCAAAAAAGTTATATTACCACAGGATAAACGTTGATTCGTTGACAATCGTTGTCCATTCTTTCCCATTATTGTTTTGATTTGAACAAGTAAGAATCTAAATAGAGGTGTACATAAAACCCAACTCTTGGACACAGAGGCATTGGCTGGACCACATAAGTGTAGAACCATCTTTAAATGGTATGTGTGGTTACCGGGCCTACTTAAGCCAACAAAGGCATTGGCTGGACCACAGTGGTGCACCACATTAGTTAGGCCACAGACCACTCCTGTCCATGATCTGTTATTGGTGGGCATCATTAGTTGCCCAAATGCAGAAGCTATATTCCTTTTTGGAACCATACTTTTTCCATGATAAAAGTATCTCGGATGTTAGGCATCTTGTTAAATCCAATGTATAAGCAGCTTCTGGAAAAGTAATTACTCTTTAAGCATCCATATATAAAGGATACAAGGTGAAATTGTTGACTAATGATTAGATTTAAATCATGATAAAAGGTGAAATTGTTGCCTATGAGTAGATTTAATTTATATTTTAGTAGTAATTAATAAGTAAAACTTGGAACTTAGTAGAAAACATAGGTGGTAAACGAACGGGTCAAGCTACTTATTAAAACTTTATCTTGTCGAAAGATGTAGTTTTTGATCGAGATTAAAGACGGGTGGGGTTGAGCTTACTCACAAACACTATTTGTTTTTTTGTATAAGAAAAATATATCTGATATATGATGAAAGAGGCTATGTTATTCTAATAACAGTACAATTTGTGTTAAACAATACCATAAAAGTTGCAGGGTATTGCAAACACAAGGTGAGATTAACCTTTCAACCACTGTAATGAACCTAATTGATACATTCCATTTTCCTCAACCCATTTTAAATAATAACTCAAAATGGGTAAGGTCAAGACTGCTTGCTGCTTGCTCAGCTAAGTCTTTCATATGTTTATCCCTTTCCTCCCTTTATTCATCACTTTCTTCCTTCTGATCCTCACTACTGGATGAGAGCACAGGAGCAAGAGCCTCAAGACTTTAACATTTTAAGAGTCGGGCCGTGGATGTCTGATGATGGTTTTACCACTTCCTTATCTTCTATATTTCGATCTTTTTACCAAAGATATAGCTTTCAACTGAGTGATAGACTAGCTTTACTTGAAAATTCATTAAAAAATAGTTGATTTTGCTTTGATTATATCAAGATTTGCCCGTCTTTTATCATCATATGTTCGTGTTCATTGGTCATATGGCTTAATGACAAATCTAGTGATGAAGGCTTCTCGTTCTGATGGTTGTGTGGAGGTCCTTAATTGGGACAACAGACCGTATGCCACGACTTCTAGCATTTGATTTTGATCTGGTGTTGGGAATAATAGATATAAACCCTAATGAGAAATTCTTAATAGACGTGCGTTAGATTGTAACACCACTTTTTCCAAAATAGCTTTTAAAATCATTAACTACTGATTAGCACTCTAAAACATCGGAGTTTGCGGAAAACAAGCTTACATCACTTTAGTGCTAACGGTTTCGTAAAAGTAGTGTTAAAAGTACTCTTTTCAAAAACTTGGAGCTATCCAACTCTGCAAAACACTGGGGCCTTACTCTTGCTGGAAACTGGTTACCTGCATGCACAACATACTAAAACGTAAGCTTTCGCTTAGTGAGCATACCACTGAACTAATAAACACATAAAGCATGAATAACTCTTCTCTGTATTCTCACATCCAATTTATAGTCTGCAAAACAATCAAACTGTTAACTTGTCCCGGGGTATGATCACACCTTGCGTGTAACCAAACCCCTGACGCTTTACTTGGGTATAAGGATCTCAATATACCCCTTTCACTTGACTGGATACAAGTATCCGCTTTTCTTTGTACAAGGCTTCTCTAAGCCATGTACCTGCTATATTTGTGCACAAACATATCACAAATCAAAGCACATATATCATATTATTCACTTTATGCATAATTGCATACTAATCATATCAAAGACTATAACATAGTGCTACTGAACCTCTGAACAACAGCCTTTAACTTCACATATCAAACATACAATTGATATACTATTCATTTAGTGCACGTACCTATGCTAATCTGATTAAAGGTAAGTACACTCACCTTAGCAGCATTTAAGAAATATACTCCTCTCATAGAAACGTCAGTCTCTTATTGCCTACAAGCAATAACATGTGCTACATTAATTTCTATACGCCCTACGACAACTTAAACTGAACATCAAACAACAAACAACAAAACCTGTTGTTGGCCCTCCCTACGGCCGTAGGGAATGAACCCTACGCCCGCAAGAGTTTCCTTAACTACGGCCATAGGGATCCTCCCTGCGCCCGTAGGTTCATTTCCTTCGTCCTTAGACGGTAATTCTTAAAACACGGTCCTACCCCCGCAGGAACCTGTACCTACGGCCGTAGGAGACAAAACTGACCAAAACCAATTGACAAGCTCCTACGCCCGTAGGGAATAACCCCTGCGGCCGTAGGAACAGTCGGTACAGCAGATTCAGTGCTCTGTTCGACGACAGCAGCTGCAACTCGAGGTTTCACCCTCAATCAATGATTCTAAACAAGTTTTCTGACCAAAAACATCTATTACCACATACCAAGACCTTTTGAATCAACAAACAACATCAAATTCAAAGGCTAGCATAAATTTCAAGGATTCAACTCATGAATCCATTTTCTTGACCTAGAACTCAACTTAACTTCATCAAAACTCTTACCTCTTGCTTCTGGATCACCTTAAGATCGATTTCTGATGTTTAAACTTCACTTTGGAAATCAAAATCAGCCAAGAACAAAGGGTATAAGTATGTGTACATGAGTGTGTAAATGCTTACTGATGGTTTGACTACAAATGAGTCAAACAAGACTCATATAAATCTAATACTTTCAAGCAAATACAAATCAGCCCCTGGACTTACAACTTTCATCATTTGGCAATTTCAACCCCTCAACTTTAATTAAGAAACTTTCAAACTTTGGGGCGTTACAACTCTTCCCCATTTGGGACGATTTCGTCCCCGAAATCTACTGTACAACTAACTATGGGTCAACTCATATTGAATGCTACCGTAATGCACTAACGACAGTCTTACATTTCCTCAACTCTGGATGCTATCGCCGCGCACTGACGATAGTCTTATATCACACATCTACCCGCTACTAACGTAGAAGGTTTACTATAACATGCTGAACATAAATTCACTTATTAAAACATATTATATACACCTAAGTGTAATCTGAACTCTCCTTGTGTTTTTACCTTATCTTTACCAATCTCATCTGTTTGTTACACAACCCTTAACTTTTCTCTCTACTAAAGCCACTGGCTTTGCTATATAACTGAACTTCTCATCTCCTGTCTCATCTTACAGAGGGACAACTACTAAAACATCAGTTGGACTCTTACGAAGGTAGGATACATGACAGGTGTCACGAATCTGAATCACTTCATCTGGAAATTCCAGTCTATACGCTACTTCCCTTACCCTCATAATAATCTCAAAAGAACTTATAAACCTAGGCCCTAAGTTACCCTTATTTCTGAATCTGATAAGCCATATCTATGTTGACACTTTCAACTATACGTAGCCTCCACTCTGGAGCTCTAATAATAATTTCTTCTTACTCACATAACTGGTTTGTTTATCTTGTGCAGTCCTAAGCCGCTCATATAACTGTTGTATTATCTTTACATTCAATCATCTACTCAATTCTTCTTCTGACCAATCCCACCCTAACAGTTAGGGTTGACATTCTGTAACATACAACATCTGCTATCATGGCATGCCGACACTCTACTGCTAACTGTTACTACATAAGAACTCTGAGTTCTGAACATATACTCTAGCATCTGTATAATCCTCTCGTTCTGTCCGTCCGTCCGAGGGTGGAACACTCTATTAACATATAACTCAGTACCCATATATCTTTTCAACTTACTCTAGTGTCTGGAGGTAAATCGAACATCTCTCTGGAATAACTATAACTGAAATTTCCTGTCTAGCTATCATCTCTTTTCACTTGTACATCTTCATGAGTCTATCACCTGCTACTCAAATGGCGGCAACTCATGTTCTCACTCTCAAGCTGGAATATTAAGTGACTGTAACTCTTTAAAAGAATTCTGATGTTTTGTCTTTATCTATAAACAGGTCAAACATCAATCAACACATCTCTATATCATGCGTCATCCCTGGTCACCAAGAATTCATCTACATATCTCTGTACATCTCTATTGATACTGGGCGCGTTGAAAGCTGAAAGCAATCTGCTTCCTCTAAAAGAACTTGTCTCACACATTCCTTTAAATGGGTACCCATACTTGGTCATACCGGATCAATAGATCTCAACCATCTCTTACTAACTTTACCGCCCGATCTTTGATACACTGAATCTTCGGCTGTTATCTTTAATTACTTTAATCTTATCAATTATTTTAGTGACAACTGACCTCCTCACTCGATACTTCCTTATCTATACGGTGCCTGACTTTCTGTTCAAAGCATCTACCACTATACTAACTTCATCTACGTGGTCTAAAACCACACTTTACTAATCCTTTAAAATCTCTAACCACCGTTTCTAACGCTTGTTCAGAATCTTGCATTTCAATTCAAATTTCTGGGAAGGGTAACCACTTTTAATTATATCTAGCTGATGGAAAAACATAAGTGATAGCTTTACTACTCTGTGTAACGTATCACAACAGCTACTTTGTCTCTCATTTCATCTATAAACATATGCGTTGAAGCATCACATAACTTATGTTTCAAAGTATCATATATTACCTACTATTCACCTTCTCAGTTCAACTTTTCATCCCTAATGGTTACTCACATAGGGGTAACACTAGTTTGGTCCTATTCTTTTCTCTAATCTTTAACTGATGGTACTCTGACCACAAATCTATCTTTGAACATCACAATGTATCCTGAAGCTGATCAAACAATTCATCTATCCTGAGAAGCGAATACTTGTTCTTGCTTGTAGCCTCCTTACACTATCTACAATATGGACATATTCTTTACGCACTACCTTCATTTCTCACAACTTGTACTAATAAGCTCCCACAGTAAACTACTAAGTCAAATGAAACCTTTATCTGTCAACTAATTGTAGTTGAATCATCAACTTTTACATCTCTAGTGGGGCTAATCTATACGGGGCCTTAACTTTTCTGGTGTCGTTCCAGATACTACATCAATTCTGAATTCCACTTATCAAGCCGGTGGAATCTCTGGTAAATCATCTGTGTAGTCACAACTACCTGTATCTCTTAACTCTTTTGTAACTTTCTTTTCATGCTACCTTGTTTCACATAAGCTCAAACATTATACATTTATGCCCCGAATACTTTCTCATTTCTACTAACAAGAAACTAGAATACATATTCTTTTACTGTTACTTCTACTCAATAGTTCTTCCCCACTTGGGGTCTAAACCCGTACTGTTCTCTGATCATTATATACTTGAACTTGCTACTAACTCAACAATCAATCTCAATAACTGCTCGAAACTCTTTTATCGCGGTTGACATATATTCAATGGAAACTGGCAATTTCTATCTCTATCACTTTTCATCTACACATACTATTTACAATAGTAGTCTTATCTACCGCGTCTACCTGTAATCACATCAGGTTCTACCTTTACTTCTTTACTTGTGAACTGAAAAACTATGCCATTTGGCCAGGGCACCTCTGCTTTCTAGTACTGACCGTCATTGTGCCAAAACTAGGGTAAATATTTCATTGACTTTCTTCCGATCGCTGATAACTTAGAACAACAAACTTACTGTATTCAAACTAGTAAACTGTTATCACACTTAGAGCGAACTGTTTCAAATCTTTGGTCACATGTCTCCTCTTTTCACACCTTGCACATCTGGGTGGGGAAATCAATCTCTCTTGTTGTATTACAACCGCTGCTTTTACTTAACACACTTGTCAGCTCAATCTTTCTCTCTTCATTTACTATTCTTCCTCTTACTCACTCCATTATTCTTTTTCTTGTGCAAGACTTTTTATCTCGCCTACTGTATTACTTGTAACTGTCATCAAGCTTCATACACATCGCTTAACACCAAACTATAGCACTGTATTTACATAACCTCTGCACTAACTTACTCTGAATAAAACGTCACATTTCTAACAACTTCTTGGTGATATCATTCACCAACTCTATCATCTGTCATCAATATTGAAACTAATCTGTAATCTGGTCTACACAATCTTCTAGTGCAACTATAACAATTCTTTAAACTAAGTCTAGTCATGGCCTCAATCTGGGCTTCTACCTTTCTCTGCAATAATATGGTCCACCCGTCTTTCACTGTTCTACTCATAAAATTATAAACATTTATAATTGATATCTCTCTCTCTCTGGTGGACACCTACTAGTGCGGGAAACCTCTTTCTGTCTCTACTAACCGTCAACTGCTCATAATCGAATCTGTAACCCCCCCTTCGAAGAGAGGTGGCTCGCACTCTGAAGTCTTTACACGTGCACCCCTACAACGGGTCAATTCTAGCTTTAACTCTTACTGGTGCCTTAATCATAGCTTGTATGGCTGCATCCACGTGCTGTTATCACAAGACTTTCATTCTTTCTGTAACTTGATCAACCACTGGGTTGATATTATCTTAAACGCTTGCTTATAGGACTTTACTCAACTTTAATACTACTATCTCTTTTACTGAATCGCATTCTCAATCTTGCAAACTCTTCTGTAACAACTCCCTCTACAGGGTTACTCATAAGTCTATTAATTTAAATATAACTTGCATCTGAAACATAAGTATCTCTGGTCTCCTGAGGTATACTAGCCTCAGACTACTATAGCAACACATGCTAACTCCTTTCACATACTCATTTCTTATAATCATATATCTTTAACATACTATCCAATAACTTCTTTCATTATTTCTCATAACATGGTATGTAATATTATTAATACTACATCTATATCATATTCAATTCTTGTCTTCTTCACATACTATATACAGTCACGTATTACCCATCACTTGATTCACAAAGCACTGTCATAACAATATCAAGCTCAACTGCATACCATATGTTCTTTACATACACTGGCCAGGTGTTGTAAGGGACATATTATACACAACTGTTCTTGGTACCGTCATGGAATACCCCGATTCACAAGCTTAGGTCACGTATTGCAAAGTCAACTACTCATGCATAAACATTACTACTCATGCTCAAACTGTAAAACAAATAACAATTCATAACTTCTTACTACTGTATGCTCACCAAGGTTACTGCCCCAGGGATAGCTCCACTTTACCTCAAAACCGGGGTTTAAGTTCAGACATCACACTCATGTGTGCCAAAATCTCTCAAACTTTGGCTCTGATACCAAGTTGTAACACCACTTTTTCCAAAATAGCTTTTAAAATCATTAACTACTGATTAGCACTCTAAAACATCGGAGTTTGCGGAAAACAAGCTTACATCACTTTAGTGCTAACGGTTTCGTAAAAGTAGTGTTAAAAGTACTCTTTTCAAAAGCTTGGAGCTATCCAACTCTGCAAAACACTGGGGCCTTACTCTTGCTGGAAACTGGTTACCTGCATGCACAACATACTAAAACGTAAGCTTTAGCTTAGTGAGCATACCACTGAACTAATAAACACATAAAGCATGAATAACTCTTCTCTGGATGTCTCACATCCAATTTATAGTGTGCAAAACAATCAAACTGTTAACTTGTCCCGGGGTATGATCACACCTTGCGTGTAACCAAACCCCTAACGCTTTACTTGGGTATAAGGATCTCAATATACCCCTTTCACTTGACTGGATACAAGTATCCGCTTTTCTTTGTACAAGGCTTCTCTAAGCCATGCACCTGCTATATTTGTGCACAAACATATCACAAATCAAAGCACATATATCATATTATTCACTTTATGCATAATTGCATACTAATCATATCAAAGACTATAACATAGTGCTACTGAACCTCTGAACAGCAGCCTTTAACTTCACATATCAAACATACAATTGATATACTATTCATTTAGTGCACGTACCTATGCTAATCTGATTAAAGGTAAATACACTCACCTTAGCAGCATTTAAGAAATATACTCCTCTCATAGAAACGTCAGTCACTTATTGCCTACAAGCAATAACTTGTGCTACATTAATTTCTATACGCCCTACGACAACTTAAACTGAACATCAAACAACAAACAACAAAACCTGTTGTTGGCCGTCCCTACGGCCGTAGGGAATGAACCTTACGCCCGCAGGAGTTTCCTTAACTACGGCCGTAGGGATCCTCCCTGCGCCCGTAGGTTCATTTCCTTCGTCCTTAGACGGTAATTCTTAAAACACGGTCCTACGCCCGCAGGAACCTTTACCTACGGCCGTAGGATACAAAACTGACCAAAACCAATTGACAAGCTCCTACGCCCGTAGGGAATAACCCCTGCAGCCGTAGGAACAGTCGGTACAGCAGATTCAGTGCTCTGTTCGACGACAACAGCTGCAACTCGAGGTTTCACCCTCAATCAACGATTCTAAACAAGTTTTCTGACCAAAAACATCTATTACCACATACCAAGACCTTTTGAATCAACAAACAACATCAAATTCAAAGGCTAGCATAAATTTCAAGGATTCAACTCATGAATCCATTTTCTTGACCTAGAACTCAACTTAACTTCATCAAAACTCTTACCTCTTGCTTCTAGATCACCTTAAGATCGATTTCTGATGTTTAAACTTCACTTTGGAAATCAAAATCAGCCAAGAACAAAGGGTATAAGTATGTGTACGTGAGTGTGTAAATGCTTACTGATGGTTTGACTACAAATGAGTCAAACAAGACTCATATAAATCTAATACTTTCAAGCAAATACAAATCAGCCCCTGGACTTACAACTTTCATCATTTGGCAATTTCAACCCCTCAACTTTAATTAAGAAACTTTCAAACTTTGGGGCGTTACATAGATGCTTATAATAGGCTTTCTAAAGTGTTGTAATTATGTATTAGTTTTTGTTGTATAAACAATGAACTCCTTGGTGGGGATTGATATATAAATGAATCGATCAGGTTCTATCTCAATTCATGATTTTGTAATCAGAGAGATAGACAAGAGATTAGATTAGTTTTGAGAGTTAGAGAATTATAAACATACTGTGTTCTTTATTCAAAAAGTAATGTAAGCTTGATTCGAGTTAGACATAGAAATGAAAATTATAAATAAAAGAAGGAAGTTCTAAAAGTCAATAATTTAGGTTATTCAATATTTAATCCACCTACGGTCCACCATCTGTTCAGATGCGTTTCAGATGGCCCTTCTTATCTTTTTTTTCTTTTCTTTAAATGTATATTGTTCAGATCTGTCTGCGTGTGTGTATTGATGTGTTGATGGTTCAAATCTGTTGAAGTTCTTGTTTCTTTTGGTGGTTACAGACGGTGGTTCTTGGTTTATGTTGGTGGTTGTAGACGATGGTTAGAGATGGATGGGTGGTAGTAGGCGGCGGTCAGATTGTGGTGGCCAACGGTGGTTTGGTTCTTGAGAAGGAAGAAGATGGGGGTAATGTTGTTTTCTTCTCCGGCATATGTTCTTTTCTTCTCCGGCGAGTTTTTGTTTTCTTCTCCGGCGAGATTTTGAAAAACCCTAATTTGAAGGTCCAAGATACAAGATCTGAACCTCAGTTGGCGGTGGTGAGCAGTGGGTCTTCGGCGGATGTTGTCGTCTTCGGCGGAGGTACAGCTGGTGGTGGTGTGCTGTGAGTGGCGGTGGTGAGCAGTGGGTGGCGGTGGTCTTCGGCGGCAATGGGTGTGGTGTTGCGCCGGTTAAGGGAGAGACGAGGGGAGAGAGATCGAGATGTTGGGGGGGGGGGTGTATGTATTATGTAATAATATGATATACTATTAGTTTAATTATTATTTTTAAATTATTTTAAATTAGAGAAAATAATAAAAAAAAGGAAACAAGGGTATAATTGACTTTTTAAATGTCAAGCTAAGGGTATTTTGGTCTTTTTAATGGGACCAGAGACTACCAGTGTAACAAAGTCCATACTATAGGGACTCCCGGTATAATAAACGAACTTAAAGGACTGAGGTTGTGATAAGTGGTAAACCACAGGACCATGAGTGAAATTTTCTCTAATTTATAACCATCTTAAATCTTAATCCCTTTTTTCTACAAGTATTAAATGCGACGTTATTTGTTGAGATATTTGTTGCAGTTGATAGTAAAAATCAAGGTAAAAAAAAGGGAAAAAATGATCATACATGGTTATCGAAAGTAGCTTAATTTGCATTTGGAACCAACTTTAACTTACATAAATACAATTACAATATATATATATATATGGTAATAGTAAATATATATATATATATATATATATATATATATATATATATATATATATATATATATATATATATATATATATATTTACTATTACCATAGAATAATTAAAACAATATCATATTTAATTTGTATCACATTACACCTGCGTACTAAATAGATCGAACTATTAAATACTAAATCGTAGCTAATATAATATTAATTATCTTTAATTTAATAATTACTTTGCATGTTTTTTTAACATCAAAAATTCATTCATAATCAACTGTTGCTAATACAAGCAACCATGCACAGTATTCAGATCTCATGACTACAAAAAATACCAACATTGAAACTTAGCATCACATAACCGGAAATACATTGCAACCATCAATGAACTACTCTCATATCAGTTACCCACAGGTCATTATTACGAACGTACGTATCCAATTCCACGATCATCAAGCACCAGTTGCATCAAGTCCGCGCTAATTGGTTTGTATTTAAGATCCATCCATATGCAAAATCAACTATACTAGGGTCATACATCGCCACGGTGAAGCCACAAGAGTCCCCTTCCCACCTGCATATCACAAAAGACACAAATTCTGGAGCTAGAAAGACGGGTTTACATTGGCTATAGAAAGAAGGCCTAGCAAACCAAAACATGTATTGAGATGCCCCCCTTATCACACCATGGTTACAAATGCTAGTGCAATCCTCCTGCCCAGATAGGATGAGCACCGAGAGCTAACCTATGACCAAGACTAAAAAATGTAGGAAAAGCAATGTGGAGAGTGTGCTAGATAATAGTGCCACCAATTAACACCAGATCAAAAAGCATACCATAGTCACTAACCTACCATCACCACCCTTATGCCTTCGTCCCTGCCCACCACCTCGAAGAACCAGAACCAAAACAAAGTAGTATCACACCATCATCACTATTAGCCCGTATTAGGACCCACAAAACTCTGAAGCTTGAATGAAGGATTTGCATCAGCTAGAGAAACGATGGCCAAGAAAACCAAACAGGGTGTGAGATACCCCCCTTATCACTCCTCGGTTGCATAAGTGCAAACCTCCTGCACATATCAGAAGATCCCCAAAAAACTAGCCTATGACCATGGCTAACAGATGTAGGAAAGCAATGTGACGTATGTGCAAAAGTGTGCCACCATACACCACAAGAAGTTTTGCCATAGCCACTAGACCTACCATCGCCACCCTTAACATCATCCCAAGCCCATGGCCCCCACAATAAACTTAAATTCAACCTGAAACGTTAGACATTGACCACCCACACACACACACAAACCTTTTGGACAGAGACCACCCACACACCCCCATACAAACCTTTTAGACAGAGACCACCCATACACCACACAACCCTTATGACAGTGACCCTTCTCAACCATACAATCCATCTATTGCTGCCCATACCTTGTAAACATGACCCACCCACCTAACACAGACAAATGATATATATTGCAACTGTACAGGAGTATCCATGTAATACTCCTCGAACCTAACCAGTAAAATCCCACAACAGCCTGTTGGAAGACTCACAAAGCATCAATACAACTCACTAAACCACATTACCACCCTACCATAGCCAGTGACTAAGCTGTAAACAAACACATACTATCAACCAGACACGGTTAATATGCCCACAAAAATGTATAAAAAAAACCTTGAAAGATATTCGGCATACACCCAAGTATCACCCCTTCGATAGCCGCACCCATATATTCCAATACCACCCACTACCACCAACTCAGCGTCATTACACCCCTATACCCAGGCAATCCAAGGTGACCACCTACATGTGCCTTTATTAGCCAGAGCATCAGCCTCCTTATTCAGCTCACGCAGTACGTGTTGAATCCCTAACACTTTGCAAACATTAGATAAACCCTTGATATCTCCCCTTAAAACCTCCACCGGTCTTATACACATATCTAAAGAAGATCCTGCCACCTTTGGCCATTTCGCGAAACACCATTGCCCTACTCTTATCCAAACCATATCGGCCAATCTCTCAAAACACACCTGTTTGTTGTTAAAAACTACATTGTTCCTCTTCGTCCACAGGGTCCACATCACACTATAAAATACTAACACCTGTTTGTTGTTAAAATAATTTCCTAATCAACTTACTACTACAAACCTTCGGCCATGATTCCACTAACTCAACAACGTTCCTTGGCATCACCCAACTAATGCCCACCGTCCTCAACACCATAGCCCACACCTCCCACGATTTATGACACTGTAACAATAAGTATACAGTAGATTCACTCTCTTGTCTACAGAATGGGCACTCGCTCTCATTGCCCTCAGCACACCTCTCTTTACTAATTCCATTCTAGTAGGGATACTATTCCATGCCGCTTGCCACATAAAAAGACGCACCTTAGGAAGACCCCAATACTCCCAGATTTTCGCCGCTCCATGCACGCCTTCATCACTATGAACTTTGACACCTCTTAACCTAACTGCCACATTACACCCCTTCTTATCCCCCCATGCCTTCTGTACGCAATCCTTGAATCTCTCCTCCTTTACCCACCAATTGAACATCCTAAAAGGGGTAGGACCCCAATCTACCTCCTTCTTCCCTAGTACCACCGGGTAGTGATCAGACACCCTATCTTCTGTTACCCATTGAAACAGCGAGGGAACCGCTTCCAGTAGGGCTGCATCAAACAAGAAACGGTCCAGTCTGCTTGACACCATCTGCTTTTGGTTATTACTCCAGGTGAATTTCCCATCAGACATGGGTGGATTCACTAGACCCTCTGACACAATAAATTCACTAAAGTCTCTCATACCGCCATCTATCCTTGTGCACGACGTTCTTTCCTCAACTTCCACAATTTCGTTCCAGTCCCCACCCAAGATCCAACATACTCTGTGTTGATCTCTCAAACTCTTTAACTTATTAAATAAAACTCTTCTCTTACTTCTATCGTTAGATGCATAAATATTACACAACACAATATCACAATTAAAAGGTAACCATACTCCTTTTAGACACAAACCTCCCTGACATTTAAACACATCCTTTAAATCGAAAACACTACGATCCCATAGCGTCATAATACCTCCCGCTCTACCCGTCGCATTTACCCATTCTGTACCTACATCAATACCCCTCCACAGTACCCTCCCAAGCCTATGGTTATGATCTGTAACCTTTGTTTCTTGAAGAAACAAGACCCTAGGATTAATGTTGCGAATCACCCTAACTATAGCTCTCTTTTTTGACCCCTTGCCCACCCCATTAACATTATACATTTAATTAACCGTCAAACATGCATGCATCCACTGATCCACGTACATATATAATATTACAAAACATTAATTAACGTAACAAAATCATTTGAAAAGACACACACACACACACACACACACACACACACATATATATATATATATATATATAGGGTAAGGTTAAACAAAGAACCTCCCTTAAACAAAGAACCTAAAGAACCTTCCTGGTGATGACATTTGACACATAGTCTAGGGGCAAAAAAGGAAATTAAAAAAAAAAAAAAAAATCGGCGCCTACAGCACCAAGCAAATCTTCTCCCAACAAACTTTAAAAAAAAACCCCCAATTACTTTAAATAATCATAACTCGTTCGTTTTTAACAATTTTAACAAAAAAATTATACCATTAGATTCAGTTTTTCGTCTTCTTTCGAACAAGACCGGACTTGATATATTTCTGAAACTTTTTTTTTTTTTGAAATGCAAAGTTTGCATTTTGAGCTGGGTTCATTCAAACTCAAAATGCAAAATCCGTAGTTTGCATTTTGAGCTGGGTAATTCAAGCCTAAATGCAAAATCCGTAGTTTGCATTTTGAGCTGGGTAATTCAAGCCTAAATGCAAAATCCGTAGTTTGCATTTTCAGCTGGGTAATTAAAGCCTAAATGCAAAATCCGTAGTTTGCATTTTGAGCTGGGTTCATTCAAGCCTAAATGCAAAATCCGTAGTTTGCATTTTGAGCTGGGTAATTCAAGCCTAAATGCAAAATCCGTAGTTTGAATTTTGAGCTGGGTAATCCAAAATGCCAAAAAAAAATCATTTTCAAATTTTTTTTAGAAAAGTATAGGAAGATTGATCTTGTTTGAAAGAGGATTAAAAAACTACAAGAATGGTATAATTTTTTTGATTAAATTCACAAAACTTAAAAAGTTATGATAATTTAAAGTTTTTGGAGGTTTTTTTTTAAATCGTGGGTGTGGGAGAGGGATAATTACATTTTTGCCCTATTCATCCTAAATTAATATATAATAATTACAGTTTTGCCATCGATCAATCATATCCATTGATATTGATGATCTGAAGGTCCAGATTGGTTCTTTAGATTATTTATTTAACACATGGTTCTTTATTGATCCAATTTATATATATATATATATATATATATATATATATATATATATATATATATATATATATATATATATATTTCGATCGTACGTGCATGCCCATGTTAATTAATTAATATGCCGTGGAGTTCGGCTTTATCAATCCGGCCGGTTGCATACCTGCATATATTTGTCATAAAGTGAAAAAGGACCTTCTCAAACTTTTTTTCACTCATCGATCAATTCTTGTCCCAACATAAATATATATCAAATTTATGAATGAGTGATGTAGGGCTGGCAAATCCTGACACGACCCGAAACCCAACCCGAACCTAACACGATCTGGGTCGACACGAACACGACACGAAACTGAACTGGGTCAGAAATGGGTCGACCCGAAAATGACACGAAACTTTTCGACACGAACACGACACGAACACGGTAACCCGAAGGTAACCCGTTTAACACGATCTTTTTATAATAATAATAAAAAAAACCCAAAAAATATTTAACTTTAAAATATTTAGAAATTTTAAATTTTAAATATGAACTAAGTCATTAACTAAGTAACTAGTATAGTTAGGAAATATCAAGATGGCGGGACTCATTTTCAGTATTTTCATTTTACCTCCAAAATTGTGAGTCAAATCAAATACCGCCAATCTTAATTTTGATAAAATTAATAAATATTCATAAGAAAATAAGAATTGAAATAAGAATTAAGGAAGAAGAAAAGGGGGAAAGGGGAAAGAACGTGTGTGCCCTAGCCTCCCTGCGTTGCGACTCGCGACTTGCATCTCGCGACTGGCGAGTTTAAAAGTTAGAACTGTTATAATGGTTTTATATTTGATTTTTGATACTTGCGAAGTTGAAAAAATAAAGAATTAAAATGCGTAATAAAAGCTTAGTAAAGTTGATATAAGAAAGTTATACATGCAACATTTTTCTAAAAAATAATTCGATATGAAAACCCGACATGAAA
Source organism: Pulicaria dysenterica (assembly GCA_947179395.2). Classification (NCBI taxonomy): domain Eukaryota; kingdom Viridiplantae; phylum Streptophyta; class Magnoliopsida; order Asterales; family Asteraceae; genus Pulicaria; species Pulicaria dysenterica. The sequence continues at coordinate 84,303,456 of OX359292.1, forward strand.
GTCAAGTTATTTGACCGGAAACATAACTTGATTTTTTTCTCCTAAAAATGGGTCGACACGAAAACACGACCCGAACCGAACACGAATTAAGTGACACGAACCGAACACGACACGAAACTAAACAGGGTCAAGAATGGGTCGACACGAAAGTGACACGAAAATGGTTGACACGAACACGACCCGAACCATTTAACACGAACACGACCCGAATTGCCAGCCCTAGAGTGATGCCACTTACAAAATTCCACATCTAATTAATTTATATAGTTATTCATTAGTCAATTTGTTCTCAATCCACATCTAATTTTGATAATTATTCATGAAGCTAGTGCAATTTATATAAGGATAAATTGCATCATAATATAATGTATTTTTACTAAACTACCATTATATATAATCAACTTTAAAATTTAAAAAAAAATACAACCAACTCTATTAAAACCCCCATTATATGCAATTTGTAACTTGTTTGGCAGGTTATGTGTCAATTTAGGATTTTTTTTACTTAATTTTTATTTTTATATTACTTTTAAGTTCATGTGTCATTCAGATTCAAGAACATTTAACCCCAAGAGCATTCATATCCAAGAAAATTCATATCCAAAAACATTTATTTTAAACTCCATTAAAATCAGAGAACATTCAAACCTCAATCTATAAACAAATTATAGATCCAAACAAAAATCCATAATGCATATCAAAGTCAAACAAAAAAAAACCCAAATCATACATATCAAATTGAAGATGAACTAGAACATTCAACCCGAGGAACATTCATATCCAATAATGTTTTTACATAGTGTTCTTCAGATCCAAAAATCCTAAAAGAAGAACCAAATAAAATGTTATCGAAGATCAAAACTACAAGATTCACGCGAGAGAGAGAGAGAGAGATAGAAACATGTGAACCAAAACTAGAAGATTCAGTTTGAAGGCGGAGGTGTGTAGTGGTGATTTGAAGGCTGTGGTGGTGGTATGCGGTGGTTGTAATCTATACCAACAATCGATTTTCAGATGCAAAGTGGCAGCAGCGGCGACGGTGGTAATCTGGAAGGCTGTGGTGGTTTGAACATCCACGAACAAAAAACATAATCAAATTTTCAGATGCCTTAGCCAGATGAGGTGGGTGTTTGTGTGTGAAACCCTAAGCCCGACGACGATGGTGGATTTTGAAGGCGAAGACGGGGTGGCGGTTTTGAAGGCGATGGCGGTGAACGATGGTGGTTGTTTGGAGAAGGCGACGGCGGTGATTGAAGAAGGAGATGGCGGCGGTAAACCAGAAAACGTCAACGAAACCCACGAGCACCAGAAACCCACCAACACGAACACCAGAAACCCACGAACACCAGAAAACGTCGTTGGATCTAGTGGGTATGAAGAAGGAGACGGCGGTGGTGAACCAGAAAACGTCGACGGTGGTGGTGGTCGGAGAAACCCACGAACAGTAGCAGATTTGGAGTGTTTGTGAGGAAAACACCAAATGATGATCGTGGATCTTCAACCCAGGAACGCCATTGATTATACGTGTGTCATCCAAGGTTTTTGTCTAGTATAATGGATTCTTCAACTGAATTTTATTTTATTAAAATTATTAAAAAAGCAAAAAAGAATAATAAAAGAAGGGTTTACCCGATGAGTAAGAGAAGTGACCTGTTATAATAACATGTCACTTGCATACAATGGTGTGATTTTAAGAGTTGATTGTATTTATTTTAAATTTTTAAAGTTTGTTATATACATTGGTAGTTTAGTAAAAGTTCGTTGTATTTTGGAGCAGTTTTCCTTTATATAAAGATGGTCTAACTAGTTTGACTTTTTCTTTTTATTATATATTAGATTAGATGCCCGTAATACACGGTAGGGGTGTTCTTCGGTCGGGTTAATCGGTTTTCGGGTTATTCGGGTCGGGTTATTCGGTTTTTAAGGTAATGAAATGTTACCCGATAACCGAACCGAATAAGGATCGGGTTATTCGGTTTTCGGGTAGTTCGGGTCGGTTCGGGTTTTGGGTTATTCGGGTATAACCGAATAAGAATTTGTTGTTTGCCATTTTATGTTTTAATCATTGTGAAATTAGACAATGTGATTATTTTATTTCAATCATCGTGAAATTAGACAATCAATGTGGGATTAATAACACTTTAAAGAAGTTTATGCAAAACATGTTTTGTTACCTTCTTACACTACACCTTCATCAGATCATCACACGATCATATCACAAGTTAATTTTTCATAGCTCTAGAATAAATACATAATGTTATAATTAGATAATGCAACTATAAATAAATTTAAAAAGTAAAAACTTATAATTAAAAAAATACCTTCACCAAGTTGAGTTATTTCGTTTAACTAAAAAGTTTAAGTTTATCTGTTATTAATTACTAAAAGTCTAAAATCATAAAATGTTGAGTAATCTCGTTTAATTAAATTCGGCTACAAATTGTCAAAGATGTTTTGTGAGTTGTGAGCTTGTAGTGTGGTTGACCCATTTGTAACCAAAAGTTAAGTATAAATGTATAATTAATTAAAATATACAATTATTAAAAAAAACCTTAAAATTCTTATTCGGGTTAATCGGGTCACCCGAATATCTTTTTTTCTAACCGCCACCCGACCCGAATAAGGAAACCGTTAATCGGGTTACCCGAATTAGAGACCCGAAAACCGATTAAACCGACCCGATTAACCCGAATTTGATTCGGTTCGGTCGGGTTATTCGGGTTCGGTTATTTTCGACACCCCTAATACACGGATTAGTTTAAAAATTATAAATATCAAGTATGAGAAAAATGATATTAAATAACAAAAATGCGAATAAAATGATAATTTTACAAAATAACGATCACACCAATATTCATACTAGCGGTGGAAACGTCGACGTGAGTGAGAGTACATACATGACGGTAGAAACGTGGTATCATGATACAAATAAGGGAATGATTATAATTCCTGTACAAGTTATCAATAATTATTGTTACGATTAAGGGCAATAAGAATTAATAATTATTAGCAGCCTACCCGCGCAATGCTGCGGAGCCAAATGGTTTATGTTTTACAACATGTCGCTTAAATAATGTAATGATATGTTATTCGTACGATTCAATATTACGAAAAAAAATTCTACATCAAACGGAACAACATTCCGTTTTTTTTTCAATTTTCTTTTTTTATTTGCATCAGCTATTTTATTTATTCTAAAAATAAATTCTAAATGACATTAAAATAATAAAAAAATTATATTTATAAAATAAATAAAGAAAGGTTAATAAGATTTTGGAATTATGTTGATGTAAGTGAATAATTGTGTTTGTGGGAGAGATTGTTTTAGTGTGAAAGAGTAAATTTTAAGTAAATAAAAAATTAAAGTAAATTAGAGAGAGAGTGGAATGATTAAAGATTAAGTGGATGAGATTAATTTAGAGTTTAGGGTTTAAAGATTAATTTAGATAGAATGAAAGGTTCAGATTTGGTATTGATTGAATTTTAAGAACTCTTAAAATTAAAGAGGAGAGAGAGTGTTAAATGGTTTATATAGTAATATAGATTAGTTGTAACTAAAAAAAGATTCAAAATAATTATATAATCTATTAGAATGACAAAACTAAGATTTGGTTAAATATGATATTTTGAAATATTATAAAGAGTAAATATGATATTCGTAAATTAAGTTAGAAATATATGATATTTTAGTGTTTAAAAAGGGAATATATGAAATTATCTTAAAGGATTTTGGATTTAAATTAAATTTAAAATTGAATATCCAATATTGACAGAGAAAAGTCAAAATTAAATTTTTTATTTTTATTAAAATGGATGGTCAAGATTTAATAAATAAACTTTTATTTAGATCTAATAATTAATATTATCTAATTGATTTTATTAAAGTTAGTCTTTTATTTATACTAGAAAATACTAAAGTTAAAACTAAAAAGTGCTTATATCCCTAAATTTTTTAATGGTTATAAACTTGTTCTAGCTCTAAGTATATGATTAGGGATGAGTCCCTAAAAGCCCTCCCCGTACACGATAGGAATCCGTTCTTCGACCCCGATTTATACGGGGAATCTCCGAGTTGACCGAGGATGGGGATGGAGATTTTCCGAACTTAGAAACGGGGATGGGGATACCTCTAGGTTCCCCAAACCCGACTCCGACCCCACCCGCACATTATATATATATATATATATATATATATATATATATATATATATATATATATATATATATATATATATATATATTGATATCGCTGTTATTAACTACTATTTTATGCGATATCCGTGTGTTTTTAACCGTAATTTATGCGAAATAGTTTCAAAAGATTCTTTTTATCTTTGTTTATCATTTTTAATTTGAAGCTTAAACGAGTGAAAATGAAGAAAATAAGAAAAGCTGTCAACTCTGACATACCTCCACTGTTTTGATCATATCTCGCTCATACGAGCTCGGAATGAGGTATTTCAAAGGGCCATGAAAACTAGACTCGGAGAGCTACAATCTCCATTTGGTGTTCAAACTTTGAAAAAGCTCAAACGCGACGTGTTCGTGAAGATAAGGCCCAGATTCAAATTTTGGAAGAGGATAACGCGAGAAAAATGAAGAACGCGACTCGTTTTCTTAACAAACGCGATGCGTTTGCGCAGAAACTCATATCTATAAATTTGATCATTCTTATCCGGTTTTAGGAGATCTACCCAACTTCATTCGTCCATAGGGAGTTCCAGAGACATATATGAGAGTTCTAGAGGCTTGGAGCTTAGATCTTGGATATTTTACACAAGAAAGTGAAGATTTTTGAAGATTTCATCATAGATCTACAAGGGTTTGCTTATTCAATCATGTTTAGCTTACTTTCTATGTATTTCTACCTCTTTAATATGAGAATTATGGGCTAATTTCCTGTAATCTCTACTTAGACTTGATGAATCTTGAATATTTGGTTTGAATTCATGGATTTGGATAACATTGTTTATATATTTGTTATGTTTAGCTTTTTCAAAGATCTTTGCATGTTAAAGTTTCTGACTTTATGATCTATTGCTAAGTTCTCATAGGTGAGATGACCATTCTATCTATGTTTGCTTTAATCATGAGTTGCTATGACCATTAGGATTCATGACTAGTGATGGACCAAATCCTAGGGTTAGATTATAAAAGATTAAACTTTAATGTGTTAGGAATTGCATGTGATGACCATTCAATGTTAATTGATTGATTTTGTGACCAATACAAATCAATAGATTAAGTCTTTCATAACACGAACCAATTTGACTAGTTATAGGAGTTGTTAATGCCATGAACATTGGGTTAATGTTTATATATCTATAGGGCTAGTGAGTCTGACCATGAGATTTAGCCAGCTTAGGAATTGGTATATGATTGCATGTTATCCATTGCACTTTCTATGAGATCAACTAAATTGAAATGATGATTCTAAAGTCTAAGTAGAGATATTCACATATTGATAGTTTAATTCCAAAGTTTATTGCTTCATTGCTTTTCTAATCTCTTAATTATTGTTTCTTGAATTTCTAGTCTTAATCTTAGGATCTTTATTGCTTTAGATTGATTTAATCAAAATTCCCCCTTTATTGCTGTAACACCAGGTTTCACGAGCTTAAAATCAGGAATAATTTAAACTTTTTAAGTATATTTATCAATGGCATGCAGCGGAAAGTAACCACTGGTTACAAAATATAAGGTGTTATTAACCGACTTAGCGAATATAAACATCAAAAGCCAAGTCTCAAAACGAACCGGTGTTACCATACTATAAACCGACCATCGGGTCACAGACAATTTAAAACAGCAAAGTGTTCCAATAGAGTTAAATGCAATTACCCATAAGCGCCCGCCTCACCAGGCTGCCTAATCTTTACCTGTGAAAAGAGTAAACCATGAACCGGTTAGCTACACTAGCTAGTGAGTACAGGCTGCACATAAGTATCAATAAGCCTACAGTCAAAACTCAGGAAAGCACACAGGGCTATCCTATCATATTGCGGCACGCCAATCATGTCAGCAGGAGTCGTGTCTTGCAAGGTAGCGAGCCCCGCTCAACAACCCTAGCTGGGGAATCAGCCGCAACCAATTGCACCAGTGAGGGAGCGAAGAGCAGTCCACATGGTGCACTCTGTCTATCATGCTGGTTCCAGCCTAAGCAAAGAACCCAATTCTAATTAAGGAACGGCGGCCTGCAGAACCATACCCAAGCGTATACTCATGAGTACCGTTAGTTCCCCAATTCATAGCCCCTAAGGACCTTGGGAACCCAGTCAGATATTATCACCCATCTACCTGACTGACCTTAATCGTGTTGGAAACTGTTTGCACAGTTCCTCGAGTGTTCGGACATAATTACATAAACATATAGCTGATCCAATTAGGATCCACTTCATGCGCGCATATAATCACAACAATTATTATTCTTACTAGTAAACAAAACATGCGAGTATTACTTAATCACAACATACACTTACCACATGATTTATGTCATAAGTATTCTCTTACTTTTACAGCCATTCTAATAATCATGAACATGATATATCACATCATAGCATACCTTTGCACATGTACTTAGAATCAGCAATACACGTTTAAAAACACACTATGGTTAACACTACTTATTGAGCCTCATGGGAAACCGGTACTCACCTTAAGCTCGCAGAATGCAGACACAACGATCAACCGTTTCCGTTTCCTCTCGAACACCTAACACAGTGCACACATGTCTGATTATGACTTATACCCAGCACCCTTAGGTTAAAACACAAGTTAAACAAGCTACTATTTCTGGACCCCTGCTTGCGATCGCAAGTACATGCCTTGCGGTCACAAGAGCCCCCTAATAACATCCCTTACGGTCGCAATCACTACCCCTTGCGGCCGCAAGAGGCCTTTTCCATAAACCAATGCTTAGGATCGCAAGGGTAATCCCTTTTGCCCGCAAGCATGGTCCTAAGGTTGGTTACGATCGTAAGTTATGTACCTAGGCTTGCAAACCACATTTCCTTCGCTTGTAAGCGGTAAACTAACAAAACAAAGCCTTACGGTCGCAAGCACCATTGCCTGCAGCCGCAGGAACCAAAAATATTGCTTGCGGTCGCAAGGACGCCGCCATGCGGTCGCAAGGATCAGCGACACCCCTTACTGTCGCAAGTACTACCCCTTGCGGCCGCAAGGACCCTCGACGTAGTGCTCTTCGACTCTGTTTTACGAAAACTTCTGAAAATCACGTTTTAACCACTTTAACCGATCAAAACTCGATTCTAATTGCTCATACACTTTACTAGACATCATTTGGAGCTTACAAACACATTTTGACACAAGATAAACCATAAGAACACATTAATACACTATCAAATGATGTAATTTCATCAAGAACATAAAACTAGGGTTCCTTCACAAAATTACTTACAAATCAGTAGAAGAACACCAGCTAGAACACGAATTTGACACTAAAATCACCTGTTTTTAACTTGATTCTTGATTTGCTCTTCAAAACTCCAAGGAATGAGTGTGTGTGAGCTTGTACGTGTATGTAAGTGTGTTTAGTGTGTGTTTTTGGGTTTCTCAGGGATAAGAAGAAGCAAAGGACCAACTTTGGGGTTATTAATTAACCCCCGGGTATTTTGTTCCCCTTTCCAACTTACAACTTAACACACGTTAACCCGTTTCAACTAACGGGGATATCTTTGGAACCACAACGTGAAACCATTTAATATTTTATTACTTTTACTTGCTAACTCTAACTTTCACATGACACCTCATATATCCACTTAACTAATTAAAACATAAAACAACAATTAAAATACTTATTTAAAATCAAGGTACAACCAGCTGAGCACGAAGTACAACTAGGTACTACTAGGCTCATTTTCAGGATGTTACAAATCTACCCTCCTTAGAGAGGATTTCGTCCTCGTAATCCAACCGCGATCACACACATAGTCACAAACTATTTTCACGATGTTGCATAAAGAAAAAACCACAACTAATACGAAAACTAACAACACTAAAACTTTAGTTATTCTACTAACTTTAAGGTTACAGTACATAAAATGTACATATCTTACTTGATCAAAAGAAACTACACGCGAATATTTCAAGGTCACACGATACTTCAACTTTACCTACTTAACCAAAACCTCTACAATCACTTCAAAACTTACACAACACTTTCAACTAGTTAGGACACTCCGAAGAGTCGTGCCCGTATTGACTACATTCATAACAAAACATACCTAAACATTCTTTAGCAAAGTGTCCTGGAAGTCCACAGTTGTAACAAACCTTCTCTCTATACTTGCATTCTCCAGCGTGATTCTTGCCACAAATTTCGCATGCAATTCTACTTCTAGATCCTCCAGTTTCAGTCTGAGTTCTCACTTTCTTAGCTTCCTCGTCATCTTCTTTTAACTTACAAAATTCTTCTCGAACCGCACTTTTTACCTCTCTTCTCACTTCCGCCATAACTGACGGCATCTTTCTACGAAAACACTTATCAAACTGGTCAGACATCACCTCTCGGAGATGTCAGGTAGGTACCGCTCCGCGTTTATTCCCGTATACGGAAATATGATCTTGTAGCTCTCCTATAGTAGTTAAGTCTAAGCTTTCTTCACGTACTTCCTCGTATCCCACTTGCGAGTTTAAACTTCTATCCATATCTCTGCATCAAAAGAACTCTTAATCAGTGTAAAAACATTAATATTATACATATTCTTTCTTAACAAACCTTTTAGGTTTCACTTAATATCATCCTGATTATATTTTCACACTTTTTTCTTAATTACCTCAACTTCTACATTAATTAAAACATATTTATCTTAATTACTTACTTTAATCTGTCGTGTCTACTCTTACTCGCTTTTATTTTCATCATACGTACTAACTAACGAGGATAAGGGAACTAATCACATCAACAACAACAACAATAGTTTAGAAGAACACAACTAACAACTAGAGTAACCTCAGTATTAACTATTTTCACTTTAAACGATTCCATAAACAATACAACGTTACTTACATCATATGCTTTTACCGATTTAATCTAGACACAATAAACAACTTCAATTATTCATAGTATTACGTATTCCTTCTTAATTTATCTTTCATATTTAAACAACAAGGTAATACGAATACCATTTTCTTATCGTCTTCACAAATTTAGGTGGAGGTATATCTAAACTCGTCAATATCAATAATAACTCCAATAACATAACCAACAACTGTTACTGCTTGATATTAACAAACCTTAATTTAAACGAGTCAGTAAACATATAACAGACACTTACAACCTCTTACTAAATCACAATTTACAATATTACAAACAAAATTACTGACTCTTGAACTTACTAATACCGTTATAACAAAACTACTAAAGAGAACACTTATAACTACCCCTCCAGCTAGTTTCCTTTGTCATAGGGAACGCCTACATTTTCCGGCTAGGCGAAGATCCACTAGCCCTCACACTCTTACCCACTGTACAATCAACAACTTCATGTCCCGGTTTACGACACCTGTAGCACACACCTCGTTTAAACTTACACATTCTCGCCACGTAACCTAATTCTCTGCACTGATAACATCTAACGGTGGCTTCAGTACAATCACCGACATGATAAGCGTGGCACTTTGAACACCAAGGACTATCAAACTTCAATCGTTTCGAAGAACCAGACTTCTCAACCGCAGAAGTCTGTCCTTTCAAGGGATCATATTTAGAGGACGACCGAGACTTCCTTTTCTTACTTTTATCCACACGATCGCTTTTATAGCGAAGACACTCTTCTTCGATCTGCATTGCCATCTGGAAGGCTTGTTTCAGACTTATAGCGGTTCTAACACAAACACGATGTCCGATCGGCAGCATACTCGCAAACTTTTGTATCTTAGCATTTTCATCTGGCAGCAACCGTGGAACAAACTCCATTTTATCTTTAAAGGCACGGATCAAGTCTCTCATGGATTGATTTCCTTTTTGGATCTTGTTAATTTCCCGCTCCATATACTCTTCGTTGAAATCAGTGCATTACTTTATCGTCAACTTCTCACGGAATTGTTCCCAAGTCAAGGTACCTAGTACTTTCTTACTGACCGAAGCTTCCACAACATTCCGCCATGAGGTAGCAGTATCTTTCAACATATGTATCGCATACTCCACGCGATATTTCGGTGCACAGTCGCATAATTCAAAAATCTGCTCCATCTCTCGAAGCCATCGAGCAGCAACAGAAGGGTCGTCACTACCGTTAAAGCTAGGAGGTTCGCAGGAAAGTAATTCCTGGAAAGCATCATACTTATCATCTCTCCTCTCTATCGAATGATACAACATCTCTTTGGTCAGCCGCAACTCCACTTCCAAACGTAGAACGTAAGCCTATCTCTCTCTTGCTCACACCTCATTCCTCAGAATAACGACGAGAAGCTACATCTTCTGCTTCAAGACGAAGACGAGCCATCTCATCTCCTACTTGCACAACATCTTGCTCGACATTAGCTTGCTGATCCGACATCTTAGTCTACTACTAGTAAAGAAAGAAGTATGTAACGCGCGACTTATTCTCAAACTATTAACACTATAAGTTACTTCATAACACATAATAATCATATAACACTCACACTCAACCCCAATCATCCCTCAAGGAACACTAAACGATGGCCGGGCCCGAGTTTGAGATCGAATACTTTTACAAGTGTCCGATTCCCTCAAATTTAGGCTCTGATACATATTTGTAATACCAGGTTTCACGAGCTTAAAATCAGGAATAATTTAAACTTTTTAAGTATATTTATCAATGGCATGCAGCGGAAAGTAAACACTGGTTACAAAATATAAGGTGTTATTATCCGAATTAGCGAATATAAACATCAAAAGCCAAGTCTCAAAACGAACCGGTGTTACCATACTATAAACCGACCATCGGGTCACAAACAATTTAAAACAGCAAAGTGTTCCAATAGAGTTAAATACAATTACCCATAAGCGCCCACCTCACCAGGCTGCCTAATCTTTACCTGTGAAAAGAGTAAATAATGAACCTGTTAGCTACACTAGCTAGTGAGTACAGGCTGCACATAAGTATCAATAAGCATACAGTAAAAACTCAGGAAAGCACACAGGGCTATCCTATCATATTGCGGCGCGCCAATCATGTCAGCAGGAGTCGTGTCTTGCAAGTTGCGAGCCCCGCTCAACAACCCTAGCTGGGGAATCAGCCGCAACCAATTGCACCAGTGGGGGAGCGAAGAGCAGTCCACATGGTGTACTCTGTCTATCATGCTGGTTCCAGCCTAAGCAAAGAACCCAGTTCTAATTAAGGAACGGCGCCCTGCAAAACCATACCCAAGCGTATACTCATGAGTACCGTTAGTTCCCCAATTCATAGCCCCTAATGACCCTGGGAACCCAGCCAGATATTATCACCCATCTACCTGACTGACCTTAATCGTGTTGGAAACGGTTTGTACAGTTCCCTGAGTGTCCGGACATAATTACATAAACAAATAGCTGATCCAATTAGGATCCAGTTCATGCGCGCATATAATCACAGCAATTATTATTCTTACTAGTAAACGAAACATGCGAGTATTACTTAATTACAACATACACTTACCACATGATTTCTGTCATAAGTATTCTCTTACTTTTACAGTCATTCTAATCATCATGAACATGACATATCACATCATAACATACCTTTGCACATGTACTTAGAATCACCAATACACGTTTAAAAACACACTATGGTTAACATTACTTACTGAGCCTCATGGGAAACCGGTACTCACCTTAAGCTCGGAGAAAGATGACACAACGATCAACAGTTTCCGTTTCCTCTCGAACACCTAACAAAGTGCACACATGCCTGATTATCACTTTAACCCAGCACCCTTAGGTTAAAACACAAGTTAAACAAGCTACTATTTCTGGACCCCTGCTTGCGATCGCAAGTACAAGCCTTACGGTTGCAAGAGCCCCCTAATAACATCCCTTACGGTCGCAAGTACTACCCCTTGCGGCCGCAAGAGGCCTTTTCCATAAACCAATGCTTACGATCGCAAGGGTAATCTCTTTTGCCCGCAAGCATGGTCCTAAGGTTGGTTACGATCGTAAGTTATGTACCTGTGCTCGTAAACCACATTTCTTTCGCTCGTAAGCGGTAAACTAACAAAACAAAGACTTACGGTCACAAGCACCATTGCCTGCGGCCGCAGGAACCAAAAACATTGCTTGCGGTCGCAAGGATCACCGACACCCCTTACGGTCGCAAGTACTACCCCTTGCAGCCGCAAGGGCCCTCGACGCAGTGCTCTTCGACTCTGTTTTACGACAGCTTCTGAAAATCACGTTTTAACCACTTTAACCGCTCAAAACTCGATTCTAATTTCTCATACACTTTACTAGACATCATTTGGAGCTTACAAACACATTTTGACACAAGATAAACCATAAGAACACATTAATACACCATCAAATGATGTATTTTCATCAAGAACATAAAACTAGGGTTCCTTCACAAAATTACTTACAAATCAGTAGAAGAACACCAGCTAGAACACGAATTTGACACTGAAATCACCAGTTTTTAACTTGATTCTTGATTTGCTCTTCAAAACTCCAAGGAATGAGTGTGTGTGAGCTTGTACGTGTATGTAAGTGTGTTTAGTGTGTGTTTTTGGGTTTCTCAGGGGATAAGAAAAAGGAAAGGACCGACTTTGGGGTTATTAATTAACCCCCAGGTATTTGGTTCCTCTTTCCAACTTACAACTTAACACACGTTAACCCATTTCAACTAACGGGAATATCTTTGGAACCACAACGCGAAACCATTTAATATTTTATTACTTTTACTTGCTAACTCTAACTTTCACATGACACCTCATATATCCACTAAACTAACTAAAACATAAAACAACCATTAAAATACTTAGTTAAAATCAAGGTACAACCAGCTGAGCACGAAGTACAACTAGGTACTACTAGACTCATTTTCAGGATGTTACAATTGCTTTCTAGTAGTTTAGTTTAGTTTAATATTTAAATTAATATAATTTTATCAAATCATACTCGTTCCCTTTGAGTTCGACACCCGTACTTATTTTCTATACTATAATACGATTAGGTTCTCTTGCCTATTGTGTCATATTCGTACTAAATAAAAACGGATTTTATAAATAAAAAACTGGTACGCTTTTAGCACATCAAGTTTTTTGGCGCCGTTGCCGGGGAACAGTTTCATTTGATTTAATTATATTAATTTAGTATTAAATGATCCTTCCCTCGAGTTTCGGCTCAAAAGGAAGTTATTTTTGTAGTTCTACTTGTCTTTCTTTTTGTCCTTCGATGTCTTTTCCGCGGATATGAACATTCCCGAGGATCGAACGATCCATTGGGAATCTTTCCTCAAAGATTTGTTGAATGAATTTTATGACTATGACATTGAACGGGTTGATTACGACGTCATTATCAAAGATGATGAGGATGACCGCCCGATTGGTTTGATCGAGGAGCCACAATTTTGTCCTGAGCCGTACTATTTTGACGACTCTGATTCTGACGAGAGTTTGGAGTCGCGATATGGAATCCCTCCGACACTAGGAAGCGTTTGGGGTCCATCATGTTTGGAGAAGAAACAGGCTGATAGTAAAGTAGGCATTGGGAGCCGGTTGGAGTCTTTGCTTGAGTCACAATCAAGTTTGCAATCAGAGGGAGGATTCAACATTATTAATGCAGGAGAGGAGTTTGTGGATATAAAGAAGGTTCAGTGGAACGTAGTACATATAATTCGTGTCGGTAATAAATATACATCGCCCGGTATGTATAAATATTACCACCTGCACTTGATTGCAAGTGTGGGGTCATTCGTTCGATTTCATTGTAAATAAATTTAGAGTCAAGCCAGAGACTCGGACAAAAACAAGCACTTTTCGGGAGGCAATCCGTGTTTAGGTTAGGTTTTTCTTTCTTATTTATTTTTATTTCTTTTCCTTTCTGTTCCAACTTTGTGGGTGTGTTGACTAGAAACCCTCACGAGACTACAACTCGTCCACTCGGGCTACCGAGGGGTTTAAAGGCTTGTTGCATACACTAAATGCAATCGTGATTCCTACGAAAGTGAGTTAGGTTTGGTTGTTTTCTTTTGTTTGTTTTGTTTTTAGTTGTTTGGTTCTTTGCCTTGATCTATCTTAACCTTTGCTCCAAATGTTTGTCTTGCAGGTGGGTGGTTATGGAGTACGCACTCATGCTGGCATCTTGCTAAGCATTATCTATTATTGCTCCATGTGTTGTGTGAATACGCGAAAGGGAGTTTTCTCTAATCTTTTTCTACCCTTGTTTTGATTTTGTCTTTATGTACAATGGGAACATTGTACAATCTAAGTGTGGGGTAGGAGGTTAGAAAAAGATTCTTTGCTTGAACTTTATTTGTCCTTGATTAAATCCTGATGGTATTTGGGCTATAATTTTTAAAATTTTAATATCATTCGAGTAGGTGTTAAGTATTAGTTGAATGTGTCAATTGTTTGATTTGTGAACAAGTTCGGAGGTTATTCCTGGTATTTATGCATAGTATTTTGTGGCTTTTCACCATTCCTTAGAAATTTCAATTTATGGTAACCAACTTTGAATTTTTGAATTATTAAAAGAAATAAATTGGTTAAGCCCTTTTTGAATCTAAGCTTAACAAAAATAGGCTGAGTATGAATTTCCTCTTTTACTAATCATATGCTTGCAAAAGATTCAAAAGATGTGATAAAAGGTCAAAAGACCAAGAAAAAAATAAAAAAAATAGAATAAAGCCAAATGTCTACTATAAGTCAACTAAATGGCCTTTGGAACTCGAACAAGTAAACTCTGAGGGGTGTTCTACACCTAATCACCTAAAGCCAACTGGTTTGTGATCGGTTGGGTTGAAAGTTCGCTACATGGGTTCCATCGAACGTTATAGACTTATATGGAAAAATAAGAGTTGCAAAGCTCAAAAGCATATGTGCATTGAAATTGGAAAATCTGCAATAAGTCTTGAGGTTGGGGGGTTCTTAAAGGGTAAATTAGCCATGGTAACAAAAATAATTCATTAATTGAGAGTTGGTTATTTATAAAAAGAGAAAGTATTTGGGATAGTGAGAAGTTAGAGAGGATCAAAACACAAGTATGTGCATAAGTCTAGGTGTAATTGATGGTTTGTTTCTAATCAAACATATTGACATTATTCAGCGATATTTAATATTTATAAGAATGATATTATTTATTTGAATAACTAAGCCTAGATAAAGTTGTGATTTGCTTGGGGACAAACAAAGTTCAAGTGTGTGGTATTTTGATATCGCTGTTATTAACTATTATTTTATGCGATATCCGGGTGTTTTTAAGCGTAAATTATGCGAAATAGTTTCAAAAGATTCTTTTTATCTTTGTTTATCATTTCAGATTAAAAAGTCAAGAGCTGAGGTAATTTGAAGCTTAAACGAGTGAAAATGAAGAAAATAAGAAAAGACGTCAACTCTGATACACCTCCACTGTTTTGATCATATCTCGCTCATACGAGCTCGGAATGAGGTGCTTCAAAGGGCCATGGAAACTAGACTCAGAGAGCTACAATCTCCGTTTGGTGTTCAAACTGTGAAAAAGCTCAAACGTGACGAGTTTTGTATATCAAACGAGACGCGTTTGTGAAGATAAGGCCCGGATTCAAATTTTGGAAGAGGATAACGCGAGAAAAATGAGGAACGCGACTCGTTTTCTTAACAAACACGACGCGTTTGCGCAGAAACTCATATCTATAAATTTGATCATTCTTATCCGGTTTTAGGAGATCTACCCAACTTCATTCGTCCATAGGGAGTTCCAGAGACATATTTGAGAGTTCTAGAGGCTAGGAGCTTAGATCTTGGATATTTTACACAAGAAAGTGAAGATTTTTGAAGATTTCATCATAGGTCTACAAGGGTTTGCTTATTCAATCATGTTTAGCTTACTTTCTATGTATTTCTACCTCTTTAATCTGAGAATTATGGGCTAATTTCCTGTAATCTCTACTTAGACTTGATGAATCTTGAATATTTGGTTTGAATTCATGGATTTGGATAACATTGTTTATATATTTGTTATGTTTAGCTTTTTCAAAGATCCTTGCATGTTAAAGTTTCTGACTTTATGATCTATTGCTAAGTTTTCATAGGTGAGATGACCATTCTATCTATGTTTGCTTTAATCATGAGTTGCTATGACCATTAGGATTCATGACTAGTGATGGACCAAATCCTAGGGTTAGATTATAAAAGATTAAACTTTAATGTGTTAGCAATTGCATGTGATGACCATTCAATGTTAATTGATTGATTTTGTTACAAATACAAATCAATAGATTAAGTCTTTCATAACACAAACCAATTTGACTAGTTATAGGAGTTGTTAATGCCATGAATATTGGGTTAATGTTTCTATATCTATAGGGCTAGTGAGTCTGACCATGAGATCTAGCCAGCTTAGGAATCGGTATATGATTGCATGTTATCCATTGCACTTTCTATGAGATCAACTAAATTGAAAAGATGATTCTAAAGTCTAAGTAGAGATATTCACATATTGATAGTTTAATTCCAAAGTTTCTTGCTTTATTGCTTTTCTAGTCTCTTAACTATTGTTTCTTGAATTTCTAGTCTTAATCTTAGGATCTTTAATGCTTTAGATTGATTTAATCAAAATTCCTCCTTTATTGCTTTCTAGTAGTTTAGTTTAGTTTAATATTTAAATTAATATAATTTTATCAAATCATACTCGTTCCCCTTGAGTTCGACACCCGTACTTATTTTCTATACTATAATACGATTAGGTTCTCTTGCCTATTGTGTCATATTCGTACTAAATAAAAACGGATTTTATAAATAAAAAACTAGTACGATTTTAGCACATCATATATATATATATATATATATAAAGTCAAATTCTCATATAAATATGCAATTGTGTCAGATCTAACTTTTTTACATTAATATGCATATTAATAAGTTTGTTTTTTGTTTGAACATACATGATTGTTTCATACGATTTATAAAACATGGAGAATGAAAAAACTAATATGATGAATTTACTAATATAGTTTATGTAAAATCATCTATGAAAGTATTTTAAACGTCTTTTATAGACATATATGTTAGAGAAATTATCTATTTAATTGATAATATTATGTGTATTATAGAACGATTTAGTAAATATATCACGTCTTTTATCAAGACCATTACCTATCTAACGAAACTATAAAAATACTTGATTGATTACATTTTGATATGAATCGGTTGGAAGAGTGAAACTAGATTCGTAATTCTAGTTTTGTATGAAAATTCTCATGTATATCTATTTAGAAAAATCTATTTTGTAGACAAAGAAATCTCCGATTCCACATGGAGATCCCCGATACCCGACGGGAATATGGAGATGGGGATGCAAGTCAATTCTCCGGCAGGGATGGGGATGGGGACTGGGGGTAAGGAACGGGGATGGAGATGGGGATGGGAAGAGCTATCCTCAATACCCCGACCCTATTGCCATCCCTATATATGAGGTGTTTAAACAAGAAAGAAAACAGATCATTCAAAAAGAAAGTGAAGAGAGTATGTACTGATTTTATATACATAGACCATAGTATCTACTTATTTAACCATATTTAATTTTAAAATTTGCTTTTACTCAAATAAAACTATAGATTATCATATATTAATTGTATATCTGAAAAGGAGCAAGGACATTTGTAACTGAAAAACTTATAAAACTATTTTAAAAAGTTAAACAAATACATATTAATGCAGTAAAACATTTAAATTAGGTGGAATTGCGTAAAAATAAAATTTGACTTGGTTAAGTTGTCGTTGTATATTATTATTATTATTTTTATATTATTATTATTATTTTTATTTTCTAAATATATAGTTTTCTTTAATATTCATCTTGTTCATCTAGAAACCTGGAATTGATAACCCAAATTGTTTGCCTTTGATTCCAAAATTACAGAACAAGAAAATGAATCTAAGAACATGGACAAGAATTAAGGATGAATATAAAGATCGAAATCATTTACCCTAATATGTATACAAATCGAACAAGCACTGAAATCGGAAAATATGATTTTTGAACAAGATTTAACATCGCAAGGAACCCAAAAAAGAATCCCGAATCAAACAACGTCAGAAAATCGTAAGAAACCCAACAAGAAACATTTGAGATGACCTAACATCAAGATTGAAGGTGGTGGTCAGCTTTGAAGGTGGTGGTTGTGGTCGGCTTCAAAGGAGACGATGGTCGGCTTTGAAGGCAACGGCGTTGGTCGGTTTCGAAGGCGATAGCGGTGGTCGGCTTCGAAGACGATGACGGTGGTCGGCTAGGCAGCAGTGACCATGGTGTGTCCTAATCAAATAACAAATCCCATTGAACCCTAATCTTTTGAAGCACCTTCGTATTAATACAATGATGGAAACCCTAACGCTGTGTTCCCGAGATAATTTTAGGAAAGAAAAGAATGGAAAAGAAAATTTACACAAGAAAAGAAGAGAAAGGAAAGGGTAATGATTTTGATTTTTCGTGTTCCCGAGTCGGAAAGAAAGGAAAAGAAGTTGGAAAGAAAATGAATAAGTTGGTGTTCCTGAGTTGGAAAGAAAGAAAAGAAAAAATGGTCATTTTACGATAATACCCTTATTTTTTAAAATTATCTATTATGATCAAGGGTAATCTTGTCACTTACGAAAAATCATAAAAGGTTTCCTTTCCTTTCCTTCCAAATCCTCCCACTTTTGGGAGGAATGTTTAGGAGAGAAAATTAATCAAATTTTTCTTTCAAATCCTTTCCCTTCCTTTGTTAAAATAACTCGGGAACACAAAACTTTTTTATTTTCCTTTCAAATCTCTTCCTTTCTCTCCAAAATAAAACTCGGGAACATAGCGTAAGAGGAACGGCTATGGTGTGCCCTGATAACTTGGAGATTCAAATGGAGTAATAGCACTTTAGGAGTATGTGAAGATTTGCTTTAAGAATGAAGACGGTAAAGATGAAAAACATAAGAAAAATCAAAAAATCAAAAAAAAAAAAATGAAGAAATTAAAGAAACCGGCTAGATTACATGTAATTGTAAGTAACTTGTATAAAATGTAAATATTATATAAGTTCTTTGTATTAATTAAAAAAAAATAAAGTTCATTGTATACGATAGCTCAGCTAAAATTGAATGTATTTTTATGCGGTTTACCTCTAAATTATAATATGTAACAACATATTTATTAAGGGAAAAATGAGCAAAAATACAATAATCGTTTTAATAATTTTTTAATTAGCGACGAAAAAGTCTTCGCTAAAAATATCGTAGTAACACAATCGTTTTAATTTTTAATTTAAATTCTGCAACGACATTTTCACTTAGTCGTCGCTAAGTTTTAATCAGAGACGAACCCTTTGCGACGACCTCTTACCGACGACATGTCGTCTCAAAAGGGTGTTTTTTTGTAGTGACATCTTTTATCACTACATTGTTTAGTTTTTATATTAGAGTCTCCACCTATAACTTATGTAATAATTACATAGAGTAGTTATTGTTCTCCATTTTCTGATAATTAATGTTAGTTTATATAATTAAAATTCAAAAGAATTTTGAATTCCATAAAGTGAGAAAAGAGACCGATCCTTGAAGAATTTGAAGCAAATTGAAGTGTGTCGTTACTTTAGATGGAATTTGCATTCTAAGTTTCTTTGTAAATCATTGTGATTAATTGTAAATATTTATATGCGCGCAAGAATAGAGTGAATAGAGTTTCTCCCTATTAAACTTTGAAAATCTTTGTGATTCGAAATTAACTTTTTTTTCTTTGTCAAGTAGTCCTATCAAGCTTTTAATTTTCAGAGGTCATAATTTTAAGTACGTTTCTTTGAAAATCTTTATGTTATTTTTATTTTGAAGTTTAAATTCATTGTATTTTTTTAAAATTTGATGAAAAGTTATATATGAGAGCTTAACTTTTGCTTTTTTTAAAGCTTTTTATAATTAAATAATTAATATTACATGTTATAATTAATAGGCGTAATCCTAAAAATTAAAAGAAAATATTTGAATTTAAACCTAATGCATGTGAGGGGATTAATTAAGAAATCTTAGAATATATTTTCACCGTATTTTAAATTTAAATTGCGTAGCTTCTGATTTAAAATAAAGTATTTATATTGAGACGTTAGTATTTATTTAATATCTATAATATTATTCATTCTTAATTTTGTATTACTCGTCACAATACGAGTGTCACATACACCTTGTTTAAATTGGTAGGTATATCTTAGTGAAGAGATATTTTTCTAAAATATTATGAAGAAAAAATAATGCTATTATTCGATCTAATTAATTTGACATAACGTGAACATGAAGAGATCCAGAACGTGCATGAAAATTGATCGAAGTGATGGGAAGGATTGATATGACAGTGAGAATTATTATTATTGAAAACAAACGTAGCATGTGGGGATCGAAGGATGGAAGTATAGATCTAAGAGTATTTAGACATACATTATAGTTTATGAATTTAAATACTAATTTTAGTAATTTAAAGATGATAAAATCATATTGTAAACATAAAAAGTGAACTTTATAACTAATAAAAAATGATAAACATATAAACTAGAATGTTAATGATTTTTAGATTAAAGTGTATGAATCAATACCCTAAAACAATAATAATAATAATCCAATATTATTATCGTTGAAATGGAAGCAAGCAAACGACAATTTGGAGTTCTGTGTGGGGTACCGATGGCTTTTTATGTCAAAGAAAATCATTAGCGATTTTGTTCATGAACCTCGTAATACTACCTACTCGAGAAACTATATACTCATCTTTTTATTTATTTATTTATGCCATAACAATATATGAAAAACGTTATTTTCACGACTCACATGTTAATTTAACTTAATAGTGTCTTTTATTCTCGAAAGACTGTTTTATATATATATATATATATATATATATATATATATATATATATATATATATATATATATATATATGCCACTTAACAGGGCGAATTAAGAAAAAATGTTAGGAATTTAAAAGTTATCATCGTATCTTTTTAAATTAAAAGATTGTCAATACTGAGTATTTAACGCAAGATTTCACCTCACCGGTTATGTTATGTGTTATACATTACCTAATTTCATTCCGTCTCTCTTTACTCTTCTCTCGTTAAAGTGAATTATTTAATTTTTAAAAAGTGGGAAAGAGGTAAAAGGGATCGAAAGACAGTATAACATAGTGTAGATAGATAGAAGTGAATAATAATGTAATACTAAAGTGACATGCAAGAAATATTGTATAAAAAAATAGATATGCTGCATAATGGATAGCCTAAGATTTACAAAACAAAAGTTACAAGTTCAAGTGTTGTATTCCCGTTGAATGTTTAATGCATGCTTTAAGGTATTTCAGCCACTTAAAAGTAAGATTATTTTCAAGACACCATATATAACTTATCATTTGTATAATACGGACTGAATTTCACCTGTTTCAAGAAAAATTGAAGTGTTCATCTGGAGGCTAAAATCAGGAAAATTCCGGGGTCAGAGCAGTGTCAGATCAGATGGGCCGGGATCGACTTGCGCTGCTTTCAACTTCAAGTCCAAGATGCGAAGGAGAAGTAATCAATCGATCAAGCTTTGATAGGTTAATGCGATGCACAAGATCTATGCACTACAAGAAAAATGGGTTTTAGATATATAGGGTTTTTCGCGAGGACACATGTCCTCGCTAAAAGGTACTAAACGACAGGCAACTTTACCTTTTTGACTTTGGAATACTAAACTGACATTCAAAGATTTTTGGCGAGGACATGTTCTCGCTAAAAGTGAAAATTAATTTATTTTTTATTTTATTTATATATAGATAAAGTTACGCGGTACATGACCCGCCAAAACGAAAATTTCAGGACCTTTGGCAACGACTATGTCCTCGCGAACGGTACATGACCCGCCAAAACGAAAATTTCAGGACCTTTGGCAACGACTATGTCCTCGCGAATTGAAAAGGTAATTACTTATTTTATTATTATAAAAGTAACGGAGAAAGAAAACATCGTCGTTTTGGTAGGTTTTCAGTGACGACATTCTCCTCGCGAAAACTCTTTTTACTTTTTTTAATATTTACTTTACGTTATTGATGATTATATATTGGTGTAATATATTTAAGTAGCTTATTTTTCTGAAAATAGGTATTTAAAATGTTTCACCTTTCTAAATTTATTATAAAAACTGCAGGTAATTAATTAAAAAAAAACACCTTTCTGCGACGACTTTGTCGTCGCCAAAACCTCCATCAGAAATTAAAAAAATTATATAAAATGACTTTCCGCGAGGACATTGTCGTCGCTAATACTTTTTAAACGAAATAAAATAAATAAATGGAAATAACTTTCTGTGAGGACTATGTCCTCGCGTAGAGTAATTATTTTAATTTCGATTTATTTTTAATATTCAGTTTTTCGTGACGACTTTTTCCTCGCTAACCTTTCGCGACGACTTTGTCCTCGCCGAAAGTTTTCCGCGACAATTTTTGGCGACGAAGTGTCCTCGTGACAGACTTTCTACGACGACTTTTTCACCTTTCGCGAGGACAAATGTCCAACCTGAAAGTGATTTTTCTTGTAGTGATAGGATCAATTATACGAATGGTGGGGAATGGGTACTCGACAGAGAACTACCGTGGAGGATACGCTACAGGTCGCGAGCAACCCATCAACAGTTATATAATGGAAAATAGGCATGAAAGGCAGCAATATGGTCGATTTTATATCTTATTTGGTGCCAGCGAGATAAATTGATTTTTATTCAATAAAAAACGCACTCTAAAGGAAGTCTTGTTCGAGTTCAAGGTTGGTATTTTGGGCTGGCTAAAACCTAGACTAAAGAAAGAATATATCTTTGGCTGATCGATTGGTTAACTTCTCCTGAAGCCTAGTTAATGTCTTCGAGTTAGAGAATCCATTTAGTGGTTGTTTAATTTTCAGTTTTGTATGGTTTTACTATTTTGTTTCTTTTATTTGTGGCTACTATTTCTTTAATTTGCACTAGAGATGCACAAAATCGGTCCTGAAGCACTGCCGGGCCGGTCCGGTCCGGACCTAGGCGGTCCCGGGCCGGTCCGGTCCTTGGCGGACCAGTCCTCGCGTAAGTCCATTCGGTTTTTGAGCGGTCCGGTCTTTTTTCGGACCGGTCCGACTTCGGTCCAGACTCGTACAGTTTTCATTCGGATATCTTTCGGTTCGGTTTTGAATTTTAAGTTTCAGTTAAAATTTTCGGTTTTTGGTTTCTTTTTCGATTTTTTTTTGACAACTTAAAAAGTTGAGAGAATATGTAAAAAGAAGTTTTGTGTAAAGAAAAAAGGAAGAGGTAGTGAGGAATTTCCGGTTTGGACTCTTGGACCGGCTCGGTCCGGACCGACTCTTGGACCGTTTCGGACCGGTCCTTGACGGTCTTCCGGTCCGGTCCGGTCCAGACTGAGGAGTGACATGACGGTCCTGGATCGGTCCGGTTTTGGCGGTCTTTGCCGGATCGGTCGGACCAGTCCTATTTGTTCACCTCTAATTTGCACCTCGCAAAAGGCTGAACTCCATTGTAAATTTGTTACAGTAAGCCGGTAATGGTATATATATGCAGTCCAAAAAAAATTATATTTCCAAATCACTAGTATAATTATACTTACTTGAAGCATCCAAACTTGGTCTTGCACTACAAGATAAAAGAGGCTTTTACGGCGACAGACTTTTGCGGCGTCATCTGTCACCGTAAATAACTCACTAAACGACAAAATTTGATCACGGGATGGTTTGACTTTCAACGGAGAGTATTTGCGACGTGGCTCGTTGTGACAACCGTCACTAAATCATAAAAAGGTTTGTCCTATATACTTTAAGTTTAAATTCGATAAGATCTCGATAATTTAGAATTACCTTTCGTAGCTTAAGTATATAAATAAAAGTCCTGGTTCTTACAAAAATTCCGGTGTCTCACCTAGAAATCCTATTACGTGTATAAATGTCCATTATAAAGTAAAATTTAATAAGTAGCAAATACATTTTTATATACATTATAAAAATAAAAAAATGTAATGTAATAATAAACATATTAAAAATGTTTATCTTACATTATAATAATAATAATAATAATAATAATAATAATAATAATAATAATAATAATATTAATATAAGTCAACTCCATCATTTTACCCAAACCCACACTCAACAACCTTAATCATCACCACCTCACACCCTCACCACGTCACTACCCCCCCCCACCCCACCTCTCGGTCGTACCCCCCCCCCCCCCCTCTTCTCCTTCTTTTCTTCTATAAATATCACACCATCTCACTTCATTTCTCTCATCCCTTTCTTCATTTGCTAGATATTTCTTTCTTTTCTCTAACATACATATCCTCAAGAAGATCAAGTAGAAGTCATTTCTTTTCTTCAACTAAGAGAGTTATCTTGAAGGAATAATCACCAACCCTTAGTACTAACTTTTGTACACTTGTTATTTCTTGCAAAAATCCACCATCTTCATCATCTTCATCATCTTTTTCTCTTATTATCTTCTTGAATATACAAGAAGATGAACTTATAAACACATGCATGTAAATATCCTATTAAAGGATTTTATCCTACCATTTGATGTATGGATTTAATCCTACCAAATGTTGTAAGGCAAGAAGCATGCATGTGGTTATTCTTATAAAAAAACATGCATGTACTTTATCCTATCATTTGAAGTATGAATTTGATCCTACCAAATGTTGTATGGCAAGAAGCATGTATGTGGTTATCTATACTCATCTCAATGAAAAAGATTGGTAAAAATGATGGATAATAACCAAGAATTTCAAAGGTACAAATACTTACAATATATTATCATGCATGCAAGTATTTACTTATTATATGTATAAAAGATTCTTAATAATTTCAAAACCATGTATATGGGTGTATATATATACGATTTATGCATGTGTGTGTGTGTATGATTCTAAAAACTATAAAATATACTATTACGTAGTAATATATATAAACTAAAGATATACTCATATTATATATATTTATGCATTCTTATAAAAGAAAATAACTTTATAATGCATTCATGCATCATCAAAGTTAGTCATAAATACATATAATAAGATTGTGTGTCTATATTTCTTTAAAAACTATTATATATATATATATATATATATATATATATATATATATCACATTGCTTGAACATTTATTTATACCTTAAGACAAGTCTACATAAAAGATGTACATATATATATGTGTGTTGCATGTTTAAAATCAACTATGTATATATATATTTTTTCGTAATATACTACCTATATGTATTATAGAAAAATAAATAACAACTATAAGCAATTATTTAAAAGATATTCCACATTATAAAAGCGAGAATTATATAGACCTTAAAACACTAGAACATTAACATAATACTTTTAAAAAGAGTATTACTCTAAAAAGTACCTTACGGTGGACATTTAACATAATAGGAAAAAGGTGTGTCGACGAGTTAAAGAACTAGTAGGACTCCCTATTACTTACCAAACTTCAACACAAGGTGAGTGTTCACAACCCCTTTTTAAATATGTTTACGCAATAATTTGGGGTGAAATCATGAATATAAATATTTTATTGTTTTATTGCCATCATAAATATTTAAATTACACGCTATGGTAGAATTATACTTGATGTACTTGAGTTCTTATTAATAAAAAGTCCCTTAACTAGACATTATCCATTAACCTCACTAAAGGGGCCTATGGTACTTGTAGGTAGCGCTATTTGGGGTCGACATCCCCCACTTATGGTTGACGAACTATAGGTGTAATTTACCATCTACTAACGTCATTTAACATAGGCGTTGGGTTAAAAAAATAACAGGGCACAGTATGTCGATAGGATTGGAAATGGCTCAAGCTTAGTAAAACATCCATGTATACTCAAAAACCATGAGTATCAAATTTGGGCAATAAACTGTGGACATAAGAGCATGTCATGTGTGGACATCATGAAACGAATTTCCAATCAGTTGCTTTTATTTTCATGTCAAAAACAATATTCCATTTCTGTACTGTATTTAGATGACTGTAATTTGATATTAATTTAAATTATCTGTTATGGTTGGAAATTTTCTATTACCTTGTGCTATGAGACCTTTTGCTGTAACACCTCGTGTTTCCGCTTTAGCGGGGTGTGACAGAATTGGTATCAGAGCCGGAGGTTATAGAGAATGTAGTTTTCCTTATGGGGGGAAAACTCAAACTTTAACCGAAGGTTTTCAAAAGACAACATTTTTCCTAAATTTTAACTTAAAGCATTTTACTAATGTGATTAAGTTGAGTTTTTCATTATCTTACTTTAATTAAACAAAGCTTGATCACCTATGTTTAATTCAAGTAAGTATGATGAAATACTCAGGATAGTTGTAATAGGACTATGCTTGAATAAAATTTTCTTTCATTTTTAAGTAAGCATGATTGTGTGTGTACTATGCATAACCTTTATTAGACACTCACAATAGTACACTAGTAACTAAGTAGATCATTATCGCAGATCAGTATGTCGACCGAGTACACCCCTGGACCGGAGTATGACAGTGAGTCGGAACCCACCGAACACACTCAGAGTACAACAAGGGATGGTAAGAAGCATTCATCATCTAATGAGGAACCAGAGATGTCTAGCGGATGAAGTTCACCAAATCCCTGTGCACTACCACCTGGCTTTTTAGAACCCAAAAATAAGCCACCAGTCCCACGTACCAGACTTACTGCTCGAAAGACAACCGGATTACCCCCGCGCATTGCACCTCCACAGACAGTATCGGCTACTGGTGACTCATCCACCGTCAGAAGAGTAGCTGAGGGCACCCCGGTGTTAACGGGTATACCTGCCATAACACCTGGAATGATGGAAGCACAAACCCGACATCTGAGGCGGCTTACCTCCCAGTTCGATTATCTTGATGGACGGTTAGATTGCCAGCACCACTCAATTGGTGCTCTTACAGAAATGGCGGAGGCTCAGTACCAGCACACATCAAGGGTGGAGGCTAATGCACATGAGGGCATACGGAGGATCTATGAGCGTGTCAAGGCCATAGCAGTGCTGACATTGGTGGTCGGAGTCATGATAGGAGTGATGTTATGAAGGAACCTCTGAGATGACCATTTCTTGATCTCTAAATATGCCACTATTAACCTAGGAACTACTAATTAGGGCTTATATAAAATATCGCTATGTACGATTGGGAAATTTTGATAATAGTATGTAAACCCAATCAGAACAATTTATGTATTGCCATATTTTGGGAATTTTGTAATCGATATATGTACCCAAATTTATCAATGGTAATTATAATATTTTAAGAGATTTCCTGTCCTTATAGTGTTATCTAGTGCTTGAAAAATGTTGCATGATCATACTTAGCCTCATTAAGAATTAAACTTGACAATGATCATCTTATCTTCACATCTTAGAACCATGCCTCCAAGAAGAGAAAACGACATAAACCAACTGGTAATAGAACGAGTGATAGCTACACTGCCCAACATCGTTAGCCAAGTGGCAGCCAGCTTACAAGCAGGACAAAATGCAACCATAGCAAATAGAGACTGCAACTACAAAACCTTTAGGGTCTGCAACCCTAAGGAGTTTTATGGCACTGAGGGAACAGATAGGAGTTTTGTGTCATTGGAGTTTAGGACAACGCTTAACTTGAAAACTGAAAAGATGAAAGAAGCATATACCATAGAGTTTGCTAATGGTCAGGAAGCTAGGGTTAAGGATATAATTATTGGTTGTACATTGAACTTAGCTGGTAAGATATTTAGTATAGACTTAATCCCAATTAAGTTAGGAAGCTTCGATGTAATTATCGACATGGATTGGCTTACTAAATATCGAGCGGAGATATGTTGCTTCGAGAAAATCATACGCATCCCTATGCCTAGAGGCGAAAAACTCGTCGTATACGGGCAGAAGTTGGGAAGAAATTTGAAAATAGTATCCTGCATGAAGATGCAGAAATACTTGAGAAAAGGAAACGAGGCATTCTTAGCTCACATCACTAACAAGGATACAAAAGAGCGGCGCATTCAGGAAATCCCCGTAGTTCGAGATTACCCTGAGGTTTTCCCCGAGGAATTACCAGGGTTACCTCCAAACCGTCAAGTCGAATTTCATATCGACTTAGTTCCTGGAGCGGCGCCAGTGGCTAAGACACCTTATCGCTTAGCGCCATCAGAAATGCAAGAATTGTCAGCACAACTTCAAGAATTGCTTGACAAAGGGCTCATCCGACCAAGCTCATCTCCTTGGGGAGCTCCAGTCCTTTTCGTTAAAAAGAAGGACGGGTCATTTCGGATGTGCGTAGATTATAGGGAACTTAATAAGTTGACAATTAAAAATCGATATCCACTTCCCAGGATTGATGATTTGTTTGATCAACTTCAAGGAGCCACACATTTTTTCAAAGGTTGATCTACGCTCGGGATATCATCAGTTGAGAGTATGTGAGGCAGATATTCCTAAAACATCATTTAGGACTCGTTACGGACACTACGAGTTCTTAGTTTTGCCGTTTGGGTTGACAAATGCTCCAGCTATCTTCATGGATTTGATGAATAGGGTCTGTAGACCATATTTAGATAGATTTGTTATCATATTCATCGACGATATACTCATTTATTCACAAAGCAAGGAGGATCATGAACAACACCTGAAGTTGGTGTTAACACTACTTAAGGACCAAAAGTTGTACGCAAAATTCTCTAAGTGCGAATTCTGGATTCGTGAAGTACACTTTCTTGGTCATGTGGTTAATAAGAATGGTATTCAAGTAGACCCGGCAAAGATTGAGGCAATTAAGCAATGGGAAGCACCAAAAACACCAACCGAAGTTCGCCAATTTCTTGGGTTGGCAGGTTACTACAGGCGATTCATAGCAAACTTTTCAAAGATTGCACAACCACTAACCATACTAACCCAAAAAGATAAGAAATTTATCTGGGGAGAGAAACAGGAAGAAGCATTCCAAACTCTCAAGCACAAATTGTGTAATGCACCTGTCTTAACTCTACCTGAAGGAACAGATAACTTCGTGGTTTACTGCGATGCTTCACATCAAGGATTAGGGTGTGTATTGATGCAGAAAGATAAGGTCATCACTTATGCATCAAGACAACTAAAGGTTCACGAGAAGAACTACACTACCCATGACTTGGAACTTGGAGCAGTGGTATTTGCTTTTAAGATTTCGATTGTTTCAGA
Source organism: Pulicaria dysenterica (assembly GCA_947179395.2). Classification (NCBI taxonomy): domain Eukaryota; kingdom Viridiplantae; phylum Streptophyta; class Magnoliopsida; order Asterales; family Asteraceae; genus Pulicaria; species Pulicaria dysenterica. Next base: position 84,332,792 of record OX359292.1, read on the forward strand.
TAGGGACAGTCATTGCAAAAAGCATTAGGTACTCGAATCGACTTAAGTACAGCTTACCACCCACAAACTGACAGACAGACAGAAAGAACCATACAAACCCTTGAGGACATGTTACGGGCATGTGTGATAGACTTTGGAGGGAGTTGGGATACTCACCTACCCTTGGTTGAGTTCTCATACAATAACAGCTATCACACCAGCATACAGTGTGCCCCGTATGAAGCACTGTATGGGCGTAAGTGCCGATCTCCTTTGAGCTGGGTAGAAGTTGGTGATCGATAACTAATCAAACCCAATATTATTTAGGAAACCACCGATAAGATCTCTATCATCAAAGAAAAACTCAAAATGGCAAGAGATCGCCAGAAGAGTTATGCGGATAATAGGAGAAAACCCTTAGAATTTCAAGTTGGGGACAAAGTGCTTTTGAAAGTATCCCCATGGAAAGGCATTATTCGTTTTGGGAAGAAAGGAAAATTGAGTCCTCGATATATTGGACCCTTTGAAATTACTGAGAAGGTTGGTCCTGTAGCATATAAACTCAACCTACCATCAGAGTTGAGCGCTATTCATAATACCTTCCACGTATCAAACCTCAAGAAATGCCTGTCAGACAACGCATCGGTTGTACCATTAGAAGAAGCTCAAGTAACCGAGCAATTGCACTTCACGGAGAAACCAATCGAGATCTTAGACCGAAAAGTCAAACAGCTCAGACGAAGCAAGATTCCTATTTTAAAGGTCCGGTGGAATTCAAGACACGGACCCGAATATACTTGGGAACGTGAGGATTACATGAGACATAAGTATCCCCACCTCTTTAATGACGGTAGCGCCAAGTAAATTTCGGGACGAAATTTCTTTAACTAGGGGAGACTGTGACAACCGTCACCAAATCATAAAAAGGTTTGTCCTATATACTTTAAGTTTAAATTCGATAAGATCTCGATAATTTAGAATTACCTTTCGTAGCTTAAGTATATAAAGAAAAGTCCTGGTTCTTACAAAAATTCCGGTGTCTCACCTAGAAATCCTATTACGTGTATAAATGTCCATTATAATTACGTAAAATTTAATAAGTAGCAAGTACATTTTTATATACATTATAAAAAAAATGTAATGTAATAATAAACATATTAAAAATGTTTATCTTACATTATAATAATAATAATAATAATAACAATAATAATAATAATAATATTAATAGTAATAATATTAATATAAGTCAATTCCATCATTTTACCCAAACCCACACTCAACCACCTTAATCATCACCACCTCACCACCCCCCACCTCTCGGCCGTACACCCCCCCCCCCCCCCCCTTCTCCTTTTTTTCTTTTATAAATACCACACCATCCCACTTCATTTCTCTCATCCCTTTCTTCATTTGCTAGATATTTCTTTGTTTTCTCTAACATACATATCCTCAAGAAGATCAGGTAGAAGCCATTTCTTTTCTTCAAGTAAGAGAGTTATCTTGAAGGTATAATTACCAACCCTTAGTATTAACTTTTGTACACTTGTTATTTCTTGCAAAAATCCACCATCTTCATCATCTTTTTCTCTTATTATCTTCTTGAATATACAAGAAGATGAACTTATAAACACATGCATGTAAATATCCTATTAAAGGATTTTATCCTACCATTTGATGTATGGATTTAATCCTACCAAATATTGTAAGGCAAGAAGCATGCATGTGGTTATTCTTATAAAAAAACATGCATGTACTTTATCCTACCATTTGAAGTATGGATTTGATCCTACCAAATGTTGTATGGCAAGAAGCATGTATGTGGTTATCTATACTCATCTCAATGAAAAAGATTGGTAAAAATGATGGATAATAACCAAGAATTTCAAAGGTACAAATACTTACAATATATTATCATGCATGCAAGTATCTACTTATTATATGTATAAAAGATTCTTAATAATTTCAAAACCATGTATATGGGTGTATATATATACGATTTATGCATGTGTGTGTGTATGATTCTAAAAACTATAAAATATACTATTACGTAGTAATATATATAAACTAAAGATATACTCATATTATATATATTTATGCATTTTTATAAAAGAAAATAACTTTATAATGCATTCATGCATCATCAAAGTTAGTCATAAATACATATAATAAGATTGTGTGTCTATATTTCTTTAAAAACTATTATATATATATTTTTCTTATATCACATTGCTTGAACATTTATTTATACCTTAAGACAAGTCTACATAAAAGATGTACATATATATATGTGTGTTGCATGTTTAAAATCAACTATGTATATATATATATATATATATATATATATATATATATATATACTACCTATATGTATTATATAAAAATAAATAACAACTATAAGCAATTATTTAAAAGATATTCCACATTATAAAAGCGAGAATTATATAGACCTTAAAACACTACGAACATTAACATAATACTTTTAAAAAGAGTATTACTCTAAAAAGTACCTTACAGTGGACATTTAACATAATAGGAAAAAGGTGTGTCGACGAGTTAAAGAACTAGTAGGACTCCCTATTACTTACCAAGCTTCAACACAAGGTGAGTGTTCACAACCCCTTTTTAAATATGTTTACTCAATTATTTGGGGTGAAAGCATAAATATAAATATTTTATTGTTTTATTGTCATCATAAATATTTAAATTACACGCTATGGTAGAATTATACTTGATGTAATTGAGTTCTTATTAATAAAAAGTCCCTCAACTAGACATTATCCATTAACCTCACTAAATGGGCCTATGGTACTTGTAGGTAGCGCTATTTGGGGTCGACATCCCCCTCTTATGGTTGACGAACTATAGGTGTACTTTACCTTCTACTAACGTCATTTAACATAGGCGTTTGGTTAAAAATTAACAGGGCACAGTATGTCGATAGGATTGGAAATGGCTCAAGCTTAGTAAAACATCCATGTATACTCAAAAACCATGCGTATCAAATTTGGGCAATAAACTGTGGTTGGACTAAAGTTTCCATCCTTACATAAATTTGTTGGGTCCAAAGCCCCAACACTATATTTATTATTGTTGCATTAAAACTTTTTTTTTGTGTGAATATAAATATGTGTCCTCACCAACTCTCGTAGTTGACATTTCTTTTATTCATGTCTTTCAGGTAACCCTCGATAGGTCTTAGAGCATATAAGAGCATGTCATGTGTGGACATCATGAAACAAATTTCCAATCAGTTGCTTTTATTTTCATGTCAAAAACAATATTCCATTTATGTACTGTATTGGGATGACTGTAATTTGATATTAATTTAAATTTTCTGTTATGGTTGGAAATTTTCTATTACCTTGTGCTATGAGACTTTTTGCTGTAACACCTCGTGTTTCCGCTTTAGCGGGGTGTGACACTCGTCGCCGCAAAACGGATTATAATATATGTTATTTACTTTATTTCCTACGAAAATAAAGACGGGGTGTTTTCCCTCCTAAATTATATGAAAACTTTCCACAATGTTTGGTCTTAGGACGATCGTATAAGGACCTGGTTCGACTAGAGGTGCAAATAAGACAAGTTTAGCTTAATTAAGCTCGAACTCATGTTAGTTTTGCTAATTTATGTTGTATCAGTTGTTCACAAATTAACTTGTTGCTATCTATTGAAAAAAGCAACGTACCCTCCCCCTTTCTTTTATTTTTCTTTATCTTCTTTGTTTTGCTATCTATTGAAAAGAATGTAATGGATGTAGCCCTGTACATATTGTAAGTTGGTGTGTAATTATGTTTACCTACTTAACACCTTCATCTTAAAGTTGAGTCAACATCCATCAACCAAGATATTTATTTTCAATTGTAGAAAGAAGGCGGTATTTATTAATTGTCCATATAATGATTATAAGAAAAACGACTGTGATCGAAGATATAGTGAAAGGTTTAAATAAGAATAAATATTTAGGTGAGAATGCAAGACTTAATTCTAGCCCTTTGTTTGTCTATTTGATTTGACAGGATGGTCAACATTTGGTCCTTCATTTTATTTATTATCTAACCATTAATTAGATAAGATCCATTAGTAATAGATCTTGACCCGCGGTGTGGTGGTGGCAGATGGTGGTATCGGTGGGTGGTGGAGGCAGTGGTGGGTAGTGGTGGGCGGGCGGATAGTTGTGGTGTTGGGGGCCAATGACTAGCATCTGGCAGCCGATGGAGGTGGGTTGTGGCAGCCGATGACCGGTGGTGGATTGGTGGGCGGTGGTTGATGGTTGGCGGCGGCGAGTGACGGTCGATGGTGAGTGGCAACGGACGGTGGTGGACTGCTGGTGGTGACGGTGGTGAATACTAAATTGATGATGGTGGTGATTGTTAAAATAAATTTGTAGATTAACCTTAATTAGGTCGATCCAGACAGAACTTGGATCGGCCCATGTAGTTCTACAAGTAAATAGGTCAACATATTTGATCCTTTATTGAGTCGATTGCTCTAGTTTTTTAAACTGTTGGGTCATATATAAATAGAGCATACCAGATTAGATTTGGATCAAAGATCTAACTCATTGACACCCTTATACTAGCTACTTAATTAATTATCATACTCATTAAATTATAGTATTTGGAATCGACTAATTCTTATTAATAATTTTATGTCCTAATTTTGATATTTGTCTTGATATAATAAATAAGAAGGTATAGTATATCGGTATAGAAATATATGTGTTCACACTTATTGGTCGCTTCGCTTTGAATATCTTTTTTTGTTTATCAAATTGTCGTCAAATCGACAACCAATTAATTTTCTAATGTTGACATCTTCTGTATACATACTGTGTTGTGAAATCAAGCTTGGGAATGGGTCTCAGTCGCTGTGGCACATACAGTCAAGAATGCCTTTGGAGGTGGCGGACCATTGGCCGACCTATATATGGTTTGGCAGTGGCACGGGCTACGAGTTAATTTTACAAATGATGTGGAAAATTTTAACTTTTTCGAGCCAGTGCTACCAATAAATTTTTAAAGCCACCAAAATCTAAAGAAAAATGATTAATTTATAACAATTTAATAAGATATAGTTCAATATTCGATTTATATATTTAAATAACTTTAGTTTACTCTATAAATAACAATTTAAATAACATAGCTTCATATAAATTGTTTTTGTTTTGTTTTAGTTTTGACCCTAAATTACCGGAACAACAACTGAAACTTCGTTAATCTGACCCGATTAATTGAAAACCAAAAAAACCTCGTACAATACACACAATCTTAATTAATTTTATTTTTGTCATTACATGGTGACAACAGTCACCAAAAATTTTGTGTCTCTCCTAAAGAGAGCATACCACCTCCCATGCCTCTGTACCGAGATTTTTGAAGCATGTTTGGTAATAAAATCCCGATAGAGAGAGAAAGGGAATGAAGAGAGAAAGGGAGAATAGAAGAGAGAGAGGAAAAACAAGAGAGGAAATTATTTTTTAAAGAAAATTTTAAAGAATGTGAAATTAAGTACGAAAGCATGATTAAAAACAACTCCCCTCTTACATTTCCAAATCTAGATCATTATAAAGTCCTAACGTACTTCTATGCTGTCATTGCTTTTTTAGGCCACCTGTAGCGCCTTCGGGTTGGCATTGGGTTAAGGGGAGGAGCACCGCTACTACCCATTTGGGTCAACAAACCGAGAGAGGAGGCTGGCATTGTCAGCTTTTTCTTTCTTTTTTGTTTTGTTTTGTTTTGTGAATGTTTAAAGAGAGAGAAAATTTTTGGGTTGATTTGGGTTGAAGGTTGAGTGCTACTTGGGTTTTGGGTTGAGTTTGAGTTGGGAAGGAAAAAGTAAGAAAATCTAATGTTACAGTTGAGGTGACATTCGGGTTGGTTTCGGTTCAAAAAGATGCTACTCATGGCCTTACCGTGTAACTTTACCTAACATCTCTTAGAGTTGAATTAACATCAACGTATATTTTTCATTGTAGACCAAATGAAGCAGACGGTATTATCCATCCATATGTTGTTTATAAAGAGAACGACGAGGACCGAAGATATTATATGTGTGTGTGAAAGTTCAATCGAAAAATGTTTTTCATACAAGAATTGCGAGAACTGTTTGTAACGCGATTAATGACTCATTGCTAGAGGTATTTTGGTTATTTATATATTACCCAACCGTGAATTACGTCTGAATGAGCCGTCATTAGTTTGCGATACTTGATTTTCCCAAAATAACTATCATTAATGCATCATTAATGAGCTGTCAAAAATTCTTAGACATTAATTAATTTTAATCAAAGTCTAATATTGGTTATGACAGTTCTCATACGAAAAATAGTTCTTATTTTAACCCTCCAGTATACACACACAACCTTTTATAAAAAGAATATTAAATATACTATAAATTAAACCTTGTGTTTTGATTACTCGATTAATTTAGAAAAATCAGAAAATGTAACGTCCGGTTCTTATACAACTATATTTATGGGAAATCCTTATGTTTTAATCAAAACTTTATGCATAACCAAAAATTCTTTAAAATTTTGTAAAGCGCGCGGAAGTAAAATAAAAGTTATTTGTTTTAATCAAAATTTTATGTGCAACTAAAAATTCTTTAAACATTATTACGTACAGCGGAAGTAAATTAAATAAAAGTTATTTGTTTCATAACAATTTTACAAAACTGAAGTACTTGCCAATATTTAAGAGATTATGTGTATTTTGTATAAGTTTGCATTCTAAATATGTTAAGCCGTTTTGTATAATAAAATTGTATATATAGTATTAATTAATAGTCTATTTAATTTTATTTGGTTTACTTCTGTGTACAATACACATAATCATTTATTAGAGGCAACTCTGGAGCTTGACATGTTTAATTAGAAAGATAAAACTTTATTTTTATATAATTCATAATTTCATATAGCCTTAAATTTTAATTAATTGTAAGAAAATTGAATATTTTAATTTAAAAAAGAAAAAAACTCTCAAAATGCATGCTACTTAATTAAAGACTAATTATTATTAACAGTAAGGCTTGTGATTAGGTGGTCTCACTACTGGTGAGAAACAAGTGTGAATTTGTGTTCTATCTTCAATACAAGTAATATTTTTGCCTTAAAAAAAAGACTAATTATTAAGCGTTTCAATTATATATGTAGATTACGTATAGTATACACCCTTAAACAATATCTTTTTTGTTAGTTGTTTTGCAATTTAAGTTAATTCTATCATTTTATATATGTACGTTATTTTACATGTATACTTCCAATTAATTAAAATTAATTCTGTTTATGTAAATACCCTTAGACGATATTTTTTTATGTTATTTTACTTTGTTTTTTTTTAAATTAATTCTTTTATAATTGTAAGCTACCTAGGTATAGGCAGGTATCTGTGTTAAAATATAAACATGATTATAGTATTGAGATTTGAAAAATAAATAAAAAAACTTTATGACTTGTCAAACTAGAGGAGATATTAAGAACCTCCACCTGTCAACTTCACCAACTATAAATATAACTACCTGATCGATCTATCAAACACTTAAGATCAAGACAAACCAATTATCGGATTCAAGAAACTACTATATTTTCATCTCTAAACTCATACTCCGTATCAAATATGATGATGAACACCAAGGCTCTGCATGTTTTAGGGTTTCTTTTGGCACTTGGATTTATTCACTCTCAAGCAGCTTTCATTCCTAAAACATATGACTATGAGGTTTAATTTCCCTTCCTATTATTTTCTTTAGTTTGTAGTTCAATTCTTGGATTTTAGCTTTCATTCCTAAAAGATATATATATATATATATATATATATATATATATATATATATATATATATATATATATATACACATATATATATATATACATATTATTTTGATTATTTTTTTATAATTCTGATTAATCTATGGAATAACTTCCGACCATATATATCAGAATTATTTGCTTAATTGGCTTCTGCAAGTAAAAATTTAAGAGGAACAGTTAATTATATTAAATAATTCTTACGTGGTGATTAATTACAATATACAATTTTCAAGTAATTTCAAGCTAAAACTACCTGTTCATCAACTATCATTCATAGGAATTAGTTATTGATATATACATATTGGATGTTAGTTCAAAGTTTTATATAACTATCTGGTAAACACAAATATCTCTCTTTGTAGATATGTTAAAGTCTTCTCTTTAGAAACAAAGATCTTTCTAATAATAAAAACGTAAAAGGCAACACAACACGTTTTATATGAATAATAGAAATACGCCACTACAAATAAACTACGTTTAGTGACAACAAAAGTCCCTGCTAAAAATATATTTGTTGTCAGTAAAGGGCCGTTTCATCTCTGGTGCAATAAAACTTATATAAAAAATTAAAATGAGCTATGATGAGAAGTTGGTGAAAATAATTTGACGGGATTTTCTTCTGCATAAAAAGATTTAGGTATTGCTTTCGACATGTCGTACCTAAATGGTCGATTAACATGTCGTACCTAAATGGTCGAAAACCCACTCGTTAATCGTGTAATGGGTTAATTTTTTGCTAGAACGTTTATAAGTTGTGGTCGCTATCACCGAATTTTCTTATATCCTTGTATTTTTACATAATTCAACATTTAAAACAAATCAAATCAATATCGTATTATACTTATATTATACGATATATATATATATATATATATATATATATATATATATATATATATATATATATATATATATATATATATATAAAATAGAACTAACCCTGAAAAAATAAGATATTTTAATCATTTTTCTGAAACATTTTCAACGAAGTGAAACGTGTCATTTTGTGTACAACAAAATGATATTTAAATATTCCGCCTTTTTGGGCCAGTCGGATTATACCAAAACTTAACCCCACTATATATATGCATAGGAAAGTAGGGTCGAATTATAGTGATACGTAACAATCATTTTTTCATTTGTATGTAGTATATTAATTAACAGTAGCAAACTTTTGTTTTAAATCTCCGGAAAATGCTTAATAAAAAAAATCAAAATAAAAAACTTTACATAATGATATAGATTTTCAAAGTAAACATGCATGCATGATAATGAAACTTCATTCTCGAAGCATACAAAGTTGTTAAGGCTAATTAAATAAGCAGACGTTGATAGATGTCTCAGTTAATTAAAAAAAAACAATTAAATCAGCAGCATATATATATTTATTAATCTGACAATGAAAATGATATATGTGCATTAAGTGTAATTCTCTGTTACAAGTTGGACTAATTTATATTATTGCCCAACTTATTAGAAGATCGACCTGGCATTTTCTAGCTACTCGACTAATTAATTAATTAAAGGAACGCACTTTTTTTAAATAATAATGTTGATCGATTAGTGAAGTTTAATTACGTAATTAATTATTAATTGAATTGTCTATGGTTAATCAATTAATTAACTAGCTATATACTGCATGCATCATGATATTTGATGAAACTGAAATTTTTCTTAATTAATAAATTAATGATGGGTACGTGGGTGGGGTTTGCAGGTTAAAGAAGCCAACTTCACAAGGCTATGTAAGAACAAGACCATCTTAACCGTTAACGGAGAGTTCCCTGGTCCAACAATTTACGCCCGTAGAGGAGACACAGTGGTTGTTAATGTTATTAACCGAGGCAACCTTGGCATTACCATTCACTGGTACGTACCTACCAACATATATTTCACTTCTACTAATTAATTTCTCGATCATTCTTTATGAAATTAATAGCCATTGATTGATGATCGATGTGATGATAAATACTTGCTGAACAACTTCTCTAATATATACTTCATTTCTCATGGATTTCCTTCCCACTACGTACCCATTTGGTTTAAGGAATAATTGTAATTGACTAATAATATTCAGCAAAATTCACTTATTTGAACAAGATATATAGGGGAGGGTTCATATGATTGTGGTTACAAATAGTTACAACGGTACTCACAACAAAAATGATTTTAAATAAATTAATTCATACATAGGGGATGGTTCATATGAGAACCATTCTTATTGCGAGTACTGCGAAAAATAATTTTGACCCATGATTAATTAAAATAAATCAATATATGGCTAATAATTTTGTAGTTTCATGAATGTCTAGTGATTGACTCATTAATCAATCATTAATAACTCATTAATGAGAGTTATTTTAGAAAATTAAGTTAATCTAATAATGACTCATCCAGACAGATGTTATATATACTATTGGGTAAATATATATAATAATCATAATACTCTATAAATGAGCATTAATAATTATTATAAATAATATTCGTAAAAATAATAATGGTCCTAAAATAAATAAATAAATATATAAATAAATATATATATATATATATATATATATATATATATATATATACATACTAGCATTGCACCCGTGTAATACGGCGGTAATGACAATAGTTTGTGCTTGATAACATGTTTTATTTAAAAAGTAGGGTATGGTAGGTGAAATGCAATGTTAGTCAACCTATATATGTATTTTCTATCTTTTTTGATTTCTTTACTTTTTTTTTACAATCAATCATTTTATTAGTTATTAGAATAGTTTTTGAAAAACAAAAAAAAATATTATTATTGAATAATTAGAGAAAAAGATATTATAGCATTAAAATTGTATTGATGTAAGTAATTTAGTCATAATGAGATAAATTAAATAATTTTTGTGATGTTTAATGATTTATTAAAGTAATAATTGCCTTCAATTAGTTGAGATAATTAATGGAATGATTGGTTAGGCTATTGCTTTAAGTGTTTGTATATTAAGCAAAAAAAGATTATACTACTTAAAATTACGTAGTCTTATAATTTTTAAGAAAGAGAAAGTAAAATATTTTATAATTTAGTATATATATATATATATATATATATATATATCGAAATAGGTAATTAATTAATTAAGACACGGGTAAAAATTTAAATTCGTGACAAAGATGGTTTATATTTCTTTTGGGACCTTTCATCCTCACCATATATAATGCATCCGTTGACGGGTTATTATCTAGAAATGAAAAGTCTAACACGCCACATTAAGTTTTTCTTTAATTAATATTATTTATAAATATATTTATATGTTGTTTGGTATGAAAATGAACCCTAATGTTACATATATTCTATGCACTCGATCTGCTTTTACTAAAATAGAACTAGAGAAAATTGTCTGTAGGTAGAAGTAAAGCTCTGTGACGCTTAGAAACAATTAACTAAAACCCTTAAATAAATAATTAAGTATTAAAATAACTTAAATATCTCTTATTCACTATCACAATTATGGGTTTTCCTCACGCTTTATTAAAAGTGTGTAAAATAAAATAAAAATACACACTTAAAAATGTGTATAATAGTTTAAACAAAATGTAATAAATAAGCTTACACTTTTAAAGTAAAATATTGAGTTTAATTAAAAAGTTTAAACTTTTAAATGTGTAGATATAGTAATTAATAGAAATTGAGAAAACTTCACGCTTACAAGCGTGAACTTTTTATAACATATAGATGTTTTTTAATATTTTCACACTTAGAAATGTGAAAACTTTAAATATTTGATCACATTAATAAATGAATACTTTAACTATATTTATCACAGTTTTACATGTGAACTTTACAAAAAAATTTGTCACACAATATTTTCTCACACTTATTTATAATTCTTTACATTTTAAAGTATGAAAATATTACTAAAAAAATATAAAAATCAACATATTTATTGTAGTGATTTTAGTATTTATAGGAGAGGGTTCCATTGAGAACCGATTTTAGTGCGAGAACCAATCTTAGTCGTTGATTTGATAAGTGGAATTCATGGATGGAGAGCGTGGGGGATCAAGTGTGGCAGAGTGTATGTGAGGAATTCATGAATGGGCAATCACATTGAAAGAGGGGAGAATTGGACGGCTCATATTGGTTCTCACGGTTCTCGCACTAAAAATGGTTCTCAATAGAACTTCTAAATGTATAACCACCTAGTACATTTTAAAACACACACCCTAGTTAAACGCATAGGTTGAAAAAATATATAATACAGCAGATAGTGATTGCTGTAAGTTAGCACTTTGATATTAATCACTTTTCTATTTTGGCACACCAAAAGATTTACTTTATTCAATTTAGTGAAGAAATAAAGGGGATGTGAGATTTTGAAGGAAACATATATATCAAGGTCGGTTTGTTAAATTTAATTGATTAGAAGTTGATTATAACTACTAACTTTTAAAAAGGGTACTTGTACGTGTTGACCTTCTGATGGGAAGTTCAAAATGTGTTTGCTTTCTTCTAATTAATAGGTTCTAGCGGGGGGTTTTTTTTATTTGAAAATTAATCTAAAATTATTCTACGCATGCGTCATGCTAGCGATTATTGAATAATCTTATAACGTATGTCATTCACTACAAGAAATATGGGTAATAACGCGATCTATGATTACTTTAGCGATAACATGTAGGCCTCGTTTGTTTTTCTAGAATAAGTACTTATTCTTAGAAATATCTACGGACTCGCAGACATTTAATTAAAAGACTGTTTGTTTAAAATCAGACGTAAAATGCAATAAGATCTTATTTGAACTTAAAATCACTTATTTTGATAAGTGGTTTAAAACCACTTATTATCACTTATTTTAAACTTTATTCTAATAAAAAATCACATTTTCTAAACCCGCCGCCGCCGACGCCACCCTCCACCCCCGCCGACCACCAACCGCCACCGCCACCGTCACCACCGCCGACCACCCACCGCCGCCACCGCAACCGCCACCGTCGCCCCGTCACCGCCGCCGCTGCCCCGTCACCGCCGCCGTCACCGTCGCCGCCGTTACCGTCACCGCCACCGCCACTGCCGCCCCGTCACCGCCGCCGCCCCCACCGTCACCGCCGCCACCACCGTTACTGCCGCCACAACTGTCACCGCCGCCACCACCATCACCACCGCCGACCACCCACACCACCGTCACCGCCGCCGCCGCAGCCACCGTTTCCGCCGCCGCCCAGTCACCGCCGCTACCATTATCGTCGCCGCCACCGTCACTGCCGCTACCATTACCACCGCCGTCACCACCGCCAACCGCCTCCACCGCCAGCCACCACCAACCGCCGCCAACCATCACCAATCGCCGTCGGCGGTGGCAGTGGCGGTGGCGGTTGGTGACAGCGGTGGAGTTGGAGGTGGCGGTTGGTGGTGGTCGGCGACGGTGGTGGTAGTGGCCGTTGGTGGTGGTTTGCGGTGGTCGGCGGCGGTAGTGTAGAGACCTAAACCCACAACCTCTTAGATGAAAACATTATCCTATAACACAATATATCGCTGAGCTACAACCCTTTGGTGGTTGTAAATTAATTGATATGTTTAATTATTACAAGATAAAGATCAGTAGATCATGCTATGATTTTTTAATCTTTAAATATAAATGAAAGACTAATTTGGCTCGTTCTATAAAAAAAGTCATACCTTTTCGTTTTGATAAACTTAAATCTTTATTTAAATTAAAATTTTAATTTAATTTTAAATTTTAAGAATCAAATTTATTTAATTTGAATTAGAATTATTGGAGGTAATTTCATATGCTCTTCTAAAACTTTAATATATCATAATTGTCATCTTAATTTATAAATGACATATTTTGTTTTTTATGATATTATAAAACATCATATTTAACCAAATTCTTAGTTTTACCAATTAAAAATATTTTATAATCAGTTTAACTTCTTTTAGTTATAACTAATAGTACTTAATCTTACTGTTTATAATTATAACAATAATAATAGATTGATTGTACAAGAAATAAAATCACTTCTCTTTTTGTCGATGCTTCCACCGTTGGTCAGGATATCGACGTTGTCTGTCATTTTTTAACACTTATTTATTTTGTATTTTATAATTATTTAATATATCTTATTTTTTAAACCAGTAATACACAATCATTTAATTGATCTAGTTTCTTTTATATGTGTATTTATTTTTGTCAAATGCTAATATTCATATGATAAATTAATATAATAGTCAAAAGCTTAAATATTATAGTAATAATACATTACAACCCTTCATGATTTATATTAGTAACTATGATTATAAATTCAAATTTTAGAATGATGAAACTTAAAACTGTATCAAATCTAGTTTTATATTTAATGGCTTACATATACATTTTTACTTACATTAGTTTAACAAAATTATCTTATTTTGAAACTTTTATTTGATTGACTCTTATCAAATAGGATTGAATCGAATCAAGATTTTATTATCTCATGACCTAGATCGGAATCTTACATAAAAGTCTATGTATGCAAAAATCATAGCAAATATCAGATATTTTAGCTAAATATATAAAAATCGTTGAAAGTAGATGACATTTGAAAAACATGATTTTGCGTACACATATATCTTAATGTATTGTTGAAACATTATCATTGCAAATAGATGGCATTTTTTAAAGTGTTAGAGAAAAAGGAAGGTTAATTAATTACTTTTAGACCTACCAAAGGATTTATATATATAGCTTAGCAATATCAACGTATTTTAAAAGTGTTTTTTTTATAATTATATATATGTTTTAGTGTAACCATGAAAATGATTTCTAAATTATATATTCGACCAGATTATACGAGAAGTCATATATAGAAAGTGAACGCCAGAAACAAACAGCATGTAAATCATAATGAAAGCATGCAACATTTCTTTTCTTTTTCTTTTCCTTTTTCCATTTTACATCGTTATATATATTCGATCTTTGGTTATGTTACTTATTTGTGGTCAACTGTTAGTAGATAATAAGAACTAATCATTACAATACAAATTTTTTAGTAAATGTTAAGGGACATTTATAAGTGTGGAAAACTTCCTCATCGTTAATTTCTATATATCGATCTCTAGCTAGTATAATTTCTATATAACTAAAAACTATTGAATATGTAAAAAGAGGGTGGGGGGTTATAATATAAGAATTTAAAACTGTTTTTTTTTTTAATTCATTTTATAGAATAATAACTAAGCAGTTTAAAAAATGTTTTATTAAAATCACTCGTCTTTTTACATCATACTGTGAATAAGAAAAAGACGATATTAACAGAAGTTTGCAGGAAAGTTGTTTTTTGATCTCTTGGTCAGCTTGTTTAATTATTGATCATAACATATTTAATTATTAATAACTTTTTTAGGGTTTCCAATTCCTAGCTCGCTGCTGGCTAGAATATGCATGTTTTATAGTTCATAAACTACTCTCACTAATTAAATGCTGTTAAATAACAAAATTATATATATATAGGCATGGAGTGAAGCAACCAAGGTATCCGTGGTCTGATGGACCTGAATTCATTACACAATGTCCGATTCAACCAGGCGGCAACTTTAGTCAGAAAATTATTTTGTCCGATGAAGAAGGCACCTTATGGTGGCATGCCCATAGCGATTGGTCTCGAGCCACCGTCCATGGCTTAATCGTCATATGGCCAAAGATCGGAAGGCCTTATCCTTTCCCCAAACCCTACGTCGAGTATCCCGTCATCCTAGGTATGATTTTGGCTCTTATTACTTCACTTTTAATATTAAACCTGTTGGATCATAAACTTGATTTGATCCAACACTAATGGCCCAATCCGTATACATGAAAGTTCTAGAATAATGTGTCTTGAAATATCTAGATATGTATATGTAAAATATGCTGGTAAGAAATATCTGGATATTTGCCTTTCAAAAAAAAAAAAAAAAAAAAAAAATATCTGGATATTTATAAGTAGAAATATCTAGATAGAAATATCTAGATACATATGTAGATCCATGGAAATATCTACCATCTAGATTCATCAATGGACTAGTATAAATAGGTTATGTTGTTGCATTGTAATGTATCATCATCAAGAGAAATCAATAAAGCAAAGTTTTATCAATACTCTTCCTTTCTAAACATTTACTTCTTCCCCTCTTCAAAATTCCCCTTTAAACCTCTCCATCACCAAAAAGCCTAAAAGGCCCCTTCCTAATTTCCAACAAAACCTAGCTAATTAATCTTGCTTTCTAATTAACTTTGTGGGTTCTGTACACACACACATATATTAAAAAAATTGTAGATAAAAGTACAAGCTAATGTAAGTCAACTTTTAATGGTGGTATATATAAATGCAGCTGAATGGTTTAGGCAAGATGTCGAGGCTGTGCTACTAGATTTCTTGAGGACAGGAGGGGACCCTAATTCTTCTGATGCTTTAACCATTAATGGACAACCTGGTGCTCTTTATCCATGCTCTAAATCAGGTTCATTTCACTTCTTATTAACTACTCTTTAATTAAATTATATACATCCTAGCTAGCTTATAAATTTATAAGTACGTACTATATATATACTAGTTATGTACTTGGTTTTATTATATAGTTTTATAAACCCCATAATAATTTTAGTAATCTACAATTTTCAGAAACAACAAAGTTCATTGTGGAACATGGAAAGACCTATATGATCAGAATGGTGAATGCTGCGATGAACCTGTTCATGTTTTGGGCGATCGGAGGCCATAATGTAACCGTTGTAGGAACCGATGGCGCCTACACCAAGCCACTAGTAAGCGACTACGTTATGATTGCCCCTGGCCAAACCATCGATCTTCTTTTCAAAGCCGACCAACCGATTGGTCAATATTACATTGCAGCTAAACCATATAACAGCCAGCCAGCGATCAGCTTCGATAACACCACCACCACTGCCATTATTGAATACAAAGGCTACATTAATAAATCATCTTCTTCACATCCTCTTTTCCCACATCTTCCTAAGGTTAATGATACAAGTGCATCTGTTAATTTCACCGGAAGCCTTAGGAGTTTAGCTACTCGTCCTCATCCTATCAGTGTTCCAATGAATATCACACAAAATTTGTTGTTCACAATCTCGATTAACACAATGCCATGCCTTGATAATTCATGTTTAGGACCAAGGGGATTGAGGTTTGCTGCAAGTGTGAACAACATAACATTTGATTCTCCAAATATTTCCATACTTGAAGCTTATTATGGAAGAATTAATGGTGTTTATGGAGATGATTTCCCTAATATTCCACCTCTGTTTTTCAACTTCACCTCTACTAATATTAGTAGATCGTTGGAGACGCCGTTAAATGCTTCCGAGGTGAAAGTACTTGAGTATAACGACGAGGTTGAGCTGGTGTTTCAAGGAACAAATCTAGTAGCTGGGATTGATCATCCTATGCATTTACATGGGCATAGTTTCTATGTTGTTGGACATGGATTTGGAAACTTTAATAGAAGCAAAGATCCTATGAGTTATAATCTTGTGGATCCTCCTCTTCAACAAACCATCACAGTTCCTAAAAATGGTTGGACAGCCATTAGATTCAAGGCTGACAACCCTGGTGAGTATTAATATTAAGTCCTTGATGATCAAAATGCATGAAATCCTGCAATTCATCAAAGAAATTAAGATTTAACATAATAAACATAGGTTTCTTTACGATTATAAGACATTACAATATTAACTATTGTTCTGTCACAGGAGTATGGTTAATGCATTGTCATCTCGAGCGTCATATAAGTTGGGGAATGGAGATGGCGTTCATCACAAAGAACGGTAGCGGGCCAGGAGAATCAATATTGCCACCACCTCCCGACATGCCACCCTGCACTTAAAGATCGACATCGATATATTGGTAGCAACTATTTATTATTATCATTGGTTTTCTTCTTCTTTTTCTCAGCATTTGATGCAACATATTGTGATCAGGTTGTGTATGTGTACGACATGGTAAAATAAGTGATCAAAAGGGCTTCATCCCTCCAATAGTACCACACAAGCTTTACTGTTTTTTAAGTGGCTAGTAAAGCTAATCATAATAGTGCTATTGTGTTGGTAGATTTGTTGTTTAGACAGCAATAGTTCCAAGATGGTCTAGGTATTGTATCTTTAATAATGAAGCAGGATATTATTTTGTAAAAGAATAAAACAAAATTTACAATGTATTTGTATTCTTCTATATATGCAATATTCAAATTACATATTAACTGTCATAGCCATTTAATTTACTTGCTATTAATGTTCAACAGTCTTCCTCATGTCTAGTATTCTATTTACATTCTTGGAAGTGAACTAAAACAAGAAAGAAGCTAGGTAGATCTTGAGAATTGCAAGGTCTATAGCAATGGTTGATACAAATCAAGCCAAATCTACAAGTAATTCAATTTTTAAGCCTAGCTATTTAGGAAAGAATATATATTTAAAGAAACTCCATCTCTTTTTCCTTATTTAAAGAGTGCATTTAACCACCATGCAAAAGATCACCTCCTCTGTTAATTACTTGTAGTGGTTTCTTAACACTCAAGCTAGCTAGTTAAAAGATAAGGAATTTGTCACAAAGCTAGATTAGATCGTTGTAAGCTAAGATATTGTTGAATATAATCCGAATTTACCCATATAGAACTCAAGCCCATTCCCTTCTCTTTTGTACGGCTCTTAAGCCTTAATTAACAATTATTGTTTTATCATAATATCTAATATATATAGATATTGGGGTTTTTTGTACGGGGGCTATGAGATATAAAATTAGAGAAAGAGAGAGATTTATTACTATTGGTAGAAACCAATAGTTTAGTTTTTCTTTGTTATCCACAAGTTTATGATACGTTTGATAATATGTGTTCTTGTAACCTTTTCATATTTTTTTCATATCATCATTTGTGTCTGCGGTTTTTTTCGCAAGGGGTTTTCTATGATGAATCTTGGTATTCTCGTTTTCTATTAGTTATTCTTGAATCAAGAAATTATGCTAGTGGGGATGCCCTTTGAGAATTTTCCATGAAAGAATATTTGTTAGCTTGTTGGAGGGACAAAGAACTAATTTTTAAGCTAGTGTTTGAATTCAAAAGAAATGTTGCAGTCATAAAAAAATTATCAATAATTTGTGTTTTTTAAAGTACTTCACACTTTTAAACCATTAACATTTTACTATGATCCAACATAAACATCCACTAATCAGCCTCTTTCACAAGGCCCGCATCTTATAAAAGCTCATTCATCTCCCAAATGTAACGAAGATCGATCAGGAAATTTTGCTCAGAAATTTAAATCCCCAGACTTTCCTAAAAAAATTTGAAGACTCAGGGTACATGGGAGAATTTAGAAATCTATCACAAATTCTTAGAATAATATACTAGATACGAGATTTGGCCCATCGAATTAAATTAATATGTGTAACATCCGATTTTCGTAATTAATAAAATGAAGATTTTGTTTACATTATTGTTTTAATTATATTGTTGGATGGTTAATTAGCCAATAGATTTAAGAATTGGCCTAATAAACTTATTTACCATCGAGACAAAGTGGTGATGTTTTCTAATGGGTCAAGATTTGAGTTGATGTGTTGGGCTTAGGCCTTGTGGAAGGTATTTATATAGAGAAATAAGCAGGAGAGGAGAACAAGACTTCCATTTCTTTACATCCAATCTTCAAAAAACTAGCCAAAGTATGATTCTTCAAGTCTCTATGATCATGTGGATGTAATTTCTATTGAGTTTAGGCATGTTTGAGCCAACTTGTAACACCTAAATTTTCAGTAAAATTTAGTTTTTTTTTCAAAACCATTTTAACATAAGATTGACATAAAACGTTTGAAATCACTTATTACGAAAGCGGAAGCATAATCACTTGCAAAATTCAAGCATTAGTTATCAACCAACTATAAGTCACACAAAATCAATAAATTCTGAAAGATCCATGATTTAAAAGGACTGAAGACAACACACGGATCAGGAACACCTACCAAGGAGAGCACAAGAGAAAATCTTACCAATCACTTCTCAGGTGATCCGAATTGCGACTGCAACCACCAACAGGATATGTTTGTAAGGAAGAAAGTTGCCTCTTTTGTGTGAAACTAGCTACTTAAAACAAGTATCATTTGATCGATATCGATCTTTTGGATTTTGTATTATGAATATGCGGGTCGTTTTATAATATATGCAAGTTTATTATATATTTCAGGTTATAACAGTTATTGATACTAATAAACAGAAAAAAAATTAAAAAATGTTTTATTTATTAATATTAATAGCATCGACACCAATAGGGGCGACATTGAGGCATTAGGGACAACTTTCTGGAGTATTAGGGGTGACATATGTCGCGTCTAATACGCTTTTTCTTTGTAGTGATGTGTTCTTTCTAGGACTTCCAAAGAGACAATTAAAGTATAGCGCGTCTTGGTACTGATGTAACTCTATATCTTATAGAGTTTCATCTATTTTCTTAATAATTGTGGCCTTTAAAAATAAAATAAAAAGTACAGCGCGTCTTTATCAATGACCACAATTTAAAGAGTAAGATCTAACGTTTTTACCACAGGACCAAGACACAAGCTAGCTAGGAGTAAAACTATGATTGTTATGTTGCACTGAAATACAAATTACCAAACTGATTTGGAAATAAACCCTTTAGACCATGCGCATCGGAATAAAGTGAGAGCGTGTGAGCGGCCCTCACGCGCGCGAACACCATCGCCTATGCGTGTGAGGGCTCCGCTCATGAGGAGTTTCGTGAGGGTGGTCGCGAGATGTGAGTCAAAATTTCTTTTTTTTTTTTTTTTTTTTTTTGGTTTTTGACCGTTGGTAACATATATATTTGTTTTTTTTTCTTCCTCCTATAAATACAACTTCTATTCAACCATTTTTTACACTTCTCTTCTTCTTCTTCTCTCAAACTTCTCTCAAACTTCAATCATATATTTTCAATCATATATTTTCAAACTTCTCTCCTATAAACACAATGTACGCGTGTATCATATTACACAATATGATATGGGAAGACGAAGGTCACGTGATTTGTCCATTCGACGCAAATGTTAATCAACCGAACGAGGAAGATGACGTGGAGATTAGTGAACAGCAGTTTCAAACTAACTTCCGAGAAGTCCGAAGTATGGAAACGCATCACAACCTTCGATCGGATCTAATCGAGCACATTAATCGGCTTCCAAGATGGAACGACGACGATAACTAGTAGTTTATTTAAATTAATGTAGTTTTTTTAAATTATGTACTTTTTAAATTTTAATTATTTCAAGTTATGTAATCGAGCAAAAAAATTAATTATTATCTTTTTATTATATTGTTTTAATAATTGATTTATGTTGTTTAAAATAAATATAAAAAAAATAGAAAATAGAAAAATGAAAATTGTGTGAAAGCATGTGATGGATGCAGGGTTGTGTGAGAGGTTTGTGTGAAATGGTGGAAGAATGATGTGGCGCTGATGTGGCAGGCAAAAATCATGTGAAACTGTGTGAGGGTGTATGACGGATGCTGATGGTCTTACGCACCAAGATGTGGTCATTATATGTTCTTGTGGTTTCAACCAATTGCAACAAATATTTCTAGCTAACAAATACCACCAATACCATATACAAATACATCAACTCAATATTAATTTATTAAAAAACAATAAATCGCTTTTTTTATTGATGTTAATATAAGTACATAAACAATATATGCATTTAATAAACCAGCTTATTACATTAAAAAGTAATTGAAACAATTAATTAATAAATATTTGAGTTAAAATAAACATAAGAAATAATTAAGGAAGATTACAAACAAATTGATGAATAAATCTTTTAACACTTTGGCATATCACGTGGTGGAGGCAACATTCTTTCATTTGCGGTCTTCCCGTTCCTTACAATGAATACCATCTCCATCCCCCAACTTACATGACGCTCGAAGTGACAATGCATGAACCAAACTCCTGAAATTTATAAAATTGAAGTAATTAACAAATTTAAACATGTGTATTCATCAATATATATATGAATAATTAATCAGATGATTATTAAAAACAGATGGAGATAATATTTGTCAAATTAAGAAATAATGGATTTACCAGGGTTGTTTGCTCTGAATCTGATGGCAGTCCAACCATTTTGAGGAACTGCAATTGTCTGTTGAAGAGGAGGGTCAACAAGATTATAGTTCAAAGGATCTCTCTGTTGATCAAAGTTACCAAATCCAGATCCAACAACATAGAAACTGTATCCATGCAAATGCATTGGATGATCTATCCCTGAAACCACATTTGTTCCTTGGAAAACAAGCTCCACTGTATCATTATATCTCAGAAACTCCACCTTAGTCCCATTCATCGGCGTTTGTAGCGTCGCACTCAAATTACTCGCTGTGTAGTTGAATACAAATGGTGGATTATCAGGAAAGTCGTCGATGTAAACACCATTCATTCCACGGTAGTAAGCTCCAAGAATCGAAGTTCTTGGAACATCAAACGTATTATTGTTTATGCTAGCCGCAAACCTCCTTCCTCGTGGTCCTTCACACGTATTATTACTTTCACAAGGTAACGTGTTAATCGAGAGGGTATAGAGAAACTTCCTCGTGATTTCAATCGGCACGTCGATCGAATGATCACTGCTAGCCAAACTTCGTAGGCTATTAGTGAAGCTAGCCGACGCGTTTCTGTCGTTAAAAGCAGGAAGAAGAGGGAACTCAGGCGTGCCAGATGCTGTGTAGTTGCCATTGTACTCGATGATGGCGGTGGTGGTGGTGTTATCAAAGCGACTGTTCGGATTGCTATTGTAGAACTTTGCAGCCATATAGTAACGATTGCGAGGCTGGTTTGCTTCAAGCAACATGTCAATCGTTTGTCCGGGTGATATAGTGACATAACTGGTTCTCAATGGCTTCGTGTAAGCGCCATCAGTTCCGACGACAGTAAGCTGATGACCCGCAATTGCGAGAAACATGATGTTGTTCATGGCGGCATTCACCATTCGAAGCATGTAAGTCTTTCCTTGATCCACGTTTATTTTGGTAGTTTGTGAACGAGAGCAATTGTATTGATCGCCTGGTTGACCGTTTATGGTTAAAGCATCAGAGATAGCTGGATCACCTCCTTTACGTATAAAGTCTTCCATCACTGTCTGTATATCACTTCTCCACCAGTCACCTGCGCTCATTCATTCTCAACTTTAGAATCTATGTGATGTTCTATAACATGATTTGACTTTTTGTAAATCTTATACGCTGTAAGGAAACTTGATTGATCAAATAGTGTGCGTTAATTTGTAAAAGATTTAGGACGTACCTAAGACGACGGGAACCTCTGCATGAGGCTTAGGAAACGGAAAAGTAGTTCCGATTTTGGGAGAGACGACTAGTAAACCATGTACGGTGGCTCGAGACCAGTCGCTGTGTGCATGCCACCATAATGTGCCTTCCTCGTCAGAAAGGATGATCCTCTGACTAAAACTAGTACCGGGTTGAATCGGGCATTGTGTGACAAACTCCGGCCCATCTGACCATGGATACCTTGGTTGTTTCACTCCATGCCTGTGATTATATATATACAACTTATTTATTACTTGGATCAAGAGATAATTAAAGGGAAATCAAGCCATCATGATCTTTTTGAAGTAAGAATTATATATACATACCAATGAATTGTAATATTTTGGGATGCTTTGTTGATAACATTGACGATAACGGTGTCGCCTCTATGCGCTGATATAGTTGGACCAGGGTACATTCCATTAACTGTTAAGATGTTCTTGCTACTGCATAGACGTGTGTAGTTAGTTTCTTGAACCTGCAAGCCACACAAGTTTGATAATTAATAAGTCACTTGAAATAATTCAAAGGGTGTTTATTTCACTTAAACATATCCAACCTTACAACTTTATTTATTGTATTGTCTTTTATCAGTTAAGATCCTCGTCAAATATGATATATCATGTTCTTTTACAAACATAAGAGTGAACTCTACAAAAGGGACACATTCTTGACTAAAATAAGGGACTCATGTTTGTAAGAGAACATAGCGAGTAATGTTTGATCCAAACATAAAAGGATCGTATGTCATCTTCTATTGTGTATATCAAATTAACTTTTGATAATCTGTATTATATTTAATGATATACTATACATTTAATTAATACTTACCGGTACCATTCAAATTTTCAAAAGTTTATATAAGTTTTCAAAATTCGATATACTAGGAAACCATGCAAATTTAGATACATTTTGATCAAATAAACCGTACATAATACATAAGGACACGCAAGAATTAGAAGAGAAAGCTCACCACAAAGGTATATCGAACCAAGGCAGCATGTGATGATTGGATGAAACCAAGAGTAACTAAGAGCCCTATGACAAGAACATGCATGTTCATGCCTATCTTCATATGATGAAACTTAATTGAAATACTTTGAATCCGATCGATCGAGTTGGTCAATTAATTAATTTGCTTCTTTATTTAGTTTGATGAGAATATATATGTTATTGCATGCATGGATGGTTTGCATGTATTTATACTAGCTAGTTTGATAAAGTGGTTGCTGATGGTAGCTGCCTGGTCGTCTAAATCAGCCTTGAATATTAGAATAGATATACCTGTTTGACCAATTAACGTGTTTTCATATATGTTAATATACCTAACGTACGTCCAAAAGCCTACAACAGTACCAAGTTTTGACTTTTCAAAATTTCATTTTTGACTTCATATATCTCAACTCAAATACACGTACATCCTTATATTTCGAAACTTCATCGACGTACGTGGTCGATATCATACTAGCTACCCTAATTACTTTTACCAATTTACATAAATAAGCCAGGGATATTTAAATTTATAAAGTCGAACATTAAGAATCAAGCTTAAGTTTATATATTCTTCAAGCCCTTATATACTAAACAAGTCTGAGTTTTAGCTTCAGATAATAGTTATGTTTAAGCTTGTGAGCTAAACGAACTATATATACGTTATAATTTAGAATCATATTTATATGTATGATTTTAATGATAATGTTAAAATAATAATATCTGAGCTAAAACAAGTTATAAGTTTATTACTCGAGCTAAACGGGCTTTATATACATTATAATTTAGAATTATATTTATACGTATTTTGGGAGACTTTGTTAGTGACGACACCAATAGGGGCGACGTCAATAAGTGCGACATTTTAGGTAACAACGGCGAGGTAATAGGCGTGACATGTCGCACCTATTGCCTTTAGGGACGACATTCAGGGATAATAGACGCAACTTTTGTGGCCCTAATGCCATTTTTCTTTGTAGTGAATTTAAACAAGTCATGCATTAAGAAGCTTTTGAGTCTAGATTGAAGCGCATATCTAGTAAACAAGTTAAATTTTTAGCCTCAGATAGTGGGTATATTTGAGCTTGTGAGCTAACCGAGCTTTATATATAGTATAATCTAGAATTATATTTACATGTATGATTTTAATGATAATGTTAGAATAGTAATATCCGAGCTAATTAAAACGAGCTAATCTTAAATCATGAACCAAGTCGAGTTTAAATGAGACAAGCTCGAGTTCAACATCAAAAGCTCTAAACAAACCGATTAAAGAATTCAAAAGGTCTTCGACTCATGTAATTTCTTTTTTAGTTCCTATGTACCTCTATCCTATTCAACTTCAATGATCAAGTGCTAAATTAACCATACAAAAGATATGTTTTTGAACTAGTACCTGGTTTTGAAAAGAGATGTACCTCTATCCTATTCAACTTCAATGATCAAGTGCTAAATTAACCATACAAAAGATATGTTTTTGAACTAGTACCTGGTTTTGAAAAGAGATGTACCTCTATCCTATTCAACTTCAATGATCAAGTGCTAAATTAACCATACAAAAGATATGTTTTTGAACTAGTACCTGGTTTTGAAAAGAGATGTACCTCTATCCTATTCAACTTCAATGATCAAGTGCTAAATTAACCATACAAAAGATATGTTTTTGAACTAGTACCTGGTTTTGACTTTTCAAAATTTTCTTTTTTGACTTCAACTCAAGTAAAACAGATATCCTTATATTTAAAAATTCTTCCAATCAATATTATACTGCCGTTACTTTCCACTTTCATCCATCAAGGAACATTTGAACACGTACTGTTTTTCTTTTCTTTCTTTCTTTGCTTTTCTTTTTTTTTCTTTTTTTTCTGTGAGAGGCTAGATTTTATAAACTCTAGTAATTATAGGCTATTAGCAATATGAATAGTATAAAAGGATAAGGTGATTATAGAAGAAAGGTTGCAACTTGCATATATATCCAATATAAACCCACGTTCAATTCTTACATTTTGATCTAGAATATGCTGAAGAATACTGAAAAGTTTATTAGTATTTTATATGACATTAATAATATTTTATAAAGTATAGTTTATAAACAAAATTTTAATAAACCCTAATATATCTATATAATTGGACAGATTATAATATACTAAAACTCTAGTCTAATACTATCTCAAATAGAAATTATCCAAAGAGACGAAGCCTTTGGGCTTCTTACAATGTTACCCCAAGAAGATTTGTCTTCCAAGTTTTTGAACACAATACCCATTCTAGTAATAAAAAAAATCTGAAAAACCGAAAAACTAAACCGATTAGTATAATCCAAAAAAAGATAACCCAATAAGTAAAGAAACTAAAATACCTATAATATCACGGATTTGGTTAGGTTATATATATATATATATATATATATATATATATATATATATATATATATATATATATATTTTATATCCTCGAGTACTTGATTCTTAAAGTTTGTAGAGTTACAACTAAGAACCAATTAACCAGTGGCGGAACTTGAAAAATTATTTTGGAGGGGGACGATATCATCTACAATGAACATTGAATTATAAGACCTTGCGTTATCGGTTACCCAATGTAATCCGGTACCATCAGGTTCCCCAAGAAACACCAAAATGAGACCTTGGGATAAGAAAATGGAGTGAGTGGTAGAGGGTTTGTGGACTCGATGGAGAGGCTACATAGCCCCCATCCCCATCCCCTCTCAACCAATCACACACTCACACATATTTAATTTATTAATAATATAAATATAAAGAAGTGTGGAGAGTTTGAAGAAGTGATAAAACACTTAATTTGTTCCTTGTTTTTTTTTATGTATTATAGATTTGTTCTCCTAATCTTTAGAGGGTTAAAAGAAAATATGTATTTTTTTATATAATTATAGTAAAATTTTACACTAAGCACCAAAAATTGTGGTTGGGGGGGGGGGGCAATAACCCCCCCCCCCCCCCCCCCCCCCCCGGCCCCTATAATGTTCCGCCATTGCAATTGACTATGAGTGCAGTAACTTAGAACCCTTATTAAGCACAAAGTCACGCTCGTCCGATATGGGACAATACTCAACATGTCATTTCACATGTGATGTTTTTTGCACGTAACATGGATACTTATAAGTAGTGTTGTAAAACTCCTATTCCAAGGCCCAGTACTCATGACAAGTTGAGTGACCTTGCCGAGTTGAGGTGAGTCTGAGTACTGCAATACTCAATCCCAACTTGGTCAAACCCAAGATGATTCGGTCCTTAATTTATTTAAAAATACGTAGTTTCCTTGTTCTCATAATTAAAGCCATTTATTCATACCCAGTTTCCTTTGTGTCATGAGTTAACAACTTGTTTGAGTATTTATTTTTTTATATCTATGATATCATGAGCGTGTCATACCCTATAATTTTGAAATTTATATATAAAAGTTGCAATCCGATTAATATTCTCCCAATACTCCTATCTAGGCCGATTACTCTGTATACCCCAGTCGGCTGCTCCGCTTGCTCGAGTATAGCCCAGGAAGTTTTACAACATTGTTTATAAGTTACATGGAGTGTGTATGCTGTTTGGTCAACCACAAGTGACTTGACTCTAATATCATAAAAGTCTGTAGGGCTCTAACTAAAAACAATTGGCTATATATAAGTAGAGTAACATAGTATCCTTATTAAATATATTATAAAGTTACACTCGTACAATTTGGAACAATACTCAACAGATTTGAATGGTATATTAATAGTATATAGGCATGAGAGTTTTATTGTATGTTGAATTTTGTCAACATTTGTTTGCTTTATATCATTTTATGTAGGTGTTACCCTTAAATATATATATATATATATATATATATATATATATATATATATATATATATATATATATATATATATATATATAACACCTGGTTAATTTGAAGGTCCATCGTATGCTATAGGTTTGTCATGGGAACATAGAGGAAACATACATTTTTATACTTCTTGAGAAGCATTGACCTATATATGATTCTAACAAGCGTAACGTAACATGTTAAAAGTAGACATATATACGCCGTCGATAACTTACCCCTTCTACTCTTAACTTCTATATCTTAGAGATGAATATGTGCCGAAAAGTAAAATGAGCTGCCATTTAATCCAACATTATATACTATCATTGATTGTATATGATACCAACAAACATGATGATAAATCAAACATGTGGATAGTGCATAAGTGCATAACTAATCTTAGTTTGGTTTAGATCAACTACTATGGATTGGTACCGAAAAAGAGCCACTAATGACACTTTAATACATGCAATATAACATGTTTGTTGTGTAATCCAGATTGTACATTTAGGAGCTCTAAATTGATATGTACCTAACTAAATTAATTTGAACTTGATTCCAGTCCTGCTGATGATTCTTTTCCTCCAGATAATATTGCATTCAACATGAACACAGGATCTAAATTAGTAAGAAAAAATATATAGATTGCATCAAAACTGAATAAAAAAATTAAAATAACTGAAGAAGGGAAAGGGAAAAACTTACCATTTAGTTCCACCGCCGAATACTCTCAAAAGTTGTCCTCCGACTAATGTCATAAACAATGAGCGCAACATGGTAGCACCGGCAAGTTGGGCTTAGTCTTCCAATGGTAGCGCCAATAGTCTTGTTAATGATCTAGTACTTACTCTTCAGGTCCTCAAACCAAGTGGACAGAGATCTTAGCCATTTGTTTGTTTTTTCAGACTGAATTAAAAGACGATAAATCTGATATGCTTAAAGTGATTTAACGAAATTTTGAACTGTTTATATAGTCTTCACTTCTTAAGAAATGAGAAGAGAAAATATTGAATTAAAGATGCCACACACAAACAAAAAAAGCAAAAAAGAAACTGTGTTTCAACTTGAATGGTGAGATAGCACAAAAGAGTTTTAATAACTAAAAAAATAATCAATCTTAAACAGACATGATTAAGATTAATAAAACATGGAGATCCCGTATCTCAATTCACATATCAACATAATAGAAACACTACAAAGACAACTTTGGAGTCAATATGCAAAAACACTAAACTAAAATATGATCCAACTTTAAAAACATTAAACAGTAACGAAAAATAACCTGTTATGAGCTGGCCTGCTTTAGAACCAATATAAAATAGATACATGAACCACTTTCACAAACATTGGGCAGAAACAAA
The DNA here is from genome assembly GCA_947179395.2 of Pulicaria dysenterica. Lineage (NCBI taxonomy): Eukaryota > Viridiplantae > Streptophyta > Magnoliopsida > Asterales > Asteraceae > Pulicaria > Pulicaria dysenterica. Next base: position 84,362,088 of record OX359292.1, read on the forward strand.
AACATAAGAGGTTATTGAGGTAATCTACTACACATATGGTCAACAAACACTACATTACTTGATATATATAAGACTTCAAATGATATTCTTTTAGATTAAACAACTTGTATATTCCTTCAAAACATGCCAAAAAAAATCAAAACTTAAGTTTTCTTATATTGTGGTTAACTTTCAAAGTGTTCATAATGATATTGCTGGTTAAATAGAAATGGTAATAAGAAAAAAAAAGTTGATTACTTCAAAATGCTATTTATGGAAGTGTAGAAGACAAAGAATTAAGGAAAGTAGAGACAAATTATCTCGATTTAAGAATAAAACACTAAAAACAATATCAAACCCATGAATAAATTAAAGAACTAAATAAATCAACTAATTACCTCCAAATCTCAATCTCTTGAATAAATGAAACATGAGAGCGAATTTGAGCAAAGTGGATCTGGATGAAGAAGGAAACAACTCCAGCTACTTTCTTCTTTGGTTAAAGGTTTGTTGACAAAATTCAGTTTGCAAATTTGGAAAACTGGAGATGGTTTCTGATCATCTCTACAAAACTCAAGTAAACCTTTGAAATTAATGTCATTCAAATGGCCAAATTGATGGTTAATCGAACATGAAACTTGACATCAACGAAATCTTCATTTTCCATTGGCTCTTAAAACTCCTAAATTTACCTGACATTTGTATCTCAAATTCTTTAGTCAAATTACCTATTTCTTTATGGAAATCTAAGCATGAATTTACTTACATAAAGAAGACCTTTGCATTGAATTTCTATGCCCCAACCAATTTGTTAAGCAATTGTGCCGGGAAATTCTAGCTAGATTTCTAATAGCAAAAGCCCGCACTTCCCAAACGATAAGATCAAAAATTTAGGGTTTGACAGAGTTTAGAGTAAGTACCTGAAATTGAATAGTTGCAATGCTCTCCAACAAAACCTCCACCGCCAAACCACCAATCGTCGTTGACTCTAGACCTTATTTCATTGTCTCTTTGTCTCTCTCTCTCTCTCTCTGGGAAACACACACACTTCATCTATCTTAAAAACCCACCACCGCCACCACTAAGTTCTTCAAATCCCTTCGCTTAGGATTCCTATCACAATCGATGGAGTGAAGCTTCCCGGTCCGTTATGATCGAAGTGAGGAACACTGATGAGTGATGAGTGATGAACACTGAGAATTCCAACGAAAAGCGAAGAGATAGAGGGAGTACGAAAAAACTAAATGCAGGGTTGAGCGAGAAATTCCATATCGCGAGTAAATAACAAAATGACAATACTACCCTTGAAAATATCATGAAAAATTGACTAAATACTTTGCCAATTGATAGTATGGGGTAATTTTGCCGAAAAGGTGAGTAACATCTTGAAGTAGACATGGGCGGCCCAGACCGACCGGACCGGTCCGACGAGAACCGCCCAGACCGAGCCGGTCCAAGACCGGTCCAAGACTGAAAATGCGAAAAACGGTCCGAACCGGACCGAACCGGTCCAAAACCCGAACCGGTCCAAAAACGGTCCAAGACCGGTCCAGGACCGAACCGGTCCAAACTCGGTCCAAACCGGTCCAAACCGGTCCAAGTTCCAACGGATATGTTTTTTGAAAAAAACGGTAAAAACCGGTCCGAACCGGTCCAAGACCGGTCCGAACCGGTCCCAACGGCTAGATTTTGAATTTTTTTTTTTTTTTTTTTTTTTCCGAAAATTTCCCTATATATACCCCATTCTTGAAACCAAAAATTGCACCAATCTTTCTCACATTCTCACATTCTCTCATTCTCCAAATCTCCAAATCTCTCATTCTCCAAATTTCCAATTCTCTCATTCTTGAATCTTGATTTTTCTAGTTTTATAATTCAAGTTTGTGTTCTATATACAATACAAGTGTTCTATATAATATTTCGATTTGCTTCAAGATTATAAAAAATGGCCGGTGAAGGATCTAGCAATTTGAACGCGGGTCGAAGTGATTTCAACGTAAGTCTCCCGTATGAAGAAGTTCCAAAAACAAATCGACATGCGGAAATTTGGAACGATTTTGTACAACTCAAACAAAATAACAAGAAATACGCGAAGTGTACGCATTGTGGACATATCTTATCCGGCTTTAATTCTTCTCTCGCTCGACATTTAGTAAGTATTCTTTTATATTTAAGTTTAGTTTATTTAAATACTAGTTTTTATATATTTAAGTTTAGTTTATTTAAATACTAGTTTTTATATATTTAAGTTTAGTTTATTTAAATACTAGTTTTTATATATTTAAGTTTAGTTTATTTAAATACTAGTTTTTATATATTTAAGTTTAGTTTATTTAAATATTAGTATTTATATATTTAAGTTTAGTTTATTTAAATACTAGTTTTTATATATTTAAGTTTAGTTTATTTAAATACTAGTTTTTATATATGTAAGTTTAGTTTATTTAAATACTAGTTTTTATATATTTAAGTTTAGTTTATTTAAATATTAGTATTTATATATTTAAGTTTAGTTTATTTAAATACTAGTTTTTATATATTTAAGTTTAGTTTATTTAAATACTAGTTTTTATATATGTAAGTTTAGTTTATTTAAATATTAGTATTTATATATTTAAGTTTAGTTTATTTAAATACTAGTTTTTATATATTTAAGTTTAGTTTATTTAAATACTAGTATTTATATATTTAAGTTTAGTTTATTTAAATACTAGTTTTTATATATTTAAGTTTAGTTTATTTAAATACTAGTATTTATATATTTAAGTTTAGTTTATTTAAATACTAGTTTTTATATATTTAAGTTTAGTTTATTTAAATACTAGTTTTTATATATTTAAGTTTAGTTTATTTAAAAACTAGTTTTTATATATTTAAGCTATTCATAACTTAGTTATTCATTCTAATCGTAATACTAGTAGATATAACCCGGAGAGTGGTGTCTAGAATAGTCACGATCGGCTTGTGGTTGTTGGATTTTCCGAAAGGTTTTAAACCGAAAGGATCCTGCCCCCCGACTGACCTGTCTGGCCACTCTTTGCTTGGTAGTCAAACGTATTACTTTATAATCAATAACTATAGTTTGAACTTTGAATACTTGAATTAAGTACATGATCTTAGCTAAATATAGTTTACATTACTTGAACTTAGTTTATTCTAATATGAACTTTAAAAAATTAGACTAAATGCTTAGCGCAACAAGCCGCTGCGGTTGAGAGTCAAACTCAAGTTGATGGTCAAACATGGCGTTTCGATGCCGCTTTAGCTAGAGAATTAAGCATGCAGTTAACAATGCAAGAAGCATTACCATTTGACTTCTTCTCCCGCCCAAGAGTCACAAGGTTTATCAAAAAAGCACTACAACCTCATTATTGCGCTGTAAGTCGAAGAACTCTTAAACGTAATGCTATGGCAAAATGGAAAATAATATATCAAGACTTAAATGAATTTTTTACTAGATTCGATGGTAGAGTTTCCATAACCACCGACATTTGGTCCGCTCCACATACAACCCATTATTCATTTATTTGTGTTACGATACATTGGATAGACCCTAAAACATGGTTTATGCAAAAACGCATTATTGCTTTTGAAAACTTTCCTCACCCGCATGGAGGTGAACAAATTTACGATATTTTATTAAGGATTTTTAATGGTTTTGGAATTAAAGAAAAAATACTTTCAATCACCTTAGATAATGCAAGCAACAATACAAATGCTATGGGACGATTGAAACGAGTTTTAAACCCAGTATGTGACGGGGAATTTTTACATGTACGTTGTTGTTGTCATATTTTCAACCTCGCGGTCCAAAAAGGTTTGGAGTCTATGGAAACTCGTCTTTTAAAATTTAAATATTTAAATGAGGCAATTTTTAAAAGCGGACCCGTTGCGTTCGAAAAATATGAGCATTTTTGTAGAACAAAAAGAAGAAGATGTTTGAGACCTCTCTTAGATATGCCCGTGAGATGGAACTCGACTTATAAAATGATAGGGCGTTTGATACAAAATAAAGATTTACTTACCGAATATCATCGAGAATACCTACCCCAATTTTATGAAGTCATTACGGAAACTGATTGGACTATTTTAGAAGAATTACACACCGGTTTGGGAGTTTTGTATCAAGCCACATTGATGCTATCACAAACATATTTTCCAACATCTCACTCCGCTATGATAGGTGTTTGTGAAATTTTGAGAACATTACACTCTTTTGGTTCTTTGGATGAAACATGGGATATGATTACCAACGAAATGTGTGTAAGTCTTACAAAATATTTTAAAGAGTTTCCAAAAATTTTTTTGATTGCTTCGGCATTAAACCCTCTTGTTAATTTTAAGGGTGTAACGGAATCTTTAACTACTATCGGGGAAGCATTGGGTCAATCTCCGGATGAGATTACGATAAGTATATCAAATTTTGAAAATTATGTTAAACGCTTATATACTATTTATGATAATGAATGTGCACCACGGGGAGAAGTTGCTTCCACCCCGAGGTCTTCGACTTCACAAACATCGGCTACTCGGGCAAACAATACTTTTAGCATTGGATCGTCTTGGTTTAATAATATATCTCAATCGAAACGTACACGAGTTCAATCGTCTTTAGACGAACTTTCCATATATAAAGAAACTGATTACACTAATTATATTGGCACCCAAGATTTTACAAAATTTGATGTATTAAAATGGTGGCAAGAAAGAGAAAACGTTGGTCAATTTAAGATCCTAACCCGTATGGCTAGGGACGTACTAACCGTCCAAGCTAGTAGCGTAGCTTCGGAATGTTGTTTTTCTCTTAGTGGCAGGATTTTAAGCGTACGGCGGTGTATGTTGAAGGCCGAGTCGGTGCAAATGGCCGTGATGCTTAAGGATTACTATGATTCTTTGGAAAGATGTCAAAACGATGCGGATCTCGAAGAAGGCATAACTAATTTGGAGGAAGTGATTCTCGAAGACGATTACAATAGAGACTTCCAATCGGGAACATCAAACACTAACACCGAAGCTGAAAGTGAAGAACCCGAACCCGGCGAAGAATACGTTGACGACACTCAAAATAGAATGAACGCAGGTTCATCATCCAACGTCCAATCGAACGATTTCGCCTATTATGGGCATGGGCCATATGCCGACGATAGTTACAACTATTGGAATATCAATTCCGACTATCCATTTCAGTAGTTGTCTCTTTATATTTTGTGACGTTATTTCTTTCGAACAATATGTATTTTTCGGGTCTCTAACTTGGGGTGATGGCCATGCCGAAGCTCCATTGCTAGAGTCCCCCTTTTCTTGTTAAAAATATAATTCAAGTTTCAACAATATGTAATTTTATTTCGTAATTGTATCGTAATGTTATTTATATGTTTTTATTAACTTGCAATTATATATGTTTATACTTTATATTTTATAACTTGCAATTTTTTTTTTAAATCTACAAGTCACTTTTTTTTTCAAACAAAAAAACAAACCGAAAACTAAAAAAAAAAAAAACCCGACCGAAAAACTAAAAAAACCCGGCCGAAAAACGGAATTAAAAAACCCGGAAATGTCTAAACCGAACCGGAAAATACCCGACCGAAAAACGGACCGGTCCAGGACCGAAGTCGGACCGGTCCGGACTTGGACCGGTCCGGAAGTGGTCTAGGACCGCCCGAGGACCGAATTTATCGAAATGGTCTTACGCGAAGACCGGTCCGCCGAGGACCGGACCGGCCAGGGACCGACCCGGTCCGGACCGGACCGGACCGGAGTGGTCCAGGACCGGTCCAGGACCGTTTTTGCCCATGTCTATCTTGAAGAAAGAAAAGTGATGTTTTCAGGCTTCTTATCTTTGTTATCTCATGGCTTTTTTTTAAGACGAGTTAATTGGGCTTAAGAAAAGCTGAAAATATGGGTCGAAATTGGGCTTTCGAAGCATTTGTTCCACACTTCCACAATCATAGACTCATTGTCATAGTCTGATAGACATAATCAAAGAGGAGAGAGAAATAGAGAATAGCAATTGGACCATCGTATTTTGATTTATTTTTTCTTTAGTACTTACAAATTTCATAGCATAAAATATGGTTTTATCTTTGAATAGGTATAATGTTTAATTTTTTTACTCCCAAAATTGTGATAACCGATTAATTTAGACACTTGACTTCTGGAAACAAGTTAAAGACATAATAAAAATAGTAAGATATGGTTTAACATTGAAATTAGTGTTGGTGATTTTAGTTCTATCAAACTATTTAGTATGATCAGGATTAATGTGAGACTAGCCGAAGTTAGATCTAGCTATAATCTGAGTCTGAAGATGTGAATTGTACACTCTGATAAATTAAGTTAATATTGAGACCACGATGGTCCGGGTCAGTGCCCTGAAAGGGGTTCCAAGAGTATCGCCTCTGACGGAGTCCAAAGAGCAGCGCCCCTAGCGGGCTCCAAGGGGCTGAAATTCCTGATACCCTAGACATATAGTTGAATTACACAGTTCAAAATGTGTTTTAAACACAATCTAAAAAATTAATTAAATTTTATTATTACTAATTAATTCCAGATTCTAACAATTACTATCCAAGATTTTTCGCAATTGAAACCAAGAGAACATTAGTTAATAACTTATACAATACGGGCAAGCCTTTAATTAGTACCTGTGTTTGGCACCTCCGATGACTCTAAGGTAAAAGCTTTGCTCCTTGAGCGTGGCAAGTCTAATTCTTAAAAAATGCAAAGAAGTGGCCTTAAACACGATATAGTCATCGTTTTCATGGATTTCAAAAGGATAAAACTAAATTTGAGTAGAAACATGGTCCTTTATTTAGTCGATAGTAACTTCAGTAGAAATATGGTTGTTCAAAAGATAACTAATCTAGTTCAATATCAAAATGATCAAATTAAGAATATATATAATTCAAGATACTTCTAAGTATTATAAACACTTCACCAATACTTTAATATTCGTACATTTTATGCATTATTATAATAATCCAGTAACTTTAGTGTTGACATATACGATAATAAAAATAAATACAACCATTTTACTGTAACAAGAATGACAACTTTATCGTCTCAATTCTTTATTTGTTTTCTTAGTAACCTGTAGAGGTTATAATGAGACTCATTTGCCAAACGACCAAGAGCTTACATAACTCAACTTCATTCAATTCCTTGAAACAGCTTTTGTACACAGAGGCACTTTCATTTCACAAGAGAGCTTTAACACCTCAGTTAGGTCAACGGGATGAGCCGTGTCTGGAATCCATTCAAAGTTGTACACAAGCATGGCCACCCAGAGGCTAACTGTAACCAGACCAAGGTTCATGCCGGGGCAAACCCTACGACCTGCTCCAAAAGGTGCAAGCCTAAGGTCACTACCTCTTATGTCCACATTAGAACCACCTGCACTGTATAAGAATCTATCTGGTTCAAACATAAAAGAGTTTTCCCAAAATTCAGAATTGTGTGTGATTGCCCACATGTTGACCATTGCAGTAGTATTAGTTGGAATAACCATGCCATTGCTAAGGTGGACGTCTGATGTGGAAAGACGAGCCCAAGACAGGAGAGGCCCCGGTGGGTGGAGACGAAGGGTCTCTTTTATTACAGCTTGAAGGTAGGGTAGTTTGGTAATTTCAGCATCATCAAGGCTTATGTTTCTCATAGCAGTGTCGAGTTCGAACCGGAGTTTGGATTGGATGTCTTGGTGTAAAACTAGTTCAGCCATGACCCATTCGGTTAGAAGAGCAATCGTATCAGTTCCTCGAAATACCATTTCCTATAATTATCCAAGTAATAAGATTCAAATTATGTTCTTTCGGTAAAGGAAAAATTATAACATTAGAGCAATATTTATAAAAATCCTTAATTTCCAACAGCATATATAAATGTTTGTAAAGAAATACCATTTTTTTTATTCTTTCAAAAGATACAAAGTTGTAGTTAATTACACGATTCATTTTTATGACATAGCACTCATCGTGTATTTTATCCTTACACTTGAATAATATATATTTAAAATAATTACTTGTTTCTTACGCAAGTAAATCTAATTCATCTTTCCCGATATTTGGTCGGTACTAAAGATCTTGAAAGTGGTTATTTATTTATTTTTGAACGGCAAAAGTTGCATAAGGAAGGTGCTTCGGCTCGGCCATCACACCCCCTTACATAACAAATTTTATTAATGCAACTAGCAAGACACTAGTCACCAACCAATTACAAAACGTGACAAACATCCTAGACGAAAAAACAGCAGCCAAACAACCCCAAAGGAAACATTTACAGAATTAGAACTAACTATGAATATGGCACCAAAGTGGTTATTTATTAGTGATGCATATCTAAACAACTAATAAGATCGACGTCGTATAATTAAAATAAGATTTAATTATTTAACATGTATTTAACTTGTCATTTATTAAAGTGTATTTTATTATGTATACAAAAACTTGTTGCTATTATATGTATTTGGTTATATAAAAAAATAATGTATAATTTTAGTTTATATTATATATATATATATATATATATATATATATATATATATATATATATATATATATATTTATTTATTTATTTATAATAATGATAAATTAAAAAATTCGATAAATAATAAAAACTTTTTAAATATGACACATATAATAACAAAAACTTATAAATTAAATACATTTTGATAAAACAAATTTTATTAACTTACTTTTACCAAAAGACATTTTCATGATTGTTTTAATACATATATATAATATTCTTTTAAGGATGGAAGCACACACGTAGACGCGAGTGGACCTAGATAATACTTTTTGGTGTTTTTGTTCTTTTTCATGTAAAGAGCATAGAAGACGTATTATGTATCCACTAATTAATTCTTTTTTTATTATTTATATATTTTATATAATTATACGCTAATTGATTTATATATTGTCTACAATTAACTAATATGTTATGTTATTAATATCTATAAATCACTTATTGTTAGTTCAAATAATGTAGTAGTTTATATTATGTACTTGAAATCTTGATCATAGTCAAATCCATGTTTAAAAAGTAATAATTTCAGAAGAAAGTTGTGATGAGAGATTTCGATTATTGACAACATATATATCGAACTTCAGAGATTGTTTTTGTTAGGTAATAATTTTCTTAACAGCTGAACACACATATATAATTATACATCATATGTTTATTATCGGAACTTGGATCCGCAATTTTATTATAGAGCATATTATCTAAACTTCAATACCAATAAAACTACCCTTTTTTATTTTTAAATTCTCTTAATTAATTATTTCTTTTTTACCTCAAACACTTATAGACGACACATGATAATTTTCTCGATCTACACTTAGAGTTCCAAGAAAGTAGATATATATGCAATGCATAAATTAACAACAAATTATATATTAAAACTAAGAGTTCCAAAAAAGTAGATATATATATATGCAATGGATATTTTAACAACAAATTATTAAAACTAGAAATAAAAGATCATTAATTAGAGTATACTAACCCATAAGATGGCCACCATATCATCCTCACTAAGCTTCACTTCACCATTTAAAGAGAGCAAAACATCAACGAAGTCACAATCATCACGCGGATTCGTTGTGATCGGGCCTCTGAGTTTGTGTTCATCGATTATTTTTTTCACAAATTTCGTGACTCGGGGCACAAGTGCGACGCATCTTTCTTTAACGTGAAAAGGGTCATAAAAGTATTTTAACCACGGCAAGTGATCACACCAGTTGAATGATCCTAAAAGCTCAAACCCTTCTCTCACCATCTCTTGAAGCTCCACAACTTCGTTATGGTCATCATCACTACCTTTTTTGTAGCTTTTCCCAAATACAATTTCCATTATATTGTTCAAAGAAGCTGCTTGCAAGTGCTTTCTTAGTTCAACAAAACCATGGAACGATTGTTCCATAGCAATATCATTTAACATAGACGTGCATTCAAGACGTCGTGCATGCTCGTGTGCTATAATATGCCTAGGAGCAAAGAGATGAGATGAAGCAATCTTTCTCAAGAACCTCCAGTATGTCCCATTGGGTGCAAACCCAATGGCTCGGTGAAACATGAGTAACCTTGCTGACTGCTTGATTGGACGATTGGCAAAGTGTTGTGAGGTTAAGATTTCGCGTGCAATCAGTGGTTCGGATGCAACCACGGTTGGGGTTGTCCCTATGCTAATAGCTATGAGTTGGGTGGCTGCATGGCTACTACGAGCCATGGATGCAAGGGTTTGATGGGGTAAGCCATGAACCAAAGATAACAAACTTCCAAAGACTGGAAGTCCCTTTGGGCTCGGAATGGAAACACAACCCATACGGTTCTGGCCATTCTTCCAGGCCGGACCACCGTCGCAAGATAAACTCCATGTCACAAATCCAAGGGTTACAAATGCTATTAAAGCATATAACAACACAAAACCGACATTCAAGTTAAAAGTTTCAAGCATGACATGGAGAATGCGAATTAAATTGTTTATATCTTCATGAATCAAGGGGCTAAGTGCCATTGCCATGGAGAATATATGTGTGCAACTGAAGTTGACTTGTAGTGGTGTGGGTTGATAGAATGATATATGGTCGGTTTAAATAGGAGCATGTTGTAAACTAGGAAGCCATCAATTGGTTTGATTTGTATAAGATTTTCTTGGTTATCAAAAAAGTGGCAACATCTATGTGCTTTCGTGGGAGTACATCTTCACAACTCGTGTACCAATAAATTATAGGTCCAATCAAAACCTTGATTTCAATGCTACGTAAACAATTTTTAACGATAAATTAGGTATATTAGAATCACCACAAAGATTTGTGGTAAAAAATAGATATAATTGGTTTATTAAAAAATACTTGTTCTATCCATACAATATTCATAAATGAGTGGGTTTTTTTTAAAACACTTTACAGCTTGTTTCAATTATTGTTAAATCGTTTTTAGAATTCTATGCCTTTTAACTTGTTTTATACGAAGACTATGCTAAAGAAGAAAAGAAGATATTGATATATTATTTCACTTTAAAGCATTTTTTGAGTTATTAAGCACGCGGTATTTTACCCGAATACATCTCTATTATGATCTGTCTTATTAAATGATTATATTATATTTTGCAATAAGTCATTATAAACGTTAAATTGTTAATTTTTTAAAATTTGGAATTTATTTCTAAACAAGTCAAAGATCCTTTAGAAATCAAATTTCTCAATAGTATATTATAAAGCTAATGTCGTAATCTACTAGCATACTTTTAAACGCAAATGGCCAAACTATTACAATTATGATATTAGTCATAATCAACCTCCAATCAGAGAATAGAACTAGCTTATATATGATATGTTTTCTATTGATCTTGTCATAGTTCATACGATCGCGTCCCGTGTAGAATTCTATTATAACACAACCAGTGTTACTAAAGGTACCCATGTATGTTAGGATGACACGGCTCGTGTAAGTTATCATTTAGAACAAAAGTTTGTATTCTAATTATGTGTTTACAATACTTGCATGTATAGGAAGGTGATTAATTGTCTGTTTATCTTATGCAAGCTATAAATTGACCATAATTGCTTATCAAAATGAGTTATACTAGACCTTTCCATACAATATACTAGTTTATTACCCCGTGTAAAAACACGGGGATGTTTAAAAAAATATTCAATTTGATGGTATGAAATTATAAAAGTTATAATAAGTGTAAAAGTGTTTCAGAAATGTTTTGAGATATTAAAATTTTCAGATAAAAATAATAAAATATCACCAAATATTTACATGTCAGAATTTTAACAAAAAACAATAACTAATTGTTTTTGAAGTACTACTATTAATGGATAACAAAAAAATTAAGAATATACTAATTTTTAAAAAGTATCATATTACAATAAAATTTATACCAAAACGTAGATAAAAATGAGATGATCATAAATATAATATTATTTTTTCACTAAACTAAATATATCACAAGTTACTAAACATAATGTATAAACACCGTATAATTAATTATATTAATATACAATTTTTATAAAACCCTCTCAATTTTCTTAAAAACCCCTCACATGTTTTATAAAACCCCTCATAATTTTTATTCAGGCTCCTCCCAATTGATTTAGATTTGAGATTCGATGTCATTAATCTTTCAAATACCCACTACTATTAATGGATAACAAACAAATTAAGAATATAAAAATTTAAAAAAAGTGTCATATTACAATAAAATTTATACCAAAACGTAGATAAAAATGAGACGGTCGTAAATATATAATTATTTTTTCTCGAAACAAAATATATCACAAGTTACTAAACATAATTTATAAACAACCTATAATTAATTACATTAGTATACAATTTTTATAAAGTCCCTCACATTTTCTTAAAAAGTTCATTCCATATTTTATAAAGCCCCCTCATAATTTTCATATCACCCCCTCCTAATTGATTATTAATTAAATTCCATCGAGATTAACTTTCCAAAATTGTTTTTGAAATTGAATAATTTTAAAATTGAAGGTTTTGATTGGTTAATTAAGTCTCAATTTTAGTTATTTTAGGAAAATTGGTAAGCCTCTTTTATATATATATATATATATATATATATATATATATATATATATATATATATATATATATATATATATATATATATATATATATATATATATATATATATATATATATATTGATGTGTAATCATGAAAGATTATGTGAATATATGTTTTTATTTAGCATACTAATGTGTAGTAGGGCTCACGTTAGTGCACTATTATGGCTCATGTTTACATCCCTAGGGCTAGCACCAGAGGCTGGTGACTGGTACAGTAAAGATTCGGTTTTATAATGGGTACCATTCAAAGTTTATGATAATAACATACATTGGGACTAAATATATGTCAAGAAAGGGGAGACACTTTGTGTGTGTGTGTAAAAGTCTCACGTTTGATTATATGTCATGTGTATCAATATGTATGTGTGGAAATGTTACCAAACCTACATATGTGTAACAATTTGCTTATGCTTCATATACATGTATTTATATGATGAAATTGTTTAGTATGCTCATTAACCTTAAAGTTTATCGGTTGTTGTTTTTATGTTTTTAGGTGAAGATAAAACTACAAAAGCAGGGTAGTTGTTTAAACATTTTGAAAGCGTTAATGTCCCTTTATGTATAATCACCACATTGAAATTTGCATTTTGCTTCCGCTCCAAACTATCATCTTTTGTAAATGTAACGTTTGTATATTAAAGAAATTTTAATACATAAAATTTGTGATTTACAACTTGGTAGCAAGTACACTTCTTAAGTAAAATACTTTGAATTTGAAAGCTAAGTATTGTAAAACAATACTTATTATAGCACAAGAAGAATTCTTATAAAGGAAATTCACTCTTATCTCTAAATATTATTTGGCAAATAAACCTTTAACTCAAACAAATATAGTTAGTATTTTACTTACTTTGAGTTGTGCTAATAGAATTATTCTCAAATATAAAGAACAAGTGTTCTAAGCTTAAAACAAGACACCAGTCAATATTCAAACAATATACTACATATCTCAGTTCTTTTGACAGATGCTCATTATCAAATCTAATTCAATATTTACAAAGTTAGCATATTATGGCTGTTAGAATCTGCCCGATAATATATGTACGCCTTAGAGCACTACCGATGATGTATGGGCCTATATGGGTCACACACCGGGGTCTAACATGACAGCAAATGAAATTGAGGGACCAAAGATGGCAAAAGTGGAAGTTAGCAATGCAGGCCACGATAGCGCCGCTAACTTAACGAGTTAGCGCCGCTAACTGTTAAAGGTTAGCGCCGCTACGGTTGCATGTGCTTTACGTCTAATCGAAGTCAGGCCGCGTTAGCGCCGCTACGGGTTAAGGTTTAGCGCCGCTAACTCTTGGTTAGCGCCGCTAAACCTGCATGGGCTTTATGTCAAATACACCTCCACTTGCAACCAATGGGAATAAGCTTCTCGAGATTTCTTGGCCGGTTTGAGGTAGTCCAAGTGACACTCCAGAGTCTTTAAAAGACTTGAAGCCTGGACTTTAACTACTCTTGGCCACATTCTCTTTCTAGCATATATTTTCCCTCTCATACACTTTGATACTTAGTTTAGTGATCAAGTGAGGTTCATCTCGGGTTCCAGAGTTCTCTTGCTATCCTTGAGTGATATTTGAAGAAGAAGATATCATCAAGCTTGCTAGCACACGTTGTTAGACTAGTTCCCGGGGTGCGATTTCGAAGAAGGGGAAGAAGAAGGAGTTTCTTGCTTCTACCACCAAGTTCAGCCACCAACAAGGACTTTGCTGGAGCTAAGGAGCTGGTATAACTCCCTTTCCTTCTTGTTTAGTTGCTATTTGTTACATAGAGTAGATCCATGCTTGGGATTTCATAGTTTTGAACACTTGTATGCATGTTTTATGTTGTTCTCGCTTCCGTTGCGTGTTCTTGAAATCCCAACAGTGGTTTCAGAGCCACCTCTATGTTAGAATAGCACTTGGTGGCTTGAAAAACCCGAAATCAAAATGTTTGTATTCTGCCGTTAGGGTTAGCGGCGCTAAACTGAGGTTAGCGGCGCTAAGTCTCATGAGTTAGCGGCGCTAACGTTACTGGAAACTTGTTTTTCGAAATTTTTGATAAAACGGTTTTGGTCTCGGGATTTTTAGCATTTTGAGCTTCTGGAATTTTATTTATGCTATTTTATTTGAATATTCAAGTAGCCTAAGTTTATGTTTGGTTGTATGTGTTAACATGAGTTGGTAATTCTTGCCTTGGCCCATTTGGTTGTTTTGTGTTGTGCATGTTATTTGGTGGTTTTGATTAAGGCTGGCAATTTGGGTCGGGTTCGTGTTATTGGGTTCGTGTCGTTAGGGTTCGGGTCAGTTTCGTGTCGACCCAATTTCGACCCTTTTATTTTCGTGTCGGGTTCGAGTCGTGTCACTTTTTTTCGTGTCGGGTTCGGGTCGTGTTTCGTGTCAACCCATTTCGGTCTAAAGTATTTTTTTACTTTCGATTATGGTTTTTGAATACGGGTTTTGGGTACGGTTTTCAATTACGGTTTTCGATTATGGGTTTCAAATAAGGTTTTCGATTACGGTTTTCAAATTCGGTTTTCGAGTACGGTTTTCGTCATAAAATTTTCGAATTACTTGTCTATTTCCAATTTTCTCTGCTAACTAGTGATTAAAATATCGAATATCAATACAATTTAATAGCTTTAATACAAAAGTGGTAACTAGTGAACAAACCATGAACTAAAATAACCTAAAGGAAATTATCCAATTTCAAAAAGCAAGTCGTTTTTCTACTTTACCGTTGTATTCTTAGAAGGAATAACGGGTTGGGTGGGTTCCAAAAGGTCTTGATTTAAATCATCATCACTATGATATTGTTTAGGTCTAAATCTTACCAAGTTGACAAACGTCAAAGTACCAAAAATCCAAAACAATATAGTTAAACTAACAAAAAGCAAAATGATGTAATATTGTTTAGGTTTAAATCTTTTATTGTTTATTTAAGTTTTTAGCTTTTCAAGGTTTTATACTTTTGTTTATTGAAATTTATTGCCTAAGATGTCATTCCCTCATTTGAATTCACAATCTCCTTTTTGAAATTTTAATTTTAAGTATTAAAGAAAATTTTATACTTTTTAGTTTTACCGTTATACGGGTCACTTTCGGGTTGTCGGGTTGACCCTAACCCAACCCATTTATTTTCGTGTCAACTTCGTGTCGACCTAGTTTTGACCCATTTCGGGTTCGTGTCGGGTTCGTGTCACTTTTTTCGTGTCAGGTTCGGGTCGTGTTTCGTGTCGGGTCAGGAATTGCCAGCCTTAGTTTTGATCCACATTTGATGGCTGTAAATTTATTAAATTCAGTTTGATTGTAATAATTTGTGGCTTGCATGCCATTTCATTCATCCATGTACAAGTATTAGATAAATAGGAAAATTATGTGGCTTGTATGCCATTTATATTTTCTATTGTATTGTATATTGTATGATGGAGGGATGAAGACACAAGAGGAGGCAAAACAAGATGGAGCATGGTGCCCTTAGAAGCCAAAGAAATCCGATGGCGATGGTGGTTCTAGTGGGAGCTCGCGTCAATATTGTTTTGTCCCTTAGATTGACCAAGTTCTTCCCGTTTTGGCTCACGGGAGGAACGCATAGGTTTATTGGCAAGAATTACCGACTATGTCGTATATTGCGTGTGATGTGATTTTATTATTATTCTATGCATGGATGTGTAGGTTTCGCATGCTAGAAAATTTTTGATGAAATTAATAAAATCACAAGAGTTTTGATAAAATTGGTTTTCTCTCGCGCGCGATCACATACATTGATTAACCCACCTAGTGAAAATAGGATTTGTCACTAACAAGTTAATCAAAACCAAACCGGAAACAAAAGCCCGTTTTTCCACAAAACGTAAATTATGCACCATCCGTAAGTCGATACCACCCGAATCTAGTCTTATGTGATTTGGTTGTCGAGCTTAGCACGAGCCAATTCTCATGAAACTGTGTGGAAGGTGAGTGTGGCAAATTCACAACTTTGGTTGTCGAGCTTAGCACGAGCCAATTTTGGTGGATTTGTTACCGTATGTCTTGACGGACGATTTGCAATTTTAGGTTTGAAATCTTGGTTAATTGTCGAGCTTAGCACGAGTTAACCAAAATTTCAAGACTTAAAATTGGTGCAAGAAGGGATCAAACATGCCAAACGACCATTGGATGTCGTAGGATCCCGCATGTGCTAAGGATTGCAATGAAGATTGCGAATTGGCAAAATGGTTGCCGACCTAAATAGTTTTATCATGTGATCCGCGGTAACCCCGTCACATGGTAGGATGAAATACGGTTCTTAGCCTTGTTTAACTAATTCTTATTGGGTAAATTATTAAACAAGATAAAATATCAAACTAACTAATATCTACTTTGCAATATTTTAGATGGCATCAACAAGCGCAACAAACACCACCACCAATGTTTCTCTTCGGGTTTTCCTTGAAAAGGAGAAACTTGACGGTAGCAATTTCATGGACTGGCATAGACAACTGAGGTTGGTCTTGCGGTATGAAGGAAAATTGCATACCATAGAGGAACCCCTCCCCCAGGCACCTCCTGCTGGTGCAACAAGGGCCGTCCGTGAGGCGTATGAAAAACGCCTCAAGGAGACTGAGGAAGTCACGTGCCTCATGTTGAGCACGATGAACCAAGATTTGCAAAAGCAAATGGATCATCTAAGTGCTTACGACTTGCTTGTGCAGCTAAAGGACATGTTCCAGCAGCAGGCGAGGCAAGAGAGGTATGAGTGCCTCAAGACAACCCTTGCTTGCAAGATGCAAGAGGGTGGGAACGTGAGCGCGCATGTGTTACGTATGAAAGCAAACATCGAGCGCATGGAGAAGTTGGGTTTTACCATAGGGAGGGAGATGGCGGTTGATTTAATCCTCCAATCCCTGCCCGGTGCATATGATCAATTCGTTATGAGTTATCATATGCACAGCATGGATAAGACCTTGATGGAACTTCATGGTATGTTGAAGACTGCTGAGTCTAGCATGACCAAGAACAAGCCATCCTCCTCCACCTCTCAAGTTCTCGCCATCCGGGAAGGCCGCCTCACGAAGAAGAAGGCCGCCTCTTCCTCTAAAAGGAAGGGTAAGGGAAAGGCTGGCGGGGCCAAGCCTAACCCGGCCTCCGAGGGCAAGGGCAAAGGGAAGCTTCCCCAAGCCAAGGCTCCGGCGGATGCGGAGTGCTTTTTCTGCGGGGGCAAGGGCCATTACCGCCGTAGCTGCCCAAAGTACCTAGAGGGACTCAACAAGCTCAAGGCAATGAGCATATCAGGTCCGGATACGTCAGGTACGTTCATGATAGAACTCCACCATACTTCTACTTCTAAAGGCTGGGTATTGGATACTGGCTGTGGCACTCACATATGTAATATGGTGCAGGTGCTAAGGGAAAGTAGGAGCTTGGAGCGGGGAGAACTGGATCTTGTCATGGGAAACTCGGAGGTTGTCCCAGTGGAAGCTAAAGGAGATTTGAAGCTTTCATTCAAGACCGGTTTTTCTATTTTGTTAAAGGATGTATGCTATTCGCCCTATGTGGCTAGAAACATTATTTCTTTTCACAAACTGTATGACGATGGTTTTGATTTTAAATTTGTAAGAGGTACAATCATTTGTTTTAAAAATGAAGTTGAGTATTTTAAAGCTTTACCATGTCATGGCATATATGAGGCAAATGCATACATTGAATCAAGACAATCTATCATGAATATTGATTCTGACTCCAAAAATGGTTTGGATAAATATTCCATGTGGCATAGTCGTCTTGGCCATATAAACAAGACTCGTATCACCAAGCTCCAAGCGGATGGGATCTTGGAATCATTTGATCAAGGATCAAATGAAGTATGCGAATCTTGCTTATTGGGCAAAATGACAAAAGCACCCTTCACGGGAACAAGTGAGAGGGGAAATGACCTTTTAGACATAATCCATACGGATGTATGTGGACCTTTCAAGCATGTCACAAGGAATAATTCAAGATACTTCGTAACCTTTATAGATGATTATAGTAGGTACGGGTATGTCTATCTTGTTAAACACAAGAATGAAACCTTTGAGGTGTTCAAGACATTCCAAAACGAAGTTCAGAATCAGTTGGGCAAGACTATAAAGATACTCCGGTCCGATAGAGGCGGAGAATATCTTAGTACCAATTTTGTTGATCATCTTAAGAATTGTGGAATTATTTCACAATTAACACCTCCGAGGACTCCACAATTAAATGGGGTCGCTGAGAGGAGGAACCGGACTTTGCTTGATATGGTAAGGTCTATGATGTGTCGAGCAGAGGTACCTATCAGTTTCTGGGGATATGCCTTAGAAACGGCGGTAAGAATCCTTAACCTCGCACCAACCAAGAAAGTTGCTAAAACACCTTATGAAATGTGGCATGGTAAGAAACCGACACTTTCATACCTACGAGTTTGGGGTTGTCAAGCCTACGTGAGACGTGAGGCTGAAGACAAACTTGAACCTCGTTCAGAGAGGTGTTATTTTATCGGATATCCTCCTAACGGTGTTGGATATTTATTTTATAAACCTTCAGAGAACAAGGTATTTGTTGCTCGAAGGGCATTCTTCCTTGAAAGGGAGTTGCTATCCAAACATGGCAGTAAGGAAATTGACCTTGAGGAAGATCAAGGGTCGGCCGATAAGGGACTTGAGGTTGGTACTAGCCTAAATACCGAGCAAGATGATGTTGCGGTACCTGACACTCTTGCTACGTCTACTCCTAGGCGTTCTAGTAGAACTCGTTTTGAGCCAGAGAGATATGGGTTTCTCATATCTGAGGGCGATGAGTTATTGGTGGATCATGATGATCCCACCAGCTACAAGGAAGCCATGGCAGGCCCTGAGTCTGCTCAATGGAGGAAGGCGATGGAGAGCGAGATGCAATCTATGTCGGATAACCAGGTTTGGGAACTGGTTGATCCTACACCAGGGATAAAACCCGTTGGGTGTAAATGGGTTTTTAAGAGGAAACCTAGCATAGATGGAACCTTGGATATCTTCAAAGCCCGACTGGTGGCAAAGGGTTTCACTCAGACTCAAGGGATTGATTATGATGAAACTTTCTCCCCAGTGGCCATGTTGAAGTCAATCCGAATACTGCTTGCCATAGCTGCATTTCATGATTATGAAATTTGGCAAATGGATGTAAAAACCGCCTTCCTTAACGGGAAGCTTCATGAAGAGGTGTATATGAGACAGCCTGATGGTTTTGAGCATCCAAAGTATCCGAACAAGGTTTGTAAGCTTATGAAGTCCATTTATGGACTTAAGCAAGCATCTCGAAGCTGGAATCTTTGCTTTGATGAGAAAATCAAAGAGTTTGGTTTTT
The DNA here is from genome assembly GCA_947179395.2 of Pulicaria dysenterica. Taxonomy (NCBI): domain Eukaryota; kingdom Viridiplantae; phylum Streptophyta; class Magnoliopsida; order Asterales; family Asteraceae; genus Pulicaria; species Pulicaria dysenterica. The sequence continues at coordinate 84,381,987 of OX359292.1, forward strand.
CAAAGAGTAAAGATGAACCTTGCGTGTATGTCAGGGCTAGTGGGAGCACTATAATCTTCTTGGTTCTGTATGTAGATGATATTCTACTTATTGGAAATCATATCCCAAGCTTAAGGAGTGTCAAAGCTTGGCTAGGGAATTGTTTTTCAATGAAGGACCTGGGTGATGCGAGCTGTATTCTGGGGATAAAGATCTATAGAGATAGATCTAGAAGGCTGCTAGGGCTTTCTCAAAGTGCATACATAGAAAAGGTCGTGAGACGCTTTAAGATGGAGGAATCCAAGAAAGGAAACCTCCCTATGTTGCATGGTTTGACTTTGAGTAAAACTCAATGTCCTACCTCCAAGGAGGAGATAGAAGTAATGAAGCGAGTACCATATGCTTCGGCTGTGGGCTCGATCATGTACGCCATGCTATGCACTCGTCCTGATGTGTCATGTGCTTTAAGCATGACTAGTAGATATCAGGCGAACCCAGGAGAACCTCACTGGAGGGCAGTGAAGAACATTCTTAAGTACTTGAGACGTACAAAAGAGATGTTCTTGGTATATGGTGGGGAAGAAGAGCTGAGAGTAAAGGGTTACTCGGATGCTAGCTTCCAAACTGACAGGGATGACTGCCGATCTCAATCGGGGTTTGTGTTCCTGTTAAATGGTAGAGCTGTCAGCTGGAGGAGCTCAAAGCAAAACACGGTGGCTGATTCGACTACCGAATCGGAGTACATTGCGGAAAGTGAAGCTGCAAAGGAAGCCGTGTGGATGAAGAAATTCATCCTAGATCTACAAGTGGTTCCAAGCATCGCTGACCCTATTGAGATCTTTTGTGACAATGAGGGTGCGGTGGCTTTGGCAAAGGAACCAAGAGCTCACAAGAGGACAAGACACATTTCGCGCAAATACCACTTTATTCGGGATGTAATTGAAAGTGGTGAAGTCATCATTAGCAGAGTAGCATCGAATGGAAACTTGGCAGATCCATTCACTAAGCCGTTACCGCAAGCAGCTCATGAATCTCACACTAGAGGGATAGGTGTAAGATTTGCTAGCGATTTGGCTTGAGTTGTATATATATTAGTTTATTTGATATGTATTAATTTATTTTGGGAACGATACAGACAGTATTGTAATTATGCTTGTTTCGATATGCGAGTGATTCGGTTACATTCATAAGATTTTACTGTGTTCCATCTTAGCATGTTTAACCACTTCCCAGAATGTTTATACATTCTAAATTTCCACAGTCAGTCATTCTTCAAGGGAAGGAAGTTTGAAATAAGGCTGAGGTTAGGTGTTGGTTATGCATTAATCAAGGATTGAATGCATGAAACGCAACAGTAACCTGTGCTTGAAAGGAGTTTCAAGTGACTGGAAGACCCACACCCAAGTATACTTCATGGATTATAGTCACGAGTAACTTGGGATGATAAAATCTTACATCCTCAGACCCGAGATGTATGAATCGCTATATCATAGTTCTTACTTGCTTTAGCCATTTTCAAAAGCAGTTCGTAAATGGATGTGATAAAGGGAATGACTAGGTAAGTCAAGAGGTATGGTATGGGATTATGCAGTCAAAGGGATTTGTTCCTCCTGTATGAGAGATATCCCTGGGCCCCTCGATGATTGGGAGCTGACGCCAAAATATTGCATGGCCATGCACAAGGACTATTGATTGAGAATCAGATATGTCCTTACCTTTTGGTCACCACCAATCAAGATCGAGAAACATAATCGTGAACGATCTGGAGATTGACATTTACTAATCCATGTCTCGTGTTCACAAGGATATCGCGAACAAAAGGATGTCTAAGATCACTTATCTAGGACCACTACTTTTAGTATGATGGTTTTCTACAGGTATTCAGAACCCATACAGACTTGGGGGCATTGATGCTTTGCTAGAGGCCGCTCTTTGTCTGTGCTTGCCAGGGTACAGTATATTATGTGCAAGTGGGAGTTTGTTAGAATCTGCCCGATAATATATGTACGCCTTAGAGCACTACCGATGATGTATGGGCCTATATGGGTCACACACCGGGGTCTAACATGACAGCAAATGAAATTGAGGGACCAAAGATGGCAAAAGTGGAAGTTAGCAATGCAGGCCACGATAGCGCCGCTAACTTAACGAGTTAGCGCCGCTAACTGTTAAAGGTTAGCGCCGCTACGGTTGCATGTGCTTTACGTCTAATCGAAGTCAGGCCGCGTTAGCGCCGCTACGGGTTAAGGTTTAGCGCCGCTAACTCTTGGTTAGCGCCGCTAAACCTGCATGGGCTTTATGTCAAATACACCTCCACTTGCAACCAATGGGAATAAGCTTCTCGAGATTTCTTGGCCGGTTTGAGGTAGTCCAAGTGACACTCCAGAGTCTTTAAAAGACTTGAAGCCTGGACTTTAACTACTCTTGGCCACATTCTCTTTCTAGCATATATTTTCCCTCTCATACACTTTGATACTTAGTTTAGTGATCAAGTGAGGTTCATCTCGGGTTCCAGAGTTCTCTTGCTGTCCTTGAGTGATATTTGAAGAAGAAGATATCATCAAGCTTGCTAGCACACGTTGTTAGACTAGTTCCCGGGGTGCGATTTCGAAGAAGGGGAAGAAGAAGGAGTTTCTTGCTTCTACCACCAAGTTCAGCCACCAACAAGGACTTTGCTGGAGCTAAGGAGCTGGTATAACTCCCTTTCCTTCTTGTTTAGTTGCTATTTGTTACATAGAGTAGATCCATGCTTGGGATTTCATAGTTTTGAACACTTGTATGCATGTTTTATGTTGTTCTCGCTTCCGTTGCGTGTTCTTGAAATCCCAACAATGGCCTCTGAGCTTTTACATCAGTTTTTCTTCCTTTTTTCTTTCCGACCCAAATTAACTCAAGACACAAGTATCATTCATCCTAAAACGACCCAAACAACTCAAATTTATCTCTCCTTTCTCACAAAACAAAAAAATCAAAAAGAAAGAAGAAAAGGGCTCAGGTGAAACGGGTTTGGGAACCCAAAGGAGGGAACCCAAAACATGGTGTACCGGTCTTCCCGTTGCTACGTGAGCTACCCGAAGGCAACCCGAAGCATTTCGGGTAAGGCGCTACACAGGGCCTAACGAAATCACAGATCTCAAAATTAAGAGTCGCTTATAGCACAACAATTTTACCATATGTGAAAGTGTTAGAATTCCACTTGGTACAGCACTACAATCAAATGGCAAATATCTAAACAATTAAGCTGGGCTCACATACATTATCCTATCATACATGAACAATATTCATATAGTCATGAGAGCAAAGTATCATTTGCATGCTAGCTTAAGATTTAAGTTATCTATAAGCGAACAAGCCATTTGTATCTTAACAAAAAAAAACTTCAATCTTATCAACTAATCCATATCACATGATATAGATGTAATGAATAATCAAATTTAACTTATTGTTATTTAGATTAAGTTGCATATCTTAATTGATGAATAAGTTATATTTTCTTATTAATTAAGTTCTAGTAGCTACTTAATTCTCATACTCACTAAATTATATAATATTTAAAATCGAGTCAATCAATTAATTCTTTTTTATTATTTTATGTTTCAATTTTGATATTTATCTTGATGTAATGAGTAAGAAGATCTAGTATCTAGGTATAGAAATATGTGTGTTCACACTTATTGATGGCTACGCTTTGAATGTATTCTTTTGTTTTTCAAATGTACAACAAGTTTACAACCAATTAATTTTCTAACATTGACATCTACCGTGTGTGTATTGAATAGCGAAATTAAGTCTGGGCATGAATCCTTGTCGTGATGGCACGTATAATCAAGAGTACTCTTAGAGCATGTGGAGTACATGAAGCAAATCATCTGTATACATATGTGGCCCTCGGCATACCACCTCCCATGCCTCTGTACCAAGGTTGTTGAAACAAGCTCGATAAGACCATCCACATCGGCCTTGTTACCAGCACTAGGTGGCTCTCTAACCCGAAGGGAACACCATCGCCCCCTTTGGGGTTGGCTCGGATTGGGTGGCCGGAGGGTTGTGGGTTAAAGAGGGGGGAGGGGGGAGATGACGTAGATGTTGATGTAACAGTGGATGTGGTAGGATAAATGTGGGTTGGATGTTAATGGTCTAATGTAAGACCGATAGAGAGAGAGAGAGAAAGAGAGAGGGAGGGAGGGAGGGAGAGAGAGAGAGGGAGGGAGAAACCGATAGAGAGAGAGAGAAAGAGAGAGGGAGGGAGGGAGAAACAAAAGAGTTAGAATGAGAGAATAGAGAGAGGAAAGAGAAAAGTGATTTTTTAAGAAACTTTTAAAGTATGTGAAATGTGTGAAAGTATTGGTATTTTCAGGGTTGAAGTATAGATAATTAAAGATGGAGTATTACTAATATGACGATGATATAAAGGGATAATATGAAGAAAGTGAATTAGTGTCTTACACGTTTCAAATATTGAATCAGTAAGGGAATGAAATAAGAACAAAAGTAAAAGAATATATCATTTATCATAACGTTAAGCATGAAAGCATGCTTAGGAACAACTCCCCATGCTCTTACTTTTCCAAATCTAGATCGGCATCAAGTGTATGGTGTCATTGCTCTTTTTATTGTTACACACCACCCAAAATGCTTGGAAAGCCATATTTTGATTATAGTGTACCAAAAGTACGTTTTCTTTACTTGTTTCGAAAACTAGCACGAACGGTAGTAAAATATATTGTATTCTCTATTTATGTAAACTCGATCACTATGTCCATTTTGAGATTGAAACCCTTGCATGTGGATTTATAATCTCTATTTTGATTTTCAAAAGCTAATAATACAACAAAAATTTAAAAGTTTTCTTAGGGTATATTTGACGAAAATAGTTGGTAGTTGTAGCTGATAGCTGCTACCTGAAAGCTTGAAGCGGGTAGCTGGAGCTGGAAGTTGTATATTTTAGATATATACGTGTTTGGAAAACTAGCTAGTAGTTGGAGCTGAATAGTGTAAAATGACAAATTATAAAAATATGAGAAATTATATTACAATTAAAGAGAGTATTTAGATAATTTGGTATATAATTAGCTTCCAGCTAGTTTTAAAAGTTATTTCAGAAAGTTTTTTGTTTTATAGCTTTTTGTTCAGTAAAAAACTTTCAGCTTTTTTTATCCGAACATGACTTGGTAAGCTATAGGTATCAGCTTCAAAAGGCTCCAAACAACTTTATGGGGAACATACACTTAATCCAACTTAAATTTATTATAGGATCTTTGCAGTATGAAGTGTTTCAGCCTTTTAGGTAACCCCTAAGATCCCGGGTTCAAGTTAAGTAACGAATAGGATGATAAATTTAGAAATATGATAGAGTATGTATAATATCCTGCGCACTAAAGAAAATCCAACTTAGATTTGGAAGGATATATAACTCAAGTCAACAGTAAAATTCAATTATTAGATACATATACGTAGAATAATTTAAATGTGTTAACAAATCTCAAACTCACGTTATTCATGACAATCGGTTAGAAGTATCTTAAACAAGTGAAATTCAACAAATGATTTACTTTTTGGGGCCATTGTTAGGGTTTTAGAATATATATATATATACATGACGTAGAACAAAATGAAATTAACTTTAGATACCCGTGTTTTGATATGTGTGAATTTGTGTGGAATTGTAGTTAACGAGTGGTTTTTAAGCCCGCGCGATGCTGCCGGGTTTACAAAATTTTTTTATGAAACAAAATTGATATAAACAAAGCTAATTGAACATTGATTTTCTTTCTATTAGAAAAATTTGTAAGAATTTATGTCATTTCATTATACCTAATTAGTTGTAGATATATGTGTGGTTGATAATAATTCAAATACATGACTAATGTTCTAGTTACATTTTTTTGTTACAATTAAAAAAACTTCTCTTATTATTTTATTCGAATCATAACTTCAAATGATATAGTTAATCACAACAAAAAACAAGGAGCTTTTAACTTAACGGTATCAAGATGATTTCAAAGTGTTCCCCTTTCTTTTCGAGATCAAAAGTTCAAGTCGCACTATAAACATGGGTGTAAATTAATTAGTATTGGTGTGTATGTTTACCGTTAAAAAAGTTAATTAAAAATTTTTTGTATCTAGATAAAAGTTTGCTTTTATAAAATTACCTATCCAAAGAAGATTTATAATAATTACTTTTCAAAATAAATATATTTTATAAAGTATATTTATTTTATTTTTGTAGAAATAAACAAAGTTTTTTTTATAAATTTAGGGTTATTTTAGAAATTATTGTAAAAAGAATGGTTAGTTTGAAAGAGTACCAATCTATATAAGGTTATTTGTGAAAATTTGGAAACAAATAAAAAAGTGAGTCAAAAACACATTTGTGTTGTGAATTATAGAGAGAATAGGAGAAAGAGAATGGAGAGAAAAGAATTCATCATATTCATAAAGTAATCTTCTATTTATAGGAGTATAATAGATAAGGATAAGTATCCAAGATTCAAATATTATATCCTATCATAATACATATCTCTAATATATCTTATCTAATATTTGAAAAGGAAATGAGGATCTACTGTTCTTGGTGCAGCTGTTGGTATTTCAGTGGATTAAAGCTCGCAAAAAACTACGATCTACGTTTATGTGGGATGTTTGGTTAACGTCGCCATCAACAATCTCAACTTAAAAATTCTGGATCAATAGTAGCATTTTGTCTGTTAAAACTCTAAATGTAATTTTTAAATAGCATTTAGGGTGTTAACAGATGTTTAGTTGGGTCTTCACTTCTGGTGAAGGATGTGGACTTGGATGTATAGCGGTTTTGAAATTAATAATACCATGCTTTTAAAAAAAAGGACATCTACTAATAATTATTCATAACACTCCCCCTTAGATGTCCATTAAAAGTATCATGTTTCGTTAAAACCTTACTAGGTAAAACCCAATGCGACAAAAACCTAGTGAAGGAAAAAGAGTACATAAATACTTTAATATGTTTGGGGATGTTGCCTCGTTAAAAACCTTGTCAGGAAAACTCAGTGGGACAAAACCATGACGAAGGAAAAAAGAGTGCAACACGTATTTTCTCTGTTTGATGAGCACATCACTTGAGCTCTTTAAGTCGGTGCAGCTCAATAACTTATTCATGAACTATCTTCTCGAATGTTGAAGTTGAAAATTCGTTGGAAGATAAATCAACTATGCAATGCTTGAATGAACCTCTTGAATGTGTAGTATTGCATTCCTTGATGAAACACAAATTTTGCTTGCTTCGTGGATTAGATAAAGAGGTTGTAATGATTTACTTTGAAGAATGTCGCCATTAACTTGTGGTGTCACTAATTATGAAGTTACTTTGACAATAATCAATACGGGGATCTGACATATGTCCTGCATTTACAAAACTAACAAGCTTGTTTTGATGGGTTAGTAAAATATAAACTCGTGTCCTTGATACCTCAAAGGTATCTGAATATTCGTTTTTATTCCATTATGAAATCTCTTTTTGGACACGAACTACATCTCGCTTATAAACTCAATAAAAAGTAAATATAATGTCGTCTATAACTAGAGAGAATATTAATGACCCGAGTGACGTATAAATATGGTACTTCTTGACCAAGAATTCTTTTGCCACTTCTTAAAAGTCGAAAAGGGTCAACTTCAATACCAAATTATCTCACAATCATTGGAGGTCATAGTGATCTTAAACACCATTTTATATATTCTTTTGGTGGTGCATAAGGATTTCATCCTTAAGGTGTTCGATTTATAAGTAAAAACAAGAATTTTTCTTTCTAAGATCGCTCATTTAAAATAGTTTTCCAAGTATCTAATTGCCTTAGGAATATCACTAGGAATTCCAATTATATTACAATCATCAATATACGTGGCGATTATATCATATTCGGATCCGGATCTCTTTACAAAAATCCATGAGAAAATATAACATTCTTTCAATAAATAATAACTAAGGCAATTATACCATATACATCAATTTCGTTTTTGCCCATATAACAACTTTAATTCAATTCAATAGTATTCTCGAGAACTTTTCTTATATATTTCATGCATTCTCAAATATTAATATAAGATTAAACATTTTATACCTTTTGAGACATCTCATAATCCATTGAGCTCTAATAATATCTAGTTGACACAAATCAATCATTTTTTCATATTGTCAGACTATGATATATATAATATATAGTTATCTCCACTACACGAAAATATATCAATCTCGGGTCTTTGCGAAACCTTGTGCCACCATTCATCATTTATATCTCATAAAATTATTTCTCTTTTCATTTTCCGACAAAGACCAATTTATTACACCTCTTTGTGTATACGCTTCATGTCCCAAACATATCACATCCGAGAGACTTTGATTTTTCACTAATTGTCTGAGTTTTTCTATTTCGGCCGATCATTTATATCTTTGCACTTATGTGCATGTATACTTTCAGGATCCTCATTGTCAATCATAATATTTAGCGCTATATTAAACACAAAAGTATTATCGACGTCGAATTTGTTTCGATTCCATTCTTTCATAGACATAATATATTTGTTGAGATCTCATTATTTTCAGGTACCTGAGGTTCTTCTGGAACCTTCATGTCTAGTATCTCTTCAGGAGATTCACTTGGGGTCTTTATATCCTCGATTGACCATCTTAATTTATTGCTCCTTTTTCTTTCGAGGGATATATCTATATATATTTTTGGAATCGATTGTCTACCACGCTTCAGACATGCCATAGACTCTTATTACCAACTATCCTTGTGGGATACATATCTTACTAGGAGTATTAGCAGCTGAATATGTGATCTAGTCACACTCTTTAGGTCAGTAAATATGTCTGGCTTTACTAAATCATATATTAATTATTTTAAGAACTTCTTTTTCATATTCTTTATTGTGAGGATCAATAATTCATTTCATATCAATTAAATTCTAGCTGCTTATCCTCTCCCATGAATGTTAGGATGTTTGATTAACAATAAAAACAACTCATTGCAAATATACTATTGATGGCTTTAAATATGTATTATAAGGACTCATACTCAATGCAAAATTCTTAACATTCTTTTGAAGTCCCATCTTTGTACATTTTGATGGAGTAAAACAAAACTCATATAAGAAAATATTTGGTTCCTGACCAAAACAAATTATAATATGGAGGTATCATCATAACGTATTGGCTTGATGTGATTTACTATTTATGTGTAAAATGATATGACCCCAAATTGAAACTTTGCTCTTTATGATTATTGGCTTTGCAATCAACTGAATCCGCTTGCTAAGCGTTTCAACAAAAGCAAAATGCATGTGAACATAAGACATAGAGTGTTCAACACTACAATAATCACTGAATATGTGGGAAGTGATTTAAAATATTTTAGAGCAATGATTTCACAATATTATTACTCGAGTTGCTAGTCTCGCAAATTTCAAGTTGCGACTTTTATAACCATTTAGACGATGCATCGATTTAAAACTCTAAATGGTTCATAATGTGAATATATATGTCATCACATGTCTCATTGCATCCTTTCCAGAAAACTAAGGGGTTTTATTCCTAAGTTATAAATTAACTTCCACATTGGCAAACAACATATACAAATTCACTACTTGAAGAAACTTTTGTTCTTCTTTAAACTTTTCACATCATCATTGACCCGAGATGGTCTACCCGGTCATGTCAATCAATCAAAAAATAATGGTCAATAATATTCTAGTTTAAAGCCACAAACGATTCAATTTCACTAATCTTTGTGTAAAATGATGCAAAATATCATAATGTGTCATGACTTCTAAAGTTTTCCTCTTGACATTTTATATAAGCTCTTCTGGAGCATTTGATTTATTTTTCAATATTGTATATAGTAACATTACCACATAGGGAAAACTATTTTGCAGTACAAACCTTTTACATTTATAGAACACATATAATAACCATCAATAGTTCACCAAATAATATTATATGTGATTAAGTCATGAGTAACCATTATATATAAATAAATCATAAGCTAAACACATCATGTGAATATAACAATCATTTTCTTTTGTAAGAGCTTTTAGATAATATTATACTAGTTGTTTAGCTTTCTGAAATGCATCCAATGATTTCTCGCACCCATTTACTAGCATAAATTTTATGTGACATCTTTATACTCTCCACCCTTTTTAAACTTGTACACCCGTCAATTATCTTGCTACTTCTGTTGGTAAATCATACTTTTAACATGTGTATCAATATACTTATCTCAATTAGGTCGATAACCAACAACTTTATATCTATTATCATATTATCACATTCACTTGTGGGAATGTAATTGACCAAACAAGATGGGTTTTATATTGAAAGCTCGTTATTTTTCCCATTATTTACTCGACTAAAAGCAAGCATCAATGTAAACAGTACTTATCATATTTCTCATTCATATGATTCTCTCTATAATATCAACTGAAAAGTAATTATAAATATGATCGAGTTTTTCCTTCTAACCAGCAAAATTTATTTATAATGAGCTTTAAGGGATGTCACAACTTTTGATGTCATATATTGTCTTGAAGTTTTCCAAATAAATAGCTTTATAATCTAGCTATTAGATATATGGGTTATTTCTCATTAATAATATATCATTTATGTAAAAAACTTTATCATATATATAACATTTAAATGGGCCCATCATCTCTAATCTTCATTATGCGTACGCTAGCAAATTACACCGGAGCAAAATTCCCAACCGGATCAATACACCAATCTATCCAATTGAATGAATTACGAATTTTACACCTATTCTTTACCCGAAAAAATGAAAACGCCTGAATCTTGCATGGGATAATACTTCTATTATGATTATGATCTTTGACGAAAATCACATGATTCCGAAGTCACCAAATCATTTAAAAGAATACGTAAGTAACTGCAACGAATATGCCATTTGAATCTCCAAGAAAATCTAAAGAAGATAACCATTGAAAAATGCTATCATAAGGCTATGTGTTATACAGCGAGAGTTGGTTCGGCTCCGGCTTAGGGTTATTCGGCTCTTTCGGGAACACCATTTCCGGGTGTTCGGGTTCTTCAGCGGGTTCCCTGGCTCGGCTTCTTTTAACCGAAAGACTTCACCCCCTCACCCACCCCCCCACCCCCCTCCAACGGTAACTTTTATAGCCGTTACTTTTTTTTTAATCCATATACACACACTATATATACAACCTATATTTAACAAAAATTCATCATTTCTTCTACTCTTTCTTTCTCTCTTCTTCTCTAATTTTATATTTTACACACTTTAGTTTATAAAAAATCTATGGATCCACCATTTGATGATGACGATTTTTTTGAAGAAAATACGAGGGTTATGGTTGCCATTGCGAGAGAAGCGGTCCGACTACTATTTGATGATGACGAAGAGGAAGAAAATTCTAGTCGACAAAGGAGAAGGCCTGCGAAAAATAGAAACCGTGTCGCTGGACACGAGATGATTGTGCGTGACTACTTTTGTGATAACCCGGTATATGACGCGGACAATTTTAGGCGACGCTTTCGGATGAGCCGTCAACTATTCACACGAATTTGATGATCTTGAGCGAGAGTTTTCTTTTTTCCGACAATCGTGGGATGCAAGAGCCAGTATAGGGTTTTCACCGCTACAAAAGTGTACAAGTGCTCTAAAACAATTGGCGTACGGGATGGCACCCGATTCTATTGACGAGTACTTGAGGATGTCGGATAAAACATCACGGGAATGCATAAAGTTTTTATGTAGAGGTATTATTTATCTTTATGCAAGAAAATATTTACGCAAACCTACTTATGATGATGTGCAGAGATTATACACCATGCATGAGAGTAGACACGGCTTTCCCGGTATGCTTGGTAGCATTGATTGTACACATTGGAGTTGGACAATGTGTCCGAACGCATGGAGAGGTCAGTATATGAGAGGTGACCATGATCGACCAACAACAATGCTAGAGGCAGTGGCATCCGACGATCTATGGATATGGCATGCATTCTTTGGTGGTGCCGGTTCCAATAACGACATCAACGTTCTCAACCAGTCACCTGTATTCAACGACTTGTACGAAGACAAAGCACCCGATTGTCCATTCGAGGTGAATGGAGTATTCTACAAATACGGATATTATCTTGCCGATGGGATATATCCGGAATGGGCAACTTTTGTCAAATCATTTACGTGCCCACTAGACGAAAAAAGAAAAAAGTTTAAGTCCCGGAAAGAATCGGCTAGAAAAGACGTTGAACAGGCTTTTGGTGTGCTTAAACAACGTTGGCACATTCTTCAATACCCGGCACGAGCATGGACTTTGGAAAAAATGAGGTATATTATGTACGCTTGCATAATATTACACAATATGATTCTCGAAGACGACGGCCAAGCGAGTTATGTTTTCGATGAGAATGATCTTGTAACGGACGATATCGAAAAAAATATCAATGAGGAACAACGGGCCGAAAACGTTCAAGCGATAAGAAACCGGGAGACTCATCTCAACCTTCGGTCCGATTTGGTCGAACACATTTGGAGTGCTCAAGGAACCAAAAACGTAGACGGGTAGTTTATTTATCTTTTTATGTAATTTTTAAATTTTTAGTATTTTATTTGTAATTTTCGGAATTTTAGTTTTTAATGGATTTTATTTTTAAATTTCGAAATAGTAGTTTTAATTAATCTATATTTTTCGTTATTAAATAAAATGTTATTTAGTTAGATAATTAATTGTTAAATTAAAAATAAAATTAAAAAAGGAAAAAGGAAAAGGAAAAGGAAAAGGAAAGATGAAAGATGGATATAACACTAGTTGGGGGTAAGGAAAGGGGAAGGGAAAGAAAGCTGATATGGCGCTGATGTGGCTGTGGGTAATGAAATATGAAAGATGGGTATAACGCCTAGCCAAATTACCGAATGAAGGGGCGTTCAGACGCCACCATTTACAAATCTCCAACAAAACCGATTTGGAGAGTGAACAACGCCAAAAGAGATGCTCCTCACTCTCCATTCCATGGCTGGACAAAGGACATACTACATTTTCCAGTGAAATACCAGGGTTCATGAGGTTAACTCGTTTAGACAATCTATTTTGAAAAATTCTTCATGCAAAAATGTGAACTTTTGATGGAATGCTTTTAACCCAGACGACGAAACCAGTACCCAACCGATTATTTAAACACATATCGTCAAAGGCCCATCTAAGAGAAGCTACCGAGAAATGACCTGAAGACTCCAAAGCCCAAAAGCATTCCTTCCCCTCCAAACGATCATCTACAGATGAGAATTGAAGCAAACTTTCAAGAGAAAGATAAGCTTCATTTAAACCGTTTTGAATTTTTAAAATATTACGCCAAGTACCTGTAAATTTTCCCCTACTTTTAGATAAGAAAATGCCCCCATCGCTACCGTGCAAGGATTTAATCACCTTCCTCCACAACGAATTATTTTCTGAATTATACCGCCACCACCATTTGCTTAAAAGAGCCAAGTTTTGAGCTTTTAAGCACCCAATGCCTAAACCACTTTTGTCACACGAAGCGATCACTTTATTCCAAGTAATCTTCTTTTCATTCTCTTTAATTCCCCAGAAGAATTTAGACCTTATACTTTCCAAGTTCTTGAGTATTTTAACCGGTGCTTTAAACAAGGAAAAGTAATATTGACCCAAACCACTTAACAACGACTTACATAATATGAGACGACCCCCGAATGATAGCAAAGATGACTTCCATTTGGAAAGTTTACTCTGAAATTTGTTAATAACACGTGCCCAATACTCTGTTTTATTCATTCTAACCCCAATGGGCAAACCAAGGTATGTCATAGGAAAAGAGCCCACCTTGCAATTAAGCAATTTGGCCACTGCTAAAACCTCGGAATCTCTAACTCCAATACCCAAAATTCTGCTTTTATCAAAATTTACTTTGAGACCAGATGAAAGATAAAAACATCTAAGAATTCTAGCCAAGTTCCGTGCATTTCACTGCGACCATTCCCCAACAAAAAGAGCATCGTCAGCATAATGAAGATTAGAGATGATGGGCCCATTTATGTGTAAAAACTTTATCATATATATAATCAAAGCTTCACGGGTTTCTTTCGTAATCCATACTACGAATATCATATATATTTAACATTTAAATGACAAGTTATAAAACATGATCAGTTTGGTCATCGATAGAAAATCTATGGGGAAACCATTTATTATATGATATATATATATACACTACTAGAAAATTGAAATTTCTGACGGCGAAGTCCGTCGGAAATCGACGTTTCTGAAGGATTTCCGACAGATTCCGTCCGTCGGAAAAGTAATTTGCGACAAGATTTCCGACGAAATGTAGTATTTCCGACGAAGATATCTGTCGGAAATCCGTCGGAAATTATGGTTTACATGGGGCGTTTAAACCATAATTTCCGAGGGATTTCCGATGAATTTCCGATGCATTACAAATGAATTTTCAAAGAATTTGCGACGGACTTCCGATGAATTACCGACGTATTTTCAACGATCTTTCGATTGACTTTACGACAAAATAATAACAAATTTGCGACGAATTTCCAACGTAACTTTGACGGATTTGCAACTATATTCTAAAAGATTTGTAATGGAATTCCGACGAAGTTCCGACAACTTTTAATCTTTTTGTAACTTAAATTTGACAATTTCTAAAAGATTTCCGACGGAAATCCGACAGATTTCTAATGGATTTCCGACATATTTCTAACAAATTTTCAGCAGATTTTTGTCGGATTTTACACAATTTTTGACGTTCCTGTTAAATTATGCCGGAAAATATATAAATAATAACAAATATTGAATTTCAATAACAAATACCAAACATCAAAATTCAATAGCAAACTTCAAATTTAGCAAATATCCAAGAGTTCCAAAAAGCATTTAGCTAGTCAATTTGCTAACAAACATTAAAGTATGCAAATAAGTTTTGTTTAAATAACAACAGATATGAATAATAGCTAGTTGGGAGATGGGGAGAGCCTCTCATTCAAAATCTTCAAAATATCCACCTTTTCATCGGTATGCGTAGTTTTTTCTTCTAGTCGAGTCATCCTTTCTTCAGCATTATTCAACCTTTGCGTCTAAATAGTTAAACACATACAAATTAGTAACCATCATCAATAACTTTGTAGTACATATCAAACTTTTACAGGTTACATACATCATTGTGAGTTTATAGAGCCATTATAACTTATATCAACTATATGTGAATAACGGAAATAAATATATACATGCTATATCCGATGTTCCATATTTTTTCATATTGTAACCCACATGTAACATATTAAGGCTTGAGTTATACTAGGTATGTATATATCACATTGGGTGGAATGACTTGTATATGAACTAGTATGACTTAAGTACAATATTGCTTTAATATTTCTAAATAACCATTACAAGCCAATAGTGCACAAGATAACTCATATAACCTATTTCAATCTATTATTACTCTCGCTTTCTCCATTAATATCGTTGTGATATAGTATTTCTCAACTTATCCTTAATCAATCACATGGGTCATATTTGATTTGAATAACCCATAAGAAAACTATTGTATAAGTAAGTATATATGACATTACGAATTCATTTGTAGCATCCTTCAATTCTAAATCTAATGTAAAGTTCCGGCCAATAGAAATAAATATAATCAAGTCTAAAAAATATCTAACCTGATCAGAAGGTGGATCACTAGCATTATAAGCATTTGATGTGGCGGTACTTTGACATCGTGGACCACTAGTGAGATCACCGGAGACTCCAAACAATCTCCCTTTTTTCATCCCTCCTGTAGCAGTTTCCCATAGATCTTTATCAACGTTTAGTGGATGATTAGCATTGTCCTCTCCATACTTCTTCACCACGAGTTCTGTATAAGCATCCTATGACATATAGATATATTAGCAAACAGGGCCGGTCCAATGATTTTGGATGCCCCGTGCAAAATGGGATAAAAATGCCTCTATTTATAAACTTAACAACATATGAAAATAACAAAACGTAAATACATAAAATTTAAAAGTAATAAGGTTTACTCGAAAAAGTTCAAACTATTTCAAACAACTTAAACCATTACAAACTACTTAAACCGATGTCTACGCGCATTTTTCGAAGCAAAATCATCAATAACTTTATCATAATTAATATCGCCAATAAATTGGTTTTCAATACTCAAAATAGCTAAACCGTTTAATCTTTCTTGAGTCATGGTACTCCGTAGATACGACTTCAATAGTTTAAGCTTTAAAAAACTTCTCTCGGCTGATGCAACGGTAACCGGCACCGTCAACAATATTTTATAAGCTGGGAAACATGTCCATTTTTTTTTGCAAACTCCATGATCCGAATAGATGTCCAAGGGTTGTCCACTTCAGATGCTGCATCCGGTAACATATCCTGCAAAATTTAAAATTCCACAAACAAGTAATTTCTGTCAATATCACATTCATCACCACTTGTTAAGGCTAATTCAAGATTTAAACAACATTTTTTTAATTCATCGTCAAATAAAGAAACTAACTTTGATCCATCAAACATAAATCCAAAAATAGATTCAAAGTGTTTCATTTGTTCAAATCTAGTTTTCAATTGAGATAGAGCCATATCCACTAGCACATGAAAATAATCGGTTCTAAAAGCTTCTTGAGATGATTGTTGTTCTCTTTCGGTATTTGGAATTTCATCAAACTGTTTTTTCCTATAAGAAATACGTTTTTTAGGAAATGTAGGTTCAACTCGAATACTATGGGCTATTTCTTTAGCTTCACTAATAGCCGACTCAAATCCATTTTCCCTATATTTTTCAAAAAAATGAACCAATCCTTCCAAATTTTTTATCGCAATATCAAGAAGCATATCTTTAGATTGTAGCTTCTTACTTACCAAATTAATTCGATATAAAATTTCATGCCAAATGACCAAACTTAAAACAAATTCAAAACTTGAAAGTTCACCATTCACCAAAGATTCGGCATCTCTACATACTCTACCATCATCACTTACTTCGGCTAATTTTATTAAAGCTTCTTTTATTTGAGAAAGTTGGCTCTTTATAGCTTTAACACTTTCAACGTGACTCTCCCAACGTGTAGCGGAAAAGGATTTTAGAGTTAACTCATCTATATATTCAAGTAAAAGGCTCTATCTCTTTGTAGAACTAGAAAACACATTGTATAATGTTTGACAAGTTCCAAAAAATGTTTTCGCTTTATGGCAAGAATTTGCCATGTCACATAAAACTAAATTAAGACTATGGCACCCACATGGCATATAAAAAGCTTTAGGATTTTTATCAAGTAATCTCTTTTGCACACCTTGGTGCTTCCCTTTCATATTTGATCCATTATCATATCCTTGTCCTCGCACACAATTTATATCTAATCCAAGATCAATTAAAGCTTTTTCTAACACACTAAAAAGACCCAAACCAGATGTATCTTCAACAACTAAAAACTCAAGAAAAAACTCTTCTACTTTTATTGGACCACTTACCATATCAACGCATCTTATAATTAAAGTCATTTGTTCTTTGTGACTTGCATCCGGTGTACAATCTAAAATTATAGAAAAATATTTTGCTTCTTTGATTTTTTTTAGGATTGCACTCTTTACTTCTAACGCCAACATTTCAATTAACTCATTCTGAATTTTATGACTAAGATAATGATTATGAGTTTTTTTATCTTGAATAAGTTGGAAATGATGTTTCATAACGGGATCAAACTCGGCAATCATTTGAAGTAAACCTAAAAAGTTACCATTTGAGTTCTCATAAATTTTTTCATTTGTTCCACGAAAAGCCAAATTACATTGTGCTAAACATTTGACAACAGCAATGATTCTAACCATAACATCTTTCCAATGTTCAGTATCTTTTTTAATAATTTCTTGTAAGTCTTTATCTAGTGTTTGATTTGTCTTAAGTCTCACTCGTGTTTCATTGCAAGTTCTTAAATTAATCATATGATCGGAACTATTTTCATGTTGGTGTAAAGTTTCACTTAGGTGTCTCCAATCGTTTATCCCCTCACTAGCCAAATTACTCCTAGACCGAGCAGTTTTAAATAACTTACAACAAAAACAAAAAACTTTATCAAGATCTTTTGAATAAACCAACCATTTTCTATCTATAACATCACCGTTTCTTAGTGTACGAGTGAAATAATCAAAAGAAAAATGCCTATGACATGCATCTTCGGGGAAACGAAAATTATCTTCTATATCTCTTGTAGGTCCTTTTTCCACAAGTAAATCTTTCATTTTACCATCTAAACCATCCCAAACCCTTGGATCAAAAATGTTCACATTACTTGGATCATTAGACTTATCTATTGAATCTTCGTTAATATTAGAATCATCTAATGGATCATTAGACTTATCTATTGGATCTTCAACATCATTTTCAATAAACTCATCAGAATTATGTGTAGGTACTTGAGAATCTTTTTCAACATTTGTTTCACTAACATGAACATCTTGTCTAACAAAATATTTATTTAGTGATCCTTGTAATGAATTAACAAGTTCTTGCTCTCTTTTTTTACGTTTTCTATTTTGTGCACCGGATGGTTGTGATCGATGAGACATGTTAGAGATTAAACAAAGAAACTAAGCAAGTACGCAATCAACTAATCAAGTAACAAAGCATATAAAGTCAAGCTTAGAAGGATAAAACCTGATTAAACTTCAAGCCTTCAAACTTCAAAGGTTGTATAATTGAACTTTGATGCCTTTAGATAAAAGCCTCTTGATTATTTATGCAATACTGAAACAAAATCGGATTTCTATTAGGAAAGCAAGCCAACAACTACAGGCAACAACTAAAATCTGTAAATAGGAAATTAGGAACACACTTGCTTTTCAAAAAAAAAAAATAGGAACAACCTAAAAATCTAAAATCAGGCAACAAACAACTACAGGCAACAGAACAGGCAACGGCATAGACAACAAGTCAAAAACATACAAAATAGTCATACCTTGGTGAGTAGGCGACGGCGCCAACAAGTGAGTAGGCGACGGCCGACGGGCGACGGCAACAAGCCAACAGGCAACAGCCAAGTAGCGGAGTAGACGATGGCAGATGAAAGCAGATGGTTTGGAGAAATGCATATTTCGGTAGGAGAGATGAGAGTTAACCGTGGCGGTGGCGGTGGGTACTTTACCGTTCGAAATCATTGCGCCTCTTCGGTTTGGAGTCGTCGTTTGGTTTCTTCACGGTGCCCTAGCGTCGATTGGTATCCTTGTCATCTTTGTTTTACCGCCTCACGTCTCACGCCTCACGGTCTCACCCCTCTTACATCCTACAGATTCTATTACCTCTCAAAGCCCAAGCCCAAAATTAAAACAAAAATGAGCCTAGGTATATACAAGATGGGCTTATCACATGATGCCCCTAGTTGTAATGCTGCCCTGGGCCTGTGCACGGGCTGCACAGCCTTTGGGCCGGGCCTGTTAGCAAAATAAACAAGTAATTAAACCATCGTACTAAAAAAATATATAAAACATAATACCAAAACTTTTTTAGCCCTTTATGTAACAAAATCTTGTGATTCACTCCCCTGTGGGTGATGTGGTCACTTAGAAACAACTGGGTCTTCTCATAGAAACAATTTGTTGTAGCTCCATATCACGCATGAGGTTTTGCTGGAGTATTAAATGGTTTTACTGAATCATGCTAAAAAATTTAGTGTTCTGTAGAAAATAGTTGTTGTAAATATGTGTGAAGAGCAAAACTCAATCAAGTAGAGTATCCACTAAATGAACAAACAATAAGTGGTCAACTTTCTAACAAAGGTATGTATCCAGGTCAAATTAATTGATTTTTTTTTGTCAATTCACTTAGAGTAAACTAGGTTTTGGTATATCATCAAACTAGCCATTGCTCCTTAACTGTAGTTTGCTTTAATTTTTCTATGTTTAGCCATGGGAGTCCTCACTTTAACACAAACAGTTTGCTTCAAACCATCATTTAATAGAATGTATATGTAAATACATTTACACCTAAGAATTTCCATCATTTAATAGAATGTATATGTAAATACATTTACACCTAAGAATTTATTTAGTAAATTACATATGCCTGTAGAAACAAACACATTAAATCCATAAAAAGATGAAGAAACAGAGAGTCAGAGACACAAAACTCTTGAGAGAAGAACAAGACTCATGTTACTGTTTGCATTCTAATAGCATTTTGTTTTTTTGAAGCTAAATACTCAAATAACGAGCAATTGATGTAACCTAAATCAATAATCCTAATTGCATTCTGTTTTTATGGAATTGAAAATATGAATGGATACTACTAACCTTTAAGCAATCTGAAGATTATGATCTGTGGGTCGAGTAATCTGTAAACAAACAAGAAATCGTTAGTTTGACGACTCAAAATCAAAAGAGAACACATAAAATCGACTAGCCTGTGATGCTATACCAAAAATTCAGCCCGGCGCAGTTGGTGCCAAGCAACGAGGAGAAACAGTGAAGGGGCCGCCGTCAACCGTGGAGGAGGACTCACCAGTGGCCAATTTCGAGAGGGGTTCTGTTGGTGAGGCGGATTAAGGGTTTAGGCCGGCGTTGGGAGATTTCGAGAGGGCTTAACTGTAGTTTGCTTTAATTTTTCTAAGTTTAGCCATGGGAGTCCTCACTTTAACACAAACAGTTTGCTTCAAACCATCATTTAGTAGAATGTATATGTAAATACATTTACACCTAAGAATTTCCATCATTTAATAGAATGTATATGTAAATACATTTACACCTAAGAATTTATTTAGTAAATTACATATGCCTGTAGAAACACACACATTAAATCCATAAAAAGATGAAGAAACAGAGAGTCAGAGACACAAAACTCTTGAGAGAAGAACAAGACTCATGTTACTGTTTGCATTCTAATAGCATTTTGTTTTTTTGAAGCTAAATACTCAAATAATGAGCAATTGATGTAACCTAAATCAATAATCCTAATTGCATTCTGTTTTTATGGAATTGAAAATATGAATGGATACTACTAACCTTTAAGCAATCTGAAGATTATGATCTGTGGGTCGAGTAATCTGTAAACAAACAAGAAATCGTTAGTTTGACGACCCAAAATCAAAAGAGAACACATAAAATCGACTAGCCTGTGATGCTATACCAAAAATTCAGCCCGGCGCAGTTGGTGCCAAGCAACGAGGAGAAACAGTGAAGGGGCCGCCGTCAACCGTGGAGGATGACTCACCAGTGGCCAATTTCGAGAGGGGTTCTGTAGGTGAGGCGGATTAAGGGTTTAGGCTGGCGTTGGGAGATTTCGAGAGGGGTTCTGTACGTACGAAATAGGGTAGGGGAGACGTAAAGGAGCGGGAAATCTAAAAGCGAGAAAGAATCGTGGGGATATATGAGAGATCAGTTATATATGAACTATAAGAGGGAACGGATTTGACGTAGTATGAATCGTGGGGATTTATTTAGCCGGACCCTTTTTCAGTTTCAAAAGCTTCAAATCCATGACTATGTACAAGAACAAGTAAATATTACCCACGCTTCGCGGCTGGGTAAAAATAGTATCTCGTCTAGTATAAAATTATATTGTTACCTTAATTTTTAATGAAATTCGTATAAACGACTCTATAAAAAATCATTTAAAAGGTTTCGAAATTTTAGCCTTGCTTTCAGTCATTAATATTAATATATATATATATATATATATTGAACTAAACTAAATTGTTTTTAATATAAATAATAAATTATACTAATAATAATAGGTTTTGATAATAAAAGATGAAATACAAAGTAGGGTCAATAATGATTTAACCATCAAAATTTTAGTTCGGTTTCGGTATAATTATCAAAAAAAAATTCAAATGGTTTTACCATAAATTTTGAATTTGTTATAATTTAATCCTCAAAGTTATAACTTTTAATTTTTTATTTTTACTCTTTTAAATATATAACTTGAGATAAAGAAAAAAATAAGCATAATCGATGTTTAAAATATAAAATTAAAAAAATAAGAAAAATAAACCAATTCTCGATGTAATAAATCAATTCTTGATATCTCTTAAAAAAATTGTAAAAGCAGTTGTATTTAATAATAAAGTTAAAAGAGTAAAAAGAAAGGGAAAAAAAGCAAATATGAAAACAAAAAAGTGACAAATGATAATAAATTTAAAAGAATGTAAAGGTGTTAAAAATCAGAAAACGCATGTTTGGAGATTCGAACCCTGGGCAACTCTATCAACTGGCAATGACACAACCATCCGGGATAGTCTGTAACATGTGTCCCTGTCTGCAAAAAACATATATATAAATTAATCGATTTTTGCCCACAAAAATCTTTCCTTCTAAATGTATATATTTATATAATAAGGAAATATATTATATATAAAAACTAATCTTATCTTCTAATATAAATATGATAATTGTTTTTAAAAATCTTATCAAATTTTCGATTTTTTTATAATTATTTTAATATAAATATTGTCATAATAATAAATTAATAATAATATGAATATTAGATAAAAATGTAATTATCATGATATTATGTCTTTTCACTGTCCTCGCATCGATGTTAATAGTTGGTCTAAGTGTTTATGATGCCTGTCGTTAATTATTCAAAATTCTTATATCATTTGTGTTTTATAACTTATTTAAATTCTATAATAATGTTTAATATTTATTATATTTCAAACCAACTCGTATAACACCCAGACGCAATTCACAACTACGCTAATATATATAAATGACCAAACTATCACCATTAAATAAGTCATTAATAAAACAATTCTCAATAGTTTTCGTCATAAAACAGTTCTCGACTAGACTGAACTTTTCCATATATTTACGAGATTTTGAATCCAACAGGTACATGTATTTGAATCACAAGTTAGTTTATGTGGTGGGATCACAAATTTGGTTTATGGAATTGAATCACAAATTGGTTCATATAATTGAATCACATATTAGTTTATGTAGTGGAATCACACTTTATTAGGTTTATGGGATTGAATCACAAATTGGTTCATGTAACTAAATCAGAAATTAGTTCATGTGGTGAAATCACAAATTGGTTTTACGGGATTGGATCACAAGTTGGTTCATATAGTTGAATCATACATTGGCTGTTAAGTTGAATCACAAAGTAATGATATGATGGAAATCACAAATTAGATTCCTAGTATACTAGTTGAATCACAAATTAGTTGAAACGCTTGAAAAGCAAAATTGGCAATTTCGCACCAATCGCAAATTGGTGCTAAGGGACGAACGAAAATCAGTGACAAATGAAGCAAACTCAAATTGGAGAATAATATTTTTAATGAATCAAAAATTATTATATTATGGTATTGTAGAACCGTTCAATCGGCGGAATCGCAATTTAATCGGATACTAATCGAAATTAGGGGTGGGCTTTAAATAAATATTGTGCGGGAGTGCAATTATAGGTGAAGCCCACTGAGTAATACAAATTAAATTGACCGAAAATCACGTAGGTAACAAATGGACCGATTATAAACTTATATCTATATATCTATATATAAAATACATTCAAATTTTCCTAAAATAACCATAAATTGAAACTTAATCAACCAATCACAACCTTCAATTTCAAAATTATTCAATTTCAAAAACAATTTTAGAAAGATTAGTGGCCATGGAATTTTAAATCTAAATCAATTGGGAGGGGTCTAAATGAAAATTATGAGGGGGTTTTATAAAATATGTGAGGGGTTTTTAAGAAAATGTGAGGGGATTTTATAAAAATTGTATATTAATATAATTATTTATATGGTATTTATAAATTATGTTTAGTAACTTGTGATACATTTTGTTTAACGAACAAATAATTATATCTTTACGATCGTCTCATTTTTATCTACGTTTTGATATAAATTTTATTATAATATGACACTTTTTAAAAATTAGTATATTGTTAATTTTTTATTATCCATTAATAGTAGTACTTCAAAAAATTTAGTTATTGTTTATTGTTAAAAATTTTGACATATGTAAATTTTTTGGTGATATTTTATTATTTTTATCTGAAAGTTTTAATATCTTAAAAAACTTTTGAAACACTTTTACACTTATTTTACTATACATTTTATAATTTCATCCCATCAAATTTAATACTTTTTTTTAAACATCCCTGTGTTTTTATACAGAATAATAAACTAGTATATTATTAAATGTGTAGTGGGTGTATGTCTAAGATATTTTTTTAGAATCAAATGTAGGTTATTGCTGATAGACTAATTAAGTCGTTAATCCAACAATATCGTTGCTAACTGTGTTATGTTGTTGTTCAGGTGTTTATTGTTAAAAAATTTTTTTGGGTGTTACAACTCGAAAATCGGTCAATATATACATAACTACTCTACCTTTGAAGATTTGTAAGAAATCCGTCGGCATTTTTTGATCGATTTCCTACAGATCACGCTTTGTCGAAAAATCAGTCGGAAATTCATCGGAAATATGTTGTTATATAATTAACTACGTCATCCTCATAATTTCGTTACAAATTAGTTACATCATTTTAATCCTTTCCAACAAATTTGCAACGGACCACAACTTGTCGGAAATACGTCAAAAAACGGTTAGAAATCCGCCGATATGTAATTAGTTACTCCACCATTAGAATTTCGTCATAAATCCGTCAGAAAAATTCCAATGAATTTCCTACGGATCACTATTTGTCGGAAATTCGTCGAAAATCCGTCGGAAATCTGCGGATATGTAATTAGTTACTCCACCATGAGAATTTCGTCGTAAATCTGTCGGAAAGATTTCAATGAATTTCCTACGGATCACTATTTGTCGGAAATACGTTGCAAATCTGTCGGAAAACCGTCGATATGTAATTAGTTACTCTACTCTCGGAATTTTGTCGGAAATCTGTTGGAGCAATTCCAATGAATTTCCTACGGATCACTATTTGTCGGAAATCCGTCGGAAATCTGTACGAAATCCGTCGAGATGTAATTACTTACTCCACTATCGGAATTTCGTAAGAAATCCGTCGGAACAGTACAAATGAATTTTCGATTGATCACTATTTGTCAGAAATCTGTCGGAAATCCGTCGATATGTAATTAGTGACCACACCCTCGGAATTTCGTCGGAAATCCGTTGGAATTTTCCGACGGATTCAATCCGTCTGAAAAATCAATTTTTCTAGTAGTGTATGTTTTTGTGAGATATAAATAAAAATTTCTTTAATCTCAAACAATACGTCCCACGTATTAAGAAAAAAGCAATGATAATAAGAAGGAAACCACAAACCATTGTGGTTGACTTTACATAAATTATTGTATTTTTTAATCAATACGTTGGATAATTATACAGGAATGTTCAAGTTATCAACCAATATATTATAAACAATTGGATAATTTGTTTAAGCATATAACACATAATTAATCGATTGAGATTTATCTTTGGGAAGCAAAAGACATGTTGAAACACAAATCGTGAACTAGTGATTGTGGTGCGTACCTTAATTAACTCTTTGATCTTCTTCGCTCATTGATATCAACATCCTCTTTTTCCTATATCAGAGTATTCGTGCTGATAACGTGTTGTGAATTATAAAGAGAATAGGAGAACTGATAACGTGTTGTGAATTATAAAGAGAATAGGAGAAAGAGAATGGAGAGAAAAGAATTCATCATATTCATAAAGTAATCTAATTCATCATATTCATAAAGTAATCTCCTATTTATAGGAGTACAATACATATCTCTAATATATTTTATCTAATATTTGGGGATAAGAACATCTACTAATAATTATACATAACAATTTGTATGATTTAAACTCTAACCAAATAAAACGCGAAGGACCTAACCACCAAGCCAGCCGCTACTTTATTTATCAAAACACACTTGTAATTATTTATTCGGATAATTTTTCTTTTCCTGATAATTGTATATTATTATAATGTAGTCGGTGATAACACTATCAAGGCTTGACGACAGTACCAAAAACTATAACAAAACGGTGTTCATGTATCATTGTAATATATAACTAGGCATGAGAGACTAACAGTCTCTAAAATTTCCCAAGATGCCTATAATAAGTTTTGAATTATTATATTTTGTTGTCACATTTGTATTTGGAAAATGATTTATTAGGTATTATGTTATCTGTTTCTGTTTCTAATTAACGGTTTAATTTTTGTTGAACGTGTTGCTCGCCCATTTCTTTTGGGAAACTTCTTTTGAGCACATGTTGGACTAAAATGGTTGAACAATTAGTCTAAAATACTAAAGGACTTGTATTCTAACAGTATCAAAGTGTTAAAAGATGTATCACATGATCTATGATCATAAATTTAAGTAGTGTTGTGAACAAAATATGTAGATTTATGAGTAAATTAGACCGGAAGGTACAAAGCCAACCTCACATGATACGCTCATGCAATTATTAGTATAGGAAAACTAGTCTACGAACCGAAATAACAACTAGCTTTTCTAAGCCTCTATATACACTCACTAACACATGATTAGTATAGGAAAACCAGTCTATGAACCCAATTTGGTTCATAGACTTTTAGAGAGGTAAGTTTCTAAGGGGCCTATGACCCTTCCTTAGAATGGTGTTTCCACTTGAAATATGTAGATTCAATTAAAAATCACTAGCGCAATCAAAACAACTTTTAAAAATAAAATTAAAACGATAGAACACCCATTGCATTGACTTATACATCATGATCACAATCATCGACTCCATGGGTTCCATTATTATTCCACGCAACACAATCTACTAATTAATTATGTTTTCACAATTAACCATGGAATCCAAGGTATGGTTACAAGCGACTCTAACCGGGTCAACTCAAACTCACCGGCTCACCGCCTTTCTCAACCGAAGTCTTCACTGCATCCAACACAAACTGCGTTTTCCTGCTTAAAGTCGGCCACAATTTCTCAGCCACCACGCCATCATTCTTGACACATTTAACCAGCCTTGAGAACTCAGTAACCATACGGGCTTCCTGTGGGACATCAGTCATGACCGTATGCTGACTCGGTAAAGGGACCCACCCGGTCACCAACTCAGTGAACCCAGATCCTGTGGCTGTTGTAAACGTGCCTTGTTTCTCTTCAAAAGGGATAACAAAGTCGTTTATATGCAAACTACCTTTTGTCCCGGAAGCTGTTATGGTCATTGTTAGATTTGCAAGAAACGAGCAGTGAAAAGTTGCGACTTTCCCGTCTTCCCAGTGTAAGGCGGCGCCACATGATATGATAACTCCAGCTTTATTGAATACGGTTCCTGGTAAAGCAGTCACGAATTTGGGAAGCTGAAAATCGTTTGCCCATAAGATTGCACGAAGGCAATACCATCCTGCATCTCCAAGTGCACCAAGAGCATCAAGGTCGGGTTTCACACGAATATCGTTCTCCAGGAAATCCAGATCAGCAGCAAAGGTAAACACCGCATGTATCTAGGATATTAGCTAAAAGAAGAATTAGCTAACATGTCAATAAAATAAAATTAGCTAAAAAAGAAACAAGTCAAAAGGGTAGAATGGATTGAAAATCTCCCAAATGTGAGTTTTAAACAATAAAGCCTCCCAAGTCACTTTACTGTCATAATAATATAGCTTTTACTCCCTGCCCTTCCTGTTTAAATTAGGCAAATCATGCATATTCTTAATCATATCACATAATTTCAAAAGGGAAAAAAAAGCCATACACAAAAAAAAATTCCTATAATTTTCCTCATGGCTCATCTATTCAAGATTTCGAGTTGTGTTCAATAAAGTTCTTATAAAAAACATAGTCCTGAAGTTTTAATATTTAATATGTACATGTGATTGTAAAAGCATCACATGTTAATTACGAATATGTCAGTCTGCAAAAATTTATAATTCAATTTGTACAATTGATGAGGCTGATCTAAAAGCTAAAATTAGTTCCATGAATTAAGTATTGACTTACATTTTTCTAAAGATTTCAAGATTTCAAGTCAAACTAAGAACTTTTATCTTATATAAAACAGAAGCCTATGTCAATGTTGGTACAATATGGTGAAGTTAGTATAGCTACTAGGATCCTAGTAGACTATAAACATAAAACACTGATTCTCTTAAATCCTGGATATTTTCAACAACCCAATTCAATTCATAATAACACTTCTAGTCAATAATTGATTGCTACATCTGAATCAAAACACTCTTTAGTGATGATCACCATGAATATAACATCAAGAAGCAACACTTTAGGGATTAACAAGTGCAAGAATTTCTAGTACTGATAATCCACAACTAAATATCAAAATAGCAGAATAAAAGTACGAATTTTAGGTCAATAATTAGAATTAACATATTACCGATTTCATATCGCCGAATTTCTCAGGATCGGATAGAAATTCCTTCATTTTGGCTGTCCTTGGATTATGCATCCACATAGTGGAATCCATCAACTGCACACCATTGGAATCGCACGCCTCGAGAATTTTATCGAACTCGCCGACATTTAGGGCCACAGGTTTCTCGAGCAAAATGTGTTTCTTCTTCTCGGCGGCAAGCACAGCCCACTTGATGTGAAGGCTAGTAGGTAAAGGGATATAGACGGCATCGACGTTAGGGTCGTCCAAAACGGCGTCGTAGCTGCCGTAGATTTTGGCGGAGTCAGGGAAGCCATTGGCGGCAGCGAATTTGGTGGCTTTTTCGAGAGATCGGCTACCAATTGCGTAAAGCGCAGCGTTTGGTGCAAGTTTAATTGCTCTTGAGACCTTACGGGCGATATCAGCGCAGCCCAATATCCCAAATCGGATCGGGCTTTCCGCCATTTTTGTAGAGAATGGAAAGTGAATGGGGGGATGACGATGATGAGTGGTAGTGGTATTATTGCAACTGTGCTCAGCTTTGTGTTCTTGAAAAAAAAAAGATAATTGCAAATAGGCCCCTTCATATTTCAAGTAATCTATTTTGCACCTCGGACGTTTAGCAACAAGTCAGTTTATTTGTATCAATTTAATTTTGTATCGATGGTCCTTAAACTATTTCATATTTGCAAGTTTAGTCTTTTTTTTCAAAAAGTTGCAAATATAGTCCTTTAAGTGTCTAAAAGTTACACTCATGGTCCTTTCAAACGTCTTCTGTCCGTTAGTTTTTGTAAATTGACTATTTTACCCTTACCCTTATTTTTTATTATATTCTCTTTATAATTATATTATAATAAAAATACTAATAAAAACTAACCCCCCTAATCTCTCTCACCAAACCCACCCACCCACCATTTCCTTCTCTCCTGTCATTCTTTTCTTCCCCTACCATCGCCTACTCTCCGCCGCCGCCCCCACCAAGCACAAAGGTTAATGATATATAGGGCACAAGCAAGGAAATGGATCACAAATACAATATTCATGACAAATATTGGAAACTTAGAAACCAAAATCAACGGGTGGTTGGAATGTGCGGCGGTGATGGCAGCGGCAGATTCCGGTGGTGGTTGGAATGTCTGTGTGTTTATTGGTGGTGGTGGTGATGGCAGAAGCGTATGCGTGTGTGAATCTTGGTGGCGATGGTGATGGTGGAGGTGGAGGTGGGAAGTGGTGATGGTAGCAAATCCGATTGGTTCAATCAGGTTATTTTAGGGTTTTCAATTGCTTCTTTCTATTGCAATCAGTATACAATCAAATATATAGGGTTTGATTGCTTCTTTTCATTGTGATTGCAAATCCGAGTTCTACTTCAATCTCTTTCTAATCTGGTTCAAATATGTTATTCAACATAAGATTTTGTTCATAGGGTGAGGGTTACGATTTGGGGGTGAGGGTAAGGGTTATGTTTTAGGAATGATGGTGAGGGTTACGATGCGAATGAAAGTGAGGGTTGTTGGTGGTAGGAGTGGTGGTAGACGGAGATGATATTAGGGTATCTGGTAAACGACGATGATATTAGGGTAAGGGTTACGATTTAGGAGTGATGGTAAAGGTTACGATGCCAATGAAGGTGAGGGTTGTTGGTGGCGGGGGTGATAGTAAACACCGATGATATTAGGGTTTCTAGTTTCCGGCGAGGGTCTGTATTCAATGAGAGAGAAAAGAGTGTGACTTGACTGTGAGGGAGAGAAGAGTTGACTGTGAGGGAGAGAGTGTTTATAATGATATTTATTTAAAAAAGATTAAATATTAGAGTTAATTGCATCAATGGTCCTTTAACTATTCAAAAGTTGTGGATTTAGTCCTTTTTTTTTAAAAGTTGCAAGGATAGTCCTTTAACTGTCCAAAAGTTGCACCAATGGTCCTTTTCAACATTTTCCGTTAATTAATTCTGTTGGATTTTGTCAATTTACTACTATACCTCTTACCCTTATTTTTTATGTATTTCCTTAATAATTATATTATAATAATATTATTAATAATTAAAAGCCATTGAAAACTACCCCAACCTCTCATCTGTCATCCTCTCTCCTGTCAGTCTATCTCTCTCTATCTCTCTCTCTCTCTAACTCTATCGGAAACCACCACAAACCACAATTTCCACCACCCAAACCACTTCCACCACCACAACCCCCACCATCCGAAACTACAACCCCCACCACACCCACCGTCCGGCTTCTCTCGGAAACCACCACACACTACCTAACCACGACCACCACGGCTTCTCTCGGAAACCACCAAACACCACCTAATCACGATCACCACGACCACCAAAACCCCTTCTGATTCTCTCTTCTCTGAAAACCCAATCCCCAACCCAGAAGAAAAATTGAACAAGAAGATGAAGAAGCAAAACCCCCATGAATGTTATTGATTTCGACTGCTACTGGGTTTGCTTCTGGATTGAAGCAGAAAACCCTCCTTCCGCTAATCCACCGCTACCACAACCCTTCAACGGAAAAGGACACCCTCGCCCTTCAACAGAAAACCATCCTTCCGCAAAACCCCCATTAATGTTATTGATTTTGACGTCTCGCCATTACAGTCTCCTTCCGCAAAACCCCCCATTAGATCTGGTGGTGGTCGTGGTGGATGCGGCGGTACTGGATGATAAAGATGATTGAGGGTTTAGGTTAGATCTGGTGGTGGTTGTGGTGGATGCGGCGTTTACGTAGGATAGTAGGGAGAGCCGAAAGTTTGAGGGTGTGGTGGAGGTGGTTGACGGGGGAGCTTGTCGCCGGAAATGAAGCGGCGGAGGTGTGCCGGAGATGAAGGCGGTGATGGTGGGGCTGGGATATATGTTTCTAGGGTTTCAAGAGAGAGAGAGAGAGAGAGAAAGTGTATGTGTCTATGTGTGTGTGTGCAGAAAGAGAGAGGGATAGAGGTTTGTGTATGTGTGGGCTCTTGAGGATTTATTTTTTAGATAATAAATATTTAAAACTAATTAAAAATTACAAAAATTGCAAAAAGACTCTAATGCCCTTCAACTAACGGACCTCAAAAATGGAAAATGTTAAAAAGGACTATTGGTGCAACTTTTGGGTAGTTAAAGGACCATCCTTGCAACTTTTTGAAAATTTTGAAAAAAATGACTAAATCCGTAACTTTTTTATAGTTAAAGGACCATTGGTGCAATTAACTCTAAATATTATTTTAAATTAACTAAAATGGTAAAAAATATCTAAATATCCCCGACTTAACGGACCTCACAAACGGAAAACGTTTGAAAGGACCATGAGTGCAACTTTAAAGCACTTAAAGACTATTCTTATAACTTAAAAAAAAAAGAATAAACTTGCAACTATAGAATAGATAAAGAACCATCAATACAATTAACTCATTTAATTATCACATTATCACTTAAACATAATACTAAACCTTTATTATTGTTAAGCGGTTTTACTCCCTTTTTATGCAGTTTTTTATTTATACCTAAAATAGTAATTATAGTGGATGTGGATTATCATGATTAGGGTTTAATTATATCTCTATCTCTAGACATATATAAAAAAACAAACTAGATTATCTCTATTTGTATACTTTCACTTGTTAAAATTAAATTTCTAACCCCTCATCTAAATTAACAAATCAATTTAATTTTAACTTTTAATTAAAATAAAACAATTTAAGTAACAAATTTGGCAAATAATCCTTCAGAAAGTTGGATACTTCAGATGAAAAAATGGCAACGGAGTTATTTTCGAAAACAAACAGTTGGATAGTTTATTTATTTTCTCAAGAAGACTTGTCGCATAATTCCCTAGGAATCCATCAAACCAAACACTACCTTAAAGAATTCGAATTCCAATAACCAATTCCATTCCGCGAATCAAATGGGGTTCCATCCATGTTAGTTATGGAATGACATTCACCTACCTAAAAAATATAAATACTTCAAAGAATTTAATTTATTTCCAAATAATGTTACCAAACATAATATACAATGAAATTTGATTTTTAATTCAATTACATTCTTCATATTACGGTAAAACAAATGAGACCTTTGTGTTTCTTTCTTTCAAAATCACCCAACAAGCCGAGAATCCAATGGACAAAAAGACCACAAGTCCTGTTATGTTGAACCCCAAATCAACACCCCAACTAAGTAGCAATGAAGCAAGATCATCCATTGGACCGTTAATCCTCACCATTTTTGAAAAGGAATACATGATCTTCATCATTTAACTAGAGCAAGTCATCATCTTCAAAGGGTTGGTTTGTTAATGAGATGTGATATTATACGTAGTATCTGTCTACTCTATCATTCTATTTCAAAGACAACACAAGTGCCAAATAAAGAAAGGAGGTGATAAAAAAGAGTTAGTGAACTTCACATATGAATTTTTAATTAGGACAATGATAAAGTAGAAAGAAACAGTAAACATATCGGGTGTTTTCGACAACGAGCTTATGGAGAATTATAGAATCTAGAGATTATAATTTTCATAATCTTTAGCCATTTAGCCTCGTTAGATGTTAAAATCTTAAGGAGATTATCAAAAACATAATCTCTTATAAATCCTCAAAATAAAATCTTTTTGAATAGCTTATTGTTTGAACTTTAGCTTGAAATTATGGATTCACAAAAATAATATCCTAGATACTTTCCTCAATCACACATTCACACCCACATCAACTACAAAAGAATACATAAAAAAAGACAATTGCCTCGTACTTAGTATTTTGAGATTCACAAAAATGACAACCAGCACTACGTCCTAAACGTACTATATACATAAAAATATCCCACAGAATAACCACCATCACTACTTTTCCTAAACGTGTATATCGGCATCTACTTCAGATCAAACTTTATTCACGGCCAAGATATCCCCTGAAAATTGAAAACTCCGACGACAACGATGGCTGAAACCCCCATTAGATTTGGAATTCTAGGATGTGCTAACATAGCCCGTAAGCTATCAAGGGCTATGCTCCTCAGTCCTAACACCACCATCTCCGCCATCGGCAGCCGTTCTCTCGATAAAGCAACCGCTTTCGCCTCCGAAAACCACTTCCCGGAATCCGCTAAGGTTTACGGCAGCTACCATGCCGTATTGGAAGACCCTGATGTTGACGCCGTTTATGTTCCGTTGCCCACAAGCCTCCACGTGCAGTGGGCTGTTCACGCCGCCGAGAAGAAGAAACACGTTTTGCTCGAGAAACCGGTGGCGTTAAACGTCGGCGAACTTGATACGATACTGGCGGCGTGTGAATCGAGTGGAGTACAGTTCATGGATGCTACCATGTGGATGCATCATCCACGTACAGCAAAGATGAAAGAGGTTCTTTCTGATCAACACAAATTTGGGCAGCTTAAATCGGTACGTATATGATTTATTGATTTTGTCTTCTCAGCCAAATGACCTATATATATAGATCGCCGAGTAAATAGTTTTCAAATTAATAACTAAAAATGTGTTTGGTTTATAAAATATTTTTGAGACCGGAAAGAAATTGAAAAAATATGTTTCTCGACTAGTTCTTAGAGGAGAGAGGAATTGAGCAACGATAGGGCTGTGTCTGGCAACAGGTTTAAAGGGAGTATATGAGTTTGAGATAGTTTTCAAAATTATTCTTCAGAGGATTATTAAAAACATAATTTCTTATAATCCCTTAAAATAAAGTTTTTCCAATTGGCTTATGAATTGAATTTGAGATTATCAATGGATAAGCATCCATGATGTTTCCGTTCATTATTTGGATGTGATTTGTAAAAATCAGAGTTCAAACTGAATCTAATTCAAATAATCTGATTTTAATTGATTTGTTCAATTTTAAATCGGTTTTGGATGTTTACATTGATTTTTGAATCGAAATTTGAATTAATAAGAAAAACTTATCATGTGTCTTAAAATTTGTGTGTCTGTGTGTAACGACTCAATTCCTTTTTACTATTTTTCTTGTCTTAACATTCAATATAAGGTCGCAATATAAAGACTAATGAAAGCCTTTAGAATTCTTTTTTTAACTCATCTTTAAAAGATCAATTCAAAAAAATTAGATTTCGTAAAAAGTTTTCTCATTAAAGTTTGGAAACTATAACAAGAGAAATGTTCAATATAGTTCATACTTAATGCATAGTCCCGAAGGACTAATTTTAGCCTTTGGATCAGCCTCATCAATGGTCTAGATTGAATTTTAAAAATTTTGGCAGAGTGGCATTTTCGTAATTCACATGTGATGATTTTACAATCACATGTAATCAGTATACTGAATCACGTGTGATTAAATATTAAAATTTCAAGACTATGTTTTTTATATGGACTATATTGAACACAACTCATCAAATCTACTCAATTAATTGAATTTGATTTTCTTCGAATTCGAAGCAAATTCAAATTTTCTTTTCTGGTTAGGATAGAAATTGTTAGACCCTAACAATTCAATTCAAAAATGCTGAAAAACCTTAAAATCAGTTTGATGAACAACCCAAGCTAATTCTTATTTAATATGGATTTGGGTAGGTTCATAGCACATTTTCATACGTAGGAGGAGGCGATTTTCTGAAGAATGATATTCGTGTAAACCCGAATCTGGATTCACTTGGAGCTCTTGGTGATGCTGGTTGGTATAGCATCCGAGCCATTCTATGGGCTCATGATTTCGACCTCCCAAAAACAGTCACTGCGTTTCGTGACCCGGAGTACAATGAATCAGGGGTATTATTGTCATGTGGTGCTTCTTTGAATTGGGAAAAAGACGGGAAAGTAGCCACTTTTTATTGTTCCTTCCTCTCAAATTTATCCATGGACATAACTGCCCTTGGAACAAAAGGGAATTTACGTGTGCATGACTTCGTTATCCCGTTTAACGAAAAAACAGGGCCTTTTTATGCCGTGGCCAATTCCAGGTGGGCGGAATTGTCAATTGGTTGTGAACCTGAACCGAGCGAGTTCAAGATAACAACTGATCTTCCTCAGGAAGCGTTGATGGTGCATAATTTTGCTCGACTGGTTGCAGGAATTCGCAATGGTGAGGCAAAACCGGAGAAAAAATGGCCAATCATTAGTCGAAAGACACAGCTGGTCATTGATATGGTTATAGCTTCGATTAACAAAGGTTTCGAGCCTGTTGAAGTTGTTTACTAGAACTAATCTATTTATTAGCTTTTATTTTGTGTTTTAGCATAGGAAATAAATAGGTGAAAGGCTTATGTGATGAACTGTGTTTGAATTGTATTACTCTTACTCGTTAAAAGTCACGGTAAGGTCTATCCTAAATTTGATTATCTTGATTTCTATTGGTGAATTGTTGAAGTAGAAGATACCACAATCACTCGCATAGCAACCCAATATATATATATATATATATATATATATATACTAGTTTAAATACCCGTGTATATACACGGGTAATCATAATTACCTATGAGAAAGTATTATTTTATATTCGTTTAGCTATATATATGATTGTATTGTATGAGAAAAAAATTCGATCTGATGACAATTTTAAGAATGATTTATAACTTAATAACTATAACTATAGTATAAATATGTAAATATAGACAAAAAAAAGATAACAATAATAAAAACGTCATTGGGTAAATATTTTAGTAATAATAGTTAATCATATTTGATGTTTTAAGAATAGTTTGGTATATAATTTGGACTAAATCGAAGTTAGGATTGTCTAATTAAATTTATTTTTTTATTGATATTAAGATATAGAAAATATGTAAAATTAAATATTTATGGATAAACGTATGCCATAAGCATTGATTTTTGTTAATATAAACTAAATCTTACGTATGGTGATTGAAATTTAAATTAATATAACTATTTTTTTAATTTAAGTAATACCTTATTTACTTAAAATTGAATTTAAATAGATCTTATCATTATTTAATTTGATATGGGATTTTAATACTTTGACTCTAAAAAGTCAAAATTGATTTTTTGATTTAAACTAAATGAATGATCAAGATTAAATCTTTTGTTAAATGAAAGGTTCAGATCATCTAATAAGTTTTTTCTAATTATTCTTTTATATATATTAGAAGATATATATATATATATATATATATATATATATATATATATATATATATATATATATATAAATTGCATCAATAAAGAACCCTTCTTATACATAGAACTCAAAGAACCATCTATGACCATTAGATCCATAAATCAAGGGATGTAATTAAATCTGAATTTTATATTAAAAAACCCATGTATTAACTAATCTAACATATATTAGAGGGTAGTTTTGGTAGTCTAAAAAAAATCAAGTCCACGTCTCCTAACATCCGTCTCTCAACCCTCGCTACGTCGCCGCCGGAGAACGTACCCCTTTTTATTCGTCGACCATTCTCCTACAGTGTTCCTCCTGATTGTAATCTTATATATATATAAATGGCACAATCGAGAAGCGCAACTGAAACTAGCCGCTTATAATTAGTATTTTGTGGGAATCGATGCAATATCTAATTGCAATGTTGCAATCGTGGGTGCAATTTGAACCAACAAGTCAGCAACAATTAGATTTATATTTGTGGGAACCGGTAAGTATTCCTAATTTCGATTTTAATTTGAAGTCTAGTAATGCTTATGAGAGTATTAAGGATCCAATGGCTTTTGTTGCTGTTTGTCATGGTTTGCAAAATAAGCAGATTAGTTCTAAGTTGGGTGTTGAAAATCACATTTTGAATTCTATGTTGTTGTTGAGACTGTTTGTGTTGATTCTAAAGTGGAAGAAAATGCTTTTGATTTCCCTTTTTGTGATTTGAATTTGGAATCTCGTAGTATTGATAAGAGTAAGAATCTTTCAAATGTTTATGTTGATGTGGGTCAAATCCATAATAATGAGCAGGTTCTTTTTTAGTTAGGTTCTTGTGATAAATCTGGTTTAAATGCTACAAAAAGGTATGGTATTACTACTGGAAATTTTGCATTCTATCAATTTGTATGAAATTTTGCATTATTGGGTTTGAGTATGTATTTTGCATTTTGGGCTGCATTATAGTCTTGTGTATGAATTTTACATTTTGGTTTGAATATATAATTTGCATTTTGAGCTGCATTTTCATTAAATCATTTTGGGTTTGCATTTTGCATTTTCATAATTTTTATTTTGAAATCATCTGCATGACCTGCATCTTAGATTTTTTGCATTTTGCATTTTGAAATGAAACCCAGATGAAAATGCAAATTTTGAAAAATTTGCATTTTCAAAACAAAAAAAAAAGTTTCAGAAATATATCAATACTGGTCTTGTTTGAAAGAGAACGAAAAACTGAATCTAATGATATAATTTTTTTGTAAAAATTCTCAAAAACGAATTAGTTATGATCATTTAAATGTGAGTGGGATTTTTTTTAATGTTGGTTGGAGGGTGCTTAAGATGGCACGTGACTTTTTTTTTTAATTTTCCAGTTTTACCCTTAATCAAAGTGTCACATGTCATCACTAGGATGATTCTTTAAGTTCTATGTTTAATAGAGGTCCTTAAACAAAGAATCTAAAAAATCAATCTGGACTTTTAGTTCATCAAAATCAATGGATGAAATTTAATGATGGCAAAACTGTAATTATAATGTATTAATTTAGGAAGAATAGGGCAAAAATGTAATTCTCCCCCGTCCTAAACCCACGATTTAAAAAAAACCCACCATAAACTTTAAATTGTCATAACTTTTTAAGTTTTGTGAAATTAATCAAAAAAATTATACTAATGTTTTAGTTTTTTAATCCTCTTTCAAACAAGATCACTCTTCCCATACTTTTCTAAATTTTTTTTGAAAATGATTTTATTTTGCATTTTAGCGGCTGTAGTGTTTTTCTGTATACAGATTTTGCATTTTGGCAGCTGTAGTGTTTTTTTGTGTACAGAATTTGCATTTTGGTAGCATATGTTCACGGATTTTGCATTCTATATTTTGGCAGCATGTAGTGTTTCCGTGTACATATTTTTCAATTTTGGCAGCATACGTTCTACGGACTTTTGCATTCTGCATGTTTATATTTTGCGTTTTTTGTTTTTTGCATTTTGCATGTTTATACGGATTTTACGTTCTGCATTCAACATGTTTTCTGCATTCTGCATTTTTTTGCTTTCTGCATTCTTCAATCTGCATGTTTTTTGCATTTTGCATTCTTCATGTTTTTTGCATTTCTGCATTCTGCATGTTTTTTGCATTTTGCATTCTTTCATTCTGCATGTTTTTTGCATTCTGCATTTCTTCATTCTGCATATTTTTTGCATTTTGCATTCTGCATGTTTTTTGCATTCTGCATTCTTCATTCTGTATTTTTTTTCATTTTGCATTCTTCATTCTGTATGATTTTTGCATTTTGTATTTAATAAGAACACTGCTCTAAATGCAAATTTTGCATTTTGAAAAAAAAAAAGTTTCTAAAATATAACAAGCCCAGTCTTGTTTGAAAGAGGACGAAAAACAGAATCTAACGGTATAATTTTTTTGTTAAAATTGTTAAAAACGAACGAGTTATTATCATTTAAATGAAGTGGGGTTTTTTTTTTTTTTTTGGGGGGGAAGCTGGGAGGGCTGGTGAAGCGACGAAATTCTTTTTTTAATTTTTCTTTTTTGCCCCTAAACTATGTGACACGTGTCATAACCAGAGAAGGTTCTTTACGTTCTATGTTTAAAGGAAGTTTTATATTTAACCTTACCCTATATATATATATATATATATAGAGAGAGAGAGAGAGAGAGAGAGAGAGAATTGGGTTCAAGTAAAAAAAAGTTTATGATACTAAATGTAAGGAGAGTTATATGAATGTCACGTGTCTTAATAGTTAAAAGGGTAACTTGGGAATTTGATTTTATTTCCTAAAATTATGTAACTTTCTCTCTCATATTAAGCCACGTCTCTTCCCTTTCCTGATAAAGTTCATCGATCTCCATAGAGCCAAAAACCTAGCCGTCGTCGACCTCCCAAGCCCCCACCGTTGCCCTGTTTGTACCCTAGCGTCGCCGGCCACGGTATCCACATATATCGTCGCTGTATGCATCCTCCGCCGCCCTAAATAACCTCCGCCTCCCTCACGGTTTTTCCCTGCAACCGCCGCCTTCCGTCGACCAGTCGAAGCACCACCGTCGCCCTCTGGTTTCGCCGCTATTCTCAGCCACAGATTAAGGGTCCGCCGCTATCGTCGTTGTTCTCCGCCACCACGACAGATTAGGGCTTCTTCGTCACCGATACACTCATCTGCGAAATCGAAAGAATGTATCCATCTTTGTGCATTGTCCTTCTCCGTTCCCAGATCTGAAGATTTGTTGATGCTTTGTCCGCTGGATGCACGCCGGCGATGGTGGATTTGCGTTGCCGTTGCCATATCTGATCTTCGATTTTGTTTGTGCATCATCCATGGATTCAAGCCACCCATACCAGTCCGTTTGTTTGTGAACACTTAGATTTTAGGGTTGTGTATCTTATGTATCAGGTAGTGTATTCATCAACTTTGTATGTAATATTCTTAAAAATGTTTTTGTTCATCATGATTAAGGGTTTTTATCTGGAAATCAGCTTTGTAGAACGAAGCCTGAATCAAATGTTAGTTATCTGTGAATCAATGGTTATACTTAATGCATCAAATGTATTGTGTGAATCAAAGATTTGTATTTGTGTGCATCAGGGTTGTAATCTGTGAATCAAAGTGGCCTGAAATTTTTGGCCGATGGGAACAATCTCAGACCCACGTTTCTCAGCCTGTTATTTCTGACTTTTAAAATTACCATATTAACCTTTTTAAATTTTTTAATTCCGAATTTTTGGTTAAAATGGTGATTTTTTTGTTTGAATCTTGACTTGATCCTGTGGTCCAGATTTCTTCTTACATTTAGTACCTTAATTTTTTTTGTAGCAAATCTCTACCCAATATATATATATATATATATATATATATATATAAAATTAGGTTCAAGTAAAAAAAAACCTTAAGATACTAAATGTAAGAGAAAGAAGAAACTGACACTTGTCATTTTCAATTTAAGGGTATTATAGGAAATGTGTAAATTTATCTCTCCACATGGTCCCACGTCCCTTTTCAATCTGAGAAACCCTAGATAGAGACCGTTTTTGTCTACTGCGCCCTGCCTAACCATCGGCCCAACCCTCCTATATTTTCAATGAATCAGTCGCCGGCACCACCCCTGCAACCTCCGCCACCATATCCCTTCGCCACCGCATCCCTCTCCTTCGCTGTCCAATTTTGTAAACCCTATGAGGGTTTCCTCCGTTTTTTTCCCTGCGCAGCCCTCATTCGCAAGTGACGCCGATCTCCGCCTCTGTGATGTTAACGACCACCACCGCCTCTGCGATTTCGTCCACTTATGATGATCCTGCCAAGGCTGTTATGTGCGTCAGCCCACCATCTAGGGTTTTTGTTTTCTCGATAGCCCTATCGACGCCGCCGCTGCTTGCTTAGGCGAAATGATTGTGCATCGCCGACAACCACCGCCTCTGCACCACCACCACCGCCGTACCACCAAAGGCGCCGTCGTTCTTTGTGATTTCTTCTTATGTGCATCAGATTTAGCCAAAGTATGCATATATATTTTTTTGTGTATCAAAATGGTTGTAATTTGTGCATTAAATGTAATTTGTGAATCAAAAAGATGTAAACTATGAATCAGAAGGTATAATCTGTAAATCAAAAGGTGTATTTTCTGTGAATCAAAAGGTGTATTTCTGTGCATTAAATAGTTGTTTTTTGTGCATTAAAGGGTGTACCTGTGCATCAGGTCTGTGACGGGAACAGAGGTGGGGGTGTAGTTGATCTGACTTGTTTTTTTAAATTTACCATATTAACCTATTTTATTTTTTTTATTTCAAAATTTTGGTTAAATTGATGACTTTTTTTGTTTGACTTTTGGAGAGATCCTGTGGTCCAGAAATCTCCTTACATTTAGTACCATAACTTTTTTTTACTAGATCCCTACCCTATATATATATATATATTATATATAGGGAAAAGTTCAAATGAGAACCGTTATTCGTACAAAAACTGCAAGAACCGTTCCTGACGAATCAATTAATTAGTTGTCTTTAAACTTTATTTTTAATTTAAAAGGGTACATTTGTTAAAAGAAAAAAATTGTTAGTATCCTCCGTTAACACACTGTTCCCCATTTATATCTCACTTACACCTCTTTTGTACAACTAACTAAGCTTAAGGTACAACTCATTTCGTACAACTAACTAGCTTATGGTACAACAACATCCCATTTATGATGTGCCTCCTCCAATCAAAAGTAGGAAATCTGGTTTGCTGTAAGATTCTACCCCATTGCTATCTTCAATCTCAACACATGGCTTCATAAACGCACATTTTTGAAGAAAGTCAACAGTGATGGTGGACAGGGGCGGATCCAAATGGTTGCCACCGGGTGGCGGTGAACCCATCATTTTTTTAAGAAAATCAATTATATATGTAAAATGATTAAAAAATTTATATGAGAATCAACTAAATTTTGGATATGAACCCACAAATTTATTGTCGTAAGGTTGTGAACCCACAAATCCAGTGACAAAGTTATGTTCCAATAAAAAAATAGTTGACAAACGAAATGCAGAGAATACTCGAGCTCAGTGGTGAACCCCCAAAATTTTTTTCCTAGATCCGCCACTGATGGTGGATCAACTCTTGGCCACGTACCACATCCTTTACATCTCTAACAAACACAGCCATCTCATTTTAATGGTTTCAGTTCACATCCGTTTATTTTGATTTTCCAATAATTTATGAATGATTCAGTTATCTGATAGCCCTCGATTTCGAGATTTCTCACAGCAGGTTAGCATTCTGTTTTTCTATTCCACGATTATGACTTCCAAAAATAAAACATCATCTGTTTCACTCGAAAACGAATTTGTATCTATCAGTTCCAAATCTAATCTGGTGCCGACTATCCCAGCTCACCGGCGACATTCGTGTTTATCATTTGTCACCGCCACCCTTTTCTCTATTGTCGGCCTCTCACTCTGAAACCTTCGATAGATCTTTCGTATACTGCCTACCCGTTTTATCTTCACCACCACCGTCTGTAATCTCAGTCAAACTTACAGATCCACGACATGTTGAGTAATGTCCCACATCGGACGAAACGTGACTTTGTAATCTGCTTTATAAGTGTCCTGGGCTACTCCTCTCATAACCAATTGGTTTTGAGTTGGAACCCCATAAACTTACATGGTATCAGAGCAAAGTTCACCCGGACTCCACGTAACCCACAAGTATCCACGTGTTAGGCTCGAAAAAAAGAGAAAGCCACACGTGAGGGGGCGTGTTGAGTAATGTCCCACATCGGACGAAACGTGACTTTGTAATCTGCTTTATAAGTGTCCTGGGCTACTCCTCTCATAACCAATTGGTTTTGAGTTGGAACCCCATAAACTTACACGACATACATCTACAAGGACAACCGCCTTGAACGCCGGCAACCATACTCTTGAACACCGGTGATCAATCATCTCCCTCGTTGTCACAAAATCTATGTACGATGGCGTATGTCGACCGTGGGTCATCTTAGTGAACTTGAACTTGACGGTGCCGTTGCTACTTCTGGCGCTAAAACATCCACCGACTTGCAAGATTTTCGTCGATTACCGCCGCTAACAATAGCTCGATTTGAAATCTACTCGTTCAAACTCACGTTGCAAACTAGTTATTAAAGACTTTCGTTTCATTTTTGTGCTTCAAGAAGAGACTATCACTGGCAATAACTTGCAACACCATAGACATGGGTGAGCGGCGTTGTCATTTCTAAACACCTTTGACGGTGTGGGTCGAATACTTGATGTCTATATGCTTATTTTAACATATAAATTATTCTACATCATTATAAAAAGGGTTACTTATTATTTTTTTCTGGTTAGCCCAAATTAAAATTGCTGGTGAAGTAAATATGAAGCCTACCACCTAGCAACAATTGTTATTGTAAAATGAGTATAAAAAAAATACTAATATTTCTATTTGTTTAACCCTAAAGTTATTTTGGGTGAATATGTGAATTTGCACAAGTGCAATTGTGCATATTTGCACATGTGCATATTTACATTTGTGTTGAAAAAACTAGTTGAATATAAGAATATGCAGTGCAAAAACGATTTGCATCTGTGCAAAAAGATTTGCACCTGTGCAAATATTTGCATATTTGCACATGTGCAAATGTCGAGCTGTAGTGAAAAAAAACCCAGCAAACACATAAAAAAGTTTCGAAAAATGTAACATCCTGAAAATGGACCTAGAAGGACCTAGTTGTATCTCGTGCTTAAATTGTTTTAA
Organism: Pulicaria dysenterica; assembly: GCA_947179395.2. NCBI lineage: Eukaryota > Viridiplantae > Streptophyta > Magnoliopsida > Asterales > Asteraceae > Pulicaria > Pulicaria dysenterica. The sequence continues at coordinate 84,425,625 of OX359292.1, forward strand.
GTTGATAACGCGTGTTATGCGTTAATTAGAGTGGTTATGTAGAAAGTGTCAAACGTGTGTAAAAGTGATATGGTGTCAAACGGTTTCGCGTTATGATTCCGTAGATATCCCCGTTAGTTAAAACGGGATGGCGTGTGTTAAGTTGTAAGTTGGAAAGGGGAATAAAATACCCCGTTGGTGATATTTATCCACCAAGAGGCGGTGGGTGACTTTGTTGACTCATAAGAGTCAAACAAACAACACAAACATACGTACATGACACAATACACACCTATGCTCTCAATCTTTGAGTTTTTGGAAAGCAAATCAAGAAGCAATCTTTGTTAAGTGAGATCAGTAGCCAAGAGAGTGTTCAATTAGCTGCTACTTCATCATCCTTGTAAGTATTTTCTTGTGAAAACCCAATATTGAGTTCTTAAAGAGGAGACACCAATTTGGTGGTATTTATGGTGTTCTATGTGTAGTTTTTGAGTCCAAATGTGTTCCTAAGTTTTAATGGATGTCAAACAAAGTATATAAGTGATTGAAACTCAGTATTTGATCGATTAAATGTCAAAAACGCGACTTACAGGAGCTGTGTCGAAACAGGGGCGAATGTCTGTTGTTCGTGACCTTCCGGGCGTAGGGGATAAGCTCTACGGTCGTAGGAGGCATGTTGTGTCCTTTACGGCCGTAAGTAAAAGGCTTTACGGGCGTAAGGGTGTTGTTTGGTCTTTACGGTCGTAGGGGTTGTTCCCTACGACCGTAAGCAATTGTGAAGGTCTCTACGGCCGTAGGACATGGGCTTTACAGCCGTAGGCGTTATTTCAGTCTGTTGCGATCGTAAGGCTTTGTTCTTGCGACCGTAAGCCTTGTGTTTGTGTTATGCAATCGTATGGTAGGTCCATGTGATCGTATAGGTCTGTTTTATGGTGTTTACCGCCTACGGGCGATGGAAATAAGGTTTGCGAGCGTAGGTACATAACTTACGATCGTAACCAACCTTGGAACCATGTTTGCGTGTGTAAGGGATTTCCCTTGCGATCAGAAACATGTGTTTGTGATAGAAGGCCTCTTGCAATCGCAAGGAGTACCCTTGCGATTGTAGGGGATGTTGTGTGAGGGCCTTTGTGACCCTAAGGATAGTGCTTGCGATAGCAAGAAGTGGTCCAGCCTTGATAAGTTGTTTAACTTGTGTTTTGACCTAGGTGCACTATGTATAAGTGATAACCAAGCGTGTATGCGTTGTGTTAGGTATATCTGTGAAACCGGAAGACGCGAGTGATGTATCCACTTAGCGAGGGCTCCAGGTGAGTACCGGTTTCCCATGAGACTCAGTAAGTAGAGCTATTGTGTGCCTATGATATGTGCCATGTGTATATATGTGAATGCGCAAGGTAAGACGTGATATAGTGATATAGTGACATAGTGTTATAAGTGAAGTGATACGAGATAGACCCATGTAGGGTTATGACTTTTGTGACAACTGTATGCTATGTTTAAAGTGTAATTTAGTATTCTGCTCATCGAGTATGAGCAGAAGCGAATGTGATATTGTATATGCACATGTAATTGGATCCTTATTGGATCGGTTATATGTTATTGATTATACGTCCGGACAAATTGGGGAACTGTATTCATAGTTCCTGGAGATTGGTTAAGGTCAGCCACGTAGGCTGGTCCCTGGGGGGCCCAATAGGGTCTGGAATTGGGGGATTAACGGCACCAGGTGTATACGCTTGGTGACGGCTCTGCAGGCCACCGTTCCTTGACGATGATGGGGTTCTCGGCGAAAGCCGGAACTGGTATTGTAATGGGGTTCTCGGCGAAAGCCGTAAACTAGTTATGAAATTGGGTTCTCGGTGCAAACCGGAACTGGTAAGCGTGATGGTGGGCTGCTCTTCGCTCCCCCACCGATGCGGATGGTCGTGACTGATTCCCCAGCTTGGATCGTTGAGCCAGGCTAGCTACCTCGCAAGATATGATCCCGCTGACATGTCGGCACACCGTTATGTGATAGCTTAGCTATGTGTGTCATACTGTGTTGTGATAGCATGCTTATTGATGCTTATGTGTAAATTGGTGCTCACTAGCTAGTTGTAGCTAACGGTGCTAGATTTCCCTTTTTCGCAGGTTAGTGACTGATGGCCTGGTGAGCTGGGATTACTCGTGGGTAATTGTAGTGTTTATATTTGTGGAACACTAATTATTAGATTTATGCGTATGATCCGATGGTCGGTTGTTAGTTGTGGTAACACCTGTTTTTTGAAATGTTAATAGTCAGATAATCTTCTGATGATGTGTAAATGGTGGTTTTATCCGCTGCCAGCTTTTGATAAATAAGTTGTAAAAGTTTAAATTGGCACTAATTTTAAGCTCGTGAAATACGGTGTTACAAAAAAATATAGCAAGATCGGTCTCTAATTAAAGAGTATGATTTTCTCGTTAATTTGGTATACTTTTCGTAATTTAACGCCTTTTTATTTCATAGATATATTAGTTTAAAAAATGTGGGGGTAATGTAAAAATGTCCAAATTACCCTCAATTAATTAAGGATAAGTTTGATTACTTTAAGGTTATCCATTAACAACTCTTTAATCTAAACCCTCAATCTCTTTGATCAATAGCTATAATTTGTTCTCGCAGTTCTTGTACGAAAAACGGTTTTCATTTGAACCGTCCCCTATATATATATAGCTATTGTGAGAATGTGATTTTAGGTGGGAATTAGAGAATAAATCTTAGTTATCAATTAGATGTTGATCTATTAGATATTATGGTCGCAATTCATCCGTCGTAATTCATGGTTAAGTTATGAATGGTCAAATGTAACCCATCCGGTCAAATCAAATGAAGGGTCCAGATTAAATCTGTCATTCTCACTTAAATACTTATTCGCATATGAACCTCCAGCTACATATATATCGAAGAGGGATCAAAAGAGAATTGTTTTCGTACGAGAACTACGAAAACCAATCTTAATCATTGATTAAAATTAATCCATGGTTAATATTCTTGGTGGCTTCGACACCCGTCAAAGTCCAACACGATTCCCTTAAAAAGATTCGTCATTTGTTCCAAGAGTACAACAGCGAACGTAGATGTACTGCCGGAGATGACCACCTGTCTCGAAATATCGAATTCAAGAACAAGATTGAATCCAAATAATTAATCATAATTAAACGAAAAAGAAATATTAGCAAAATTAAGCCGCGTGAACTCAACATTTTCGAGCTACATTCGTGTCCACACACAAGTTCGCCGATTTTAACCTACGAAATCCACCATCGGCACCCCCCATGCGTACAGGTAGGACTTGGAGTAAAACCACACAAAGAACTTGAAGGCCCTTATACTTCCATGGTTATAAACCCACTAAAGATTACTCTTTCGGTTCTCCCTCCTATGTGGGACAAATTCCCACACTCATATGGTTTTGCTAAATTACATACCAAGTACTCAACTTAGAATATCGATATCTCATTCACACATACTCTGTTTAGGACACATCATATATACCCAAAACAACTTTCGAAGCTCTCATAACGTAGATACAGTCCCACTAAGGATTTAACATAAACAATAGGTATCTATTCAAATTTGTACAAAGTTAACAAAAATACATAATTTTACTAAATTTTCTAACATTCTATATATACCCAAAACAACTTTAAGCTATTTAATTGTTTGTGTATATCCAAAATCCATAGAAGTACTATACAGCCGTAGCAAAACCCTAAATTAAAACATCTAGGGTGTAATCGAATCAAGATAACTCATGAGCTACTCGAAATTGATTTGGAAAATAATCGAGAGTGGGTCAGTTTAAGTCGAGTAGAGCTCGAGTAATAATATATTGATCGGCTCGTGAAGCCCTTGCTAGCCAGTATAAATTTACATTTTTCTGGATCCTTTTATTATATGTATATTTAGTATTTACATAATAATCGTAATTTCTACTCAACTCGCGTCAAACCCGTCTCAATGTATCGAGTCGGCTGTCAGGTGATACTACAATTAATTAATAATTTTATATAATACATTAAATTCTGACAATCGAGCTTTGAGTTTTCTAATTGAGTTAAGCTTGAGCATGACACCGTGTCTACTCGATTACACCCTAACCCCAGCTAAATTATATTATAAGAAAATCTTGTTTTTATATCATTGTTTCCCCGACCAGATTGATTATATATATGTCCACAATTACTCTTGAACGTGTTGTAGAAAATAGGTTTCAGATTAACAAAGAGACATTTAAACAATTATATGTTCCCAAATAACATGAACAAACAATATATATATATATATATATATATATATATATATAAAGATTGAAACTTGTTTGTTCCTATCTCAAAATCTAAGCAATAATAATCCGATTTTATTGTGATTACCAAGTTGTTTGCCAACCCTGATGATCCTCCTCGATCAATCAAAAAGAAAGGTAGAAGGAGAGTGTCCCGTTATCGGACTATTTAAATACAATACTCAAATATAAACACCAACCTGAAATCGTTGATCACAAAGAAGCAGAAAAGATGAACTGCACGGATTAACTCCTGCTCTTAAAGGTGTTTACGTTGCTCTATTTGCTGTAAGCCTCAAACGTAACGACCCAGGATTTGATGCAGCCTCAAACGATATTCCAACAGCACTGGAATTCGATATTCTGGAAGAATGACGGCAGAAAACGAAAAACGCAGCAGGGAAGAAGAAGCAGTTTCGCAGAGAGAGCCTGGAGCAGTTTTTCGGAGTGTACAGCAGAGAGGAGGCTGGAGTCTGTTTTATAGGCGACCCAGCACCCCCACCAGTTCCGAGAATCGGGGGCAGTTCCGGATTTCGTGGGCTGACCCCCTCCTCCACGCAACTGATCAACAACCGGGTCCTACCCGACCCGTCTGCTGCTTGGATCGAATACCCGCTGCCCGACCCACTTTTCGGAAAAAGAAAAGCTCCTTAACTCCTAGCGACGATGCGTACGTGCGAAATGCAAAGTGCGCCTACACCGTCACTCGCGAGCACGCGGCTCCGGCTCGGCGCTCGTGTGGGGATACCCCTACTAGACCTCAATCATTTGGTTTGAGGGAAATCACTTATAAACCCACCAAAAGTTCCTCTCCCCTCCTATGTGGGATACAAAAACTTGACAACATTCAAGTTCTATTTTTTACTTATAAAAAATCCAACAATCCCCCACCATGTTGGCAAGTTTTTTGACATTCAAATATGAGATATCACATAGGTGTCACGAAGATTAAACCTTGTTTGATGCAAGTGAACAAAAAGAAATCGATTCAATGGTATCCTATGGATTTAAACCAAGAACCTAGTGACCCCTCCGGTTCACCTACACATATCACATAATATCTTCCAGTTTTCACTGAGCGCGTATATGACCATGCGCTATAAATCTTATTCATGACCCTCTAGAAGATAAACCACAAATCTTCATTCAAGGCGGCACCACCTCTAGGTCATATAGGCAAAGTTTTACATCATCTTCGTTGCTTAGATGCCTCCAAAACTTTGTTAAGAGAATAATCTCAACCTAATTCTCGGCAACGACGCACTATCATTACCACACATGGATCTATCACATTTGATAGTGCCTTCTATCGATTAAGTGACTCGTTGTTACCCTTTAAACTTGAGAGATAGGAGCACTAAATTCAAGTTGGGTTTCCATCACTAACCGATTCTACTGTGGTTTTAGACCCATGTCTCTTGTGGTAGTTCCAACCAAATCTCTCATCAGAGGTTTGGTTAGTGGATCTGCCAAGTTCTTACTCGACTTGACAAAGACAACTTTGATGGTACCGTTCTCAATAAGTTGTCTCACAAAATCGTGTCGAAGACCAACATGTCTTGACTTCCCATTATACACTGCATTGTATACTCTAGACAGTGTGGCCTCACTGTCACAGTACATGGGAATAGAAGGCATAGGAACATCCCACAGATGGATGTCCAGGAGTATATCTCTAATCCACCCTTCCTCTTTTCCCGCCGCAGCTAGGGCAATCAACTTGGCTTCCATAGTCGAGTGAGCTATACACGTCTGTTTCTTGCTCGCCCAAGAAATAGCTCCTCCAGCTAAAGTAAAAATCCAACCATTTGTGGATTTTAAATCACTGGTTTTATCAATCCAGCTAGCATCGGAATACCCTTCTAGTATACCGGGAGATGACGTGTATGTTAATTCAAGAGTAATGGTCCTTTTCAGGTACCCCAATACTCTGCTTACTGCTTTCCAGTGCTCTACACCAGGATTAACAGTATACTGACTTAATTTGCTTACAGCGAAAGCAATGTCAGGTCGAGTACAATGCATAGCATACATCATGCTACCGATTGCACTCGCATACTCTAGTTGAGCCACTGCTCGACCAGAATTCACTTCAAGTTTTACACATGAATCAAAAGGAGTATTAAATTCCTTTAAATCTAAATGCTGAAACTTTGCCAGAATTTTCTCTATGTAGTGAGACTGACTTAGAGAAATCTGGTTGCCTACTCGTTTCACCTTAATACCAAGAATGGTATCAACTTCTCCAAGATCTTTCATCTTAAAGTTCTAGGAGAGATATTTCTTCGTCTCAGAAATACCTTCTAGGTGATCGCTAACGATCAACATATCGTCAACATATAGGCAAATGATTACTGTGTAATTAGAAGTGCATTTAGTATAAATACACCTATCAGCACCGTTGTGCCGAAACCCGAAGGCAGTCACAGTGGTATCAAATCTCTCATGCCACTGCTTAGGTGCTTGCTTAAGCCCGTACAAGGATTTAATAAGTCTACACACTTTGTTTTCCTGTCCGGGTATCACAAACCCTTCGGGTTGCTCCAAATAAATCTCCTCATTTAAGTATCCGTTAAGAAAAGCTGTCTTCACATCCATTTGATGAATGTATAGTCCTTTCAAAGCGGATATTGCTATGAGAGTTCTAATAGAACAAATCCTAGCAACTGGAGCATAGGTGTCAAAATAATCAATGCCTTCTATCTGCCTATAACCCTTAGCAACTAATCTTGCTTTATAGGCATATATGGATCCATTTGGGTGGTATTTCTTCTTAAATATCCACTTAGATCCAATGAGTTTCTTTCCCTTGGGAAGATCAGCTAACTCCCAAGTTCCATTACCCAAGATTGAGTCCATCTCATCATTTACAGCTTCCTTCCACAAAGGAGCATCTCTAGATGACATGGTCTCAGCAAATGTTTTACGGTCATCACCCAAATTAATGGTGAAAATGACCTGTCTCGTCACTTTCTTTCGAGTCCCTTCAACCAAATAAGACAAGAAATCATCTCCAAGATTTCTTTCTTTTCTAACTCTAGTACTTCTCCTTGGCTCTTCTATAACTCGAGAAGGCTCGGGAACATCTCGAGAAGTACTAGGAGTTACAGTGGGGTTTGAGTTTTCAACATCATTTGAAAACTTATCTTCGAAGAATTCCACATCTCTGGATTCTACGATAACACCTGATTCTTTATCCAAAAGTCTGTAGGCTTTGCTATTCATCGCATAACCAACGAATATGCTCTTAATAGCTCGGTCTCCCAGTTTGGATCTCTTAGGATCAGGAGTGCGGTAGTAAGCCAAACACCCCCAGACTCTCATATAGTCGATGTTTGGTTTTCTCCCTTTCCACAACTCATATGGACTTGTAGGAATCACACGACTAGTGATCCTATTGTGCACATGGCATGCAGTTAGTAGAGCCTCACCCCAAAGATTGGTAGGCAAACCCGATTGGTTCAACATACAGTTGACCATCTTAACTAGGGTTCTATTCTTTCTCTCAGCCAAACCATTCTGTTGGGGAGTGAAGGGTGAAGTTCGTTCATGTTTAATGTCATTCTCTTCGCAGAATGCATCAAACTCTCTCGTGAAGTATTCTCCACCTCTATCAGAACGAAGAATTTTAATCCGTTTCTCTAGTTGATTCTCGACCTCTGCCTTATAAATTTTAAATGCATCAAAATCCTCATCTTTTGATCTCAGCAAATAAACATATAAATAACGGCTAGAGTCATCGCAAAATGTGATGAAATACCTCCTACCTCCTCGTGTAAGTATTCCATTTAATTCACATATATCAGAATGAATCAACTCAAGTAATGATGTATTTCTTTTGACAGAAGGAAATGGTGTTTTTGTAAATTTAGATTTAACACAAGTTTCACATTTACCAAATTCCTCTTTGTCAAATTTTAACATACCTTTACTTTGCATTTTCTCAATATTTTTAACATTTGTATGTGCTAAACGTTTATGCCATAAAGAAATAGAACAAACAAAATAACCAGAATAATCAATTTCATTAGCAAAAGGGAAAGGTACATCATTGCTTCCAACACTGGAAGGTACATCATTACTAGCTACATTGGAAACGGTTACATTATTCACCCCATCATCACTAGCTAAACATAAACGATACATGCCCCCCAAATTCACAGCCTTCCCAACATGGAAACCGCTCTTGCTGATCTCAATCCGGCCATTTTCAAGCACCATCTTGAAACCACCCTTATCAAACTTGTGAGCAGACACAAGCCCCTTGGAGATAGTGGGAACATGAAGTGTATCACTAAGGGTGACCGAACGACCTTTCTTGAACCTCAACGTCACATCGCCAATCCCCAACACCTCAACACGATGACCATCCACACATACCACTACCGTCCCCGGAGACGCAGGACGGTAGGTGTGGAAATCAGTCCTCTGTCCGCTAACATGAATTGTGGCCCCAGTGTCCATAAACCAACCACGAGCTGCAGTCACCGTGGTCATAGAAGAGATCATATAGACCCCTCCAAAATCCACATTAGCAACAAAGTGTTTCCCACCTTCAACCGCATTAGCCGCAGGTCTGGACTTCCGATCCTTGCAGTCTAGCGCATAGTGCCCCGTCTCTCCGCAGACGTGACACGGTCCAGAAAATTTCTTCGGCTGGTTGGAAGAGTTGGCCTTGTTCTGCTGATTGCCCGGTTTCTTGAAACTAGGCTTGTTAGGCCCAAGATTCTTTCCTTTATTCGGGACCCATGGCTGCTTGTTCTTAGACCCAGAACCCCCAGCAACATGATGCACACTCGGACCAGCCTTATTACGCTTGTCCCTATTGCGCGTTTCCTCCTCAATGCGGAGGTGCTTCAATAGGTCATCCAAGCTGTAATCTTCAGACTTGTGCATCATTCGCTTGGAAAAATCTTTCCAAGAAGGCGGCAATTTTGCAATGATTGCCCCAACCTGAAAGAGCTCTGGGAGGACAACTGAAAGCGCTCTTAATTTGTTAACTAAAACCTGGAGCTCATAAACCTGCTCCATGATCGGTTCGTCGTCAACCATACGGAAATCTAAGTATTTCGACACAAGGTACTTATTGGTACCTTCTTCATGTGTCTTGTACTTAGCCTCCAACGCTTTCCACAAGTCCCTCGGATCCGTAACCTGCGCGTACAGATCGAACAAGCGGTCGGAGAGTGAGTTTTTAATGTGCCCCAGGCACATATCCTCATCATCCTTCCTCTTCATCCTCTGCTTTTCCAAATCAGAAATTGTTTTCTGATCTGGCTCACTCCCCTCCTTGGGAATGGGGTTAGCAGGGATGGGAGGCAAGCTAGGGTCCAGAATGTAATACAACTTTAGGACCATCAGCATGAACTTGACCTTCTCCACCCAACGGGTGTAGTTCTGCCCATCAAAGCGGTCAAGCTTCACAAACTCTTGGTTCATGATGCGAAAGTTGGTTGTAGGTAATTCAGAGTCCATTGATTGTTGTTAATCTGAAAACAAAATAGTTTCACAAAAAACTATCAAAAGCTAAACACCTTTAAGATTGTAGAAAATAGGTTTCAGATTAACAAAGAGAGATTTAAACAATTATATGTTCCCAAATAACATGAACAAACAATATATATATATATATATATATATATATAAATTGAATTTATTATGATTACCAAGTTGTTTGCCAACCCTGATGATCCTCCTCGATCAATCAGAAAGAAAGGTAGAAGGAGAGTGTCCCGTTATCGGACTATTTAAATACAATACTCAAATATAAACACCAACCTGAAATCGTTGATCACAAAGAAGCAGAAAAGATGAACTGCACGGATTAACTCCTGCCCTTAAAGGTGTTTACGTTGCTCTATTTGCTGTAAGCCTCAAACGTAACGACCCAGGATTTGATGCAGCCTCAAACGATATTCCAACAGCACTGGAATTCGTTATTCTGGAAGAATGACGGCAGAAAACGAAAAACGCAGCAGGGAAGAAGAAGCAGTTTCGCAGAGAGAGCCTGGAGCAGTTTTTCGGAGTGTACAGCAGAGAGGAGGCTGGAGTAGGTTTTATAGGCGACCCAGCACCCCCACCAGTTCCGAGAATCGGGGGCAGTTCCGGACTTCGTGGGCTGACCCCCTCCTCCACGCAACTGATCAACAACCGGGTCCTACCCGACCCGTCTGCTGCTTGGATCGAATACCCGATGCCCGACCCACTTTTCGGAAAAAGAAAAGCGCCTTAGCTCCTAGCGACGATGCGTAAGTGCAAAGTGCGCCTACACGCGCCACTCTTGAGCATGCGGCTCCGGCTCGGCGCGTGTGGGGATACCCCTACTAGACCCCCACCATTTGGTTTGAATACTAAGGGAGGGAAATCCCTTATAAACCCACCAAAAGTTCCTCTCCCCTCCTATGTGGGATACAAAAACTTAACAACATTCAAGTTCTATTTTTTACTTAAAAAAAATCCAACACGTGTTTCCCTTATAGTGAGAGGTTCAAATAAGAACCTTAAATTAAATAAGAATGAGAGACTATATCTCAGCCGTCCAATTCCCCCTCTTTCAATATCATTGTTCACCCATAAATTTATCACGTGCACACTGACACACTCTATCATCTAACTCTCCGTCTATAAATTTCACTTACAACATAAACGGCTAAAATTGACTCTCCCATTCTCATTTACTTTTCTATTCTCGTTTAATTTTCTATCCTCATTTGAACATTCCCTTTTCTTAATATTCTATTTATACGGATGTCCAGGGCTGCTATTAGCAGCTAGCGCACATTAGTCATTTGAGTCCATGAGATCCTCCTCAAGTACTGAAAGAAGTGAGGTGGCAGCGATAGGGTGCGCCATAGGTATATGCGCTGTCCTGTCACCTGGGTGCATGTTAGCCAGGTCTATCCTATCAACTCTATACGCCTGTCTTCGCGGCGGTGGTGTCAGGCACCAGCCAAACGGAGCTCCGGATGCACTTACCGGCCGGTAACTAACTATATATATATACTACCGCGGATAGATGTACGTGCGACGGTTTAATTAAGTTAAGGTGGTGCATATACCAACGACCGACCGGTAGTGAAGGGTGGAACGCCGCCGTACACGGAAGCTTCCATAAATGTAAAAATGTCTGTATTAGTTATGTAAAATAGGCAATAAAATCGCATAAATTTATGAGTTTATATGTATAGTTGTTGACTATGTATGTATATATCTACGTCCATTTAATTTGATTTTATATTAATTAATAAAATTAGCAAAGAAGATGAGATCATTTAATTATTATTTTAATTACGACAAGATCAAAATCAAATACAAGATCCTACGCAAGTTTATGTAGATGAATCATAAATTGTCATTTCTCGATTAACAAACCTCATAAACATTTATTTAAACTTTGTATGAATGGGTAGAGATATACTACAAAATTAGTTACGGTATAAAAGGTAAGGAGAAATGTGAGCCACATGATTTAGATATAAAGTCAACAAAACAGAATAAAAACTAATTTTTCGTAACTGACGGTTAAGGGCAAATAAGGAAATGCACAAAAACTTGATCGGTGGAATTTTTTGATTTCTTTGCTTAAGCATCATCTTTTTCCAGATTCATATGTACAGATTCAACGATAAACATCAGATGCACAAAAACGAATGGCTTTTGATACACAAATAATTCATCCCTTTACATAACAGATTCACAGAATACATTTGATGCATAAAGTACAACATTTCGATGCACATAATAAAAAATATGCATATTGTGGAGATCTGATGCACTAGTGGCAGAGATGGTGGTCTAGCCGACGGTGGTCGGCGGTCTTTGGCGAAGAAGATATCGACAACCAGAGTCATGGCAGCGCCCATGGTTATGGTTCTAACATTTTGATGCACAAAAATAAAAAAAATGCATACTTGTATAATCTGATGCACAGGGCGGCAGCGGTGGTGGTCCAGGCGACTGTCCAGGTGTCGGCGGCGGTGGTGATCTTCGGCGAAGAAAACGGCGATAACGAGAGGCATGGTAGCGGCGGTGGTTATGCTTCACATTTGCGACAGCAAAGAAGATGACTATAACCAGAGGCGACGACTTCGATAGCGATTAGGGTTTTAATGTTGGGAGGGCGGTGCATCATCGATGGCAGAGGAACGGGAGGCGCTGCTTCTAGGGTTGCGCAGGAAGAGAATGAAGCGGCGATGTTGCCTGCTGCTGCTTTGTTCTAAAAGGAGGGAATTTTATATTTTCTAGGGTAAAGAAGATGGAGACGTGGGTTGCATTTAATAAGGAAGAGAGAGATTATTTTTGTTAACTTCCTATATTACCCCTTAGGTGTAATTGTCACGTGTCAACACCAGGTTTCTTCTTACGTTTAGTACCTTAACATTTTTTTTACTTGAACCTAATTCTTGTATGAATTATATTAAACTTTAAAATCCTCTATTGTAAGTATATTAAAATTATAATTTTTTCTATCGTATGTAATTTGAATACAATAAAAAATATGTATATTAAACCCTAATTTCATAAAATAAGAAAAATGATAAAAAGTTGAATACACATACTAAGAAGTTGATTTCACACTATAGCAACGAATAAAAGGTTTGATATATACAGTAGAAAGATTTAAAGTTTCATACACATAATAAGAATTCATACAAAGTTGAATATATTTTTATAAAGTTAATTTGTCCTATTATAAAAGATAGAATCTTCAGCTACTTATTCTATTATATTTTCGGATAAACTTCATGAAATGTATTTAACTTTATATTAATTCTTATTGTATGTATCGAACTTTAAAATCTCATAATGTGTACATCAAACTTTTGATTTGTTCTATTGTAAGTAATCTAGATTATATACAATAGAAAAAAAGACCGTTATAAGCAAAATACACACAATAGATAGTTTATTTCACAGAATAACAACAAACTAAAAACTCAATAGAAAAGTTCAATACATACAATTAAATGTCAACAAATTAATACTTTATATTTCAAAACGGTTTAACTGTATGTTTTAAGTTTTAATAACTTGATTTACTATAAAAGCCAAACTACCGGTAGTTGATCTAAAAACCTCAAGCAAAAAGAAGGGAGAATCATTCCGAGACAAACAAGCAAAAGAACCATGTTCAACAATTCATTAAAGATACATAAATTAGAAACCAAATATTTAAGCTTTTCACCAAAATTTATATAAAAAACACACATTAAAACAAGTATATCTGAAAATCTATTTTCCATTAAACCACTCGATAAGATAGCATGAATTGCAACCGTTACAAGTGTAATTTCTGAGCTACTCTACACATCCGTATGCCAAAAATTTGCAGATCTCGAAAGACTGATGAATTTGTTGCCAAATGGCACCGACCCGCCGACCCTGTTTGTGTTTATATGCAAGTCTTTGACTTATGTTGACTGTCGAAGCATCTGCTGAAGCTGAATAACTTCCTGCTGTTGTTCTGGAGGCAGTGAGCTTAACTGCTCTGGTGTGAGATACAACACTTGTTGCAATAACACTGATTCAACACCGGGTGGAAGCTGAAGCCATTTAAAACAACAAAATTCGATTATTAGAAATTTTACAAGTAAATAAAAAGGACAATGAAATGAATATATTAGCTTGGAATTTTGGATTTTTTTTACATAAGTTGTGTTTATGAGTTCATTAATTCACTTTTACCTTATTAAGCGATGATTTTCTTAATACTTAGTAAATTTATTAATTAAAATAATGGAATTGCTTATTTATATATCATAATAATATGGCATCAAAATATATTGCATATAAAATTATTTACCAATTTACACATGTGAACGGAAGAGATAAAAGAAAAGGACAAATACCTCATGAGTCTGCTTTTGAGAGTCTGCAGCCACTGGTTTTAAACTCTGGTTTCCAGCTAGCGGAACGGTTTGAGATGGACCCAAAACAGAAGCAGAAGGTTTTACATTTGCAGGTGAGAAAGAGGCACCCCTGCCATCCTCCATTTTTAACAATTTTGAAGGTTGAGCAATTTCATCTTTATGATCAAGTTTATGTCCCCAAGCAGAATTACTCGATAAATGTTGAGGCTTGTCATGACCTTTGTTTCCATTATTTTGTATGAAAGACCCATTTGAGGAGGTAGGCTGTTAAGATAAGAGATTCATTCAAAATATCAACATTAAGTTTGATTAACTTAAGGAAAAAAATAGAAAAGAATTCTACTCAAGCATCTAAAGAAATCTGTAATTCTGTATATCACTTTATCTATTAGCTTTTTTTGCATTTGCTTGTAATGTACTTGTCATAAAAAGGGGCGATTTCAACACATGACTTACAGACGGGTCATTTTGGGTTACATTTACCTCTCGCGGGTCAAATAGATAAAAGTGATCATGTATTAGCTAAACTGAAAGCAAGTAAATCTGTAAGAGATGTCAAACAAGTAAAAGTTGTTCAAAGTGTATTTTTAATGAATACCTTCAAAATCACTTTATTTAAAGAAACATCATTACTATTGTAGTAATATAATTCTAGCAATTGTATAACCCACATTTAGATATATAAAAGAAATTAAGCTACTGACAAAAAAAAAAAGTGTTTCAGGCACAACCCAGCCTGACACGTACATTAACACTACATGTTTTGACCCAATACCCAACCAATACTTGAAATTTACCATATGAGTAGGAACAGAAGGCGGGATAGAAGCAACTAGCTGGGAATTACGATGTCCTGGATTTAAAGAAGCATTCTGTCCATGGTATTGCAGCATAGATGAAGAGCTTGTCATCTGGTTCTCGAGTCGATTAGACAGAGCAACAGGTGGTTGTGGATGTAATGATGTTAGATTTCCAGAAACTGGTGGAACTGAAAATGTCGAATGTGGTAAAACATTATGCTGAGCTGGCGGTGGAGTTTGAAACCGAGGCTGCATAGGAACTGATGGTGCAACATACTGGTTGGGAACCAATGAACCAAGTTGTACCTTGGTCTGAGCCAGAGGAGGAAGCCCAGGAAGGGCTTGTAGTGAAAATGGTTGAGCCAATGGACCACCTTGGGCTGGTGGGTGCACATGTGAAGCAGGAAGCTGTCGAGCATTTGGCACCTGTAACTACATGAAATAGAGAAAAAAGTGGGTCAGAGGTTGAGGTATGCGGAAACATGGATAATTTTTGGTTCCTAGGGTTGACCAAAAACCTTTTTTGTACAAAAGTTTAAGGTTTTTTTAAATAACTTGTGTGTCAAACATGATTACAATAGCTATTTAATTCAATACTAGTGTGTAAAATGTGATTAGAATAATTATTTAACCAGTTAGAGATCAAATGTATCCTGAATCTACCCATTCATAGTAAATAGGTCGAAACTACTTTCTCTAGCTCAAGAAAAGGGATCTCAATGAAATAAAATTTATACCATGTGGGGAGGAACCGACTTCAGCATTATATGAGCCTGCAATTAACACATTATGAACTTGTAAATTTGTTGTCTATGATTTCACCACATGTACAGATGTACTAGATTTTTATTTTTATTTTTTTGTCCAAAACAGAAGAAAAGACAATGCTTTCTGCAGTTGCTAAAATGAATTCTTTTGAAGAAAATTGATAACTACAACTAAAAAACCACCTGCAAAACCGCCTTTGACAACTGTGGGTGTGCAATTAACAGCTGGCGTGCTTGTTCCTTGTTTTGAGTAGCCATCGCCTGTTATCAAAATAATATGAGTGAAACTATTTCAAGATATTGAGAATAGCTGCATTAAGAATCTTGATGGTTACCTTCAGTTCGGTCAAAACCTCAGTCAACTGGTTTTGGGAGATTTTAGCCAGATGTAGAGTCAAAGGATCAGTTCCCAAAGTTGGTTGACTTTGTATACCATTTTGACTTATGTTGCTATTAGTCTGAGCATTTCCAAGTGTTCCAGCCATCACAATTGCAGCAGCTGTAGCCACTTGCAGACCAACAGCCTGGTTTAGACTAGGATCACCATGTATTGCAGGACCCCCAATTTGTTTTTGAGAAACTACATTACCAAAATCAAAAATCAAAATGATAAAATGTTATCTTACGCTTAAATAAATAATTAGGGAAACTAAATAAGGTGAAAATTGAGCCTTTACCGATACTTGTAGGTATTCCAGGTCCACCACGACCCTGAAAGAGAGACAAAGGACAAAAAAACTTAACACAAAGTGATTGTGATTATATAAATTTTAGGACTGGCAAAATGGTGATGTTGGTTTGGAACGTGAAATGGGTCGAATGGGTTCAGATCAAAGCCGCTAATTTTCTAAAAAGGTCAAATGGGTTGGATACTTGGATCAACCGTTAATTTTCTCCATCCTTTTTTACTTCTTTTATTTTCCTAAAGAACCAATATAATAAAACCTATTTATAAAAGCCTTTGGGCAGGATTCCCAAATGACCACACCCCTGCCCTGCCAATTTCAACCATCAGAGAATTTTGCATGGCCCAAATGACCCAAACACTTGCTCAACGGATCATTCAGGCTATTCCAGAAACTTTGGACAGGAATTTTCAGGCCTAATAAATTGCAATATACATATGCATTGCAGGAATTCCAAATTAATTTACCTGTTCTCGGCTTTTGTCGGAATTTTTGTCATTTTCAGCAAAATCAACTCTTAACTGTCTACCATTGATATCATAACCATGGAGATTACGCCTTGCACTTAGAGCGGTTTCTTCATCCTTGTACTCACAAAAACCATAACCTTTGGGTTTACCAGTTTCTCTATCTATAACTAATCTGGAAAGTGAGATGAAGACAAAAGTTATATATTATGATAGAAGTGACATGGCTTGATATTTAATAAATTGAATATATGGGTTTGTTGTTACGCAAAGCTAGGAGTGTGAACTAATTGGTGCAACTCTAGGCATGAAGCAATCAATTTGACAATTAACTAAGAAAAACTACGCAAACAAGCTTTTTTGCTTAACAATAAACATAATAAACATGGAATCTATGGGCCTAACATGACTATATACCTAATCTCCTTTCAACTGAAACATAATTCTTTTTGTTCATACTGTCTCATGATGATATCTTAATATATCATAAGACTTAATTTCCCATAATTCTTGTAAAGACAAGAACATGTGTTGGCTTACCAAGATACCATAGTGTCTACAAACATGGTGCGCTTTTGTTGAGTCATTCAAGCTTGAACATGAGCTTAAGCTAGTTAGATTTAAGATTGTAATGTGATAAGTTGTACAGATTCAGCTCGAGGTCATTATCGAGATTTTGGAACCCAATGTAACACGTTTGCTAACACATAGAGTGTAATTATAGGCGCCTGTGTGCGTACGTCCGCATATTCATGATAGAGAGTGTGTGTGTGACTAAGGCTTCTAAGGAGTAGAGTTTTATCGAGTTATTCAAGCTTGTGTTTGACTCAAACTCATTTGAATCAAACTTTATTGAACTCTTCACTTGGAGATTGTGTTACTTGACCAAAGCATCAGTTCTAGTGGGATGCTTTAAAGCATCATGAAGCCTCATCAAGATTGGTCTAATGTAAATGCTAACACAGTATTAACTTTTGGGGTGCAGATATAAGATGCAATTCATTCTCTGCAATGTTAATTGCTTTGTGGAACAGAAGATAACTAACAAACCTGAAGGACACAACAGGGCCAACCTCCTCACAAATTTGTACAAGCTGTTCTTCAGTTGCATCATATGGTATGTTTCCAACTGCAAACAAATGAATCACATAATTTAAATTCAATCTAAAACGCCTTTTTAATTTATAACAAATAGGAAGTATGAAGGAAGAGCACAAATTGAAACTGAAAACAGACCAAAAACGCAGCGATGTTGAGAATTGGCCATCAAACTTAACAAATGAAGTTGAAAGGGTTCAGCTCCATGTTCTTCTTCCTCAGCATCGTAAGTTCTTCAATCTCTTCATTAATTCATTCGGTAAAACCCTGTTGGTAGCTTTCGATTAAACGACAGCTGCTACACACGTTCCTCCGACTACCTCCTCCAATAAGGAAAACAAGAAAGGAAAATCCCACAAATTGGAAAAATTAAGGTGCTTCGTTGCCGATTCAACAACTGGGCGTATGAGATAATTATTGGAACTACAAGTAAACAGAACCCTAAAATCCGTATAAAAATTGGATTTAGAAAAAGGAAAGAAAGAGAGAATTGATGATATGAATGAGAGTTACAACATATGTATATATAAAATTTCGATTCGAATTATTGGAGGGTGGAAAAAGAAAGAAAGAATGTGAAAATGGAGTTCATATTGAGGAAGGGAAAGAAAGGATCGGGTGGACGTCAAATTGGGGGAAATCTTTGCGCGAGAAGGGTCCGGGGGATCTATTAGTTTGATTACAGAAGTACATTTACGACAATACCCCTGGGATTGTAGGATCTATTCTCACCGGGTTAGAATCATCTCACTCAACCAACGTTGAAGAGAGATTCGATCACTTGCTCTATTAATAATTAACAAACTTTAACACTTCGTGAAATATGAGAATGATTAAATAAATTTTTAATATTTCTTATATTAAGTGGTACTAATATGTATAGCAAAATAATTAAATAATTTATAGTCAAAAGGTATCAAATATATTAGGTGTTTTTGAAAGTTGAGAGTTTTAAATGAACAAAATATATGGATTTTGAATTAAGGTATATATTTGTCGTTAAAAAAAACATATTGATAATTTTAGTTATTTATCAACAATACCTACCTATTTTACAACTTTTTTTTCTTTCTTTAATTTGTTTAGGTAGATTTTTTATTTTATTTCTTTCGATTATTATTATTACTTACATTTTGTCATCATTATTTTCCTCTTCAAATTATACATATGGTTATATATAAATAAATATAAGTTTAAATAGAGGCCAATGCCTCAAAGTAGAATAATATGTCGAGAAACTAAAATAATAATTAAAATATATTTAAGTACCTGCTACCGACTAATAAAAACATATAGATTTCTAATATCCTATAGCAACATTAATTATAATGTAGAAAACATCCTATCTCCACTTTCCAACCCGATATGCTTGGTAAAGCACTCATATGATTAAATGTTTCCAAGCGGGCTCGGGAAATTTGATGTGGACCGCTTTTTTTAGAATTTTGAATATTTATAACCGTATCAGCTTCTATCAATTTGAACTAAAATTTGGCTTTTTTAAAGTTCTTGTATTTGGGCAATGGAAGATATTCTTCATACACAATATTCTATTTCACATTCAGGTCCTCTGAAAAAATTCTTTCTGTTAATAAACATGGTTGTATTATTTTCTAGAACATTCATAAGAATGTGACATTTTATTTCGTTTAGGTGTTTTTTTCATTTGATGTGATGTAGGAAGACAGCGGAGACGGCAATAGTCCTTATACGTCCAAAATTATTACATTTTCCTAGTCAGCACCATTAGTTTTAGTGAGGCATCCTGCAAAACGTAATCGGTTGAATAATCGTAAAAAACCCTCTCTTTATCTCACCCTTCTGCTCCCTTTCTCCCTCATCCCAATAACTACTCATGTGCAGACTGAAATATCTTACAAACAAATTCATTAGTAACTTAGACTAGATAACGGCTTCTATAATGTATATTCAACATTTATATATTGTTTCTTAGATATATTAGTTTTCATACAAAGCTATTATACGTATTAGAAATTTAAACATGGTAAATATATGTTGTCTATATTAAAATGATAGCTATTTAACCATTAAATTATTTTTATTTTTATGTTTCCTTTTTTAATAAATTATAAACTAAGGGTATTTAATACGTAAAATTATTAAAAGATGGAAAATTAATTGTATTATTTTTTATTATTTTAAATAAGCTAAAAAGTTTAATTTCTTTAATTAACATTTACAGTTACACATAACAAATTAGAATTACAAAATAATCGAATTTTAACAAGCATATTGGGCTCCGAGCTTGACTTATTTTAAGTAACGGTTTTTATCAAGTTCAAATCTGAAGCTCGAACACACACAAAAAACTCAAATTATAAAACAAGTCGAGCTCAGGCTATAAAGTCTAGTCTTTAAATTTGTTTTTAACTTATTCTCAAGGTTTTTAATAATTTTATTTAATAAAATAATATTTATTTACTATAAATTTTGAATACATCTGAGATACATTTGATCATCACCCTACCCGTCAGCGAGTCCATATATTTCTTTAGGCAGAAGAGGGTACACCAAAACACCCTCCCTTTTACTTCCCTTTCCTCTTATATTGGGTTTCCTAAGCCGAGACCACACCGCCCCGCCACACCGGTCATTCCTTTTCCTATTTTTTCCATTTCTCTTCTTTTATATCTCCCTTCTCTCTTCCCGAATTCCTCTTTTTCTCTTTCTTCTCTCTTCCGGAGTTCCTCTTTTTCTCTCTCTTTGATATAAAGAAGAAGTAAAAAAAATATGGACAAATAAATACATTTAGAAGTAAGTTTTAGTAGATATTTATTTGAAGAGAAAAACAAAATATAACTTCGATTACGGGAAAGAGAAGAGTTAGCGATCTAACAACATATAAAATAAACCGTGACCCAAACACCCCTTACAAAGTCGGGGAAAAGCAAAATTTAAAAGAGCCGTCTTTCAAACAAGCAGTCAGAAGCATCTAGAATTCGATACTTCCCCTTCATCTCCCCTTTCTTCTTGTTCCAATACTCGTTTCAAATCGAAACCTCAAGAATCAAGCAGGAAAAATGAGGTACTATTTTGTTTTCGCACCTGTTTGAATGCGTATATATATCCCCTCAAGATTGATTCATTCACTTCTATGATCTTGTCCGAAATGCAAGTTCTACTAAATTCAGGTGATAACATGAGACGATGTGCTACAATCTTTCGAGATCATAACCAAAAATGTCAGCTTTTTACATTTACATCTTCGTTTTGCTTGTTATCTGGATTGCTAGGTTAAATGCTACTAAAATCTTGATGGTATATAAGCCGACGTTGGTATATATTTGCTGATTGATGAGTTATTGATTTCGGGTTATTTTAGTTGTGAATTGATTTTGAATTGGAACCCACGATTTTTTAGGGGTGTTTGGATATGCTTATTGAGACTGATCATGTGATATTGAAAAATTAACTATAGGATCATTAGCCAATTTAGCTGCAATAAAATGTTATGTAGGGGAGAGTGTGTTAATGTGTTTCTGCAAGCTTAAAAATTGACAATGTGGAAATATGAGGTAAAATGATTATGGGTTATTCTAATTGTTGTAAATTGATTCTGAATTGTAACCCAGGATTTTGGGGGTGTTTGGATATGCTTATTCAGACTGATCATGTGATATTGAAAATTGACAATTGGATAATCGTCTGTAATACAACGTTACATTAGGAGAGTATTTTGATGTGTTTGTGCAAGCTTGAAGTTGTTGTAATTGCATTCAATGGTGTTAACTGTTCAAACTATTTTGATGTATTAGGAACAGATGGTTAAGATATATGTATATAAGTAAAATTACTCCACCTTTTGCTGCATTTTCATGACTCGTGTTAGTACATTAGTTTAGTAATCATTTTATGAGTCATCTTGCTTGAGTTTTCGTTGCTGGCAGACTATCTATCTTTGTGGAAATTCTGAAAAATATTACATTATGCAAGAATGCTTGTTTCATGAGAAATTCTGGAAATATATTGCAAAAAAGAAATAACTAATTTCCAGTTCATATGTTTTTGCAAGTTTTAGCTACTAAATTTGTGTTCTATATAAGCGTCAGTCATTGCTTTGGGAGTGTATGAATAGTAATGTCATCTGTCTTAAAATGAACTAGAAATACAACATGCTAATAAAGGGTAAGGTTGTTTGTTTGTTTTTTTGGTTCAAGTGCTATGAGAGTCAAAAGATAATGCTCCCTTCAAAGAGAGAGCAAGAGGTGAAGTGCCAATTTTATATTTTCTTGTTTGTTAGGTATTCAAGTACTCAAGTTTAAGACAAACTTCATGAAACTGTATTCAACTTTGCATGAATTCCTATTATGTGTATCGAACTTTAAAATCTTCTATCGTGTGTATCAAAATTTTGATTTGTTATATTATATGTAATTTGGATACATACAATAGGGAAACACGTTGTAAGTTTAATACAAACGATAGAAAGTTAATTTCACATGATAGCAACAAATTACAAGTTTGATACATACAATAGGAATTCATGCAAAGTTGAATACATTCTCATGAAGTTTGTCCTTTAGTTTATTATGCTAAAATCTTACATGCTTAATGCCTAAATGTAAGATAAGCAAATAATTAATGCCTAAATATTCATATTTTTATTTCTAATAATCAAGAGTCATGAAATTACAAGTAGCTAAATATGGTGCCGTTTTGCAGAATTTGTACCTTGCCACATGGATATTTTTTGGTTTCCATGTTGCATCTCTTTCCTTATTATTTATTGGTATTCTAGACAAATGAAGATCTAAATTTTAATAACCATTGAAATTTATGTGGTCTGCTTGGTCTAGTTGAGAAGTATAATTATACAAATTAAGCTTGTAGTTGGCACGAACTCATTAGTTCTCTCTAGGGATGAGCAATAAACCCATTTGACCCAATCTTGAATCGGAACCGAACCAGGCCGATTTACACATTTTCGCGTCGGTTCTCGGTTCTTAATTTTTCATATTTCGGATTTCGGTTCCGCCGGGTTCGGTTTTTTACCCGTAACCAACATAACCAAACCGGAACCATAACTGATTAGGAACAAACGGTTCGGTCCTCGGTTCTTACGTTGGACCATTTTCAGTTTCGGTTTTTTCGGGTCCGGTTCAGTTTTGGAACCGCGATCATCCCTATCTCTCTCTCTCTCTCTCTCTCTCAGGAGGGGTGAGAGTAATATCTTTTTTAATTGTTTTGGTTTGATACTTATAAATTTTATATACACTTGTACACATACAACTTTTTGCTTCTATGTTTCTAGTCTCTTCGTAACTTATATCAAATTGTATTAACTTATAGGGCAAACTACAACAAAATGTATCCATCTTAACACTTATTGTGTATGACTACATATTGGATTTTACAACTTATCTTTTGATGCATTAAACGTTTAAAACTTATCTTTTAGGTACATTTTTTATATATTTTGGCTACACCAAATGGTACACAATGATATAGTTGGGTACTTACAAATGTTACTAAATAATTGTTGATTACAACAAAAGGTAAGCTCTGAGGTATGATAAATATATAATCGTAAGACATGTATAGTTTGGATACTTTCCAATGTAGTTTGCCCCATGTTATATCAAGACAATTGTCACAATTTTCATGAGACAAAAAAATCAGTTGGTAAAGTTGTTTGCTACTTTGTGACAACTATTGGATGCATCTCGCCTTGTAGTGTACTTGCACATTATTAACTTAACAATTTTGTGGTCATTTTTAGTCGACATCCTACTTTAAAGTGGGCCCAAAGAGATGATTTGCTTTTTATCACCGTCGATCTACCGGATGCCAAAGATGTGAAGCTTAGACTAGAGCCAGAGGGAAGGTTTTACTTCTCTGCCACAAGTGGAGACAACAACATACCATACGAATTAGATATCGATCTTTATGACAAGGTGGATGTGAAGGTAAGTACCAATATAAGAAAATAGAACCTTCGTAAGCATGGCTGCAAATGAGTTGATCTTTCATTGAATTAGGTATTGATAGAATATGTATTGATCTAGTTTTATTTATTTTTCTTGTTTTTATGAGATTCCTGGTAGGTATCTACTTTATATCATACCTTATTATATACAGAGGGACTGCCTTATGAGCGATACAACAAAAGTTATTTCATCATAACAATTAGTATATCTATATATGTGTGCATGTGCGTACTTGTGTGTATGGTGTTTGTGATCAAGTTTATTGAGCTCAAACTTGGCTTGAGCTTGTTCCAATAGAACTTTATAAAACTCTCATAATAACCTCAAAGCGAGGGTTATGATTTCTCGTAAAGCTATTTAATCAAGCTTAAATCTTTCTCACACATGCACTGTGAGGGCTCTTCCAATTATCGAACTGAGTTATGGCTTAGCCTACTAGGGTTGCAAGAAGCAAAGCCAAGCTTGAGCTTGGCCTAAGAAATTTAGGCTAAGCGTGAGCTCAATAAGCCTTCATGATGCTAGCTCTAGCTTGGCTCAGCTCGTTTGTGGTTCTAGTTGTGGGTAGTGTTGTAGATCATTTATAGAGGGATGAGAGTCTTTTCATGATAAACATTGCAGGAGAGCAAGGCAAGTATTGGGTCAAGAAACATTGTTTACCTTGTAAAGAAAGAAGAGAGTAAATGGTGGAGTAGACTTTTAAAGCAAGAGGGAAGAACCCCAGTGTTCATCAAAGTTGACTGGAACAAATGGGTTGACGAAGATGAACAGGATGAAAAAGGTTTTTTTTTTTCTTTTTTTTTTTTGCATTTTATTCTTCTGCAACCTTTACTTTTCTTCTTCATTTTTTATCTGTAGTGTCCATTTGGGTTTATAGTTTTATCTAAAAAAAATGTAAATATGAATTGTGTCTCATGACGTTGTGTGTTGATTATATGCTTTTGGTTTTGCAGCTGGACCTGATATGGAAGATGATGACGTTAATTTCTCGGTCAGTATTCACTTGTCTGAGCTATATTTATATTTTTCTCCTGAACAATGTTTGTCTTTGGATCTAATACAGGGTTTCTATATTTTTTGCAGAGTCTTAACATAGGCGGTGGTGGAGAAGATTACGAAGGCAAGCATAAATTTAAACCCATGAAACGTTTTTACTATTTTTATACAAAAATGGGTCGGTTGAATAACGGGTCAAAACGGATTCAGTTTAAAATGGGTGTATTTGGTGCAAAAATAAAAAAAACCGGGTTGGGTAGACCATAAACACTTTCTTTTTCAAAAATTTGTAATTCTCTTTAGAGGATTAGTGTGTTAGCTGTGATCACAAAAAATATATTATCTGATAAATCGTTCTGACAAATCGTCCTTGTACTGGTTTGCAGATGAAGACGAGAGCGATACCGAAGAAGATGTCGAAGAAGAAAAAGAAGTTGCTAGTGATAAAGAAGCTTTTAGTAGTGAAACAGAGGCAAAAGCCTAAACTTGTGGTCATGTGGTGTGTTGTTAATTTGTTATACTCGTTTAGCAAAATACCTTATTTTTGGGCTCATATCGCATGAGAGTCCACCATTGGTATCATGGGGAGATAAAAGAAAAGAGACTATGAGAGTAACAGGATTTGTTGTCTTTGCATTTCTTGTAATGCTGGTTTTATTATTATCTGGCCCTCTTATTTATGATAACTAATTATTTGATTATTGTCAAATTAAGTTTTATTCTGTCTTGATAAGCATTTTTTGTTACTATGTAATTTATTTAGTGCTAGCTTAACATCTCGTTTATAAATACAGAGACTCTTAAAGTAAATTTTATATGTTTATGATGAAAGATACTAACATACAAAATTTAACAATTGTAAAGCATACATAAAGATATAAACTCTTAAAAGAGGGTTAAATCTGCTATTAATAAGAAATTTATACATAACATTATCAAATTTTTGTAAAATATATTTATAATCGAATTTGAATTTTTTTAATTTTAATCTAATTGATATGTGTGTTTATATAGATAACTACGGCAATAGATATATTTATCTACCAAATAAATTGAGTAAATGTTTTTGTTCAGATATCTAAGTGTTAATAAACTAAATCACTTAAAGTGGTATTTGAGAAAGTTACTATGCCATTTGTGGAATAAAGGGAGATTATTGATGGAAATCTTTTCTTTTAATATATATTAAAGATTAGCTGATTGAAAATTAGTAAATTAAAGATAACATTCTAGCCTCTTTAATCCTTTATAACCAAATTAGGAAGATTTTTCTCTCACATAACAAAATGTCTTACGCAATAATATACTTTTTGGTCCTTTCTCAACTAATTCCTTTAAAGACTTAACAAGACATTTAATTATCTAATTACCCCAACTACAAATACTAAAAGCACATCCAAGCACTCTTCTACAACCTACCTTTTTTACAGCTAATTATCAAACATAATTACTAAATGCCATATGATTAATTTCAAATGCATGTCAAAACTAGCATCATACAAGAAAAATACATCATCATTCTTTTCCTTACGAGATTGCTTTTCAAAAGACATTCGACTTATGATAGTTTGATAATATAATTTCTTTGTTTTCAGTTTGAGAGAATGGCAATATAAGGCTGATAATTTGGTAAGTAAAAACATTCAAGAACATCAAGTATTTAGGTGTTCAGGTTTCTCTCAATTTCATTCGCGATTACTCACCTTCTCTTCAAAAAAAGTAACCAATCTAATCGATTTTTTATATAACTGTGTCATGCATATATTGTCTATTATGCCTTTGATTTACACACACACACACTATAATCGCAAGTCATAAGTTCCTTCTAATAAACATTACACTAAAAAAGTTCAAGATTAAGTTACAGAAATGAGAGAATCTAAGGAACAAAACTGCTCAGGCAAATACATAACATAATGAAACAAGAGATGGTGGTTCTTTAGCTTCCTTCACACTGTGTTCATGTCTTCCTTACTTGGCTACAACAGTTTTGGCTTGTGCTGCTGCTTGAAAAGTCAACTTAGCACGCCGCTCATCATAAGATGCTGTCAAAGATAGATTTATAAGTAAAATAACATAAACATGCAGCAATGTTTAAAACATGGTAAGATTATAATAAACTAAATCTTCAATATATTCTAGGGGAGGTGTATGGTGCCATTCCAAGGGCAAGGCCTACAGTGGTACCAAATCTGCTACAATATCTTGCTACAAAGGGTCATCAATGGCGAATTGATCAAAAGGTTAGCAGCAATCACAAAATATCAACAGCAATTGATTAGAAGATTGCGGAAAATCAACAAAGAAAGTCCAGGTCTGATTCGACTATTGGAGTCCCTTGTTCACAATTTGGTCGGATGTCAAAGATGGGATCTTTTCAATTTTCGAGTTATGATGAAAAAGATTCATGTTTTATGATTCAAGAACTTTAATAGGAAATACATGAAAATTGTGATGATGAAGTGATATATGGAGAGAGAGAGAGAGAGAGAGAGACATGCACACAAGGTGTTAGATGAAATGCTAAGCTTCAACGGTTTCAAACAAGAAGACATGGTTCAAGAATATTAAGGGGTTGAATTCTTTGATTAATCAGTTGGATTTGAATGAATTGTATGTCATTAATCTCTTCATTTGGGGGTCGCAAACAGAAATTAAGAAGGGTGTTGACATGTTCAAACCCAAAACCCTTTCAGATGCTTATCTTCGGCTAGGTTGCAAGAATAAACTATTAATGATATAAGAAGGTTAATCTACCTTTGTGACCTTCTCCCAAGTTTCAAGATCCAAGTGAAATGAGTGTCAACAACAATTGTTTGGTAATTCTTGATAAGTCAAGTGAAGTGAAGAACAACTGTTTGTAGTTGCAAACTTATTCAACCTTTGTTAAGAATGTAATGAAAGAAGTAATTTGCACAATCTCCCACTGTTATTGGAAAATTGATTGCAGTGGGAACAAATTCCATTGGAATTAGTTTTAACATAAGTTGGTGAATGCTAATGAAGTGTTGCTCATCTTGAAAAATCTAGAATGATTTCTACTAGATTGAAGAAACCCTTGTTTATCATATGGAATTGAAATGTGCTTGAAGATCTCATTTGGCAAGGTTTGGAGAATCAGAAAAGATCACACATGATTGCTAAGGCTGAATTGGAATCAAAGAACTGGCTTGAATCTAATGAAGATGTTACTAGCAAGTTGCATGAAGACATAGAACAAGTTCTTGCATTCAAAGAAAGGATTCTTGAGTACAAGAATCTCTCAATGGGGGATGGATTCTTATGGTCCTTACACCAATTCACATGTGAGGTCAGATGCAACTGTAATTAATCAATAGGCGGGAAAAGAGGTTAGAAGAGAAGACATATCTAAGTCAAGTAGTTAGAGTTCCTTTGAACACATTATTATTAGGAAGTATCCCTTCCTATGTGAAATGATAAACTTTCGCTCAAAATCTCTCAACCATTCAGTTCTAATAAACAATTTCCCTGATTGCTCTCAATCCTTTTTCCCTCCTAATAGAATTCCAAGTAATTTGCTTAACTTCTTAAAATTTTGATTATGGGTATTGGACCATAACATAAGTGTGGTTGTGTTTTCATTTGGTGGCGGTGACTAGATCTAGGGTGGTGGTACCATATTCGTTTGTGTGTATGAGTGTGTCTTCAAGAAGCCTCAAGAAGGAGATAAAGGATTCTAAAACTAAAAAATTGAAAAACTAAAAAAAAATTTACCTTTTAAAAGCAATAAAAAACATAAAAAGAAGTGGTTATAAAACGTCAATTGCATTAATGATATGTTTTATAAAGTTTGTTGTTTTAATTTCGAAAATGGCAGTTCATTGTACGCTATGACATTTTAATCAATGTTCATTGTCATTTGGTGCAGTAAACCCTTTAAAAAAGGTTTGTGCAGACAATGTTTTCTTCTGTTTTTGCATTTGGGTTTAATTTTCACAATTTGTTGAAAATTGCTACTTCTTACAAAGTGTGGTGGCTATGTTGCTTTTTCACAAGCATGAATTTTGCAGCCAAAAAGTTTGTACCATAGTCAAAAACTCAAATCACTCAAAATAGGAAATTATTTAAAAAAATTAAAAATGTTACAAGTAATACCAGGTATAAGACATCCCAAATGGAATGTTAGAATTACCAAATACTTCAATAATCTTTGATAGTGACAAAACAGAGTAAACTCGAGGCAATTTTGACTAGAGATGGCAATTTTGACCAAGTATGGGTAAACTGGTTGACCTAGATATATTTGTCTTCTAACGAGTTAATTGGGGTAATATTTTTAAGATAATAGTTAAATAGGAAACACGCGAGCCGGTCAAACAGGTCGAAAGTCAACCAAATTGTATTCAAATTGCATAAAACCTCATACATTGTTTAATTTCAAACTTGAGATGACCATTGTAATAATTTAGCTTTTTGATCAAACTTAAAAACATTAACCATACACGACGCGACTCAACAAGTACTAAAAATTTACCTGCTTGACCTGTTACCAAGTCTACCCATTTTGCCACCTTTACTAAAAACATGTGAAGGTAGAGCGAGTCAGATGGGACGCAAGTCCCCCAGACTATATTCAAATTGCATAAAACCTCTAACAATTAGATTATCATTGTAATTACAAAGTTCTATACTTAGGTCCAGTTTGTTTCACCGTAATGTGAACGAATGTAATGAAATTGAAATCAAATTCCGTTACATATTGCGTTTGGTAACATTGTTTGAAAAGGAATTAAATTCTTTGAAGTGTTTATATTCCTATATGTAGAGGAATGTCATTCCATAACTAACATTGATGGAATTAAAATCATTTTCATTCATTCGCATTACGGTGAAATAAACAGGACCTTATAACATTAATATTTCTATAATTAACAAAAAAGTTTAACAAAGATGGGACTTACGTTCAGTAGGGCGTGACATTAGTGGAACATGAGAAGAAACTTTCTTTTTGGTATTATTACTTGTTACACCGTCACCTACACATGAATTTCTATCAGCAATTACTGAAAAAACCAACAATTATAAATCAAACCAATTAAAAGTCGTTTACATACCGTCTTCGCTGCTCAAAACACTTAATAAAGCCTCATGAAAAATGGCAGCTTGAAGTTTGTACGTTCGGCATTCCTTCTCTAAATGCACCAGCAAAGCTCGCCTCGAATCTATTTCATTGTATAGCTCATATGGTAAGCAAAATCTCAAAATTAATAATCTTTTATAAAGTAAATAAGTACCTGGGGAGCACATAAAATTGAGATTTTCAAATTCACTTGTATGGAGAACTAATGGAATCTCTGAAGCCATTTTGTACTGAGGTTTCCTGGGTGTTTTGTTAACATCAAGCAAAACATCTATAACCTACAGAGTAAATAAATTAATCTCAGTTGCTATAAGTAAATATAGAAATGTGTTAATAAATAAAATTAAAATTCATGGGACTTCCTAATACTACTGGCATCATAAACTACCAAGGGTTCTTTTTATATATCTTATTATCTAAATGAACAGAACGCATATATAAGTGAAATTTAATAAATACTTGGATATTATCTAGTATAGTAAATAACCCAGGGTCCTTTTTATATATATTTAATAATCTAAATGAACAAAATTTAAGAGATTCAAAATCAATAAAAGGGAAATCAGTTACACACATCAGGTGATTCAAGACCTTGGCCAATTAAGAATAACACTGCAACCATGCACCGGACTTGGTGCCACAAGAAAGCACTACCTTTGATCTTCATTACAAAAAGCTTGTCACTGTTAAAGATGTAAATAAATAAATATAAGATATCCTCAGGTTGGGAAGTAGTCAGCAAGAACTAACATTGGTAATATTTATGATTATCATTTAAGTAATGAGCTTTAAGTAAAGAAGTACTATTTTGTCTTGAACTCAATATATAAAAGAGCACATAACATACGATTAATATTAATAAAGTAGGAGAATTCTTTTCAAACCTTTCAATGCAAGGAGATATATTGAATGATGTTACACGTCGCATGTAATTATGAACATTTGCAGCATCCATCTTACAAAAATTTCTAAAATCATGTTCACCAATAAGCTTTTTACATGAATCCTCCATTGCCTAGAGAAATAATAAACCATAAAGAAAACATCATGAGTAAAAGAGTTTTTCATAATTTACTTGTTCACCAAGCAGACGTAGTACACTAAAATTTTAAAAAAATAAATACATGGAAATAAGTGTACTGCGTGCCATAATACCAATATGTTCAAATTTTCTCTCCAGAAAAAGTATCTGTATTCCCTACTCAGACAACTAAACCTGCAAACAACCCAACCACTATGGATCAGTACTTTTTGTTTTTGAAGTTCATGAAAACTAACAACAAAAATCTTTGGATTTTTGCCGAGGCAAACAGAGATTTTTGAAGGTATAAGGTTGCACCCTTTTGTTGATCTTAAATGTCATTTATGATTACCTTTTGAACTTTTCCTTCGAAAGAAGATCCAAAAGGCCAGAAAACAAACCTTGCACTAAAATTAATGGGAGCAGGACACCATCCTATCACTCGAATATCATTAGGGAGGGCTCCATTCAGTATTCTTACATAATCCAGCTCTCCCTCTGAAAAAGGAATAAAATATAATAACAATATATAAAGAGAAAGCTTAATAAAAGTGTAGCTGACCATTTGGTTCTTCGTCTACAAGTTCCTTAGATGTATTGCCTCCACATTCCTTACGTTTTGATCGCACTAGTAAAGCAACAACCTACAACAAACAATATTACAATCAGAATCATATGATATATATGATTTCGAACAAATGGCTAGAAGTATTTGTTTATGCAGGATACATTGAAAAAATTGTGACGAAAAAGAACTGATAGCTGGGTAGTAATATATTATGTAGGATGACATTAATAAAACAAATATCAAATAAAAAAAGAACTAACAGTTTGTACATACTCCACAAATCTTAGAATATACCTAAGAAGTTGTCATCACATCATAGAATAAGTTTAACTGAAAAAATCTTGAAACTGAATGATAATGTGGGGCAAACACAAATAAAACTAGGAAAATGTAACTGGATAAATATAATAATGGTGATCGGAGTTTCTATTATTATGGTTAGTGTATTTTTTACAAACAGAATAAATGAAAAATATGACTTACTTCTTTACTCAACTTACTTGCCCCACAGAGGAAACACCCTTGTCTGTTCTACCACATCTTGAATAATGCAAGTTCTTTTTGTCACTAAGTACAAGTCTCGTCTTTTCTAGGGCTTTAAAAAGTTCAGACTGCAAAAAGAAAAGCCAGATGATGAACACTCGAAAAAGTTCATTTCTTCTGCATCGTGACATACTAAGAAGAAGATTAGGTTTAAAAAACAAGCAAATTAAGTCAAAGATCCATAGAAAGACCTCAACTGTTGGATCCATCTGAGCTTCTGATGCAAAACCGTAAAACCTGTCATGTTGCAATAGTAAAAACCAATAAAGACCAAATATGAATCATAATTTGTCGTACTACTTAACAGAATCTGCAAAATTTTAGGCTCTTTGACATATAAGCAATATTAAAAAAAGTCAAACTTTAACTTCTTTATGCATCATTATGCATCTTTTATCACTGATGTTTGAACTTCTTTATGCATGTTGTATACTGTAGTTTTTAAGAAAAATATCACAGATATGCTCTTAAATCTTAACTAGCAGACAGTCCGATTGTGATTGTAGTTAATGACTAAAGAGAATCAATTATATAATAATATGATTATAGTACCTCTGCCCAAAATACATAATCTTCAGAGCTACATATCTCTGTGAATGATGATTCATGGAGTTCAAGTTATAATCTGTAGAAAAAGAGCGCATTTTTTTAATAGACAGCATACTGAAACTTCAGTTCAACAAGGTAAGTTAGGAACTACTACCATTATAACATGAGAAAAGATTTTACATTCACCATTAGATACAAAGATGCCTAACCGTATGTAAATCACAACGATGTACGTGAAGAAACATTAGAATTTTAACAGAAATTACAAAGCAAACATAGACCTGAAAGCGTCTTCCTTGGCTTCCTTTTCCCATTTCCAACACAGTTTTCTAACTTCAACTTTTCCAGTTTCATTTCAGCTGTATTTTTGTCTGCAAAATCAGTATCAGAATTTTCTTCCACCTGCAAAGGGGATTAATAAAAAAAATTCATCTTGTGGTTCTTACAGAATCACTTAGAGCATCTCCAACCTTACACGCTAAAAATCACTGTCTATCTCTATTATTGTCTATTATTGGTGGGACTATCCACTCTAAACAAACTTTCAACTCCAACCATACTCTCTATTCAACTCCTTAAAACTAATAAAACCCACTTTATAGCCTATGTGTCAATTATTCATTGGATGAAAACATGGGGTCCACCTTTGAAATGTCAAACTTGACTCTTCATATTTGAAGAGTAATTGAAGAGGGTGTTTCATGTTTGTTTTAGCTTATTTTTTAGGCTTATTGGCTTTTAAGCTTATTTTGTGGGCTTATTATATTTTATGTGTTGGATAGGCTTATTAGCTTATTTTTGTGAAAATAAGCCCATTTTCATAAGCCATCTTGACTTAACTTATTTTCTAGGATGGGGGCTTATTTTAACACATTTACCCTTCTACCTCTCCTTGATACCCTATTTACCATACAAATAATGTAAGGATGTCCTTTTTGGTCATTTTCATTAATAAGCCAAGCCAAACACCTTTTAAGCTAATCCAAACACTTTTTTATCTCTGAAGCTTATAAGCTCAATAGCTCATAAGCTAATAAGCTCATAAGCTTAAGCCCTAAAAAGAAAAGCTTAAACAAACACCCCCGAAGAGTGGTTGGAGAAGCTTTTACACTTCAAAATGATTTTGAAGGGATGAAGTGTGATTGGAGATGCTCTTAGGTAACACAATTTTTTTTTACAAATCCTGATTTATGAACTTAGCTTTTTGCGAATTGGTTTCATATGTCAAATCACATTTAACAAACTATTGGCACATATATGCTCCATAAGAATGTGGTCATACATATTATCTTTGAAGCAACCTAGTTATGAAAGCCACAACTTGTTTTTCATTGAAAATGCAGCAAAACCTCATATTCTGAATGACACCCAGTAAGCACATTTCAACTGAACTACTTTTTCAATTAAATTTAAAAAATAAAATAAATTACGGTTGTGAAGAAACCAGGGCTAACCTTGTGGCACCTGCACTTTGAAACAATAGAAGTTAATTTCGCGTTCTCTGCTTCCAGTTCCTAAGAATCAACCTGATGATGAAAACGAAAACCAACAACAATAACAATCGATGGAAAAGGTGAATGGAGCATACCTTTACTCTGTTTTCAGAAGAAGACAGCTTAGATCTTAACTCCAAGATGAGTTCACGTTGATTATCCATGGCAGAATACGGCCTAGTTTCCTTCCCTCTCTTTTCGCAGCTCTAACACCCTTTTCTCGAGCGAAAAGGAAAACAAAGGGAAGGACTAGATTTGAAACGGCAGAGGAGGTGAGTAAGGGAAACTGCCGATGAGGGGAAAAAAAGAAATCGCTGAAACATTGGTGTGTAATACATGTATGTAAAATTATATATATTTAAGGGTTTAGTTCCTAAAAGTACATCGAAGTTGTCACTTTTTGTTATTGTGTATACTCATCTTTAAAAACTCTCATTTAGTGTATCAAAGTTCCTAAAACTACCATTTAATACATCAAGTAACTTGTTACCTGCTATGTGCTTATGTGTATCAGGTCACCATGACATGGCTAGTGATGTGTCATCAGTTTTGCTTATGTGGCAAATGATATGGTAATAATAATAATAATAATAATAATAATAAAATCAAACACCCACATCGTTTCTCCATTCAAAGGTAAGTACAGATTTAGGGTTTTGGTTTTCTTACCAGATCTGGATTTAGATTTTGGTTACAAGTTTTGGATTTAGATTTTGGTTACAAGATTTAGAGTGGTTCCAGATTTTGGTTACAAGATTTTGGATTCTGATTCATGTTCTTCACTGTTCTTGAATGTTCTTGACATGGCATTCATGTTGTTCTTCACTGATCAAGTTTATTGTTACTTAAGATTTAGGGTTCGATTTCTTGTTGATTGTTACTTAAGATTTCAATTTATGGGTTCGATTTGTATGTCTTTTAGATTTAAGTTGTTATTTAGGGATTTCTGGGTTCGATTTCTGGATTCTCGATTTGTATGTTACTTGAATATTCATCTTCTTCATATAAGTTATCTTCATCATTTCAGATTAATGTGTTCTTCATAATGTTTCTTTTTTTATTATTTTTAATGATGTGGCAACTAAATTAGTGATATGGCATGCAATAAAAAAAAGAAAAAAAAAGTGTGACCTGCTACCTAATGAAGAGGTAACACAATGTATAAAGTGGTAGTTTTAGGAACTTTGATACACTAAATGGGAGTAATGAAAGATGGGTATACACAAAAGCAAAAGGTGTCAACTTCGATTACTTTTAGGAACTAAACCCTATATTTAAAAAATCAAATAAATAAGAAATATAAAAAACAAAAGATATTTTTTAGATATCGGATATTTGAAATACCGAAACTTAAGAAAGTCACTATTCAAAATTATGCGGATTCTATCAAAATTATGTGCATTCGAAAATTCGGATAGATTTTCAGATGTTCAGGTGGGATGATCACATTCGGAATATTTAAAACACACATGGTGTATAATAAAAGGGTTCATTATTTTACATATTTTCTATATTGTATACATGCAAACCTATTATTATTGAGTTTAAAGATAAATTTGAAATGATAGTAAAAAAAGGGTTTCTGTAAACATATAGTATCGGTAAGAATTAAAAACAGTAATTACTTTCAATGAAGCGTAGAAGTTGGGAAGATGATGAAATAATCACACAACTATTTGGCAAGAAGAAATAAATTGGTAATCATAATCAAAGGATAAGAGTTCAAAACTTAAGATAAAACAAAATCAAAGATTTCGGAGTTAGTGTTTTTGCGATTCAAGACATCAAAACCTTATCGAAATCAAATACTGACAGCTGACGAGGAAGACTTGATTAGGGATTCTAATTTACTACTAAAATATTAACGAACAACAATAGAAAAACATAATTCAAAAGTCCAAGACATATTTGAGAATCAAAATCCTTATAACTTCTCTAACACGTGTAAATTTACCGTTAATCTTTGCTCTTCATTTCCCAGCTTATTTGTTATTATTTGTTTAGATTTTAACGTCTTACATTTTGTTGCTTTTGTTTATTAATTCAGTAGTTTGTTTAAGGTATTTGCATATTAATTACTTCGTTCTTTACTAGGTATTTTTTATTATAAATTTAGTTTGTATTTATATTAATAAACTTGATTGTTGAACTTCCAAATCATCCACAGAATCATCCCCTCTGGGTGGATAATTTTGATGGGAGAAATATGAAAAACCACCCTTTTAAATCACTCTTGATTCTTTTATTTCCTTTCTCTAAAAAGTTAAATAACACATTTTTTTTAGTTTTTCTTAACAATCATTTTCATTCACTCTTTTAAAATAACTCAAAACGGGGTGCAAGTGTTTGACACAATGAAAAGACTCCACACTAGGTTTCTCGAGTTTGACAAATGGTTTAACACCCCATTCCCTCGAGTTTTTTTTTTAAAAGGAAATGGAAGAATTTGGATGAAAACTTTAAAAAAAATCTTTTATTAAGTTTTTTTTAATGAAGGAAAGGAAATAGATATGAATGGTTTAGAAGGGAGAACTTAAAATATTATTACCTTGAAATCTTTGCTCTTATTTTTCAGAAGCATTTGGAAGAAAAACATTCTTTCTATTATCACCAAGTACAAAGTTATTCTATAGCTAAACTACATGATTGATTTTTATGTATACTTAAAATGACATTCTTGTTTTTTGTTTTAAATAAATTTTATGAGCATCATAATTATTTTTGTTACATATACTTTAGCCAACCTTCTGTTTGTCATAAACCTTAGTAACTATCATCAGTTTCTCCTATTTAAATAAAATTATCATTTTATCTTACCTTTTACCTTTACGGTCTAATATATCTACCACATATTAGCATTGGAATCTTAAGTTTTTCTTTAAAAACAACATTCAAATAATCAAATAAGGACTTAAAAGATGTATTTGAAACTAAATTTAACTTTTACACCTCAAATAAATTCATCAAAAATTAAATCAAATAAAAAATAAGCTAAAACTTATCTTTCACAATCCTGACACGTTGGAGAAATCCTGACACGTTGGAGATGCAAGAGCATAATTAATTAACAAAATCAATTTAAGCAAATGAATATTTTGAGCTTAATCCTTGTTACCAACATCCAACCAATCCTTGTTACACACAAATCCATGTTCCTTTAACAAATTTTATCATAATTATATTGAGTCTCAATCATAATATTAGTAGATTTAAAATTCACACCTCGTGGAGGATACCAACTCCAGTTGAACAAATCAAATCGACATCACAATGTCAATTAGATGAAGTTATTGATGTTTATGACAAACAATAGGTTAGTCAAAGGATTTGGGGTGCAACAAAAAATAAATATACATGAATGCTCATGAAAATTTTCAAATAGATGACCAGTATGTCAATTTGAGTATAATTAAAGGAGGATAGTGCATGATAAAGTCATTCAAATTTCAATTTCTTTATCAAATCTTTAATCTTATATTCCTTTGTAAATGTTTGGTGAACCAAAATTCCCCAAACCTAAGTACCTAACATGTAGATGAGTTCATATTATGCTAGTTCGGTTTACATTAATCATTTAGTCCAACTTAAAGTAACGTGTGAGAAGTACTTTTACAACTTAAGCCATCGACATCCACATGTTATGCAAGAGTTAATTATCTTTGTTTTGCCATGTTTTTCTTCGTTATCGCATGTCTTTTTTTGTGTTAAATAACTGTATTAGCCTCATCTTCTCCTTTTAAGTGCAAAATACAAAACAACCAACTAGCATATGTAAAAGATATTGAAGGTGACTATTTGCATCCATTAAGTATGTAAAAGATAATTTGTAATATATAGTTCTAAGCAACCAATGTGCGTTTGTGCTTATAGTTTTGTATATATTTTTTAAATGCTTCTTTGTAGCATCTAAATTTTCAAATGTATTTTAGGTTATTCTAATACCAACACACATGAACTCGACAGTCATAGAGGTTATCTGCTATTGTACTATAGATTCAGAATATAAAGGGTGAGTTTGGCCAATATAAATAACTAAGAGGCTATTTGTTAAAACAAAATGATTAAGCACTGAATGATTTTATGGTCTGAATAATTTAAAGGCTCTGAATGAATCTGCCTTTGAATATGAGATGTTGTTTGATAAAGGTTCTGAAAGAACAATTTGAATGATGCAAATTATCATTTTTTATTTAATAGTGATATATTATATTAAAAGATATGATTGTTTAACAAGACAGCGTGTGAAAGAAGTAGTATTAGGGTAAAATACTGCAGTTGGAGGTAGAATGATTCAGCGGCATTATGCTAAATCATTTATCACAGTTTTCATTCTGATGCATCAATCAAACACGCAGAATGCTGAATCACTTAACATTCAACGCTGAATGATTCCATTAAGCAACAAACAAACAGTCCCTAAATGGTAGTTGGATGATGAATATTGGAGTTGTTATTTGTATATATATGTTTGATAGAAATGGTTAGAAATTGAAGTTGAAAAGTGTAAAATGATATAAATAAAAATAAAACAAGGTTAAACAATTATTTAAGTTATTTATGTAATTTTATATACTAAATGTTCCAAAGACTCTTAAAAACACTTAAATTAGCTTTCATTTGAAGACTTTCTTACAAAATAAAAAATTCCAACTCCACATCCAAATAAGGATGAATAGTGTTATTTTCATATAAAAAACTTGCAGATTATAAAAAACTTTATATCAACTATACCAAAAAGATATGATTTGAGCACTAAGCAACAAAGGCAAGCTTAGAAGCCTGTTAGGAGCAAGGCTTGTAATTTCGGTTTGATTCGAGTTATCAGGTTTGTGTTATCCGTGTTCGTGTCAATTTCATATTGACTAATTTATTTTTGTGACGAATTTGAATAGTGTCGTTTTTTTTGTGTCGGGTTTATGTCATGTGTCCGATGAGTATATTTCAGGTTTTCAAATACGGTATTCGTTTTCCATTTTTCAAGATTATGCTTTTCGGTTTGAT
The DNA here is from genome assembly GCA_947179395.2 of Pulicaria dysenterica. Classification (NCBI taxonomy): domain Eukaryota; kingdom Viridiplantae; phylum Streptophyta; class Magnoliopsida; order Asterales; family Asteraceae; genus Pulicaria; species Pulicaria dysenterica. The sequence continues at coordinate 84,464,818 of OX359292.1, forward strand.
TCAAAATTCAACATTTATTTTGTTCTAATTTAAACTAGATCAATCTATCACTAAATATTTTAAGCAAATTAAAGATTATAATTAACCTTCTTTACAATTTTTTATGCTTATGTTCCTAAGAAAAATTGGTTACTCGCATGAATTATTGGCTCATAACCAAGTATAAATCATATACTTCGTGTCGTATAGGTTGCTTTAGCAAACATGTTAGATCTCTATCTTTACATTTCAAGTCTGTTAGTAACTCCCTATTTATTTATTATGGATATGTCCCCTTGTTAATATGAGTGGCTAATCAAAACCATGTCACTTTTCGGATCAATTTCATATTAAGGGTGTCTGCTACATCAGGCCGGGTTTACTATATTTCTTCATTTTGTATATATGTTAAAAGAACAATTTGGTTGGAAGACAAAATACTCTTATTGTTATCCCCCGAGGGACAATAACTCCCTTCTATATTTTTATACAAATTTAGTTTTTGTTTAGTTCTCTTGTCAAAAAAGTATCACAAACAAATGGTGAATTATAAATTCATGCAATAAATGATGTTGACTCTCATATTTCATACTTATCTTCCATCTACACATTAGGTAGATTCACTTTCATATTGCTATGTGTCTCTTAAAAAAAAACTTTCATTGACATTTATCTAAATGTTACAGTTTCCTTTAAACTTCTTTAAAAACAACCTTCACATGCTTACTTCATGTCTTTAGGTATCTTTGTTATCCCATTTTGACATACCCCACAAACTTGCTTCATGAATCACTCCTTTCTTGCCTAAATATTTTCAGTAAAAACATCAGTATCTCACATCATATTGTCCTGAATGAGACCGTTTTCCGTTTTATCACATAACATCGTTTGTTATCTTTCTTATGACTTGGACGATGTCTTGTTCGACCCCTCCTCTTTTTCACATGGTTTTCTTGCATCTCCACTCTTGCTTGTCTCTTGCTCGACACACCTGACCATATGACACACATAAGGCCTAAACAGAGGCCAACACTCCCACAACCAACCTTGTATCTTTGCTAATGGACTACTATATGTCATCGTTTTTGTTGGAATTCTGATTCAGTTTGAATTAGACATTCTTGATAAACTGCATAAACTACACAAGATGTTAGTGTACGTACATATATATAAATTTTATAGTCTAGTCTATATCTTTCATGGCCTATAAAAGACGTAGACACATGTAACATTTTGTAATCTTATTATTTAGCGAGATACGAAGTAATGTCTTTATTACAAAGTATTCGTTTAATACTAACCTACTTTAACAGTTAATCTAAAAATCAAAGAAAATAAAACTAAATAATTATTTTACGTAAAAGCAATAAATTGCTTAAACTTAATAAAAAAACAAAAATATGTAAAATCTAGTACCATTTTTGTTAATTTTCTTGTTTGTCGGGGAAAGTAGCTAATATTTGCCACAAATTTTACCTTAAAGTTAGGGAAAAGTTCGTGTCTGAAACTCTCGAATGCCCGGTATTTTCTCTTTCTTTTTTGAAAATGTAATTCACCTTTTTCTTTATCTCTTCTTACGCTCCAACTTTCTCTTCCTCTCCTTCTCTCGTATGCGTGCGGACAAACTGATTGAGCTCTGTTATTGATTCGCCTTTCTTGATTTGGGTTCTTTGATTTATGCTTTCTGGGGTTAATCGAGTCGTTAATCTGATACACCCTTGTTCTGTTTCAAGAAATTCTTGATTAATTGCCATTGATAGCCAGGTAATTCATGCATTAACGTATGTGATTAATATTGGGTTATCCGTCTGTGGTTCTAATTAATCATGATATGCGGTTTCACATGGATTTTGCTGAATCATCGAACGCGAATATGTTTCTGTATTTCTTTTCACTATAACGTAGTTATCGATATATGGTCACCTTTGTCCTTCGTTTCTGACATGAATTCTTGATTCATGACACCTCTTTTATTAAGGTTTTGAGCAAAAATATAGTCACAGACTTAATAATCTGCAGTTTAGTTTGGAATGATTTAAGGGTTTCTTAAAAGCCCGAATTTAAGCTGTAAAAATCAAATTCAATAATTGGATGATGAGTTGATTAATGTTAGAAGTAGGGCTCTAAAAAGAACTTTAAGTATGGGCAAGAACCGTAACATACATTATGGGTCATGATGGAGGGACCCAAGATTTCAAATGGGTGGTGACAGCATTTGAAATTGGTGAAATGGGTGGTAGCACTGGGCTCAAAAAAAGCGAAAATTTTACACTACACAGATAAATTTGACTAGTGTCCTGTGTCCTGGCCGGCTTACCCTTGGGTCCACCCCTGTGGGTCATACATGGTCAAATGTATCTATAGAATTTAGATGCAAAAGTGAACCCAAATTTCATAGATGCATCTGAAATGTGTGCCTCATGGTAGTTTCTTGTACTTGTTATTTATATGTAAGTTTTTATCTGATCATATTGTATTCTAATCATGATGTGAGTTCTGATGTATGAACTCCAGATCTTTGCAGGAATTTGAATCAGGGCTTGAACTTGTCCGAAAATCTAAGCAGCCAGAGTTTGAGAGGAGGCTTCAATATTAAACAACAGTTGTAGCATCCTCTCTGTTACGGTTTTGGGAATAAAGATGGATTTAAAGGATGGTTATATGTCTAATGAGCATAAAGAACATCTTAATGCTGCTTCAGAAAGTGCGGATCCTTCTTCAGTTTCTTTAAGAATCTCTACATCTCCGAGATCCCCTAAAAATCGTCATAATAAAGATATCCCCATTAAAGGAAGCCCCACAAAAGGTACAAGTCCAAGGAAAAACGACAGACATTCTCACGCTGGAACGGATGGCCGGCCTAAAAAAGGTAACACATATTTGTAGTTTAATATTTCGTATTAGTTAATAGAAGTGTTGACAATGTTTGGATTGATGATTAAACATGCACTAATTGCTAATTGTAGGAAACAAATGGGTTTATTTGGGTTTTTTTTAGCTCTAATGGGTCAAGTGGCTTATCTAAAAAGGTTAACTAAATGGAAACGGGTAGAGCGGATCTAAGTGCATAAAACCTTCTAATGATTTGTTAAAAAAAGGTTATATTATTAGTACTTTAATATCGTCTTCTAATCATATCTAAGACCTTTAAGTGCATAAAAATGTATCTTTTTGTTAATTTTTTTCTTTTAATACAAATTTATGTAATGGAGAAGGTGGTCGTGTAATTTTGTTATACAAATAAGGATTTTGTTAGTTTTATGTATCAAGACTCTTTTTTGCATTTCTTGGTAGAATTTTTTCAAAATACAATACTCTGCAGGTGGTTGTGGAGGAAAAGGAACATGGGGAGGATTACTTGATATGGATGATAACCATTTTGTTGACACTAATGATCCAAACTATAGTAGTAGTGAGGTATGTTTATTGCTCTTCTTTTTCATGTTTCCAATTCAATGGTCTAAAGATCATGTTGTATTATAAAGTACAACTAAATTATTCTAATACATATTCATGTTTGTACATGATGTGGATCTAATTTTCTTTAATCATTTAGCAAGTAATAATTATTTTTAATTATTTCAGGAAACTGACAAAACCGCTATTAAAAAACTATGTCCACGATTTGAGGAGTATAAGAAAAAGGCTGCAATTATAGTAGAAGAATACTTTGCCACGGATGATGTTATCTCAACTGCAAATGAATTAAAAGACATTGAAATGCCAAGTTATAGCTTCTATTTTGTGAAGAAACTTATCTCCATGGCTATGGATCGACATGATAAAGAGAAAGAAATGGCTGCTGTTTTGCTGTCGTCTCTCTATGCTGATGTCATCGATCCCCGACAAGTTTACATAGGTTTCCGTAAGCTCGTTGAATCTGCAGATGATCTGATTGTAGATATTCCTGATACTGTTGATGTTTTAGCATTATTCATAGCTCGAGCAGTTGTTGATGACATACTTCCTCCTGCTTTCTTGAAAAAAGAAATGGATGCTTTACCAAGTGGCGCCAAGGGTATAGATGTAATTAAACGAGCAGAAAAAGGTTATCTGTCGGCCCCACTTCATGCGGAAATCATAGAAAGAAGGTGGGGTGGTAGCCGGAATAAAACAGTTGAGGATGTGAAGGCAAAGATTGATAATCTGTTGGTGGAGTATGCTGTGAGTGGCGATAAGAAGGAAGCGATTAGATGCATTAATGATTTAAAAGTTCCATTTTTTCATCACGAGATAGTGAAGCGGGCGATTATTATGGCAATGGAACGAAAGAAAGCAGAGGGTAAACTTCTTGATTTGTTGAAAACTGCTTCAGAAGAATGTTTGATTAACTCGAGTCAGATTTCAAAAGGGTTCACTCGAATCATTGACATGATTGATGATTTATCACTTGATATACCAAACGCTAAAGAATTACTACAATCATTGATCTCAAAAGCAGCATCTGAAGGGTGGTTATGTGCTTCCTCATTGAAATCAGTCTCATTTTCAGAAAGGAAATTGGTAGAAGACAAGATTGTGAAAGCGTTTAAAGCAAAAGCCCAATCAATAATTCAAGAGTATTTTCTAACAGGTGATGTTTTGGAAGTAAACAGCTGTTTAGAATCAGAAAATCTTTCCTCAATCCCAGAATTAAAAGCGGTTTTTGTTAAGAGATTGATTATGCTAGCGATGGACCGGAAAAAACGAGAAAAAGAAATGGCTTCGGTTTTATTATCATCGTTATATTTCCCGGCTGATGATGTGGTTAACGGTTTCACAATGTTGATAGAATCTGCAGATGATACTGCTTTGGATATACCCATTGTTGTTGAAGATCTTGCTATGTTTCTAGCTCGGGCTGTTGTTGATGATGTGTTAGCTCCTTTACATTTGGAGGAAATCGGGGGTAATTCTTTAAAACCCGATTCTGTAGGAAACCAGGTTTTGAAAATGGCTAAATCGGTTCTTAATGCTCGGCTTTCGGGTGAACGGATTTTAAGGTGTTGGGGCGGTGGTGGAAGTTATACAAACGGGTGGGCGATTGAAGATGTTAAAGATCAAATTGGTAAGCTTTTGGAGGAGTTTGAGTCGGGTGGTGACACACGTGAAGCGTGTCGATGCATAACCGAACTCGGGATGCCCTTTTTTCATCACGAGGTTGTTAAGAAGTCGTTGGTGACGATTATCGAGAAGAAAAACGATAGAGTTTGGAGGCTGCTTGAGGAATGCTTTAACACGGGAATTATAACATCAATTCAGATGAGTAAAGGGTTCGGAAGAGTGGCGGAATCGCTTGATGACTTGAGTTTGGATGTGCCTGATGCTAAAAAGCAGTTTGGGTCGCTTGTCGAACGGGCTAAAGCTCAAGGGTGGTTGGAAACGTCGTTTGGTTTAAACAAAGCAACACATTCGATGGATAACGGGTATCATTGTTGAAATTTCCGTAGTTTTGCTATAACTGTCTTAGTTGAGAAGATAACTTTTTTCGAAGAACCGAGAATAAATGATATAATCGTCTTCTCATACATGTTGGATGTGATTATATGCTTATACTTTTTGTTGCATTTTTTAAGAGTTGAAGCAAAATGTTTAAAAGCTTTATAATATATAATATAGATTAAGCTTTATAATATATAATATAGATTAGCTATGAATACTAAAACTTATAACAATATTAGTTAAACATCAAAATGAACCGGAGGAATATATATGATTGTGTAATAGGTTTGAGCTAGAAGGAACATTTATACTGTTGGCATCTAACCATCCTCGAGGTGAATCCACCGGAGGAAGAATGATTGTATAATGGGTTCAAGATAGAATGGACCTCCCAACTGTTGGCACCTAGCTATGGTTTAGGTGTATGCATGGCGGAAAATGATTTGGTTCAAACATAATACTATTGTACCTTTAAACAATAGTCTTATCATCACATAAATAGTTATAACATCACATATAAGTATAACTATTCTTCTTTAACACATAATTACATATTTACATTTCAACATATATAACATATACATACATTAATATGTTGAGTAGGCGAGTGCACTCATCTGTCAGCAGTAATCTCCGATTTTTACTAAATTATCGATAATTATCCGAGCTTCTATTTGTAGAGCTAAAAAATCACACGTTACATAGTGGGTTAGGTTTAGTAGAATGGATTAGGTATAGTGAAATGGAGTAGGTCAATGTATCTTTTCACTTCATCACGTAGTGGGGTTATGTATAATGCATTGCTTTGTTTTCACTTTTCTCATTGATTTGAAATTACTTTCTTACACACCCATTCTTAAAAACGCTATGTTATTAATATTTTGGATAATATAATACGGGTATAACACACTATCTCCTTTTGGCTTCAACGAACACCTCATGTTAGGTTTTGATTTTTGATTTTCTCCTTCAACCAACATATTTGTGAACTGATCGATATTCTATGAATGATTTCCAGCTTCAACCATCATTTGTTTTGATTCCTTCAACCATAACAGACTTGAACCAAAAATTGTGTCCTTGAACGGTTTAGACGAAGACCAGATTTGAACAAACCTAAATAGATTTATCCATTTACGATGGTCACATGATGGTGGCATTGGGTAGTTGTAATAGAGAGGGGTAGGAGGGAGAGAGAGAAAGAGAAAGTGTGTTAAAATGGTGCGTGAGAGAAAGAGAGAAATCTGAGTTTTTTATTTTCCTAAAACAATTTAAAAAAGAATAAAAAATTAAGTGCAACAGTATTTTAGTTTTTTTTATTTTGAACAGTGACTAAAAGTCTAAAACCATACAAGATTTGACATTTAGACCATCTCCAACCCATACTCTATCTCTTTATTTTAAAATATCTAACCATTCTAACCATACTTTATCCAACACTTTAAATTTGAAGGGTTGAAAAATACTTTTCATATTTGAAGTGTGAGATTGAACTATTCACCCATAGGATCTATTTAAATAATGAAATGTTATCTAAAATTGTGTAACGCCACCCCTAACGAGCTTAAAATTAGAGTTAATTTAAACTTTTTAAACAACTATTATCAAAAGCGTTGCAGCGGAAATCAACACCAATTACAAAAACAACGTTGATTGACTCGGCTAATTAATTACAACAAAAAGGTTAGCCAAGTTCAAAGCTACAAGCGTTACCAACTAGTTCCGACCACCGGATCCATACATATAACAACGTGTTCCCCAAAAGGTATATACAACAAAAGCTACCATCGGTACCCGCCTCACCAGGCCTCTAGCATCAACCTGCGAAAAAGGTAAATCTTGCACCGTTAGCTACAACTAGCTAGTGAGCACCAATTACACATAAGCAACAATAAGCAGGCTATCATGTATCAGAACAGCACACAGGGCTATCCTATCATATTGTGACGTGACAAACGTGTCAGCAGTAGTCGTATGTTGTAGGGGAGCTAACCCCGCTCAACAACCCAAAAGCAGTCCACATAGTACGCCAATTATCTATCATGTTGGTTCCCATCTATCAAGGAACCTTACTCCTTAGAGGAACGGCGGCCTGCAGGACCATTACCCAAGCGTATACTACTTGAGTACCGTTAGTGCCCGGGTACTAACTCCCGTCTACCCGAGAACCCAGCCAAGTATTGACACCCATCTACCTGACTGACCTCCGTGTTCTCCAATTCAGTGTCCGGACAAAACTTCATAAACAACTAGTTGATCCAATAAGGATCCAGTTCATGCGCGCATATAATCACAACAATATCTTTCATATCAACAATAATATTACTAAGCATGCTTTTACAACTTTATCATAACATACCTCCATTTCCACGTATCAATACACCAGTCATGTGTCAACATGTACTACAGATAACTTACCTACTGAGACTCATGGGAAACCGGTACTCACCTCGAAACTACAAGAGGCAGATATGCAATCGGGAATCCCAAGAGCACACAGAATCGTCCGAGTCACCTAACACCAATAAACATGGACAAACACCCCTTAGTACACACTACAACAGACAACACTAACAACTGTCTCAACAAAAGATCAACATGGCTTCTGACAGCCTCCTACGGCCGCAGGAACATGTTTCTACGCCCGCAGAACAACTTTCCAACATGCACTACGGCCGTAGTATATATACACTACGCCCGTAGGATCTCTTGCCAAAGAACCATGACCTACGGCCGTAGTAACCATATACTACGCCCGTAGTATGTATCCTTTGGGCAATTACGGCCGTAGGTTATATACCCACGCCCGTAGTCTTGTTTCCATCACCCGTGGGTGGTAATCCCCATGAATTCAATCCTACGGCCGTAGCAACCATTTACTGCGACCGTAGTCACTACAACAACACCCTACGGCCGTAGTAACATCATACTACGCCCGTAGGAACCATAATTACAGTGTGTTCTTGCTCTGTTCGAGCACAACCACGGTTTTATGGGTTTTTGACACAAAATCATACTTGAATCCATATCCAAGTATTTACATCACATATCTAGCATACACATGAACTTACTAACATGATTTGGACACAAGAACAACATCAAAACACCTCTAAATCTTCAATTTGACACCACATACATACACACACCAAGAACTAGGTTTAACAAGAAAACTTACAAGGATGATGACCTCTAGCTCAATAAGAACAGATTTCCCACTTGAATCCAGCTTCTAATCCTTTCCCTTCTTGAATTCAATCACCAAAAGTACAAGGTTTGTGTGTGTGTATGGTGGTCAGTGTTGTAAAACTCGGCCTACTCGGCCTAGTACTCGGACTCGGTGCTCAGCCGAGGCTTGGAATCGTAACTCGGTCAAAATACTCGGACTCGGTCAAACTCGGTCAAACTCGGTAAAACTCGGTAAAAACTCGGTCAAACTCGGTCAAACTCGGTCAAAACTCGGTCAAACTCGGTCAAACTCGGTCAAAGTCGAACTTTTTTTCTTTCTTTTATCCGATTAGGTCATTAGGGAAGCTTTTTATCACCGTTTTGTTCTTTGAACAAAATGGCCAAGACGATGCGTGACAAGGACGTAGATGAAATTTATGTTTGAACTAGTATTTTAAGTCTTGAACAATTTTATTAATGTTTCTAAACACATGTTTTGGGTCTATGAACAATTATGTTTATGTTTGAGTTTTTATTAACATGTAGTTTATATAATTTTTAAATTTTTATATAAAAAGTTCCAATACGAATACTCCCCGAATACTCCCCGAGTAATCCGAGTACTCGCTACTCCCCGCCTACCGCCTAGCACCCGCCTAGCGAGTTCTGCAACATTGATGGTGGTACGTACGTATGTATGTGTATAGAGTGTGTGTATGTGTTTTTAGCTTATCCAGAGGCCGACTTAACAAGTTAATACCCCATCTCGGGTATTTCGTTCTCCTATTCAACTTAAAACACAACTTAGAGTTATCCGTTTCAACTAACGGAGATATTTTTGGAACCATTATCCAAAACCGTTCAACTATTTGTCAACATGGTCAACTTATGACACTTTTCATAATACTACATTTTTATCCACATTTAACACTAGTTAACACCATTTAACACCAATTAGCACCAATTCATGTTTAAAACACCAATTAACATTTAAGACACCATTTAGCAGCATTTATACTACAGTTAGCAACAAAACACCAATTAAAGTCAACGTACAACTGTTAAAGCTACATGTACTACAGTTTATAACTAGGCCCCATTTTAAAGTGTTACAAATTTTAGTAAGTATTTAATAAAATATAACAATTAAATACAGAGATTTAGGTTTTAGTTAAAGATTTTTAATAACAAAATATAAAGATAAAAGTCATAGCTGGTTGGAGATGCAATGTCGCAAACCAATGATGCAAAGAACCACCACTGTTGCGGTCATATTGGTTTCTTTTCTCCTTCATTACCACTTCACAGAAAGGACTAACAAATTGGCAAAACTCCGACAACTCACAAATTGGCAAAAGAGACGGCTTAAAATTGTCAACAATGAGTTGAAATCTTCAAAGCTTGTAAGTTGTAACCACTTAAACCAAATCATAATTGAGAATTTTGAATCTCGCCCAAAAAATGCATGTCGTAGGTGGTAACCTGCAGATTAGAAACGGTAGGTACGATGATTGTATATCTTCCAATTTTCAAATCGTGAATGCAGGTCTTATTTTGATTGAAAGGTTTTCTCCTAGGGTTAGTCACCCGCAAGTGTCTGTCTTTCTAGCAGTGACACTTACCTTCGAAACGATTTCTAAATTTTTACAATCTCAAACCAGAACAAATAATTGTAAATCAGATAATTGAAGTGTTTCTGGATGCTATCTAAATGTTTTCAGCTTCAATTGACAATAATACACCTCTTAGTTGCTGGAGCTCTTCTTCTACTTGTTTCATTGTAGGCCTGGTCTTACCTTCAAGGTCAAGGCAGTTAACTGCTATCCTAGCAACAGCTTTCACCACATCACAGTACTCATTTCTGTTTAGTTGATCATCAAGAACTTGAGTCAGCGCATCATGTTCAAGTAGAGAAGCAAGGTACGAGGCTGCACCCCTGTAGGCTGTAAGCGATATCTCTAAAGAATGAATCTTTACTCCAGTAAGCAGCTCTAACAGAACAACTCCAAAACTATAAACATCACTCTTCTCGGTTAGTTTGCATGTACGAAAGTACTCAGGATCCATATACCCAATGGTTCCTTTTACTAATGTCGATAGGTGGGTTTGACCAATAGGGACAAATCTTGAAATCCCGAAATCAGAAACTTTTGCAGTGAAGTCATCAGCCAATAGTATATTGGAAGGCTTGACATCACGATGGATGATTTGTGTAGTTGAGTGCATATAGGCAAGAGCGTTAGAAGTTTCTGCAGCTATCTTTAGCCGCTTCCCCAATGTGAGTTTAGAGTTTGTATGTATGTGGTGGTTCAAGGTGCTATTGGTTATATATTCATACACAAGCAAAGGAACATGTGTTTCAAGGCAACAACCAAGGAGTTTTACGATGTTTGGGTGATTGATTTGAGAGAGAATAATCACCTCATTCACAAACTGCGTGATTTGGCTTTGGTCAATTACTTCAGATCTCTTGATGGCTACCGGTGTCTTATTTGCTAAAATTCCCTTGTAAACAGTACCATAGCCCCCTTGCCCTATAAGATTGGCCTCATTGAAGTTGTCTGTTGCTTTCATCATCTCTTCTTCTGTAAAGATTTTGGTTTTGTTGACGAGATCTTTACATGTAAATAGCGTTTTTTGTAACATGATACCACCATTTTGCTTGAAGAAGTCCTTTCTACCCTTGATTCTTATCCTTTTCCTAGCTCCCCAGTACACCAATATCATGGTCAGAAATGCACCTACAACGCCTTCACTGATAGCTGCATCGATGAAACCCTTAAACATCAGTCCTTTCTTAGTCATCATATGAAACCCCATTACACCGAGGCTCCTCAGATTTCCAGCTGTTGGAAAGTAAAGTATGTGTACACAACCTCCCCATTCTATTTTATCACTGTTTTAATTTGCTACGACTGAAACCAATATATTATATGTTAAAAGATGTTCTTATCATTACCTTTAATGACGGATTTTCTGTCAACAGGTGTGCACTTCTGACCTCGTTTTGCTATACCTTGGTATCCCTTTGGGCAAACACATCTATAACTGCCATTTGTGTGCATACAATGTCGTGGCAAGCAATCATTGAGTTTCGCAGATTCACACTCGTTGACGTCTATTAGAAATTATGAAATGAACTACTCATCATGCATGATAACATAGTTTTGTAAAACAAAATATTGTGCGTACCTTGACATCCATTTGCGACGTACGGGTTCCCCCTATATCCGTCGGAGCATTTGCAGCCATACCCAAGAAGACCACCTTCCCATTATAGCATACACTATTCTCTTGACACAAGTAAGTTTCATTATCCTTTTGAGCTTCTTCACATGTCATATTCCCAACAGACCAATTAAGTACCAGTGGGAATGACGCGTTAGTTTTCAGATTGCTTAAATCACCTACATGAAAGTAATACCTATCTTTTTCCACGATGAAAGCATAACCACACTTGCTATAATTCCATGTTTTTGCTTGGTTTTCAGAGCCAAGAACTACAATTCCAGCAGACGTCATACCTTCAGGAATAGTGGCTTGGCAACATCCAACACCAAGGCATGACCCGTTGTTCATATCTCCATACCGTTCACAATGCGAATTCCACTGCATACCTATAAGTGAATTTCCAAGGATAATATAGGCTTCAATGTCACAGCCTACTGCAGTGAACTTATTTTGTGTGCCTGAGAAAGGAAACCTTGATGTATCAACCATTGTATTTGAGCCGGAAATTAAATTTCCCTGCAGGTCATAGCAACTACGCACAATTGGGAGAGTTATTCTTAGCTGCCCATCTATATTTATCTCTAGAACTTGTGGATGTTGAATATCCATGGATACCGATGGAAACAACAAGTTAGATATATTCAAGTGGGGAGTTCGGGTTATATAATTACATTCTATGTAATAAGACTTGTCTAGATAGCAGCCTTCTTGAGTTCCAAAAGGGTAAGGTATGGTAACATTTCCACATTTATCAGGACATGTATGATTATATTGTGTAGCTTTAACAAATCCGATCAACAGAATTTGCAGCAGTAGTACTAGTTGAGAGGATTTCATCGGTTATCAGGTTGATGAATCACCAATATGTATGCATATGTGTATATATATTAGGTAAAAAAAGGTCAATTGTACATTGTGGTGTTACCTGTGCTACCTAGGAGAGTGTATTTCCTATGTTTATTTAATTTCTTTTGTATGTACCCTTAATTTGTCATTTTGTATATCTTTAACTGCCTTCTTCTAAAGATCCATGAATACGACGTATGAAACTCTTCATTCTAATAATAAACCTTGTACAAAACCACACTTCATTTAGAACCGTTTTGTCTTGTTATCTCTAGCTAGTTTCTCTATCACTTTTCATATGGTTTTGTCTGTAAATCCCTAGGACATGTCTATTTGAAATCAGTCATTTCAAAAGGGATTTTGCTGTTGAAAAATGGCATATTTGTTGTAGTGACATTAGACATGTTCAAAATAATCCAAATATGAACATCCGTTCTGAATATCCAAAAATCCGAGCAGAAATTATCCGAAAATTTGGATATCCGAATTTTCGGAATTCGGATTCAGATAGTAATTTTATTGAAGTTTCGGATATTATCCGAGATATATTCTTTATTTATTATATTTATATTTTTTATAATGCTTATTTATTCAATTGTCTTAACATAGTAACACCCAATACCGTCTTCCACGGGTTATAGGTCCCAATACCGTTTGCACGGTGTATGGGGGAGGTTGAGATGTAGACACCCATACCTCTACCTATGGTAGAGAGGATGCTTTCAATTCTACTAAATGTAGAAAAGGACCTCCGGCCTTGCAAGGAGTGAGGATCGAACCCTTAACTTCTGTCTCCAGAGGCAAGGGTGGTAACCACTTGATCCAACTTTGCTTGTTTCAATTGTCTTAACATATATAGTTTATATACATACATACATCTATATATATATATATATATATATATATATATATATATATATTTCATTTCAAAGCATATTTGAGCTATTATTTGGTGATTCACGTTTAAATTATGGTTATTTAATAATTATATTTTATAAAAATTATATAATAAATATATCTTTTTGAAAATTTTGGATATCTGATATCCGAATCTGAAATTTTGGATAAAGATTTGCATACTGAAAACAAGTATCTGAATTTTCGGATATAAAGTTTTGAACACCCCTAAGTGACTTATGAACTACTAGGAACATGGTTTTTGTGATCTATCCAACACAATCTTTCATATCCATATATTAATGTACAATAAATATTTTAGCTTAAATTAAATAAAATCGAATTTAACTATTTTCAGAGTGCGCCTGTGGATGTTTTTGCCTAGGATTATCTTAGGATTCAGAATTACAATTCTGGTTTTAAAAAAGTATAAATCATATTAATTAACTACAAAGTAGAAAATGTCATCGGTGTTTCCAAGGGCCACTGTTCCTTAAGATTTTGTTTCTTGTGTTTGATTCCTAGTAATATATAACCGCTTTAATTGATAATTTAGTTTATTGAACCAAACAAGGTTTATGCACTAACACATTTGTATACAGTATTGATCTATTGTTCTTGAATTGTATGTAGGTTGGACAAACAAATGTGGACAAAGTAGAGGACAGATCTCACCAATCTGCAGATGTGAACCTTGTGGTGCTCATAATTGTCACGTATACTTGACAAACTTTCTTGTGAGATTCTGTCTCAAAACATTACACCTGCATTAATATTCTCATGTTCTTTACAAACCAGTAAACAAATAGTTATTTTAGATCGTGAATGTCGTCCGTGTTTTGATGGAGAGGTTTCCTCCTATAATTAGTCACCCGCAAGTGTCTGTCTATACCCGTATAGCCGTAACTTACTCTGTCGTTGGGGTTAATATATAATAATAGTCTTTCTAGCAATGACACTTACCTTCGAAACGATTTCTAAATTTTTTTACAATCTCAAACTAGAAAAAATAATTGTAAATCAGAAAACTGAAGTGTTTCTGGATGCTATCTAAATCTTTTCAACTTCAATTGACAATAAAACACCTCTTAGTTGCTGGAGCTCTTCTTCTACTTGTTTCATTGTAGGCCTGGTCTTACCTTCAAGGTCAAGGCAGTTAACTGCTATCCTAGCAACAGCTTTCACCACATCACAGTACTCATTTCTGTTTAGTTGATCATCAAGAACTTGAGTCAGCGCATCATGTTCAAGTAGAGAAGCAAGGTACGAGGCTGCACCCCTGTAGGCTGTAAGCGATATCTCTAAAGAATGAATCTTTACTCCAGTAAGCAGCTCTAACAGAACAACTCCAAAACTATAAACATCACTCTTCTCTGTTAGTTTGCATGTACGAAAGTACTCAGGATCCATATACCCAATGGTTCCTTTTACTAATGTAGATAGGTGGGTTTGACCAATAGGGACAAATCTTGAAATCCCGAAATCAGAAACTTTTGCAGTGAAGTCATCAGCCAATAGTATATTGGAAGGCTTGACATCACGATGGATGATTTGTGTAGTTGAGTGCATATAGGCAAGAGCGTTAGAAGTTTCTGCAGCTATCTTTAGCCGTTTCCCCAATGTGAGTTTAGTGTTTGTATGTATGTGGTGGTTCAAGGTGTTATTGGTTATATATTCATACACAAGCAAAGGAACATGTGTTTCTAGGCAACAACCAAGGAGTTTTACGATGTTTGGGTGATTGATTTGAGAGAGAATAATCACCTCATTCACAAACTGCGTGATTTGGCTTTGGTCAATTACTTTAGATCTCTTGATGGCTACCGGTGTCTTATTTGCTAAAATTCCCTTGTAAACAGTACCATAGCCCCCTTGCCCTATAAGATTGGCCTCATTGAAGTTGTCTGTTGCTTTCATCATCTCTTCTTCTGTAAAGATTTTGGTTTTGTTGACGAGATCTTTACATGTAAATAACGTTTTTTGTAACATGATACCACCATTTTGCTTAAAGAAGTCCTTTCTACCCTTGATTCTTATCCTTTTCGTAGCTCCCCAGTACACCAATATCATGGCCAGAAATGCACCTGCAACGCCTTCACTGATACCTGCATCGATCAAAGCTTTAACAATCGGTCCTTTATTAGTCATCATATTATATGTTAAAAGATGTTCTTATCATTACCTTTAATGACGGATGTTCTATCAACAGGTGTGCACTTCTGACCTCGTTTTGCTATACCTTGGTATCCCTTCGGGCAAACACATCTATAACTGCCAATTGTGTTCATACAATGTCGTGGCAAGCAATCATTGAGTTCCTCAGATTCACACTCGTTGACGTCTATTCGAAATCATGAAATGAACTACTCATCATGCATGATAACATACTTTTGTAAAACGAAAAATTGTGCATACCTTGACATCCAACGTACGGGTTTCCCCTATATCCGTCAGAGCATTTGCAGCCATACCCAAGAAGACCACCTTCCCCATTATAGCATACACTATTCTCTTGACATAAGTAAGTTTCATTATCCTTTTGAGCTTCTTCACATGTCGTATTCCCAACAGACCATTTAAGCACCAGCGGGAAGGATGCACTAGCTTTTAGATTGCTTAAATCACCCACATCAAAGTTATAACTATCTTTTTCCACGATGAAAGCATAAACACACTTACTATAATCCCATGCTTTCGTTCAGTTTTCAAAGGCAAGAACTACAATTGCAGCAGACGTCATACCTTCAGGGATAGTGGCTTGGCAACAGCCAATTCCTAGGCATGACCCGTTTCTCATATCTTCATAATGTTCACAATGCGAGATACACTGCATACCCACAGGTGGGTATCTAAGGTCAATATGGGCTTCAATGTCACAGCCTACTGCAGTGAATTTATTTTGTGTGCCTGAGAAAGGAAACCTTGATGTATCAATCACTGTACTTGAGCTGGAAATAAAACTTCCCCACTGGTCATAGCAACTACGCACAATTGGGAGAGTAATTCTTAGCTGCCCATCTAATCTTATCTCTAGAACTTCTGGATGTTGAATATATATGGATTCTGCTGGCAACAACAAGTTAGATATCTTCAAGTGGGGAATTCCGGTTTTAGAATTACATTCTATGTAGTAAGACTTGTCTAGATAGCAGCCTTCTCGAGTTCCAAAAGGGTAAGGTATAGTAACATTTCCACATTTATTAGGACATGTATGATTATACCGTGTAGCTTCAACAAATCCGATCAACAAAATTTGCAATAGTAGTACTAGTTGAGAGAATTTCATCGGTTATCGGGTTGATGAATCACCAATATGTATGCATATATCTATATATATTAGGTAGAAGAGGTCATTTGTACATTGTTAGGTGTTACCTGTGCTTCCTAGGAGACAGTCTTTATCCTATGTTTATTTAATTTCTTTTGTTTGTACCCTTAATTTGTCATTGTGTTTATCTTTGACCGTCTTCATCTAAAGATCCATGAATACGACATATGTAAACTCTTCATTCTAATAATAAACCTTGCACAAAACTACACTTCTTTTAGAACCACTTTGTCTTGTTATCTTTAGCTAGTATCTCTATCACCGATCATATGGTTTTGTCTGTATATCCCTAGGACATGTCTATTTGACATCAGTCATTTCTCAAGTGATTTTTCGGTTGAAAAATGCCCTATTCTTTGTAGTGACATTAGACGTGATTCAAGTTTAAATTATTGTTATTTAGTAATTATATTTCAAAAATAATATATAATAAATATTTTTTTTTTGAAATTTTAGTATATCCGATATCTAAATCCGAAATATTGGATACGGACTCATATACTGAAAATCAACTATATGAATTACAATTCTAGATTTAAAAAATATAAATCGTATTAATTAATATACAAAGTAGAAATGTCATCGGTGTTTTCAAGGACCGCTGTTCCTTAAGATTTCGTTTCTTGTGTTTGCTTTCTAGTAATATATAACTGCTTTAATTGATTTTTTTTAGTTTATTGAACCAATCAAGGTTTATGGATGAACACATTAATATTCTGTATTGATCTATTGTTCTTGAATTGGTGTAGGTTGTACATACAAATGTGGACAAAGTAGAGGATAGATTTCACCAATCTGCAGTTTTGGACCTTGTGATGCTCATAATTGTCACATATACTTGACAAACTTTCTTGTGAGATTCTGTCTCCAAACTCTACACCTGCATTAATATCCTCACTTTTTTACAGACTAGTAAGCAATTAGCTATTTCATTGATATTTTATTCAAGTAAAAGATAAAGCAGGATCTGTCCTAGAAAAGCAAAGAAAATTGTCCAGATCAAGCGCATTTGCTGCAGAATAAGGGACAATGCAAGGTTCTGAACAAATTGACACATTGAGTGTATTGGGTACAGACGTCGTAGATTATTTAGTAACCCCACGAGTCGTTGCTTCTTGAGGCTTATTGTTTTACAGTCAGGATGTCTTCTAGTGCTCTTTTAGTAGATGGGTTTATGGTCATATTATATTGGATTTGGCTCAAAGAGCTCTTACATCATGAGATATTATTACTTTGTTAGTGCCATGATTGATTTGGATGATGCTAAAGGTGTTGGAGAGTCTACTACTTCTGCTGTTGTTCTTTCACTTGTTGGCATTTGTAATTATGTATACTTGATTTCATCCTTTCTTAATGTTTTTTTTCTTAATCCAGGGAGCAGGTGATTCGCTCAAGAATATGTAATCTTTTGATTCTAGGCCGACGTGGTGTTGACATGACGCTAACATGTGTTTTTATAGCGTTTTCTAAATATGAATTTGTAACCATTTGTTAATTATTAGTTCTGAAAAAATCAACTATTAATAATCTGTTTATATCTGTTTTGAACTTGTTTATGAACACATTAATCATTTCTTGAATGATCGCAAGGCACTTTAAGGTTTCATGAAATATTGCATTTTAATTTTTTTTCTATGTTTATGCTAATAAACAATGATGATAAATAATAACAAGATTAAAATCAAAGTTACCGTTAGTTTAACTGGTTACAAATTGCATTTATTAAACAACATTGTTCTAGGCATTATCCATTTTATTAGGTTTATTAGGAGAGTTAAACTGTGCTTTAATGTACGTCATAACCAAAGTGTCTGTCGAGTAAAGGTTAAACTTGAGTCTATTTTAAAACTTTTCACTCTAGTAGTAACTTATAGACTATATTTAGATAATTATTATTTTCTTTACTACTTAGGATACTTAAAAAACTAAAAAGAATGTACCACATTTCTATCATGTCACACATTACATTTTACAATGTATCAAAACTAGAAAAAAATAACTAAACATAAAATTACAAATTAAAGTAAGTGTCAACTTAAGTTTTTATTTAAAAACAAAGGTTTTAAAACACAACATTTTGTTGCATTAACCTACAGTTGATTGATACGACACCGTTTCACTCAGCTCACTTTACATACAACCTTTTACCTTTCTCAAATTCCTCTTCCACAAGCGTTAGATCGCGTTTTTTTAGCCCTAGCAGTGACCAAGCGGAGCAGCTGCGTAACATTCTTGAAATCGTCGCAATCCGACCTTCAACAATCGCTTATATGGCTCGATTCTTATCGAGATCTGCTCGCCAGGCATTCATCCTTCCTATTTTACATCATATTCCTTTTAGATTTTAATTTGCACATCATCAATTGATGTTTTGCTTTCATACTTGAACGATTCTTTTTCGTTTTTCGTGTTATTAACGATTTTGATGAACTATTCAGAAATGTAGCCTACTCCTTTGAAGTATTATTGTGCCTATATGTGCTAGATTGATTTATACGGATTAAGAGTTTTGTTTGACTTTATTTTATAAATCGTTACTTTTTAATTGGGTACAAAACTGTAGACATACATTGATAAGATTAAATGCTGATTTTTGTAAATAAGCACAGAAGCATACATCAGGTACTCTGGATATCTGATTTTTTCCGGTTTTGGAATTGGGACATCCATTTTTAGACGTATGTTGGTTTTTGGATGTGGAGATTTTGATTAGATGGATAAGCTGGTGTACTCAGATACAAATTTGGATTACCTTGTTAAGATAATTAGTATGGTGAACTGGGATAAGCACTCTTTAAATGTATAATTGCTTGCAATTAGGTTTGACGGGTAAAGCATAATTTGTTGGAAATATATTGAATGAATTGAAGAAAGCAGCTGTGTACATATACTCTCATCAGTTTCTCTAATGAGCCTTAGCAGAATGATGTTCTGATCCCTAGTGACACTTTTGAGCTTGGAGATCAATTATCTTGAATAGGATCATGAAATTCATATGTTGCTTTATGCAATGCATGTAGACATTGGTTCAAGGACCAAACTTGATGAATATTTAGAGAATTCAAGAGGGTGGTGGATTAGAAACAGTACTCCAAATTCAGTGTGATGTTGAAATACATTCTTTAGTTGTAAACATTACCCTATTGAAATACATTCTTTTGTTGCTGTTTAGACTTAACTTATGCTGCTTGAAGAAATACATTGCTACTTCTTGCACATAATGACATATTCATTTGATGGTTCTTTTAGGATTAATGAAACACCAATGCAGAAATGTCAATTGACTTTGAAAATTGCTCCATTGGAGTAGTGAATAAGAAATTTGTTGGAAATTATTGTTTTTTCGTTGAGACCTGTTATTAGACATATGCATGCATCCAAATTCTTTTTTCTTTTTCAAGCTTTTTAATCCATCATGAAGACATGAACTATATTTGTCTTCCTTGAGATATTTCACTCTACCCTAGTATCCTTAGATTTAGGGTATTATAATCTGACACCATGTATACCCACAAACTTTATTAGCCTATTAGGAGATAATGGATTCTTTACAATATTGAAAGTTTTTCATATCCTTTAGTGAAGATCGGTATATAATCTTTTAGCAAATTGTTCTCCTATTTTCACAGTACACTTGATGTTTTGAGCTTGCCTACTGAGAACGTAATGGTTTAGAAAGCAATACATGGACAATGAGTATCGCACATTTCGCACAACATAATCATATGTCAAAAATTTCTACCCAACTGCACCCTTAGCTCTTATTATATAAAAATGCATCCTGAACAAACCTTTTATATTATTAAACATGTATATTAAGGAGCTGGTACAAATATATTGATATATACGAGACTTCTGCTCACTGTATATACATGTATACTTATATCATTCTACATTATGATATGCTCTGGAATTTGAAAGAATCGTGTTTAGTAATTACTCTTTTAATCTCAGGATTCTTTGCTGCATAATCAAGAATGTTCACTGGTAGATTTTGATGTGCTAACATATAAATATTTATCGTTTTGCAGTTATATGGCAGTCAATCTCTTCTTCAACCACAGCAGCATGCAGTCTCAATTCGCTTCTATGCGAAAGATGCTGCTCCTAAAGCTCTTAAGGGTGATGGTGAGTTCACATGAAAATGCACTTTTTTCCAGCAATTCATAAACATTCTGGGTTAAAATATACATATCTTATAAAGTGATATTTTGTGTGACATGAAAATCATTACTTATATGAAAATTCTAATTGTTAACCTTTTACGTGCATCTGTAGAAATGTTGAAAGGTATATTTCTTGAGGTGAAGAAGAAATTTGAGACTGCTGTCGGTGTTCTTCGGAAGGAGAAAATTACTATTGATCCTGAAGATCCTGCAGCAGTTGACCAATATGCCAAAGTCATGAAGACTGTAAGGGAAAAGTAAGTTTTTTCAACAGTTGTAATTGGTATTTTCTTATATGTGTTTACTCGATGTCTAAACCTACAAAAAAGACATGCTCAACATGTATTTGAAAAATAATTATTGCATTTTTTTTTCAATCATCTTATCATTAGGTGTATGTATGTTTCAGTTAGATTTATTCATAAAATGTTCTCCATGTTTACAGGGCAGTTCTGTTCTCAGAGTCTCAGAGGATTCAATTCACTATCAAGCAACGAACCGATGGAATCCAGGATGCTCGGTCTTATCTGTTGGCCTTAAAAGATATCCGTCTCAAGTACATCTTTATAGTTGTATATATGTTTCTGGGAGTAGCTGGACACTTTTTACATATGCTTTTAATTGTTTGAAATGTGAATTTATTTGCAGGAGAGGGCTTACGGATGAACTAGGTGCAGAGGCTATGATGATGGATGCGCTTGAGAAAGTTGAGAAGGAAATTAAGAAACCACTTATGAGGAATGACAAGAAAGGGATGGCTCTCCTCAATGAAGAATTCAACAAGATAAACCAAAAGTAAGCTTTTACTGTAAAAAATGCAACAGGGTCCCAAGGTTGGTTATCAATCGGGTAGAAGTGGTCATTTAAAGCCAACACACTTTTTCTCAGAGTTTAATAACTATATACATTAATATTTTGTGTGTTAAATGTGACCACAGAAACAGTATCATTACAATAATAATCTACTTTTTTTTTGAATAAATTGATTTAGGAGGTTGTATGCGCTAATATATACTTCTGCTTCGACCTGTTTCATTTTTTGCTAAATCTTTTTCATGTTACCTATTTGAAACTGGGTATTTCTTCTTAAATTGCTAGTAGCTATTAAATACTTATATATATTATTATTGTTATTGAGGACTGTTTGTTAATCTGATAATAGCTTAATTTATGGTATTTATCTCAATTGTCTAGGCTTGGTATACGTAAGGAAGACTTACCTAAATATGAAGAACAACTGGAGAAAAAGATTGCAAAAGCTCAACTGGAAGAGCTAAAGAAGGATGCGCTTGAAGCAATGGAAACACAAAAGAAAAGGTATGTTTTTTACTTTCACGAAAATTTTGAAATTTAACCAAACAGAGTTTTAAAATACCATCTTGTAGTAAAGAAGGGAATTTTGTGTACCTAAGTTGCTATTATCAGCTTTTAGGAATAAGACAACGTAGAAGTTAGGTAAGATGGTCTTTGAGACGAGTCAGAAAGGATCGAAGCTATTCAAACTGAAGTTAAATTTCCTTGAGCTCTCAAAACCATTGAATGCTAAGTTAATTAGTATTATCTTTATGCTAATTAGTTTGCTTGTTAGATTACTTTTGCATCAGAATTATGTTAATTAGATTAGATTTGTATTTATCCAATTAGATTTCTAGAAGAACCTAATTGCCCGTATAATAGTCTAATGTAAATTGGGAGTCATTAGTACAAGTTATCTTAATGCTATATCATGAATTGTTATCAAGAGTTTTAGAAGTCTTCTCAATTCTTTTCATTACCTCCTGTTTGTTCGATGACATGGTATTAATACCCCACATACCCCAAAAATTTCCTGTCACCTGCGCGTGTGTGCGACTTTTGTCTAGTTGACAATTAGGAATCATCTTCATTAGGTGTTTCTGTATTCGTTTAAAAGCTGAGGACATCGGTGGTTTGGTAAACAAAAAAACGAAGCTTATAAAATAAAGAAAAGCAACTAATTGTATATGAGTTTATAAAAGTTGAATGAGTTTTTAAAAATAAATTAGTTTTATAAAATTAATTGATGTGTCTTGTCGACCCCATTCCACTCAAAATTAGCTACGTCAACTTTTAAAAAGTAAAAAATAATGGATGCTAGAAAATTTCATTTACGGGCAGGCTCCATGATTCAGAACTATCGAAATTTTATGGGCAAAAGCCAAAAAGGCAGTTTTAAATTGTTTTATAGTTAGACCATGCGCACTCCACCTACGGGTGGGCATGTGATGGATGGCGGTGGTCTTATAATTTTTAATGGGTTTTGAATAACATTTTGCAGGGAGGAATTCAACGATGAGGAGATGCCAGACGTGAAGTCTCTAGACATCCGAAACATGCTCTAAAGCATAAAAGTTTCAATAATTAATTAATTAATCTCCCCATTTTGAGGATTTCTACTTTTGTCAATTTCTCGTCAAAAAAAAGATGATAATGACGATGATGGTGATATGCTGTTGTTTCTGTATTAAGACAGAGTTATTGGATCCATGAATAAATGTTTGATTTTTGAAGATCACATTTCACAGGTGCAACTTAACTCTTAGCACGTTTATCTTCTTATAATTTCATTGGTTTTATACGATATTTCCCTGAGGTTTGGAAATTACAAAAGAGGAAATCCGTGATGCCTTTTTTTATTCAAGGGCTACGCCAATTAGGACCCTTAACATGTTTCAAGTCATAATTTCATGTGTTAAAAGGCTCGTGACATAATTTTGTATATGAATTGTAATTTCAAGTATACACTTATAGAAACAAAAATAAAAAAGCACCTAACTATATACTTATAATCTAATTTATCAATCTTTTTCTTCGTTTCAATTATACAAAAAAAAAAAAAAACACCTAACTACAGACTTATAATCTAATTTATCAAATTTTTTTTTTGTTTTGATAAATTTAACTATCATTGTAAATGAATAACTATATAAATTTAGTCCATATGACTTAATACTATTATCATGTCCTAAGAAACATGACTTATAACAGGCAAATGTGTGTTAGGTTAGTTTTCCTTTCAACCTTTGGATCTCGGTGTGGCGGCATGGTCAAGATTAACATAATTTAAAGCATTACAAAATAAGAACGAATCATTGTGCTACAATTTATACTTTGTAACCATAGCAACATCCTTGTTAAAATTCAGTTCAAATCCTATAATAAATTTAGGAACTTCCACTAAAGATTCTTATAAAGAATGAAAAAGATACGTTTTAGTCCCTAAGTTCTACGCATAATAACGTTTTAACGTTATAATCTGACCCCTAAACTATTTTTATGATCTATATAACACTATAGTTTTGTTTAACTGACCCATAAACTTTGTTTTAGTACTTTTTTCCATGGAAATATTGGAACCCTAAAATTATCTATCTTAATAAAAAGGCGTGGATGCCTATGAAATTGTGTCAAGCGGGTCTGGATCCTCAGGTATGGGTCGGTTCTGGATCGGGTCGGGTATGTTCATAAGGGGTGTTACCTTTTCCTTTTTAACCTCTCCACAATTTCAGACCGGCTCTCTCTCTCTCTCTCTATACGATTCATCTTCTCAACTGGGCAAGGGTTTCGATGGTGGCCGCCGGTCTGTGGTCGCCGCCGTTAGATGGTGGCCGCCGGTCTGTGGTCGCCGCCGTTAATCTTAACGGGTGTGGATCCTCAGATATGGGTCGTGTTTGTTCATAACGCGTGTTACCTTTTCCTTTTTAACCTCTCTCTCTACATATTGAACCTCCCTCTTCACGATTTACTCTCTCTCTCTAGACGGTTCATGCACCGGCTCTCTCTCTCTACACGATTCATCTTCTCAGCTGCGCCGGTAGGGTTCTGGCGAGGGTTTCGATGGTGGCCACCGGTCTGTGGTCGCCGCCGTTAATCTTAACGTCGTGGTGCCGCCGGTGTGCCGCCGTCATACGGCCATTAAACGATTTTTACCCAACGGCGCCGGTAGGGTTCCGGCTAGGGTTTCGATGCTGTCCGCCGGCCTGTGGTCGCTGCCGTTACTCTTAACGACGTGGTGCCGTCGGTGTGCCGCCATCATATGGTTCTGCTTTTGTCAGAACTACTCTTTGCATTTCGACTCCATCATTCCTGAGTGGATCTGGGTTTTGATGCCTTGGATTTGCCGGATTTAATTTTATGTTCATACATGAAAGAAAAGAGGCGGCAGGCTCTGATTATTAAGGGTTTTCTTTGTTGATTGTTACATGCATCTGATTAAGTTGATTTTTTCTGATAAAAACTTCTTTTTACTTGGATTTGTATATAAGGCTATGAAGATAATGATCTGACCCAAGGCTATGATGAAATTTCTCTGAGTCTATGTTGCTATTTTCGAATTTATTTCTTGATTAAACTTAGCTGCTGATTCGTTGGTTCAAAGCTTCTTGATGGTTTCTATTAGGCTATGATGAAATTTTTCTGAGCCTAAGCTTCTGTTCGCAAAATATTTTTAGTTATGGTGCTTTGATGTTCTTGATTTTTAAATGAAGTTTAACTAGAGAAACAGGAAAGAGATGATTATCTTGGCTGATGATTTATTGGTTCAAGGTTGGTTGGGTTTGTGTTGGTGGCTAACACGTGATATGAACAGTTTTCATACCGTGTACACCTAAAACTTCAGTTTTTTACTGTGTACATCTAAGACTTCCAAATTATCCATCCTAATAAAAAAGCGTGGGTGCCTATGGAATTGTGCCAACTTGGTTCTGAATCCTCAGATATGGGTCGGGTGTGGATCCTCAGTTTGGGTCGGGATTTCACTTTTCATACTCTAAATATAATGTGAGGCTATGATGATATTTTGCTGAGCCTATGTTGTTGTTACCCAAATAATTTTTTGGATAAACTTGGTTTTGCTGATGATTTTTCAAGTCATTATGGTCAACTCTTAACTAATGTTCCACTAACATTCAAAGAGAAAACTGTTGCAACGTGCGTACGACATAAAAACCTCTTAAAACGCTCTCGCACATCGCAACCGTGCGGAGCACGGGCTTTAACTAGTTGTTATACTTAAAAATAGTTTAAAGAATTTACTATCTATTAAACTACACTTTAAATTAAAAAAAAAACCACAAAAAAGATAAACCGTTATAAAAATATAAAATACAAAAAAATAAAAAATAAAATATTCTAATCGTTAAAACATGCTTGAGGCCTTTTCGTCGTAGCTAAACCCCATTTCGACTTTGAGCAGTAATTCGAGACTAGGCCCAATAAAGAGCATCCCTCCTCCCCTACCCCCGAAAACAACATAGGTCGGAGTCTGATCGCCCAAAATCTTCCCAAGTTTCCATTTTTATCACACAAATATGCATCAAAGTCGCCATTTTTCTCTCTGCAAACTCCTCTGCAGATACCCTTTTCATACATCTCCCAAACCCACATCTTTAATTACATTCCAAACAATTACAACCAAATCATTTCACCCTTTCTCTAACCCCACAACTTTCCCACCTTCAAAGTCTTGTTTTTTGAAACCCTCGTACACCCAATTCAACATCTCTCGGTCATACAATGTTGAAACTGACAAAATTGTTGATGAAATAAACATGAAGTTCGCAGAGGCTAGGGAAGAGATTGAAATGGCGATGGAATCAAAAGAGACTGTGTATTTTAATGAAGAAGCTGAGTGTGCTCGTGCTGTAGTTAAAGAAGTTCTTGAAAAGTATGAGGCTTTGCTCTCGAATTTGCCTGAAAAAGAGAGAGGAGGAATACAGAGGTCAATGGGATTGAAGATTGAACAATTGAAGGCTGAACTTGAGCAATTGAATGAATGATGAGGTTTCTTCATTTGGGTATGATTAAATTTTTCCATGTTAAATTAGCTTGATTTGTTAATGACTTAATGTTACTTGCTTTGTTCAAGATGAACTCACAGTAGATGCTTCTAGCGTTTCACAATTTCTGAGATAATGAATCATTAATGTTGATGATGAATCTAATGGTAATAATGGCTGATTTTTGATTGGTTTATACTGCTTCTTATGCATTAGCTTAATTCATTGGTGTTGTTTTTTTTTTTTTGAAAAGCCAGGACTTATATTATAAACAACAATTTTACAAACTTTCACCCCTACACACAAGCCGTGTACGGGGATTCAACCTACATCATTACACTGTTAAAACACTAAATGCTACATACGCATACGATATACATTTATCATTTTAACAGCTACACAAAAGCCCAACCCTGACTAAGGAGTCTTACTTACCCAATTTACCGATTATCGTTGGTAGTGTTAGCCATCGATCCCATGTTAGCCCAAACATGTTGTTACATCTTGATTTTATCCATTGATATCCCAAGACTTTACCTCAAAAGATATGTCTCTTCCTCGAGTACTGTAGCGGAAGAGAAGATCATTTCTGTACTTCCAAATGCAATAAGCCGCCACCCTTATTATTACTTCCCAAGTTTCCACACTCCTTCTTGGTATATTTCCCGACGCCGCTTCCTTTAGACTCGAAAATGATTCAGACCCGGTAGAAGGGATACCCCACCAATTATGTATGGATATCCAAACTTCCTTCACTTTCTCACAGTTGAAAATTGCGTGCTGAATTGATTCTACCTGATTCTCACATCGAGGGCATAAAACAGAAGGAACGTCGATGCCCTTTTCCACTAACTTTAATCTCACCGGAATTCTTCCCCGCTCCAAACGCCATGCAAAGATGAGGACTTTCTTTGGTATAAGTTTTGACCAAAACGTGCTTGCCATCTGTTGGTTCTGAGAAGCCTCTCTTTCATCGAGAAACTTGCGTGCTAACTTGACTGAGAAAACTCCATCCGTATTGCCGTGCCACAACCACACATCTTGCTTGTTCCTGGAGATAGAAATCGAGTTGAGCACTACCAATAGTAGCCGTAGTTCTTCTGCCGCTCTACTTGCCATATGTGTGTTGCCCCCCACGTTCCAATGCCAACGATCCTCCACCCAAGCTCCCATATCGGTAATCATCAGATTGTCATCCCCTATTCTGTTATAAAGCCTTGGAAAGGAATCTGCAAAACATAACGGACCAGCCCAGTTGTCTTTCCAAAAAATTGTATTGTTTCCGTTTCCCACCACCACTTTTTGCAAGGATTTGATATTTATACCCCTTTGAGAAAGTTCTTTCCCCAGTTTTGCTATGTCCCCCCATAACCCGTACCCCTTAATTTCAGAATTACAGTTCAGACCCCCCTCTTTCCCGTATATACTTTTTATTATCTTTACCCACAATGCACCCGGTTCGTTATGGAGCCTAAACCACCACTTTAATGGTAGGCTTATATTAAACGTGTTTAAATTACCAATACCCAACCCCCCATTTCCCTTGATTGAACCACCC
Organism: Pulicaria dysenterica; assembly: GCA_947179395.2. Taxonomy (NCBI): domain Eukaryota; kingdom Viridiplantae; phylum Streptophyta; class Magnoliopsida; order Asterales; family Asteraceae; genus Pulicaria; species Pulicaria dysenterica. Next base: position 84,493,204 of record OX359292.1, read on the forward strand.
TATGGCCTATCCCATTTAACCCAATGTATTTTCTTTTTACCCGCCCCCACATCTCCCCAAACGAAATTTCTTCTAATCTTTTCAAGAGACAAAATGATACTAGTAGGCGCTCGGAACATGGATAGGTAGTAAACCGGCAAACTCGAGAGAACCGCTTTGATTAACGTCCATCTTCCCCCAAACGATAAGCATCTACATTTCCAACCCACCAATGTTCTTTCCCTTTTTGAGTAACTTATTCCCAAGACCCCTTTTTTTTCATGTTTGCATTTATAGGAACCCCCTAGTAGTTAAGGACGAATCTTCTAACTTACAACCCAATGTTGAAGCCATTTCTAATTGCTCTTGTTTCTCCACCCCAATGTCCGACAAAGAAGTTTTCCTCCGATTAACCTTTAACCCTGACGCTTCTTCCCAACACTTTAATAATGCTTTTAAAATTTTCATATTGTTCCGGCTCCATTTTCCAATGAATACCGTGTCATCCGCATATTGCAAATGGGAAATGTTGATTTAATGAGAACCAACCTCCACCCTTTCTATTAATTTTGCTTCCACCGCCTCTTGAAGCATCACATTTAACGCTTCCGCTACAATTAAAAAGAAGTATGATGCAATAGGATCACCTTGTCTCACTCCTCTTCCCGGTATAAATTCCTTCGTTAGTGATCCGTTTATGAGTATCGACATATTAGAAGATTCCAAACAAGCTTTGGTCCATTTAATCCATTTGACCCCGAACCCCATTTGTTTCATGATATCCACCAAGAAACCCCAATCCACACTATCGTATGCCTTTTCAAAATCTAACTTTAACACCATACCGGATCTCTTCTTTGCTTTTAGTTCCTTCATAACTTCCCCCACGAATATTTCATTGGTGTTGTATATCTTTGCTGAGGACAATTTAGCTGGTGAAATCATGATTTTGACAAAATATCATTGGCGCTAACAGCACCGAATAGAGACTAAATTTACATTTTTTTCTTCATCAAAAAAACATTTGAGGATCATTATTTCTAACTTACATGAACATCTTTTTTTGCTTCTTTCACAAAGTATTTTTTGCATTGACATTCGATGGGTGGCCATCATGGCATCAAGCTGTGGCCATATCAGTCATTCACTTGTAAAATTAGTTAAATCAAGGTTGATTGATACATTTTGGTACTAGAATGTAAGTTGGTTGCCCCTTTAGGCCTAATTGAAAGTTGGTTGTTAAAACTTGAGAAAAAGTGTAAAGTTTGTTTTTCAATTGACTAGCGTGCCCAATATACAACAACAATAATATCCTTAATCCCCAATTCCTTTTGAGCGGGACATGGTGGAAGTATATGTAGACAGTAAAACCTCTATCCGAAGGTAGAGAGGCTGCTTTCTAAAAGAAATGTGGCTTGCAGTGTGCCCAATATGATGCTTATAATTTGGAAAGACAATGAATGGGAATCTAACATTAACTTAAAGATTCAAACCATGATGCTTTCTAGTTCAAAATGTTACTTTTCTAGCAGTATTCTCATGTCAAAATGTTTGTGTTGTCTTATTTTTCTAGCGTATACATAGTTTTCAGTTTTCCACACGAAAATGTGGTTCTTGTCAAATTTTTAACAGAATGTAACTAATTTGACACTCATCAAATGTGGATTTTTGTCTGGGTCGATGGCAGTAGCATGTAGTCATATAGATTCCTGTTTCCTGCACGTGCATACCTTACAATTCTTTTGAAGCAACCTAGCGTAAACAATTCAAGAATAATTTGTTGTCATAGTAGTGAATACTCAGATTAGAAACCTGCCACACTGCTCATTCATTCGAAATTATTTCTCAAACCCATTATGAGTTTGGATTTCTAGGGGCTTCATGCATAATTTGATCTTAGATGTGGTTGAATATGATAATATGTCATAATGGTAAATTTTTATTAATTTTATTGATGCATAGAGCTCTAGTTATTGACTTGCTAAACTTCAATATAGTTCACAATCTTGGAGTTCTGCATAGATTTAAGGCATATTCATTAGGTAGAATTATTCATACCATTATTCTATCTTTCTTTTTTGTTTGTTTGCATACTTGTTTTGAACAAAACATATTGAAATGTGTTAGGAGATTTAGAGAATACTTGAGAGAAATTTCATTTCACGTAAAGAATGAATCACTGAGAATACTCAGCTTGAGACATTGAACTACTTAGCTTGAGACAACATTTTATTCATCCTTTCAGCCACTCCATTCTGCTGTGGAGTTTGCCTAACCGTATGATGCCTTGCAATTCCTTCATCTTTACAAAACCGATCAAACTCGTTTGAACAAAACTCCAAACCATTATCAGTTCTTAACCTCTTTATTTTCTTCCTAACTTGATTTTCAATGAGAACCTTCCAATCCTTGAATTTCTCAAACGACTCACTCTTGTGTTTCATGACAAACACCCACGTCATCCCTTGAGTAATCGTCAACAATTGAGAGAAAATACCGACCACCACCAAGAGAAGGAACTTGTGAAGGACCCCAACAATCAGCATGCAAATAATCCAAAGTAGCTTTCGTATTATGAACAACCTTTGAAAAATAACCCTCCTCTGTTTTCCAAAGATACAATGTTCACAAAATCCCAATTCAGCCACCTTATGACCTCCAAGAAGCCCTTGCTTGCTGAGCATGATCATTCCTTTCTCGCTAACATGCCCTAACCTCATATGCCACAAACGGGTCAAATCTGACTCGTTTTTATCAGAGTTAAGTGCTGGTGAAGCTGATCCAACAACTGTACTGCCTTCAAGCTCGTACAATGTACCCTTCTTGACTCCTTTCATCACTACTAATGCTCCTTTAGATACCTTAAGTACTCCCCTCTCACCACTGTACTTGAAACCCTTCGAATCTAATGCTCCCAAAGAGATTAAATTCCGTTTCAAAGCCGGTACATGGCGTACATCAGTCAACGTTCTCACTACACCATCATGCATCTTGATACTTACTGAACCTATTCTAGCAATCTTACATGGTTCATCATTCCCCATCAGAACACTTCCCATTGATGTTCTTTCATAAGTATCAAACCAAGCCTTGTTTGGTGTCATATGAAACGAACCCCCAGAGTCAAGAATCCAAACATCTTGCTGACTTTTTGAGTCAACAGCTGTAAGAACTAGATCAGCCTCCGAACCTGAATCTTCTCTACCAATAGCATCGGATGCCTTTTCATTACGTTTCGGGCATTCATTCTTCCAATGTCCAGGTTCACCACATCTGAAACATTCATCTTTAGGGCCAGCTTTCGATCCTCTACCCTTAGATTTTGGCTGACTTCTGCCTTTCCATTTGCCCTTGCTTCTCTCTCTACCCCTTTCTCTACCATCATTTGCTGCTGTCAATCCAGCGGTTTGACTATCAGTTCCATTCCCAGAAGCTTTATGGCGCAATTCACGTGAATGCAAGCTTGATCTAACTTCTTCCAAAGTGATCGTGTCTCTCCCAACTACAAAAGAATTGACAAAGTTTTCGTATGAAGGTGGCAGTGAAACCAACAAAGATAAGGGCAGCATCCTCATCATCTATCTTGACATCAGCATTCTTTAAGTCCATAAGAATGGAATTCAACTCGTCAAGATGTTCCTTCAATTGCATTCCTTCCTTCATTCTAAGTGAAAACAACCTCTGTTTTAACAGCAATTTGTTTGTCAAAGACTTTGTCATATAGAGACTTTCAAGCTTCGCCCATAAAGATGCAGCAGTCTTGTAACGCCCCAAAGTTAGTAAGTTCCTAAAGGTGAGTTTATATCAGTTGTCGTGTTAAGTGTTGTGTATGTTCAGCAAGTTACCCTTTTATGTGTTTATGTGATTTAAAACTAGAAGGGCTAAAATTGTCAAGTGTGTAAAGTAATTAAGTCCAGGGGCTGTTTTGCCATTGTTTGAAAGTTAGTTTATACGAGTCTTGTTTGACTCATTTGAAGTCAAACTAGTTGCAAACCCTTGCACCATATACAAACATACATACGCAGCCCTTTATCTATTCCTTCAGCAAGTTCTTTATGCAAGTTTGATAAGGGAAAATCAGTGTATAACAGCTGGAGTTGATAGCAAGTTAGTAGAAATCACCAAGGTATGAGTTTTGTTTGAGTTTAGTGTGTTTTGAGTAAACTAAGGGATTCAAAGATTGAATCCATGAGTATAACATGTTTTATATGTTATTAATTGTTAGAACACTTAAAGAGGTGTAAAACGAGATGATTCAATGTTGAAATCGAGTTTTAGTTGGCTAAAAACGAGAAAGAAACGAGAAACAGCAGCTGTGTAAAACAGAGCAGATGAGTCTGTTGTGCCGACTATCCATGCGATCGCATTGGTTACCCCTTGCGATCGCAAAGCAGTGGTTTAGTGTTTTTATTGTTTTGTCCCTTGCGGCCGTAAGTAAGATTACTTGCGACCGTAAGGCTGTGATTTAGAGATTTGGTTGTTTAGGACCCCTGCGATCGCAAAGGGCTTCCCTTGCGATCGTAAGGAGGTAGTTATGGACCTTGCGGTCGCATGAGTTTTGCTTGCGGTCGCAAGCAGTCTTCCAGAAATCAGAATAGTTGTTTGTGCTGATGCAGTGTCTTTCCCAGCTGAGTTCAGATGTTTATGTAGTATGGTTTATTGCTTGTAGGCAATAAGAGTGGACGTTTCGGTGATAGAGAATAACTGTTTAATTGCTGCTAAGGTGAGTGTACTTACCTTTAATCAGATTAGCATATGTATATGCATTAAGTAGCTAGTATATCAATTTTATGCTTGATATATGATTTGATTATGTGAGATTTAGTAGCACTATGATGCAGTGTTTAGTATGATCAGCATACATTTATATGCACAAGGTGAACAGTATGATATCCGTGTTGTGATATGTTTATGAAATGAGTTAAGACTATTGTTTAAAGGTACAATAGCACCCAGATATAGTATTCAGTACAGAGATAGGGGTATATTGAGATCCTTATACCCAAACAGAGTGTCAGGGATTTGATTACGCGCGAGGTATGATCATACCCTGGACCAGATAATAGTTTGAATAGTTTTGCAGGTGTTCAGCTTGGATGTGAGACCAGAAGAGTTACTCATGTTGTGTTTATCTGTTCAGTTTGTATGCTCACTAAGCGAAAGCTTACGTCTTAGTATGTTGTGCATGCAGGTAACCAGTTTCCAGCAAGAGTAAGGCCACAGTGTTTTGCAGAGTTGGATAGCTCCAAGCTTTTGAAAAGAGTACTTTTAACACTACTTTTACGAAACCGTTAGCACTAAAGTGATGTAAGCTTGTTTTCCGCAAACTCCGATGTTTTAGAGTGCTAATCAGTAGTTAATGATTTTAAAAGCTATTTTGGAAAATGTGGTGTTACAAGTCTCTTCTTCAGCAACTTCATATATCACTTCATCTGCCAAAGACAACAAGATAGTGCTGTGCGCTTTCTCATCTTGTTGATTAAACTCCGATTCTACCATATCTTCGGGTTTTTCTCCAGGTTTGTCCCCAGACAAAGGAATCCAAATTCCCTGTTGCTTGAGAAGAGCTCTCATCTTTATCCGCCATAAACTGAAATTGTTCTTCCCTGTGAACTTATCGATCTTTATCATCTGTGAAGGCATTGTTACTTTTCAAGAAAACCAACTATCCAATAGTCAACAATTTCCATTTCTTGAAACAATTCACCAAAAACAATTTCAAAATCTTGATTAATTCTTAAAATCAAGAATAACTACCAAATTGATGACAAGAAAAAAGAATCAATCGCTGATCACCACTAGTCCAGTTAACATCAACAACCACCAAGACCACAAATACTGTTGTCACCACTTCAATTGACTGTTATCACAGTCAACTGATGAAAATCGATAGTTGAAATTAATCTCCTAGTTCAATCGACTGCTAATTTCAGTTCGCCAATCACCAATTGATCAACAATCGCTCCACCCTAAATAGATGCCCTTCAATTTCAATTCCAATCGATCGTCAATTGCAGGTCGCTTGACCTATCGACGCTCCACCTTGAGTCGATAACCCCAATCGGTTTCAATACTTGCCGTCGAACCACTCCAGTCGCACACCAAAGTCGACGCTTACAAAAATTGTGTCGTAACTCAATGTCGACGTAAGCCCCAATTGAGTCGTAACTCAGTACCGACGCAAAAAATCAAGAATCGGAAAACCAGAATCGAAAAACTCAGAAGACCCAATTGAACGATCAAGAAAAAAAGACGAGAACAATCTGTCAATCGGAAAAAACTAAACCCTCAAGAGCGTGAAATCGAACCACACTTTGATACCAATTTGTTTTGAAATTTAGAGAATACTTGAGAGAAATTTCATTTCACGTAAAGAATGAATCACTGAAACTACAATAGAGACTCCCTATTTATAGGCAAAGTCTGACAACTAACTCCCTAACAGAATACTCAGCTTGAGACAACATTTTATTCAGCTTGAGCTGACTAAGAACCAATTCTGAATTAAAGTCACATTTTAACAAATCCTTGTCTGCTTCCAATTTTCTCTACTAACTAGTGAATAAACCACTGATTGAAATATCAAATACTAATACAATTTAGTAGCTTTAATACAAAAGTACTAACTAGTGAATAAACTATAGAATAAAATAACCTAAAGGAAATTATCCAAATTCAAAAGTCAAGTCTTATTTTCCTCTTTTCTGTTGTATTCTCAGATTTAAACCATGATATGATATTATTTAGGTTTAAATCTTTTATTGTTTATTTAAGTTTTAGATTTTAAAGATTTTGTACTTTTGTTTTATCGGATTTTATTGCCTAAGATGTCACTCCGTTATTAAAATTTAAATCTCCTTTTTGAAATTAAGATTTTAAGTATTAAAGAATATTTTATAAATTTTAGTTTTACCTTTATACGAGTCAATTTCGGGTTGTCGGGTTGACCCTAACCCAACCCATTTATTTTCGTGTCAACTTCGTGTCGACCTGCTTTTGACCCATTTCAGGTTCGTGTCACTTTTTTCGTGTCAGGTTCGGGTCGTGTTTTGGGTTGGGTCCGGAATTGCCAGCCTTATAAAAAATGATCTAGCACTGTTTATGATTTTATGTTTGTTGTAACAAAGACAAACCAAGGTCTTCAAGTATAGCAACCTTGTATTCTATCGACCAAGGTTGTAAAAATCGGTCGGCGGTATGTCGGCGGTCGACCACCGCCAAGCGATTAATCGGTCTTGGCGGCGATTAATCGGTTTCTTGGCGGAAACCCTAATTTTTAACGGAATTTATTTAAACTAAATAAATATTAACAATATCTTAGTAAAATAAGTCAATAAAAATCAAAAAATTTAACAAGTTTGAAAAATAAAGACCATAAGTACATAATTACTTTAAGTTTTAACTATAAAAGTTAGATAATGTTTGAATCATAATTTATTCCAATGATAATATAGTAATTAAATAGAAAGAAAGGCAGAAGGGGTTATTAACACAAGGCTAGAAGGGTAATTAATATAAGATAAAAGGGGTAGAAAAGTCATTTAACCATAAAATATGACTACTACAACCCTAGCCGCCCTCCTTATCAAGTTCAGAAAGAAAGAAAATCGGAGTAGAGCACCGGAGCACAAATTGAAGCGGCAACTTCAGAAAAAGTCTTTCCAAACTTGACTTTGAGTGGAGGTGGAGGTCGCCGGGGTGGAGGTCACCTGACGCTGGAGCCCTAGGTCTTACGAAGTTACGAGAGAAAGTGATGTTATGTTCTCGATCGATGGCAAGGAGTGACTAAAAACCTAGGTTTTTTTTTTTAAATGTTTGACAGCCAAGCAGATTTATTAGGCGGTGGACCACCGCCAACCGCCTAGGCGCCGATTAATCGGCCGCCGAGACCGTCATTTACAACACTGCTATCGACTATCATCATTATGTTTTTTCCTATAATATTAGATAATAGACGATGTCACCATACTAGTATATGGGTTAAGATTCTCTCATATTATAGACAAACATGACGCATTATATTCTTTTACAAACATGAGAGTGAATATCTTAAATCAAGAATGAGTGCATTCCTAGGTCTTACTCTCATTTGTAAGAGAACAAGATATATCATGTTGACCAAACATAAAAGGATCTTAAACCCTAATATATTATGAATCGTATCATAATTTGCTATATAGATGAAAAATAACCTTGTCTTTGGGAAGTTGATGTCTTATATTATCTCGTAGTTCTTCGAGCATTTTGTCACTTGTCAAAATCAAGCTCTCTTTCCCCATCTTCCTAAACCACCTAAAACTCGGTCTTATCAATACATTTATTATCAACCGGATCATAAGATATTTTATCATATTTGAGCCTAGAACATAAATGTTAGGGTTTCTAACGATATAAATATAAAAAATAGTTGTCAAATAATAACAATCTATCATACCTATTTTGTAGAGGCAAGTTCCAATTAACACACACTCCAATTCTACTCACAACCAGAAGAAGATGCGATTTGATTTAGAGTAACTCTAGACAATATTCACTAAACAATTTCGATCTTCAATCAGAAAGCAAGGTTAGCAACTTAGCATAATAAGATGATAAGATTATTACTGAAACCGTATTCATACTAGGACGGCTGGACAAGTACATCTTTAAGAAGCAAATGCAAGCGATCGACCAAACTTTCCTCGCACTCACTATATATATTAAGTTGCATCATGATCTTCAAAGCATTATCACTTGCCTTGTACTTATCATTTTCAGCACCTTCGCAAAAATATCATTCTTCTGGCAAAAGTTATGTTGGTCATATAGAAAGATAGAGTTTAACCCATAAGCTGCAACATCAAGACTCAGTCTCAACATTGTAGCCTTTTTTTCACTTGATATATTTCTTCCTAAACATAGCCTAAAGAAAGTTTCTCATCAGAGTCACACATATACAGAAGTCTCACAATGGATACATCACATTCGTTGCGATCAAACAAAATTTCCAAAGTGTTTCGTCTAAAATGATAAGCTTGACTTCCATGGTTTTCGGCAATTTCAAGACATATGTAGAAGTGACTATAGCTTGTAGATCATGCTTATGGTCATATAAGCTCTTAAGGCAATGAAAGCGGTACCAAGATGGAGTGGCTCCCGTACGATGATTTCTATCCACCCAGATCTTATTCTTAACCAATTAAAGGACCACTTGTGGTTCCATATAAAAACTGTAACCAATTAAAGCAAAAGCTAAATCCGTATTATGCAATCCGTCTTAACATATGTTACGCACGTTTGTGTTAGGCTACACCATTATACAACCCACCCCTTCAACTCAAACCCAACACGAATTGTCGTCACACTTCCAAATAGTGTTAACATATGTTATGCACACTATACATATTAAGCAAAGATACAAATTTCCTGTCGATACACACTAATCATGATGCTTTATTCTTTAAAAAAAATACAAGAAAATGATGATAGAAGAAAAATGCGATCAGATGGAAAAATTACAGAACGAATTAAGGGTATCTACAATGGAATCTATAGCATCGTGAGAACTTTTGGTTGCAGCGAATGCCAAATGTTTTGGCGCTTCGACTCTGTCAAAGTAGAACCCACCAGAGACTAACTTTTCTTTTGGTTGCGATGCTAACCAAACAATAGTATCTGCACCTTCCTCGCTCGTTCTTAGTTTTCCTTCAAATCTGAAATTACATTCTAACCCAATCATTTAAAGCTTCTTACTTTGTTTTAATGTACACAATTATTCAAATCTGAAATTGCAATCTCACCTTCCTCAAAGAAAGTAAAAAATAAAATAATTCCAATTTGTTATTGTTATTACTTTATTGTAATTGATATAAATTTTAAACAAAAAATGTTGGCATAATAAGTGGGTTCTGAGATGCAATTATTCACAAATATATTAAAAATGGAAAAGAAACATACGATTTGGAGAAACTAGGCAAACTCTTGGCAACCCCCGGTGTTTCAGCCCATCCGGGATGCATCGAGTAGAATCCGATCCCTTTGTCAGAATATTTTTCGGCCCATTTTTCTGTCAATGCTACCTGCAACAACAAAACATGTTCAACATGTAAAATGCCTAAATTGGGAATTGAACAAAAGTAGACTGCTATTGCATGCTATTTAACCTTTCCTTAACTACTTTCTTTAATATTTACAAATATAAATGACAAATATAGTGATTTTTATAAACCAAACTTGTTTAGTACTATAAGGGTATTAATAAAGTTTTAAATCAACAAAAATTAGGCAAATTATATCATAATTTTGTTACGCCCTCCGTCCCGATATAGTTGTCCACTATTCTATTTGTCTGTCACAAAATAACTACCCATTTCTAGAAAAAGATTGTCATTAATTGCTACTTGTCCTATTTAAGCCTTAATTATTTATCATTATTACATCTCTTAAAAGTTACAAGTCAATGATGCATTACATGTAGGGCTAAAAATGACATCTTCACTAACCTTGCATTGATTGCGCTATTTTAAACTGTTTGTTTATGTGTATTGACAATAACTTTGGGATGGAGGGAGTAACAATGAAATCCAAATGTATGTTGATATAATGCTAGAGAACAGAAGTATATTGCTTAAAAGTATAAATAACATTTAGTCTGCTTTTTTAAGTAAAAAACAGTGTATTACCTAAAAGTATATTGTTTACATATTTTGACAATTATGAATGAGTTATATATGTTGGGTTGTGTATCATTTCAAACAGGTCAAATCAGATTATATTGACTAACAATAATTGTAACATTAATGCATACAGTCACCTAAGTCGCATTATTCAAAATTTTAGATTATATTTGTGACCATATTTGTGACATTAATATTCAAAAAAGCATTTTGAAATATGCCAACAAAAGGTGTTTTTTGGCTCAACTTAATACCTGTACCCGTTTGTTGCGAGAATACTGTTCAATTCCATCAAATTTGCCACTGTTAAACTGCATCAAATCAAATTTATTAGAATCATTTGCAGGTTTCAGATGAACAAAGATGGGACCTACAATAAGAAAAATAACAAAAATAAATGGAACCTAATTCTTTTCTATAAACCTGCAAGTCTGTGGTCAAGGGAGCTGTATACATTCCACCCGAAGATATTGTAATAACACGGGCATCAGGTTGAGATTTCTCAAGCAATGGAAGCATTAGCTGTGTGAAGCCATAAGTCCCTAATACGTTCACAGCGAAATTTAATTCATATCTGGTTTTTATATAAGAGAAAATTATTGTCAATTTTTATTGCCTATAAAGCGTATAATCTTCATTTACAGGGTTAAAAAACATGTACCCTTCCGATGTCGTTACTCTTTTGTGCTCGAGTAAGCCAGCATTGTTTACCTAGAAAGATAATTTAGCATTCAGTGCTATATTGACAAAATAGTTAGATTAATGTTGAATGAATCAAAGGCGGTTGGTTCTCTATGGAAAATGATTATTTGATGTCTTGTAAATAGACTCCGAATGACAGTTTACTATTTTTACAGTGTGTAATTTAGCATTTAGTGCTACATGAGATATGACACTTTATTAAGGGTTCTGAACTAATATAAAGTATTTTTTTACAAAAAAGAAAAAAAAATTGTAAACACAGAACCCGACATTTATCAGATGTAAAGGTGTTTACCAGCACATGAACGGGAATATCCTTTGTGTTAAATCTAGAAGAGAATGACTTGATGTCATGGAGAGAGGAAAGATCGCAGACCTACAATCCAAATATAAGACAGTTTTAAAATGCTAAATGTAATCAATACTGTAGTTATAAAAAAGTCAAATCTATTACTTTTGATATTCAAATTTCCCATTGATTATTATAACAGGGAGCAATTTCAACCTATTTACTTATAAATTATAATTGGATCGGTTCATTGTGTTTATCTCAATAGTCAAATCATCAAGCTTGGCTAAAAACGGGTCAAAGTCACCAAAATTCTATTTTTAATGCATATGACCTCCCAAATCATATTATTAAAAATTTTGGTTACTATCATAATATGATTGACTTCCTAGTCAAAATTAACACGTTCATGATCTATAAATTTTTTAATGGACAACAAAATATTAGCGCGCAATCACAACTGGACCCCACTATATAAAGAAGTGACTTGTTCCAACCCCAATCTGCCCGATCCATCCATCTTGCCACATCTAACAATTATTCTTTCTAATCTAAGGTAACACTGATGTTCAATAGCTAGGCACATGATAATTCATTAGAAATGGACTTTAATATTAATAATATGGGTAGGTTACCCGGGGTAACACAAAGATAATATAAAATCTGAAAACCATACCTCCAAGTAAACATTTTGGTTACCGGTGGCTGATTGAATTTTAGAGAGAGCATCTTCTCCCTTTTCCTTATTTCGACAAACCATATACACTGTTGCTCCTCTGATACCAAGATCCAAACAATAAAAGTAAAATTTAAGAATCTGGGCAAAATTCACCATTAGTCAAACAAAGTCAAACTTTTGACTCTAGATATTAAAATGAATATTTCTCAAATTCAAATTTGCCAGTCCCAGTTAACATATGTTCCTTTATGGTTTCTTTGACTCAAATAATATGTTTTTTCAATTTTCAATACAATTTATGATGAAAATTAATACATCTTTTGGTATGATAAAACACCTTGATGCAAGACCATGGGCAGTGGCATAACCAATTCCAGAATTAGCACCAGTTACTATGCAATTCTTTCCATCTAGTCGTCTCTCTGTATCTTCTGGATTGAAATTCTTGGAATTTTCCCTAGAAATTGTAACAAACTCATGATGAAGATATGTGTCAATAAATCCATGTTTTGAAACAGTAAAATCCCACAAGTTGAAATATACACTAAAATGAGATCAGAAACTAAGTCATAAATGCTAGCTCTGAAACACTAAAGTTCTAGAATTGAAGCAAAACCTGTGATCAAGATGCATATCCAATATAAAGTCTTTTGGAACACTAAAATGTTGCTAACTCATTGGAGTCTTCTCATGAAAAATCTTTAAAAGTTTTAAAGAGTATTGGAATTTAGTTCCACCGGCCAATCATAGTATTTAGAATGTTACAAATGCAATTATCATTTATTTGGAACACTTAGCATTCAATAACCAGAGCACACTAAGCCGAATGCAAGAATCATACCATTATGAATGTGTGAAAATGTATGACCCTTCAAATAATTTTGTTTAGAGTTTTATTTTCATGTCCTTTAATATCATTTACATTTTAAGATGCAACTATTTTACCAATACCTCTGTACAAATAAAAGTTTCAGCTTCCATCTTTATATACAAGCTCTAGCCTAACTTTAGCGTCTGCTGCAACTCCAATTAGTTTCAACAAAATAAATACTCTAGTCTAGACGTTTAGTGATTGAACCATCAAGTAGCTTTCAAACTACTGAGCAAGTATAGTCGCTCTAAATTTATTACGACGTCAACTTTCCACGAATAAATTCTGGGTTAAATACTTAAATGCAAAAAAGATCACATCTAGACCTAATTCAGTCATAATTTCAAATTTGGTCATTATTACGTGCAATTATCCCGAATTAATACATAATTTTGAAGATTAAAAGTCAGATAAGAATAATTGAGCGAATAGCAAAACCCTATTTCACCATATACAAAATGATGTGGGAGTCGGTTACTCACAAGAAGCCAGATTTAGTGAAATTGAGGTAGCCATAAACGCCGAAAGCAGTTGACCTCCATGCCTGTAATGTGTAATCAATCAATTGTATAAAAAGCAGCATACATGTAAAATTGAGAATGAAGAAGAAAGATGAAGGCGAGATTTGACCTTGACGAGGAACATTGCAAGGAATCGAAGCGAGACTCGAACGTGAATGCGCAACGTAAAAGATTGGTGTTGTTGACTGTATTGGATTTTGAGACTGCCGCAGAGATTCTTGTTTATTCCGGTCGACATAAACAAAATCTGGAATTTATAATTAAATATATTGCAGAGCCAACGTACACCTTTCTTTTACCACACATTTTCAAGACTAGGATTAGTTTGTCTTCGATTAACATATTTAATTTTAAAAGGAGGGTATAGTATATGTAAGATGTGATGTTAGTTAATTTATTTATATTTTTTCTTTTTTTTTTTTGGATTTTTTTATTTTTTTATAATCAATCATTTTATTTGTCATTAAAATAGTTTTTGAAAAATAATTAAAATATATTTATATTAAATAATTAAAAAAATATACTATAGTTTTAAAATTGTATTGATGTAAACAATTTACCTAAAGTTAGATAAATTAAATACTTGTTGTAATGTTTAATGATTTTTATTAAAGTAATAGTTTAAAATTAGTTGAGATAATTAAGAAAATGATTGATTAGGTTATTGCTTTGATTGTTTGTATTTTAAGTATATAAACTTATATTACTTAAAATTAAGTAGTCTTACAGTTTTAAAAGAAAGAAAGTTAAATTCTTTATAATATAGTATAGATATATATTTATATTTGTAAGTGATTGTAATATATTAAAGTGCTTGTAGCCCAGCGTTATAAGATGTTAGATAAAATATGTAGATTTAAGAGTAAATTAATGTGTGTGTTTTACTCTTAAAAAGGTGAATTTAAAATAAGTAAATTATAAAAATTCTTGTTTAAATAGTTTAGAGTATATGTGTAAACACCTTTTCTGATGCGTAAAAAGCATTATAGCAGCTTATAGATGGAAGTTTAGGACTAAAATAAGTAAAATGACCAAAGCTTATAGATGGTTTTTGTAGTTATTTATAGATGTCTTTTTTCTATATCAATAACATAAATATAAAAAAAAGTGCTATTGTATTTTTTGTATTCATATTATATAACATTTATACATATAATTATTTTTATTAGGTCCAAATTATATTATTATTATCTATAATACTAAATAAAATAATTAGTACTCTGTTTTTCTTATTTCTAAGATTTCTTAAATTTTAAGTAATTACTCAATATCGTTCGCTTATTCATTTAACACCAATCATATTAATTCCAATTAAATATGTTATTTTTTCCTTCGATATGCCAATAAACGTATCTTTGGATTGTATCATTTACTTTCGCTTAAAACATAACTTTATTATTATTAATTTTTTTATAGTTTTTCCTATATCTAATATCTTTTATTGGTTGCTATCATGATAAATAACAAACGATGTGTATATTGGATGATTCCCCTTTTCTTTTTTTTTCTTTTCTTCCATTGAATAATTAACATTTAAAATCATTCCAAAACTAGGTTTCTTTTTTGTCATTTGTCGTAAGTATAGTCTTTCCCTTCATTTTTTCTTACCATATTATTTCCTCTTCTCTTCGCTCCCCTACAACTTAGTTTTACAATTTTTTATAAGAACAATCACAGATACGAGAGTTTCAAGCTTACGGTACTCGCGATTTGATACAAGCAGCCACATTTTAAACCAATTTCATCATCCCTATGAATGAATATATGATGAAGTTAGATTAAAATTCTACAAAGTTAGAACTAATTTCTAGTATTATTATTCAAACGATAACACATTCCTTTGGAATCATTCTCATGTCTGTGTGTATCGGTTCAAAGTTCATACAGCATTTAATTTGTGTATAAATTGAAATTAAAAAATAAAAAGTATCCTTTGTGATTCATACACGATTCATATAACGACTTTTATACTGCAGAGACTCGTCTCTGTCCTACCGACTTTCGCACTTTAAAATGGTTAACAATGACTTTTCTCTTCATTAGGAAGCAGAAAAAAGCCAGAATTAGGATTAAAGTCAGAGAAACCTGAAAATGAGGTTTTGATATAACCTCAAATATTCTCATCCTGCTGTTGTTGCATTTCCTTGGCAGAAAATCAGCCCAGGTTACATCTGGTTCAAGTATGAAATCCAGTGTCATTGGTTCTTCCCCTAAATTTATAGTTGTTCTTCGGGTTTTGTAACCAGGCATAGTTGCCATAACTGCATTTGGAACTCATAAGGATTGAGTAAAATAAATTCACAATAAAAAAAATGGTAAATAATGTCTTAAATATAACTACAAAAACCTATATTATACCAAAAAATCCAATATTATTTAATAAAACAATTTAGTGGTTTTTATATGTTTGCTTATATCAGAAACACTCACAGAGATATTGTTGTTATGACTTAGAACTTACAACCTATTAAATGGTGGACTGGGTTTAATAAACAAGGGCCTATTAGTCTGGAAGTTTATGTAATAACATGGATGTGATTTGTACACCGTCAAAACTTTGTTTTTTCTAAATTTTGGATTATCATATAATTTGATTTGAATCAAGGGTAAAGTTGTCCGAAACAAAAGCTCGATGGTGTACAGACCAAAGGCAGTGGTGTACAAATCACCTTCATATTTAAATACGCTTAACGGCTTAAGATCATTTTCAACTTGTTTGACCCGTTTCACAAGTTTCCTTTTCAGTGAGAGGGAGAACTATATAACTATAACTTAACTATATACAATATAGGTGAAGTAATTAAAATTTGAAGGTACCTTCATAAAGATGTCCAGGGGCCAGTAACCGATGATAATCAGCTAATTTTTCACTTGCTTTAATCTGTAGATTATTATATTAGAAAAGATGTTTATAAGAACAGGTTATTTGACAGAAGTATCAACACATTCAATAATGCCCATATGTCGTCAGATAATAGAGATATGGTAGTCTATCATACGAGCTTTGACTGTGATTACTCATTGTTTCATAACTCATAAGTACGATTTTAGGTGCTATTTGAAGGTGGCAAATGGGCATGTCAGTAGGGTTGGGTTGACCCGCACACTTAACATCTTTTAAAAAAAAAAAATATTTTATTAGTATTTAGTGTGTCAAATATCATTACAGTGTAGCAAGAAGTTATGATTTGTCGTACCGTGTAATTTATACCCTTTATTGCAACGGATGCAGGCAAAGGCTCTCCACAATCTGATGAAAAAACCCTTCCATGTACTCCCGACTACACAATATTACATATACAAAAAACATAAATTAGCTAATTTGTGTGAAAACATCAGCAAAATCAAGCATGAGGTAGACACATATACACTAAATAACATATTTTCCACAAATAACTATTGAATTTATACCGTCATATGTAACATTAAATCCCACACTATATTTTTTAGAAAGGAAATCTATTTAATCAAACATCTGAAAATAAAAAATTATATAAGACATACATACATACATACACACTCAGGCACAAACCTACATACACGCATAAACACATTAAGACATAAGACTTAGAACCCAATGCTTTACAATATAGGTAGTGCGTGTGTAACTATCAAATTACATAATATAATCCTCAATAACGATCGACGTATATTCATCGTTTTAGTCCTTTGTTCCAAGTTGACAATTGTCTACATTAAGTTGGTTAAATTTGTGTATTGACGAATTACCTTCACAAGGCTTGCAACAAGATCTAGCATACTCCTTTTGTTGTATTGCCATATCGTGTGAAGCTGCATATTGCAAGACGAAATTAAACATTATGGAGCTAAGAGTTGAAAGATCAGAGAACATATATGACAGTTTTCCCGCCATGCAAATCAAACTATGTGATCATCGTATTTGGAAGAAAGCTTACAGCATACAAAAACTTAAATAAGGACACGAATCTGAGAATATTATCATCTTCAAAAGTCATGTAAAGTTTATCCTATTTGGTATAACAGTTACTGATCTGGTGAATGGTTAATGTTTGACCCTGACCTCATTAGCTGGAGGCCATTTGTTGTCACTGATCTCTAAAGTCAGTTCAAAACAGCCACCATAAATATAGTTCCAATCCTGCATGCCGCCGTATATGGGATACCTGCAGCAGAATTCAATTTAATAAGAAAACGAAAAAAGAAAGTAAACTCTAGCATCATCTTAATTTTGCAAATTTTACATCAGAAAATCAGATTTTAGTACAGTCAAATTGCACTTTGTGAATTTTGAAAATTTCGAAGTACTTTTATGTTTTAAAAAGCATACCAATGAGCCCCATTTGTGATCCCTGCTTCAAATTCTTTGCTGCGAGACATATTATAGTGAGACCCGCTATACAATTTTGCCATATATCTGAAAGCTTCATCATCAGGACAAGCATAGTAACTTCTACTGAAATAGTGAAAAAAAGAAGAAAAGGAAAATGCAATGTCAGAATACTATGGTATGATTTAACATTGTAACAAACTCAAGGCTCCTACTTGATGCTAGAAACATTTTTCCTAAAGAATAAATCAACTAGAAATTCATGTGATAAAATGAGAACAGTGCTAAATGACAAATAAAACAATATGTAATAAAAAATATAAAAATAATAAAATAATATGAATTTTTAAAACTCACCTTTTATCTTCGGTTCCATCCCATGGATAATTTGCAACAAGTGCTCCCTGACAAATAAGAACATATATTTTGAAGGATATGTGTTATATGTTCATTCAAAGAAAGCACAAAACTACTTACTCAAAACAAAGAAAAAGAAAACATAATTGTATAGATATTTATAGAAGTCAGTGAAAATTTCAAATTAATTACCCCATGTAGACTAGCAGAGGCCGTGAAACGTGTCTTTTTAATCCAACTCATGATAGCTTTTGTCTCTGGTTGCCTTTCACTGAGATCATTATTCACTGGAAAGAACTACATCTTTTGATATCAGTTTAACAATGGAAGGATTTGAGATGACAATAATAACTGTAATTGGAATACTTTGCTTCTAATAAACAAATAACACAAGAATGAAAATATACCTGGTCTGGAAAATCACGATTAAGATCAATGTTGTT
The DNA here is from genome assembly GCA_947179395.2 of Pulicaria dysenterica. NCBI lineage: Eukaryota > Viridiplantae > Streptophyta > Magnoliopsida > Asterales > Asteraceae > Pulicaria > Pulicaria dysenterica. The sequence continues at coordinate 84,512,009 of OX359292.1, forward strand.
TGCATTACCACGCCTTCTCATTGAAAAGCCATCGGGATTCATTGATGGAAGAATATGAAGGTGCAAGTTATCTATAATCAATGTTGCCTGCATTAACCATGGACTTGTAAGTCAAAGTGAGTCAAAATTGGCAATTCGATATACAGTTCACAGGTTTATGCCTCTATGGGAATATAATATAATTAGTACAAAAGGTTACCAAGGGATCCTTAATATAATTGTCACACAACCAGTTTGCTAGAAGTAATAGAAGTTCACGCCCTACAGGTTCATCACCATGCACATTCCCGATAAACTGCAACATCCCAGATATCATCCAGTTAATCCCAAAAACAATACTAGGTTTCTAGAAACTAATGATATATGCTGAAAAAAGTTGTATATATTTTATTGCAATATTAGTTTAATGGAAAAATACGCTACAGTAATTGAGAATATTGGCTTGATAGAAAAGAACATTTATTACCTTGAAAGCAGGTTTAGCCTCTTCCTTTCCTGGATTGTTAGAAATTTCCATCACCCACTGCATTACATAAAATGGAAGAAAGTAAGAGATAAATCACTTTGGTGTTTATGAAAAGAAATTACATAAACAGATTAAAAGAAAAGAAAAGAAAAGAACTATAGAGGTATGAGTCAATATATTACCAGTGGAACTCCCAAGACACTTTGCCCAATACTGGTGTATGATTAAATGCCCTCAAAGAGAGAATAAAAAACGAGTCAGCTAATTTCACACTAATGTTACAGTTTTTTTTTGTTTGGTCATTTTTATGGATTTCTTATCTTTTACTGGATGATAGCATAGAATAAATGGTCTACGAATAGAATAAATCACCTGTATATCCTAGATATATGTCCACATCTACCATGGAATGCCTTGATAGCCTTCTCAAGATCAGAATTAGTCATATAACCATGAGCTAAAGTATTACTGCACCACAGATATTCAGAAAGTGTCAAAAGAAAATCAAGCTATGAGGGAATTAATTATATGGTTGAAATATGTTCTAAATTTGTAGAAATTTATTATACAGTTTCTGAAAGTGGTTTGCTTCGGACAAATGCCTTCGTGAATCAGCATATGTTTTATTCACAAAACCTGTTGATCAAAAATCAATTAAGACATGGTGAAAACATAACAAACACTACCTTTTTCATAAGTTTGGATGATTGTTCTTTCTAAGTTTATCTCTCTTCAAACGGTCATTCACTAACATGACCTTTAAATTAAAAGTGCCATCTTTATGACCTAATACCTCCATACAAACACCACTTCAGAAACTCACAGCATCTGTCTTATTTACACACATCTTTGTTCAAAAAACACTAAATACAAAAGATACGTTTGTATAGAAAGGAAGTTGAACTTTGGAATCTAAATTGGATACAGAAACAAAACAAGACATTTTGAGATCTAAGTTTCCATCTCTATTTCCTTCCAATAACTATTCAAAATTGAAGCATATATGTATAAATATGGACCATACAACAAAAGAACCATAAAACTTTAAATCATTCAGCAGATACGCAAGCAAATGATCGACAAAGGAGAGATGAAAAAGACTGAAAAGGGAGTTGACCTGAATCACGTTCACCACCTCTTCCAATGGCCGTGTGAAAAAACTGGAGCAAGTTTAGAGAGAGAAAAAGTAAGAGCGATGAATTAAGGTGCGCCATAAATAGTGATCTCATTCGCCAAATCGAGCTTCAGACTTCTGAAAACAAAACGCAGGGGAGAACAAAAATTTAAGATTGGTTCGCTAATATTTGGGGGTTTTGTTATGGCAGAATAATGCGGAGAAGGATGTAATAAATTTAAGATTTGTTTGCTAATAACAGAGATATCTTTAATCAAAGTGCTGTTTGTGAAATTATACGACCGTAAATTTATTTATCTGGTTTTCAAAAAATAAATTTATTTATCTTATTTATTTAATAAACGAACAAACATGATTATGACTTTTTGGTAGATTAATTAAATAAACGAATATGAATATGATTTTTTGGTTGTTTAACTAAACGAATGAACACGAATAAATCTCTCGTTCGTTTATGCTCTGAATATTTGGTTATCTATTAGTTTATATTCATTTATAGAGGGAAGTTCCATCGAGAACAAAAAAAAAATACGAGAACTGCGAGAAACGATCTAAACCGTAAAATATCTACCAAACGACAAGATATTAAATTATAAAAATTATACCAAATATGCTCTTTTAATATGACATCCATATTGCTATATTTTTTTCAACAAAAAAAATTCGTTTTTGCCGGGTTTTTTTTCTAGCACTATAAAGTATGTTACATATATGTAATCAGTACTATAAGGTATGTTACATATATGTAACGAATTTTTTTAATTGAAAAAAATATAGCAATATGGATGTCATATTAAAGAACATATTTTTGTCGTTAATTTGGTATAATTTTCATAATTTAATATATTGGCGTTTGGTAGATATTTTTGTTTTATAAAAATGGGGATCGGTTCTCGCAGTTCTCGCATTTTTTTTTGTTCTCGATGGAACCCTCCCCTTCATTTATATATGTATATATGCATGTATGTATTTGTGTGTATATAAATATAAAGTGTTTATTCGTGTTTAATAATATTAATTTGCATTATAGTGTATGCATACGTTACGTTCGTTTATCGTTTAATTGAACGTACAAAAATGTACATGAACTAACCATCTTTTAAACAGTCGAACACAAAAGCCCATTCATTTGACGTTTTATGTTCGTTGATATTTTTGGTTTTTAGAAAGATGTGTGTAGTTAGAAATAGAAGTATTTGTAATAGGCGTTTTATACTCACCAGGCTGCACGTCTCCAATTGACAAAATTTCTCAAAACCATGGTTAGGTCCATACTCTGCATAACACACGTCTAGATCCCTTAAACATGGCCCTAAATTTTATAAAGAAAGAAAAACATCTAAAATTTTGAGTGAAATAAAAGCGGAAGCATAAAACTATTAATAAAATTTTATGCAAAAGTTATATATAAGTTGACTTATAAGATGTACAAATGGGCGCTAAGTCTATAGAAAACTTTTGAAATTGGAACCTTGTCTTCACGTTTTTATCACCGGTAGAACATGGAAATCACATCTATAAGCTACTAGAGCGTAGTGAATATACTAAACTATTAATCATATAAACACATGTATAAAATAATATAGAAATATCATACACATATATCGGGTACCATTTCCACACATACATACAGATACATATCACTAACATCAATAATAGGACTTTCACACACACACACACACAATATTTATTTTTTATGATAGACACGAGTATTCATCTCAGGGCTGCAAACGCTAAGCAACAGTACTACGTTAAAACTAAGTCCTACTGCACTAAGCTAGGTAACAGATTTTGACAAAAACATATATCACATAACTGCTTGATATTACATATTGTGCATATATGATAAATAGTCTAGCATAAATCACCTTATGATTCAAATTCAAGCAATACACATCTTATATCTTTCAAACAAATAGACAATCGGCTTTCTATAAAATTTAAATATCTGAATATTAAAAAACTATACATTTTCTCCTGAAAACAAGGCCTAGACGGGCCGTGTAAGGGAGCTACATGGATCGTGTACCCTTAATCCTACACGAGCCAATATGGCTACATGACATGTGTTGAGCTAGGGCCCTACACGGGTCGTGTAGACCTACACAACCCGGCAATATGACCTACCCGCGACCTACATGAACCATGTATTAATGAGACACAACTAGCTGTTATCGGAGCAACGACTATTATGACTTAAATTTTTATTCCAAATCATTTATAACTACTTAGGGATGTTTTCCTATATATAATACAACATCTGATGACTAAATTAACTAATAATAACATGAATTTGCATATGTCTATATACTAAACATTCTAATAAACTTCAAAATCAACCCAAACATGTGATATTTAAAAAGTTAGCATACCTAACCTAGCTGTCTGATTATTTGAAAGAAGTATGTTCTAGTCTTTACTGAAATTCTTGAGTCTTTAATTCTCCAAATGGTCCGACCCTTGTTTTATAATTTTTTTCTTTTGTTTTTAATTTTAAATTTCACACACACACACGCACACGCGCGCGCACACACACACACACACACACACACACACACACACACACACACATATATATATATATATATATATATATATATATATATATATATATATATATATATATATATATATATATATATAGAACAAGTATCAATATAGAACCACCTCTTAAACACAGAACCTAAAGAACCATTCTCGGCCTTTAGATTAACTTGATCAATGACTCATATTACATGTGGCAAATATGGAAATTCTCCTCCCCTCCCCCAACGATTTGCACAACATACATTAAAACTCATTTAAACTCAAAAAAAAATTACCCTCAAAATTTTAATTTATCATAACTAATTATGTTTTGTGAATTTAAGCAAAAAAAATTATACCAATCTTCTAGTTTTTTTAATCCTCTTTCAATCAAGATCACTCTTCCCATACTTTTTTAATTTTTTTTGAAAATGCAGATTTAGATATATATCATTTTGGTTTCTTTGGTTTTTGCATTTTTAGTGATGGATATTGTTTTTGCATTTTAGATATGTATCATTGTGGTTTCGCATATGAGTGTTTGCATTTTGCATTTTCGCCTGTGTTGAAAACCTAGCGATCTCTACTTTCTCTGTTTTGCATTTTGCATTTTCGCCTGTGTTGATTTTGCATTTTTTAAGGTCATGAATTTTTGTTAGTGTTTTTTATTTTGAATTTTAAGTTTGATCTAAAATTAGAGAAACAACATATCATCGTCCTTCATTCTAATTGTTTGAATTTCTATAGTAGAATTGTAGTATTATGATTAATTTTTGTGTTTAGGTTACATTTTCACTTAGATACTAGGTTTCAAGCCCGTGTAAACACGGGCCAGAATGTAAGATCTTCGACATATGTTTTTATATCTCTATGTTTTGAGTAATATATAGCTTGTTAATCGAATGTTAACATATAGGTTTATAAAATTATTCTTTTAATTAAATAAACTTAAAAAGCCAAAAGTAGTTTATGTATTCAAACAACTTTAAATAAGCAATCACGTACAAGCACCATTTTAGATTAAAACACTTATATTAAAAGAAATGACAATAAAACCGGGAAGAGTAACTCAAAAAGTATGATTTTATATCTTTATGTTTTGAGTAAGCTAATATTTGGTAATCGAATGTTAGTATATAGGGTTTACAAAATTATTCTTGTAATCGAGTAAGCTTTAAAAAACTGAAAGTAGTTTATATATTCAAACAACTTAAAATAAGCAATCGCAGACACTCTTTTAGATTAAAACACTTATGATGGAGGTAACAGTTTGCAACAAAGTGTCCAAGTTATACTAAATCCGGAAAATCATACCGGTGAGGGATCAAGAGTTTTTTCAATAACTCAAGGGGCTCATAGCTGCGTAGGAAAAACTAATCACTATAAATTAAATTCAAACTTATTTGATTACAACCAAAAACAATATCTTTTAATTAAATATGAAGTTTACTCAAGTGTAAATCTTCCACACTCCTGCATAATTTGGACCATACAATCTTCTATGAAGTTTTCGGCCACACCTCTATCCAAAAGAAAAAAAATTGAACCAGATTACATACATGTAATTACTATGTGAAATTAGATATTTTAGAACTAAGAAAGTGTTTGGTAGATCAATAGGAAATGATGGTTCATACATGTACTAATATGAAATATTTGATGGCTCGTAAATGTAAGAAATCAATATGTAAGATACATGAACATTCAAATTTAAGCATTATCATGCTTTTATTAAAAATAACTGACCATTCAGCTAGTACCTATAAATAATTGGACCATTTAAGTAGGTTATAACATATGAGGTAGTGTTTGAAGTGGAGTTGTTGCATTTGAATAATCAATAAAAGGTCATATATTTTGACGCAATTATCTTTAGTGATTAATCTTCATAAATCCAGTCTTTACAATCCGTGTCACAAACCTAGTCTTTGCAATCCTTTGTTAACCTATTTGAGATCTAATCAAAATCCTTGATTTGGATGTCTAGCAACACCTTAGTAGAAATAGACTTTTAGTTGACAAATATTAATTCATTCCTGCCCTTCCAGAATAGATACAAGGTGGCATGTGGTGTGGGGCTTTCCAAACGGTATACCTCAACCCAGCTTTAAATCATAACAGTTTAATACCTTTTTAATGTCCGTTAAGCTCATCTTATCCATTACCCACCATCCTAATAACATCTCTTAAACTTTACTTGAAACCCGCAATTAACTAAAACAATATCTCTATTAATAGACCCAAGAAGGAAAGACGACCAAATGATGATTATAAATATTAGATAGTCATTTACTGAGAATTATAAGAAATCTATATATAATAAATATATTTAAAACACCAATATTTTAAATCATAAATAATGCAAGCAATATGAAGCATTTGATAATCTTCACAAGCGACTGAAAAGTTAAATGTAACGCTGATCAACTGGAAACAACATTTTAAAACCGGACCGGCCCGGCCGGTTAACCGGGAACCGGACTTGCCTACGGTTTAACAACTGACCGGAAAATCGGATAAAAAACCGGCCTGTTATGAGAAAACAGGAAAAATCGTTTGAACCGGACTTACGATCGAACCGGAAACATATTATCCATTTCCAATCGTGAGTTTTTATGGGGCAAAGCCATACTAATTGGCTTCCAAGTTCCTTTTTTTATATACATGATTTTCTCATGAAGTTTTTTAGTACCTCCGATGTGGGACAAAAGTTTCATGTCTTATTTTTATAATTTTTTTTCTAATTGTATGCCACATCAATTAGCAACCCTCCCTAATTAACTTGCATTTCAAAATTAGACCTCAATCTTACATGCCACCTAGGATTACATACATCCCAAGTTAGATAGGATATATATAGATAGTTTACATTTTCATTTTTCTCTCATGTGTATATTCGTTTAATAACAATAAGAATGATGTATAATCTTTGGTTTTTACATTTTCAGTGATTGATATTGTTTTTACATTTTTAGTTATGTATCATTTTGGTTTCGCATATGTTTGTTTGAATTTTGCATTTTCGCCTGTGTTGAAAATCTAACGATCTCTATTTATTCTGTTTTGCATTTTGAATTTTTGCCTGTGTTGATTTTGCATTTTTACAGGTCATGAATTTTTGTTTGTGGTTTTTTTTTTTGAATTTTAGGTTTGATTTAAAATTAGAGAAACAACATATCATCGTCCTTCATTCTAGTTGTTTGAACTTCTATAGTAGAATTGTAGTATTATGGTTAATTTTTATGTTTGGGTTACATTTTCACTTAGTTATAGTTTACATGTTCATTTTCACTTATATGTATATTCTTTTAATAACAATAAGAATGATGTATAATCTTTGGTTTTTGCATTTTCAGTGTTGGATATTGTAGCTCTCTGTATTTTGCATTTTTTTGGTTCATTTGAATATGAGGTGAGTTATGTATTTTAGTTAGCTGCATATTAGTTATTTTACATTTTTAGGTCTTGAATATGGGTTGGAAAATACAAATGAGATGTATGAGTTTTACATTTTCATTTGCTAATGTAGTGACCTACTCGAATGTTTTTTGATTTTGCATTTCATATTTGCATTTTTGGAAGCATCTCATGGTCTGCATCTTGATTATTTGCATTTTTGATTTTTGCATTTTGCATTTTGAAATGAAGGAAATGAAACCCAGGTAAACATGCAAAATTTGAAAATTTTACATTTTCAAAAATAAAAAAAGTTTCAGAAATATATCAAACCTAGTCTTGTTTGAAAGAGGACGAAAAACTGAATATAATGATATAATTTTTTTGCATAAACTCTTAAAAACGAAGAAGTTAAGATCATTTAAATGTTTGAGTGTGTTTTTTTTAAAAATTGCATTGCCCGGAGATTGAGGGGAGGCGCGTGGGATAGGTGTTTGAATTTATTTTCCAGTTTTGCCCTTATTCATTTTGCCACGTATCATCACGTGAGGTGGTTCTTTAGTTTCTATGTATAAAGGTGGTTCTATGTGTAACATTACCCTATATATATATATATATATATATATATATATATATATATATATATATATATATATATATATATATATATATTCACTCTTTCCTATAAATACATCACTTACACTTAAAAAAATTTCACCACCCCAACAATAATATAAAATTTTATATACTCTCTTCCATCCATCAACTTCATTGTACCAATTTAATTTTCATTATGTATTCGAAGACACCTACATCCCGACGAAACTCGAATTTCAAATACACCTACATCACCCCGGGTTTCAACAATTTTCGCAACAAGTATATATTCTATAACAAGACTCGCCACCCGGCTTTCACAAGAACAACCGAACAAGTGTATTATTATTAATGAAATTTTTATATTTATTATTTATTATATTTTTATTTTTATACAATTCATAAATATTTTATTTTGTTTAGTAGTAAATGTATAATAAAATAAATTAAAAAGTAAAAAAAATATTGGGTTAATTTGAGTTAGGCTATACTTGGATGTTCCATAAAAGAGAGAAAATGAGAAAAAAGTAATATGACACTAACATGTCATTTGAGTAAGAAAGAGAAGATAGATAACCACTACTTTTGGTCTTACAAGATTAGTAACATGATATTCGAGTCACTAAAATACTAGGTTTGGGGTTTCGACCTTTTTGAAAAAACTAAAATACTTAATTTTGACTGATGATACCGTAGGTAAATGACAATGCATGCCAAAAGTAACATGATGAAAAATTTTCAATTATTCAATTCGCATATTTGGTTACCAAAGACTTCGGTCACAAAAAACCTTTAAATTTTTAGTGAACATAAATTTATGCTAGTATAGACATTTTTAGCAATTGTTTTATTAGTGAGGATCTTCTATTCATGAGAGCTTTAGAGGGAGTCAAGATGTTCTTACTGACAAAATAAAGGCTTTTAGTAATGTTTTTTTTCCCGTCATGAAAACGGCATGTATTTTCTAGTGAAAGAAACAAATTAATTGATGTAACTATTGAATTGAAGGTATCAAAGATATGTTGCAAAAAGAAAGTTGTCCGTTAATCGGAATTCAAGAGACAAAATGTGAAAAAAATTCAGAAGCTATAGTGCAGAGCTTATGGGGAAAAAAGAACATCGATTTCGTTTTTGGCGAATCAATTGGCTCTTCGGGAGTTACGCTACTAACCTGGGATTCTTTATTATTCATGAAAAAAGATGCTATCTATGGTGATCACTTTTGTGGGGTGGTCGGTCAGTGGCAGAATATTCAATCGAAGATATGTATAATCAATATTTATGGTCAACAAAACTCTACTGCAAAAGCTCAACTATGGAATAACATAAAATCACACATTAACAGCAATGAAAGTATTTGGGTGATTATGGGTGATTTTAACGTTGTTAGAAGAAGGGAGGAAAGGAAAGGGTCATGTTTTAACGAAGCTGAGGCATTGGATTTTAACGAGTTTATTTCCTCTTCGGGTCTGATCGATGTTCAATTCAGTGGCAGAAGGTTCACAAGGTTCAATTCAGATGGTTCAAAAATGAGCAAATTGGATCGATTTCTACTCTCTGCAAATTTTATCTCGATCTCGAAGTCCCCAGCTGTTCTTGTACGTGTTCGTAACCTATCGGATCACAGTCCTATTATTCTGAAAGTTGAGGAGATTGATTTTGGTCCAAAACCATTTAAAATCTTTGACGAATGGTTGCTAAATGAAGACTTTTCAAAAGTGGTTGTTTCAGCCTGGTCTTACAACTCATTTAAAGGTCCTGCTGATGTTGTTTTGAAGAACAAATTAAAGAAATTAAAGGATGATCTAAGAACCTGGTCTCTCAAAGAAGTGAAAGAGAGATCAAGAAAAAAAGATGAACTATTCAAGGGATTACTGGAGTGGGATGCAAAAGCAGAATTGAGCCAATTAAAAGATGAGGAAAAGCATAGAAGGAAAAATATCCTATACTCTTTACAACATATAGAAAGTATGGAAATAATGGATCTGAAGCATAAGGCACGATCAAGTGGTCACTAGAAGGAGATGAGAATACAAAATTCTTTCATTCTGTGGTTAATCAAAGATGGAATCTTCGACGACTGAAGGGCCTGATTTGTAACGGTACCTGGAGTACCAATCTATCAGAGATAAAAATTGCAGCGATTGCCTATTTTAAGAAGCGTTTTTTGGAACCTTGCAAAAGCAGACCTCATTTCAGGAGTGGGTGTTTTAAAAAGATTTCTATGGAAGATGCTTCTGAACTTGAAATTCCTTCTCGATGAAAGAATTAGAGAGTGCTGTAGCAGATTATGATGGCTCAAAAGCCCCTGGACCCGATGGTATCAATTTCAACTTTATCAAAAAGTATTGGGAGGTTTAAAGTCGTCTTTTCTTAAAGCTGCTTGGAAATTTCAAAAATCGGGAATAATTTCAGATGGATGTAACGCATCCTTTATCACTCTAGTGCCCAAAAAAGGAGACCCTCTGGAGCTTGGTGATTATAGACCGATAAGCTTGATAGGTTGTTTCTACAAGATTATATCCATGGTTCTAGCTAATAGACTGGCTTCGTTCATTGGCAAGATTATCAGTCACAACCAATCGGCTTTTATTAAGGGGCGACAAATTCTGGACGGAGTTTTGATCGCAAATGAAATCGTTAATTGGGTAGTAAAAGAGAAAGCAAAAGTAGCCTTGTTTAAAGTAGACTTCGAAAAGGCGTTTGATTCAGTCAATTGGAACTTTTCGATTCATACTATGAAACAAATGGGCTTTGGTAATAAGTGGTGTAACTGGATTCAAGGGTGTCTTACATGAGCCACTATATCAGTCTTGATTAACAGCACCCCAACCAAGGCATTCAAAATGGAAAGAGGTCTTCGACAGGGATACCCTCTTTCCCGTTTTCTTTTCCTAATTGTTGGTGAAGTTTTACAACTTATGAAAAGAGAAGCTTACGAAAAAGGCGTATTTAGAGGCCTCCAACTATCGGATAGGAAACACAATCTATCCTTGCTTCAGTTTGCGGAGGACGCTCTATTCTTTGGTAAGTGGTCCCGTTCCAATCTTAAGAATTTGGTAAAACTACTGCAGTGTTTTTATGATGTGTTAGGGCTCAAAATCAATATGGAAAAATGTACTTTGGTGGGTATTGGTGTGGATAAGAAAGATGTTGAGCAAATGGCCTTAGAAACTCATTCTAAAAGTGGTAGTTTTCCTATTAATTACCTTGGATTACCTTTAGGCCACAATATAAATTCAAAACCAGTTTGGAATGTGGTAATCGATAAAATAAATAAAAAATTAAACTCATGGAAGATGAAAACTCTTTCGTACGGGGGTAGGATTACACTCCTGAACTCAGTAATCACAACAATCCCATTGTACTATTTCTCCTTATTTAGGGTCCTGGAAGGTGTGGTTAAAAGATTAGAGGGCATTCGTAGGAGATTTTTTTTTGGGAATTTGAAGAAGGGGCAAACAAAATGTATTGGTTATCTTGGAAAAAAGTTTTATTGCCAAATTCAGAAGGAGGGGTAGGTGTTTTAAGCCTAAAAGCAAAGAATCTTGGTTTACTTTCTAAGTGGTATTGGAGATTCTTAAATGAAAAAGAGAGCCTATGGAAAAATGTTATTGAGGAGCTATATGGCATGCAATGGGGCTTTGACACAAACATTTCAAGTTCGGTATGGGGCTCGATAGTCTCTGCGTGTAGAGGTCTTGAAAACCTTGGAATGGATTTTTTCAAGTCTTTCCACCTTAAAATTGCAAATGGGTCAGAAACTCCTTTTTGGTCGATGAAAGGGGATGGTATAAATGGAAAATTGTGAAACTGTTTTCCCAGGTTATATGCTCTTATAGTAAATAAGGAAGCAATGTTTAAAGATAGATGGTACTTAGTGAATGTCACTTGGCTTGGGTCGTGGTGTTGGCGATCAGATGTTGAAGGAAGATCCTCTGATGAGCTGAACGAATTGAACGAATTGAACAGATTACTTGTCTCCATGGATTTCAACACCAATGGGCATGATTCTTGGATTTGGAAGTTAGAGAGAAATGGATTATTCTCGGTCAAGAAGATGACCTCGTTAATTCAAAGTAAGATCTGTCCTTCATTACCTCAGCCTATTGATATGTTTTGGAATCCCTCTATACCTATGAAGATCAATATTTTCTTGTGGCGTCTCATTAATAATGGGCTCCCTCTGAGATCATATTTGATTAAGAGAGGGATTATTTTGAATTCCTCTCTGTGCATAAGTTGCAACCAACAGGAAGAGGACACAAATCACTGTTTTTTTCTTTGTTCTACTGCGCAACAGGTATGGAGAAAAGTGTGGGCTTGGTGTCAAATGTCGGAGCAAAGGCTGCAATCAATAGAATCTTTTGTTAGTAAATGGGCTGATTCGGATATAAAAAACGTAAAGCAATTGATCCTACACACCATTTTTGGGGTTACTCTTTAGTCGTTGTGGGCTCGAAGAAACAAAATCTTGCATGCTGAAAATGAAGAGAGGGAGGCAGCGAAGCTTGAAGATATTTTTCATTCTATTCAGCGGTTATCGGCTTTATGGGTGGGAAGTAGAAATAAAAAAGTGCAGGTGGTGTGGGATAAATGGTGTAAGAGTCCATTTGGATAAAAGGGTTGGCATTTGTACTTATTTCCTTTTAATTGTGCTGTATTGTAAACTTATGCATCTAGCATCTTGCTATAGTTTGGTTTGATATATAATAATATGATGGGCTAGGTGAGGGTGATAGCCATGCCGAAGCTCTCTTCCTAGTCTATCTTCCCTTTCCTGTTAAAAAAAACTATTGAATGAGGAAAGATAGAATTAGCAACATTGGCCAACAATAGCTAACAATTAAGGCACTAGTAGTGACATCCTTCTAGAACCAATGCGAAAGTAGCTAATGCGATAGCGACACTACTCAAGGTGACATAATAGCAACCTACCTCGAGAATAAAACTGTATTAGTGAACCAATAGAAACAACTTGAAACAAAGTGACAAAACTTGGAAGCAAAAAGACACTATCATAATAATATGGAGTAACATTATGCACATAATAATACAGTTGTAGCAACGCAAATAATCATGTCTTTTAAAACTAGCTGAGGTGACAACGACTTGATAGACACATCGCTACATAGTGAGTTAGTGACTGATAACGACATTTTGGGTGTTGCAAGTTGTAAAATAATTTGAGAGTCACTATACGTAGAGGCATCGACACATGTCGCAGAAATCAAGACATGCCACGTGATGACCAATGTGTAGTTGCTTGTTTAGCATTACATACGTCACGGATCATTCCTCTTTCAGGTTTTTTTTTAAATCTTGTCTGTCTGCATAACAATTAATTTAAATTCATTATTTTCATTAATAACCGATGGTAGGCACACATAACATAAGTTTTTCTTTTTGAAGTTTACATTGATATCATAGAATCGGCCACTAAAACCGATGACTCATCCTGACCAACAGGGTGGACTTCTTGAGGATGACCATGCCATATTCCTCACTCATGTCCAAATCCTCATTTTTCATTGCATTTGGCAGTATGATATCAAAGTTGCATATGATATTTGCTAACGTATGTTCGATAACAGGTATCGAAAATTGAACACCAGGGCATGATCTTCTACCCGACCCAAATGGAAGCCATTCAAAATGAAAACCTTGATAGTTAAACGAATTGTTCAAGAACCTCTCAGGCTTGAACTGTGTTGGTTCTTCCCACAAAGTAGGATCTCTTCCTATTGCCCAAGCATTGATAATCACTTGTGTGCCCATTGCAATATCATACCCCATTAGCTTTAAATCTTTCATTACTTTGCGAGGAAGTAGAAGTGGGACAGGAGGATGCAATCGAAAAGTCTCTTTTACAACAGCTTTCAAGTACTTCATTTTCTGCAAATCCTCGTCAGTAACCACGGATCTTCCTTGTACTATACTTGATATTTCTTGTTGTAGCTTTCTCATTACTCTTGGGTTTCTTATAATATCACTCAGTGCCCACTCTAGAGTTGTAGAGGTTGTATCGATTCCACCAAGAAATACATCCTACGTTCAAGGAATATAACGTTTAATGGATTTATGTTAATTAACTAATTCTTTGCATGTATATATATACATATATAATATTCGATATAAAAATGCATATTAGTTAGCTAAACTAACGTTGGTTCCGATTTACGAAATGAAAAATATATAACAATTATCAAAAAAGTTATTGCTTATGACTTCCTAATAATTATTAGTATATATAATATAATATCATTGGTGAATATTCGATTAGCTTTGACCAAGTGTTTTTTTTCCAAAAAGAGAGAAGTGCAGAATGAGGATATATATTAAAAAATATTCAATAGAATTAAGGATTTATTAATTTATCTGAGAAACCGGAATTTGAGATCCTGAATATCATGTATGTGAAAGATGGAAAACGAATTAACATGCATCATTTGTTTTGAATTTATAACCAAAATATAAAATAATTTTAAAAAATATTAGTAAAAATCATACCAAGATAACAGCTTTAATGGAATCTCTTTCTAGCGTAAAGCCTGCAGTATTATCTTTTTGCACATCTAGCAAGATGTCAACAAAGTCTTGGCCGTCATTACTTATAACACCTTTTTTGTTTTTGTTAACATGTTCTTCGATAATACCTTCAATAAAGTCATCAAATTCCTTAGCTACTTTTTTTGCTCTTCTTTCTAAACCAGTTACTCGATCCACCCACTTTAACCATGGAATATAATCTCCAACACTAAAAGCAACTAACGTTTCCACAAACTTTCTCACTAGATTTGTGTGCTTCGACCCATCAAATGTCCTTCCCACAGCCACTCTAGAAATTATGTTACTTGTAAATGAAGCAAACATGGCCCTCATATTGACCGTAGTACCAGAACTTTGTATAAGCTTGGTAATCAAAAGACGAATCTCATCTTCTCTCACTTTCTGATAGGACATAACACGAGTATTACTTAAAAGATGAAGTACTATAATACTCTTCAATTGCCTCCAATACTCCCCATAAGGAGCAAATCCTATGTCCTTGCAACCATAAAATAGTATGCTGCTCAAACTTAAGTTAGGCCGACTACAAAATGAAAGATCATGAGTTTTCATGATTTCTTTGGCAGCTTCAGCAGAGGAGGCTACAATGGTTGGTATGCTACCAAGATGAAGAAGCATGATAGCACCATACTTTTGAGACAAAATTTGGAGAGTTTGATTAGGGTTTGAGCCTACTTGATGGAAGTTTCCGATAATTGGAAGTTTTTGAGGAGATGGTGGTAACTTGTTTTTTCTACTCACAGAATTAAATGAAATCCATTTATTACGGATATAAATCACTGCAATAATGAATGGAAATAAAAACATGAGGAAAGTTTGCAAGGAAAAAGAAATTATTGCCATGATCGATCTTATCTTGGTTAGTAGATCATACAGAGCAAACACATGGATGATTTTCTTAATCAAGATACTCTTTTTTCCTATGCCTAGCTCTAAATATATAGGGGTGAATTTCAAGGTTGAACTATTAATGAATTAATAAGTATAATATTTAGTGTAGTTATATTGATTCCCTTTGCCTCACTAGATGGACGGGCCACTAGAGATGCATCTTAATAATAAATGTATATTATATTAAAGGTTTAGTTTCAAAACTATTATTTTAGAACACTAGATCAAATATAAATAAGTTGCTAAGATAGCTTCTCGCATTTTTCACAAATAAAACACTTTTTGCATGAACTCTCATATATATATATATATATATATATATATATATATATATATATATATATATATATATATAGAGAGAGAGAGAGAGAGAGAGAGAGAGAGAGAGAGAGAGAGAGAGAGAGAGAGAGAGAGAGAGAGAGAGAGAGAGGGAGAGAGAGTCCAACTAAATTGGGTATAAGGTTAAGAATACAATAGAAATAGTATTAAAATTTGTAATGATGGTAACACTACATCTAGTATAAATTTACTACAGAATGCTTGAAGGATTATCGTTTGACAATCGTAAAATATGATTTTCCTTTCAATATGCCATTTTTATTATAATCGATATGTTTTATAGAAGAAAAAATTTAGATGCAACAAAAAATAGTGCATCGAGAAAAATTGTGCATCTGAATTCTCATGCACCATTTTTTGTGAAATAATGAAATGAACGTGGTTGACAATAGAGATTTAAGGAGATTGTGATAGACAAATATGAAGATGTAGGATCTTGTGGTTGAAGATAGAGAAAGAGTTGGAGGATGGAGACAAAATTAGTATTGTGCATCTCTTCTAGAAAATTACTACATTTACCTTAAAATCATAGCATCTTTCTTTAAATTCATGTGCATGAGTTTTGTTAATAAAATAATTTGTGCATCTCATCTAGAAAATAACTACATTTAGCTTAAAATAATTATATCTTGTCTAAAAAACATAGTTCTATTAAAATTATTGCATCTTAGTTAAAATACTCAATGATTCTTATTTAAAAAAAATCACTCCATCTCAATAATTAAGGTTGTTTCTTATACAATTTATTTTTTCTATTGTCTTCCGCTCACAAACCACACAAACTTTTAATTAATACGAGGTTCTTGCTTGCTTGCTTATTATAATCTCCTACATTTGTTGACCGAATTCACAATTCCCCATATAAAATTTCGTAATTTGTCGTTCACAACAGTAGCAATTTATATTAGGTTGTATTTGATCTTTTCTATAGCGGATAGTTCAAATGAGAATATATATTTATGTAGGAATAAACGACCTAAGCATGACTCTTGATTTGATATAATCAAATGCTCTACATTTTTTTTGCTCTTCTAATATTCATTACTCAACCATTAATTGCGATGATTATGACTTACAACAGGTGAATTGCAATCGTTAGACCTAATAAATAAATATCTAATTGATTACTAAGATTCGTTTTCCCATTCTCACCTAAATATAGAGAAAGAAAATAAATTTTTTTCATACAAACCGAATCTATGATATCCAATTAGTCCAGTGAGAGCATGTAGCTCATTGATTGATATATTTGTTTAACCGTCACATGTTATATATATAGATTGAAAAATAAAATATAATTTATTTAAAGAAACCAAATCTATCATATCTTAATTAGTCAAGTTGGGAGCATGTCACTCATTGATTGTTATATTTGTTTAACCGTCACATGTTATATATATTTAGATTGAAACATAAACTATAATTTGTTTATAGAAACCAAATCTATCATATCTAATTAGTCAACACTCACTGATTGTTATATTTGTTTAACCGTCACATGTTATATATATAGATTGAAAAATATAATATAATTTGTTTATAGAAACCAAATCTATCATATCTAATTAGTCAAGGTGGGAGCACGTCACGCATTCGAACATGTTGAAATACTAGAAAAGTTGTTAATACTAAAAGGTTTTTATCAACGAACATGAATCTAATAGGCTTTTGCACCGTTAATATTGTTTATCATTTTTAATATTTTTGAAGGGCATTTTCCCACTCTATTTTATCATTGGAGAACTATATGAATGATTATGTGTCTTATACTATTAACAGATGCTTCATGTCGTTCATAGTATTACTCATATAGGTTTAAAATTTTTTATTTGGCCTCAAATTTTGTAATGAAAGGAGAAATTACAACTACAAAAGCAGCTTAAGTGAGTAGATAAAATCTTGAAGACAAGTAAGTTATAACCTCAAATTTTGATTAATTTTAGTAATTGATAGTGTTAGTGACCTATTACTAGTATAATTTTGACTTTTGTTAAGAAATGGGTCAAGTCATGTAAAACATTAAGAACCTAGGGTTTAACCCATTTAGGTTATAATGGGGAAATGAGTTTGAAGTTGTTCCATGATGTAATTAAGTCATTAAATAGCTTAATCTTAGTAATATTTGATGTTTGTAACAGTCTTTCATTTATGCATGTTAAGCCTTAACGAAATGGGTCAATTTTATAAGAAATGGCTGTTAAGGTTTAAGAAAATCAAAGTTGAAAATGCATATACTGTTACGATGAATTATAAGATGTTATATGTTAAAACGGAAATGAATTTGCAGCGCTAATGGTCAAATGAGGATATGTATGTTAATATATACTAAATGGGTCAAAGAGTAACAAAATGAAATGATATTGGAACTTTTATGCATTGATTATGTTAAAATTGAACTGATTTTATGACTTAAAAGAACTACAAAGATACTGCAATTAAGTTTGGTTGATGAAGAATTGAGCAGAACATCTTTTTAGAATTGAATGTCTAGTGAATTTTGAGCTTAAATGGTAAATGGGAATTGAATCTTCAAAAGAAAGTTACAAAGTATCATTAGAATGTATTTTGGTAGTATTTTGACACTTTGAGTGCTGCACAAAACAGTCAACAAAGTGGCGCGAAGCAAAGGGTCGTGGCGTGAACCAGCTGGGATCTTGCACATTGAGTGTTTCTGTAGATTTTTCTCCGGCACGAAGAGCATTGCCTTGCGGCGCGAACTTCCCTGAACACTTTAAAACCTTAATTTTAACTTTCTTTGACCCTATAAATGATTGTGGTTAGTTTCTATACATGTTGGGACTCCAAATAGAGTCTTTTAAGACCCCAAAAAAGTGCTTTAGTATGAGATCGAGTCATTATACTTTAGTGAACTTATATTGATTTAATCTATATTGGAGAGAAGTGATCCTCATAACTTCTTTCGGTGAGTTGTACCCTGTGGATCTTTTATATCGATTATAGTCATCATACTAGTTTCTTTATAATTATAAACGACCTCATTACATGTGGTCTAAGTGTTTATCATGTCTATATTGAATTGATATGTTTATGTGTATGACATTGATATGTATAATATACAAGTTATGGATCCTTGCAAGTTGTGTACTTAATATGTTTAAATTGCTTGCGTTTGTGGTTAAGAATTACGATCCAGATCCGTGATTGAACTTTGTGCTTTGTATCATTATGTTTATGCTGTTAGGTGACGTGTATGGGTCAAATGGCTTCGAAAATTAAGACTTGATACATAGGTGGTATAGACTTGATACGGGGAGTGGAATGGAATGATAAGTAGTGATTATGACCATGTGGTTCAACACTTCAACAGGCTAACGAGCCACCAACCTTGTATACACGAGTGGAATTGGAGAAAAAATCATTCATTCCTAATAACCGTTTGGTGGATGTTTTGTGCTCCCCCACCTCAACGGGAGATGTGGACATACCCCCACGTGGACTTGTTAAATATGGTTGACCACCATGGAAGATACAAGGTCTAGTGGACTTGTCTCACACATCTTATGTGTTAGTATTGTGATGCCATGAAACTAAAATAAGATGATTACTTATTATTTACTAAACTATTTTGGTACACTCACTAGCTTTAAGCTAATTTTATGTTTGTTAAAATAGTTTTTGTATCCACTGGTAAAATAGTATATATGAATGGTTGGAAGGAAGACTTGTTGCTTTGGGTTTCTACAAAGACATGTTTGATATCTCATATACAAGTTAATGGTCAAGGATACATTACCAAGTAACACCAAAGATTATGTAAAGTTTAAAGCTTCCACTTGATTTTGTAAACACGAGTGGAACTAATAGTCTTTTTTTTCTTTTACATTATAACAATATATGAATAAAACAACTTATTTAATTTCTTTTACATCTGTATGTAAAAAATACATTAATCTTGAATTTTTTTTGCAGCTAACTTTTTAAAAGCACCAAATGGATATTTAGGTTGGTTGGTATTTTACGTACCAGAGCCATGTGCAACCCAATAAAAAAACTATGGAACTCTATGCTGTAAAATTTTTGCAACAGAGTGTAAAACACGTGGAACGTACTACAAAGACGTGTAACGAAGTGCCAAAGATGTAAAACATGATAACGTTGTGTAATATATTGTAAAAGTTGTGTAACACAACCCCAAATGTGTGTACCACACTAGTATGTCTCATAGTGTGAAATTGTTGCAACACAATGTAAATATTATGCAATAGAGTTTAACAAAATTTAAAAAATATATATATGCAATACGGGTATTCGATTCCTTTTGCTTTATAAAACTGTGGTAAGATGAGCTAGTTTGTTGACTGTTTCGTTGGTGCAATATGGGGCTATAAAACCTCTTGCATTTTGTATTTTTGGCCTTTTCTCTCCACATGCAACTTCTAGAGAGATTTCTGTCAGGATCGAATTAAACACAGAAAACAATCCAAGATGGATACGAACTAGTTTGCGGAAATAACTAATTGAATTATCAAGAACACAGATTATAGAATAAGAAGATTAACAATAAGCCCCAATATATTAATTCATGAAATCAATATACGTACAACTCTATCTCAGTTGCAAGGGTTTACACCTTGAGACTTTTTCTCTCTCTATTTTTCTATACGAATTGATCAACATCTATATATACTAATCAGTAACTAACTATGCGAATTAATAGATGTTTATCGAGATCATTTAGCTACGGATAGACACAAAGGTTATCTTCTCATAGCTATCACTCCAAAATATTTCAAATTAAAGTTTATCGCTAATAATACGCAAGCTTGAAAACGTCTTGAACTCGATCATCCTTATCCAGTCCTTGAAAACCGCTGCCTTTGAACAACCTGTATTAACCATCAATCACCTACACAAACCAGCACCTGTATTAACCCTTACATTCTCCCCCTAAACTTATTGCTAAATAGCACTAAGTTTCAAAAGTTCGAATGTAAAGGATGCTTCCAAAACCTCATTACTTTTTGCTTCTCTCATTCTCTTTCTTCCTCTCATACATCTCATCCATCCATCTCATCTCTCTGACCAGGTTTCTTGCAATGGGAGTATCAACTCTAGTTGTCAATCTTGCTTTCAGCGTGGTTTTTACAGTAAGATACGAATGTTTGTATCTCTTATCAACCAAGTAAAACTCTCTCGATCCTCCTCTTCTTGTCAACACATATACTCCATTGTGAGGATACAATTCCCAGCGGACTACTTCACTGTTTCCTCCTCTGGCCAAGAGCTGCAAGTTGTTTGATTCAAACATCCGTATCAGATACTCCATTATAATGAACAAAGTCATTGAACGTTCATCAGATGCTTTGATTTCATCATACTTCTTTGCTTTCCCCACCTTGTACATTTCATCTAACTCAACCCTGCTGGTTTCTTTCACCATCGAAGCAAAAGAGCTATAAACTTCTTCAGATTTATCAGCTCTACTCAGCCTTAAATGATACCTTGGATACACTTGAACAACATCCCAATCAATAACTTCTGGATTCTTCACTTCTAATGGCACAACAAAAATTGGTTTCTGTGGCACAATTGGGATTATCATACCATTTCCAGAATCAATGTCAGCTGTTGCTTCATCATCAAATGCAGGCATTTCAGCCATATTAATCTCCACAACCTCATCACTTGACTCTTCTTGCACTTTCCTCTTCTTCAACTTACCTTCCTTGCTGCTTTTCTTCTGATCCTTAGCCTTTCTTTTACCATGACTTTTTACAGACTTAACTGGTTCAACCTGTTTGACATCTTGCTTGGGCACATATTTTGAAGTTCCTTGAGCTTCAACATCTTGATTGTCTTTTGGATTTTTTCTTGTTTTCTTGGCAATTGGCTCAGATTGACTTCCCTTCTTCTCCTTTTTACACTGAGAATCTGAAGTTTTTTATTGTTGTGGCAGTGGCTTCAAAATGCTATCAATCACACTATCATGCAATTCTTTCACCTTCCTTTCAACCTCCATCCTTTCATCTTCATTCAAGCTAGCTACATTCTTCTTTTCCTTTTCATATAGATCAACAATGTTCTCAAATTTCATTAGACCTAATTGTTTTCCACTGTAGCCTCTAATTCTTAGAAAATCAGAAAACCTCTTTCTATCAACTCTAACATCCCTTTTCTTAGATTTTGCTTTCTTTACTTCTTCTTCCAACAACACATTCTCTTCTTCCTGCATTCTTTTGGCTATCTCTTCATCAGATTGAATTGATCTTGCAAGTTTTGATTCAATTCCTCAGCTAATTTTCTAGCCAGCTCTTCATCAGCCCTGAGTTGTTCTTGCTTTGATAACTTGACCTTTTCAACAGCTATCCCTTTTCCTTTATTCCTGGAAGATTCATCCAATTCAACATACCTTGGTCCATGCTTTGTAGTAATAATCCCTAAGGATTTTCCCTTTCCTTTAGATTTAATGTTTGAAACTTCCTTTGGCTCTGAAATAGCTACTCCTTTCAACTTCTGAGAGGTTTGAGAGATAGGCTTCTTGGGTACTTCCTTCTTCTTCTTTGTTTGATCTTTAAATTGTTGCAAAGCTGCAGCAACATCCAATTCCTCTCTTGACACTTGAACTGTTTGAGCTTCTTTCACTGTCTCAGACTCTACAGGTTTAAGATCAACAAACTTTTCTTCTTTCTGAATATCCTCCACTCTCTGATCATCAACGTTTTCAACTTGAACATCCTCCACTGTCATTCCTTTCACAACATCATTACCACTAGCATCAATTATTTCATCCAACTCTTCTTCAAAATCCCTTGCAGTTTGAGATAGGTTGGATTTGCTTGCCACATTTTCTTCTCTTTCAGCAACATCAACCTTATTAACATCTGCCTTTTCAACTTCCTTTTGAGGTTGAGGATCATTCTCCTGATGTTGTGGGTCATTCTCCCCCTTGTTGGGAGCATCCTTTGAAGAGCTTGATGAAAACATAACAAGTTTTGGAGCTGGATTAGTGAGCAATTTCTTGACCATCTCTGTTAAAGAGGTCAGAGCAGTTTGTTGAGAGTGAATCAATTCACGCTGAGCTTGAAGTTCCTTCATAATGCTAGCATGGGAGGCCATCAACTTCTCAAAGGTAGAACTATCCTCACCTTGATTGGGTGTATAAACCACCTTCGAAGGATCATTGAAAGATTTGTTTGCCATCAATTCATTGAGTTTCAGACTGTTCTCTTCTGGATTAGGTGTATTCACCACCATTACAGGATCTTGGAACGGAACAGATGAGGTTTCAAGCCTAGCCTGAACACCAGCATCCCCCGTGGTTTCTTGGCACCTGGGACCTTCAGTGTTTAATACTTCCAAGGAAGCATCAAACTGTGAAGTTGCCATGGATTGGGTCTTAGAGATGTTCACATGATCTTGAGGTGTACTTTGTACAGGCTCAAGGTTGTGAGCCCTTTCCATATGATCTTCCCTCTCCTTACAGATCACCTCCGTGAGCATGGGAACTGCTCAATGGGTTCCCTTTGGATATTCTCTTGAAAAGAATGCTCTTCAAGAGGGCAGCTTGGGGTTTTGGACGTAGAGAGGAAGGAGCTCTCTTTGCCCTCTTTCTCTTAAAAGAGATCAATGGTGGTTCTTTTGAAGCAGCTTGTATAGTGACGTGTGTATGAGTTGAAGTCGGCTCAGATGAAACAATAGGAGACTGAGGAATGTGTGTAGTGGCTGGTGTGGGTTGGGTGTCAATGGGAGTGCTCATAGATGTGGGCTGTGAGCTTGACCCCTCACCAGAAGTGTGGGACACTCCCATCATTGTAGAGAACAATTGAGTGTCTTTGCCAGAGAAGTGCACACCTTTTCTTTTCATGTTAGCAAAAACTTTTTGTTTGTGTTCACTAATGCCATAGATTTTGGGCAACTTGGACAGGTTAGACAGTGCTTTATCAAAAATTACTTGTAAAAACCGAGGATACATCAAGAACTTGTTAGGTGGATGTTGTAAGTTCCAAACCATGTCATCTAAAATCATTTAAAAAAAATTATATCTCCTACCCGTGGATAGACACACCATAGCAGTTGCAATGGACCCCCCAAACTCATTCCATGCTCCTTTCTTTCTAGAAATACATTGTTGTAACACATGACACATAAAGCGCCATTGAGGAGCAAACATACCTTTCAGGAAGATCATATTTTTCAACTCACCTTCATACCCTATGCGTGAAAAAGTAGAAAAGATTTCATCAGAAGGTAGAGTAGAAATACCTGATTCATCATCCAGTTGAAGGTGTTGTCGAACTAGGGCTTCAGTGATGACAATGTCCCTTTGATAACCCTTGATTTGATGGAATGAACACCATTTGCTTCAATTAACTCTGCTGAAGTCCAAAACTGTTTGAGATGATCAATGTAGATAACGGGTTTTACTTGTAGGGCATACTGAATGTGTGAAGTTCGCAAGAAACCAACGATAGGATGAAATTCTTCAAACTGTTTGGTTTTCTTGAGAAAAGCGGCCATGCTGTGAGTATCAACGAACTTGAGATCACCATTTTCAGAAGACTGAGAGGTTGACGATGACGAAGACATGATGAAGAAGAGAGAGCGTAGCAGAGAAGGGTTTCTGCGAAAAAGAAAAGAGAGGTATTAAATTTTAAATGTTGAAAGGTTTGAGAAAGATATGGACGACAGTTATGGTGAGAGAAAAATAAAAAATTGAAAAACGGATCCTCCAAAAAGTTCGCGTAGTTTGTTAGCCTGTATCAACTGCCTGTATTAACTGAGAGAGAAGATATCCATTGCACAGCTGTATTAATCTTGCATACCTGTACAAACTAACCAAGTGTAACATCCATTCCAGAATAAGATTATATACAAAAATCATTGAAAATAATCCCAAAACAAAACATGTTAACTTTCTAGAATCAACATTCCAATATGGGATACTAAAAAATTGAACCTACTGACATCAAAAGGTTTTGTAAACAGATCTGCAAGTTGATTGTCAGTATGAACCTTTTGAACATGAATAAGTTTCTTTTCATTGCAATCCCTTATGAAATGGTATCTGATTTCAATGTGTTTTGTTTTTGAATGTTTAACAGGATTATTAACAATGCTAATTGCACTGTTGTTGTCAATGAAAATAGGAGTATTTAGAAAGACAACACCATAGTCAAGCATATGATTTTGAATCCAAAGAACTTGAGCACAACAACTTGAGGCTGCTACATATTCTGCTTCTGCTGTGGAAGTAGATACAGTGGTTTGTTTCTTGCATTGCCACGAGATCAACCTGTTCCCAAGAAATTGGCATCCACCTGATGTAGATTTTCTATCTAAGTTTGCACCTCCATAATCACTGTCAGTATAAGCAATTAGATCCAGAGAAGAATCTTTTGGATACCACAATCCAAGATTAGGTTGTCCCTTTAAGTATCTAAAGATCCTTTTGACAGCAAGAAGATGAGACTGTTTGGGGTTGGTCTGAAATCTTGCACACACACATCTGCTGCCAATGTCTTGTGTGTTTCCATTGGGGTACTTGCAACTTTTGTATCCTTGTAGCCAAACTTATCCAGAATATCATGCACATACTTTGATTGACTCAAGAAAATTCCATCATCCTTTTGCTTTACTTGCAGTCCCAGAAAGAATGATAACTCACCCATTGAACTCATCTTGAATTTCTGATGCATTATGGTTTCAAACTCTTTGCATAGTGATGGCAGTGTAGATCCAAAGATGATATCATCTACATACATTTGTACCAACAGAATGTCATCATTCTTCTTCATAATGAATAAGGTTTTGTCAAATTTTCCTCTTTTGAACCCATTTTCAAGTAAATGGTCTGACAGAGTGTCATACCAAGCTCTAGGAGCCTGATGAAGACCATACAATGCTTTGTACAACTTGAAAACCTTATCAGGGTACTTTGGATCTTCAAATCCAGGGGGCTGACACACATAGACCTCTTCTTCAATTCTGCCATACAGAAAGGCACTTTTGACATCCATCTGATATACTTTAAATCCTTTGAAAGATGCAAATGCTAGGAAGATTCGAATAGCCTCAATTCTTGGTACAGGAGAAAACACATCATCATAATCAATTCCCTCCTCCTGTGTATAGCCTTGAGCTACCAATCTTGCTTTGTTTCTAATTATAATTCCCCTGTCATCTTTCTTATTTCTGAACACCCATTTTGTACCAATGGCTCTTTTTCCTTTTGGAAGAGGTACTAGGGATCAAACTTCCTGAATTTTAAACTGAAGCAGTTCTTCTTGCATTGCTTCAATCCAGGATGGATCTTTTAATGCTTCATGTGCCTTCTTTGGTTCAATTTGGGATAAAAAGCTTGAGAATAAGCACACATTTACATGTTCCATTGATTCTCTGAGTTTCTTTCTTGTTTCCATTGGAGTATGAATGTCACCAATGACTTGATCTATGGGATGATTCTTCTGAATTCTTGAAGAGGGTTGAAGTTCAACTTGAATGATAGGACTCAGATTTGAATCATTTAGATCAATTTCTTCATTTTCATGAGTTTGAGAATCTGGTTGTACTAACTCTGGCTGTAGTAAATCATTTGGCTCAGTATCATTTGTGTTGTGCACAGTAGAGTTTTCTTTTGAAACATCTCTGTTGCTTTCAATTTTTGATTCATCATGTGAAGTAGAAGTCCCTCCATCTGAGGCATGGTCTGTAGTTGAAGACTGTGAAAAAGAAGATTCATCAGCAAAGCATGGTGGATCAATCTGTAACAGTGGAAAGAGTACGTAATTGGGTGATGATTCCTTCTTTGATGATTCTTCCAGTGTACCTGCATTACTTCCATGAAAGGAACTTGTGAGCTTATCAATATCAAACAACCAGTTGGGACCTGAACCTAAGACATTTGAAGTGTGTTCATTGAAGGACACATTTGCACTTTCTTCTATGATTTTAGAATTTCTGTTATACACTCTGTAGGCTTTGCTGTGGGTGGAGTAACCAACAAAGAAACCTTCATTCACTTTGCTATCAAATTTTCCCAGATAGTCCTTTGTATTTAGGATAGTACAAGGACATCCAAAGGGTTTTAGAAAACTAATCAAAGGTTTTCTTTTATGCAAGAGTTCATAAGAAGTTTTTGAGTGAGCTTTCACTACAAGAACTCTGTTTTGCACATAGCATGCTGTGTTTACTGCTTCTGCCCAGAAAGTGATAGGAAGTTTTGAGTCTGCTAACATAGTTCTAGCAGCTTCTATTAAAGTTCTATTCCTTCTTTCTGCAACTCCATTCTGTTGAGGTGTTCTGGGTGCACTGAAGTGTCTTGTAATACCCTTTTTAATACATAACTCCTCCAAACTTGAGTTTCTAAACTCTGTACCATTGTCACTTCTCATCATCTTAACCTTTGATCCCAGTTGATTTTCAATTCTTAGCACAAAAGACTTAAGTGTATCACTGGTCTCATCCTTGCTCTTAAGAAAGAACACCCATGTGAATCTTGAATAATCATCAATGATGACCAAGCCGTATGACTTCTTTCCAATGCTCATCACGTTTGTTGGGCCAAATAAGTCCATATGTATCAAGAATAGAGGATCAAAAATTGAGTTCACTTCTTTTGACTTATGTGAGGTTTTGTGTTGCTTTCCTTTCAAACATGATACACAGAGATCATTGCAAACAAATTCCTTCTGAGGTAGCCCTCTCACCATCCCTTGTTTGACCAACTTATTCATGGTTTTAACATTCACATGGCACATTCTCCTATGCCACAAAGAAAATTCATTAGCTGTTGCTTTAGAAAGGAAACATGCTTCTTCTGAGATTGATGAAGTCATTGCCATGTCCAGACAGTAGACATTTTCCTTCCTAGGAGTTCTCAACAGAATCTGAATTTCATCCAGTATTTTGAAACCTGGAGCAAGAATAATACATTCTTGTTCTGTAAACAGAATACTGTTTTTCTTATCACATACTTGTGATACACTTAGCAAGTTATACTTCAACTGTTCAACATAAAACACATCAGAGAAGGTTAGTTTTCCATTTGATACTTGACCTTTCCCTGTAATCTTTCCTCCTTTAACATCCCCTCCAAAAGCAACATATCCACCATCACACTCTTCAAACTTCTGAAGACATTCTATGTCTCCAGTCATGTGCCTAGAGCAGCCACTGTCTACATGCCATATATTCTTCTTTTTCAGATATGGTTTGCCCTGCACATCAACAAACAAGTTAGTTTCTTTTAGGAACCCAAGCCTGTGTGGTCTTGGGTTCTCCTTCAGCATTGAAATAAGTAAATTGTTTTAAAACTTGTGAGTGTGTTAAATGAGGACTGTCAACACCATAAGGCATCACTCTTGAACCAAGATGGTTATCTGTTGAAACTGAGGTTCTTGACCTATAGTTACCTATAGTAACTCCATTTGCATTCTTTCCTTTAGGCACATACACATACTTTTGAATAACTACAGGCTTTCCTTTGAACATTTGCTTTGGTGTTTTAAAATTTTTAGGTTTAGAAAACAAATTGAGCTTAGCCTTTTTGTTTATGGGATTGTGAAAACATTGCTTCGCAATGTGATTCAGTTTTCCACAAATAAAGCATGCTTTTGGCTTGATCTGTTTCATAATAACACCATAGTTTTGAGACATTTTTTGATTCCAGTTTCTTTGATTACCTCTTGACTTTGACTGTTGTACTTGTTTGTGCCCTGAAGAAGATGCTTGTGGTGTAACCTGAGGTGTAGGTGCAACTTTCTTTTGTTCATGTAATTCAAAATCTGACTTAGGATCAACAGATACTTCTTTTGGAAAATCATTAACATTCCTATACTTATCAACTACCTCTTTAGTTGGAGGAATGTAAGTTTGATTGAAAGGAGGAGGTACCTGATTGTATCCTATTCTAGATTTCAATTTATCATGAATCTGACTTTGAATAATGTTTTCAACTGATTTTGAAGCATATTGAAACTTATCAATGTCAAGCTTAACCTTTTCAGAAATTTTCTTTTCTATGTTAAGTAAATTCTTGACTTCTTCTAGTTCAGAAACAAGTTTCTCATTTTCCCTTTTTAATTGATAAATATCTTCTTGATATTTCTTTTCATTACTAACATATGCTTTTACTTGTTGTTCAAAACTAGCAATGATTAAACTTGTTTCTCTGCTTTTTTCCTAAGATTTAGACAAAGTCTCACAAACAACTTTGTTGTGATCTCTGTATTTTCTAACAGTTTGAATACATTCTTCAGTGCAGAGTTTAAGTTTTACCTCTTTAGGCATATCATCCGATTTGGTTGATGTTTCTGCCATTAAAGCCTGATTTGATGTAGCAAATTCAGCATGTTCACTCCAATCAAAGTGAGCATCACCTTGAGACACCAATGCTGTTGAATTGCTGCTCTGGATGTTTCTGTTAGTGACTATATCCTTTGAACCTTCTTGCCATCTTTCCCCTCTACACTCTCTTGCAAAGTGTCCATGCTTGTGACATTTGTAACACTCAACCATACTTTTGTCAAATCCTGCTTTATCATCTCTTTTTATGCCGAAGTATTTCCTTCCAGTTCTCTGAATGAACCTCTTTGCTCTCAAGGTAAGCATAGCCATTTGCCATTTAATGTCCATCTCTTCTAAATCATCTGGATGAATCTGTTCTAGATCATCATTTACTATTGTGGATTTGGCATGACTTGAAAAGAATGCTTCCAGTACATCATCGTTTGTTGTATTGACCCTGGATGCTTGAGATCCTGAGATAATTTCACCAATCGAAGAGACAAACGCTGCATTCTGAGAAAAACTTGAAGGCTTCCTCTTTGCTTCTACTTATGCTTCAGACACTCTGAGATCATTGTAGAGATCATCTAATTCTTTTCCTTCCAGATCATCACTCTGCCTTGATGCAACTATGTACATGGTCCATTCCTCACCTAGTGACCTTAAAAACTTCCTGTTGACATCATCTTGATCAATGATCACTCCTGCAGTAACTAACTCTCCAACCAACTTATTGAATCTGTCAAACGTTTGTGTCATTGTTTCTTCCTTGCTTGCACTGAAATTCTCATATTGTTGTTTCAGTATAGATCTGTGATTTCGTTTGGTGCTTTTAGTTCCAGAGAATCGTTTTTCCAAGGCTTGCCATAGTTCTTTGGCATGTTCACATCTGCTGAATTGATGTTGGTATTCGTTCGGAATAGCCAATAATAGAGTGCTTAATGCCTTCATCTCACTCTGTCTTTCTTTCCTTTCCCAATCATTTGCTGGAGGATCTCTGGGTAACTTGTTTCCATCAGCATCAAGTTTTTGTGTTCCTTTAGGACCATTCTCAATGATGTCCCACATCATGTAGTCTGTAAGCAGAATATACTACTTAATCCTTATCTTCCACATGTCGAAATCGTTTGGTTTCAACAAGGGAACCTTTGTTATTAGCACTCCATAAGCCATATCGCTCATGATGACTTTATATCATCCAAGAACTTCTGTTTCGAAGTGTTCTTGATGATCTTGGATCAAAAGCTACAACGTAGCTCTGATACCACTTGTCAGGATCGAATTAAACACAGAAAACAATCCAAGATGGATACGAACTAGTTTGCGGAAATAACTAATTGAATTATCAAGAACACAGATTATAGAATACGAAGATTAACAATAAGCCCCAATATATTAATTCATGAAATCAATATACGTACAACTCTATCTCAGTTGCAAGGGTTTACACCTTGAGACTTTTTCTCTCTCTATTTTTCTATACGAATTGATCAACATCTATATATACTAATCAGTAACTAACTATGCGAATTAATAGATGTTTATCGAGATCATTTAGCTACGGATAGACACAAAGGTTATCTTCTCATAGCTATCACTCCAAAATATTTCAAATTAAAGTTTATCACTAATAATACGCAAGCTTGAAAACGTCTTGAACTCGATCATCCTTATCCAGTCCTTGAAAACCGCTGCCTTTGAACAGCCTGTATTAACCATCAATCACCTGCACAAACCAGCACCTGTATTAACCCTTACAATTTCCTTCGGTTCATTATATACTTATACACATTTATATACTTATACATATTTACAAGGAAATTTTTTTGTCTTATTAGGAAGTCTTGATTTATATCTTCAAAATAACCTCTCAAATTTATGATAATTACAAAAATTCCTATAGTTTATATATATATATATATATATATATATATATATATATATATATAATAACTTGACATTTGTTTAATTTGTTTAAAATCATCCTCTACTTTAATTTTTATCTTCTTTCTCTAATAACTATTTTCGTCTTTTTTTTATTTTTTCTATATCTTCTTTACATATAATTCCATAAGTTTTTTTTTCCTATTTAGTATAACAATATATACAATTTCAATCCCGTCTTTTGATTCTTCTTTTTTTTCTTTTAATAACTGTTATTGAATTTTAATATATTTTCTTCTTTATGTATCTATATATTATTTCTGTTTTCATTTTATAATAATATATTTATATATAGGTTTTCTTCTCTTTTAGTAAATAATTATTTCTTTATTTACGTTATTTATATAAAACAAATTATGTTTCTTCTTTTTAATAGTGTTTCTATTCTTAATGGAAGATAAATGTTTTTTCTTTTACTATGTTAAATAAAGATAATGAACTTATTTATTTATTTGTTTGTGTATATAACATTTTTTTAAAGTGACAAACCCGCATACTATAATCCTAGGAAGCCGAATTCTATAGCTTAAATAATAATCATGTTTGTATCCATTATACACAAAATTAAGCCGCGATCTTCTATATTTTGTTGAGACATATTTATAGGGTTTAGTTCATAAAAGTGTATCAAACTTTACATCTTTTGCTATTGTATGTACTGAACTTTCAAACTTACCATTTGATGTATCAAACTTTTGAAAAGTTACAATTTTATGTATTGGGTAACCTATTATTCAGGTAGCAGATAATTTTTTAAATTTTAAATTTTTATATTATTCCACCTCACTTAATACTTGCCATGAGTGTATTATCTTCAAGAAATAAAAAAATAAAACAAAATATGAAGAACATGAAAAAGATTCATCTTTTGCATCTTCAACAAGAACAAGAACAGCCGTTAAAAAAAAACAAAAGAACAAGAAGAAAATTCATTGTTTGCATATGCAATCAAAACCCTACAAGTCTAGCAACAATCAAGAACAAGAAAGCCTAAAATCAACCACACTAATTCTGGAAAAATAAAAAAGTTCAAAGCAGATGAAGTATGAATATGAGCAGAAACATAAGAACCCTAAAATCAACCCCAAGTCGAACCGTATACCCCTAAAATCTGCTTAAAACCTAGAATCAATACAGATGAAGATGAAAACCCAGAAACATCAACAATGATGATGAAGATGAATATGAAATCAGATCTTACCTTGGAAGATGAAGCAGATCTGGAACCGTATACCCCTCAATCCCTAAATCGAACAAAGAACTCAAACCCCAAATCGAATAAATAGCAGATCTTGAATCGTATATCCCTCAAACCCTCGATCGAACAAGTAGCATATCTGGAACCGAACTGTAACAGTGACATTCTCCTTTGATTTCTCATAACCCGACGGCAAACTCTGAGAGTAAAAGTACTGCGGCTTGCTTCTAGCAGATGAAATCTACGGCTGGTGAAGATGAAATCGATAGAAATGAAATCACCAGATGAATCTTGTTTTACATTATTATTATTATTATTATTATTATTTGTTATTATTATTATTATTATTATTATTATTATTATTATTATTATTAATATTATTATTATTATTATTATTAGAATTATTTTTAAAGAAAAATATGACACATCAGCCGCCACCACAACACCATGTCACTGCCACATCAGGTTAACCTGTGCCACATCATCATCTTACCTGCTATAGCAGGTTGGATACATAAAACGGTAATGTTTTAAAAGTTCAATACATCAAATGGTAAGTTTGAAAGTTCAGTACATACAATAACAAAATGTGTAAAGTTGGATACACTTTTATGAACTAAACCCATATTTATATTACTCTGAATGTTTTAATATTATACTTTTAATTTAGATAGCTAATACACTTATGATGTTAATATGTTAATTTATAAGTTAGTACACTTAAAACATGCTATTAGGATTGGATCTGTTTAATTATGAAAAATATCGTTTGCTAAATTGTAAAATAATAATTGTGAACAACTAATGAAAAAATAATAACCAATAATCATGATTAGGATTGGAATGTTTATTGTAAAATAATAATTATGAACAACTAAGAAAAAAATAATAGATTATCATAATTAGGATTGGATTCTTTAAACCCGCAACGAAGTGCGGCGCGACTCCCTTGTTGTAAGTATATGTATGGTTGATTTTGCAGTTTGTTATAATTACGCTTGCTTTTTATAAAAACACGGGTATCAAATACAACAACATGATTTATTTGTTTAAAAAAAAGTTTACCATATAAAAGACATAATAGGTTAAATATTTGGAGTGTGTTGCCTTTTAACATGCATGTGTTGTTTATTTAACCTTTAAACTTTGTGCTAAAAGATGATTTAATCTGTAAAATCTGTTTTAATCCTAAAGTTATTACAATCAATTAGTTTAGCCACTTGACATATTATAGCGACTAAACTTTATCTCATTAATATTATAATCCTTAAATTTTAACCCGTTAAACGTATAATCCTTAAACTTTTTACACCCTAAACAATCAAACGAATATGAACTTGTGGGTGGTGTTAAAAGTAGTAAAAAAAATTGTTGCGCTATTTACCTACTGATAAACGATAAAGGGTACGAAGGTCAAGCTACATTCATACAACTACATTCATACTCGACGAAACTTTTTGGGAAATACGTTATATAGTGTGTTTATGGTTCACCACCGGCCACCACCTTATTGATACAACCTGATTGACCCAAGTAAACTAACCTAGTAAACCATAAACTTGATTAACCCGAACCTAACTAATCTAAAGCTTAATAAGGTCAGGTTTTTGATGAAGTTTATTTTTTAAATCCTAATTAACCCGAATTGATGGGGCTGACCCCGATTAACACCGCCATTCGGATATACAGATCAAAACTTACAACACAAATATATACCGAAATATTATCATCATTAGGCTTTGACTTTACTAATAAGGTAAGGTATATATAATGAATTTGGTACTACATCAAATTGAAACTAGCAGCTGTTGCTAGAATTCTTGTTTATGCGTTCGAATGACTAGCACAACGCATATAAGCATTATGTTAATGTTCTTAATTTATAACTCCATCATGTACATGTGATCGAGTCGACAAGTACACAACACAAAATTGAAGTGGTTGACCTGGAAACGAGACAAAAATAGTCAATACAAACGCAGCACGAACAATATAACCTATAGGTGACATGTTTAACATGAATTTTTAATAATAAAAATCAAAAAACAAAGGCATCCTACCTATTACAACCTAAAGCAAACAAATGAGTATCTATTGATATTACTTAATTTTTGAGAAATCGACCAAATCAGTAAGAAACACAAATTACTTGGATACTTAAACATGATAAACAATAAACCCTCGAAGTAAACAAAGATGTTGTAGTGAGGGACAAAGGAGTTTTCGAAAAATATCAATGGGTGTGCACCTGGTGTTGGAGAAGAGTATTAAGAGGTAGGGAAAGAGGCGAGTTTGATAGATTAATTGACAAATTGGGGGACAAGAAACCAAGTCAAGAAGGAGGAGATAAACCACACCGGTGGTTAGATAATAATGGAGAGTTTTCAGTGAAAAAATTGAGACTTTTGATCGATAAGTAAATATTGCATCCTGGGACAAATGTCGAAGAAACAAAATGGATCAAAGAAATTCCTAAACAAGTTCCGATTTTCATTTGCAGGCTGACAGAGCTGGATTCCGACAAGAACAGTGTTAGATAATTTGGGGATTGATCTCCATTCGGCATTATGTCCAAGATGTGAGGAAGAAGTGGAAAGTGTAGATCATGCTTTGGTATCATGTGTGGAGGTTAAAGAACTTTGACAGGAAGTTTTTAAATGGTGGAGATGTGGAGAGTTCTCGATGACAACAGTGGATGAATTGCTAAACTTCCATAATGCTAATTGGGTTAATGGGAGAACACATAATAAATGGCGTCTGATGATATGGGCATTCTTATACTTGATATGGAGAAATCGGAATAAGGTTGTGTTTGAAATTGGGAAGAAGAAAGTGGCGCTGGCATTTGTGGAGTTTCAACAACAATCTTATGCATGGATGTTACACAGATCGAATTGGCTGGTTCAAAAGCATTAGGCAGTTCACATTTCTAAAGATGAGTAGGAATTTTGTATAATGTAGGTGATTATTTTGATAATTTGTATGGGGCTAACTTTGTTTGCACCTTGCAAACATGTTTAGTGCCTGAACTTTGTTGTTTGGTTTCTTTTGGTGGTAATGGTATGCTTGCCTTAAAAAAATGCCTTAAAAATAATAAACGATTTAAAATAGTAAAAAGTTTGGTTACCTCCTCTAGAAAAGAGAAACACACGTTAAAACATTAAAATTATATTTTGATGTGGGAAAGGTGAAGGCGGCAAAACAATTTAGATTTTTCTGTGTGAAAAGTAAAAAGATTTGGAGAGAGAAGAAAGCCTTTACCTTTATATATTGTAAAATGTATATAGTAGTTAACCGTTTTATTATCAAGTCTAACTTCAATTTCAAATATTAGTATAGATTTAAATTATCATTTTTCATAGAGGGAAAATTGCGAGGGAAATTGAGAGAGAGGTAGGATATTGAGAGGTAAAATACTGAACGGTAATTCGGCACGAGGGAAATGAAAACGATGGTTTTGAAAGCCGGACCGATCATAAAACCGGACATTCTACCGGTTTACCGGTTCAACCGGTTCAATAGACCTGACCAATCTTTGTTACCGGATAACTTTATTATGAACTTAAGTATTATAAAATAGAAGTTTAAGTGTTTAATATTTATTCATGGAATAATTAAAATCTAAGTATATTCATGTTTTGCAATATGCGTTTTAAGATGAATAAATTCTAGTAAACACTTGAAAATCAATCTATCTATCTATATCCTATATAATTTAAGAACTTGAAGATCTTATGTTGCATGTGTAATTAAGCTTCAAATTTGAAATCCAATGTAATTAGGTAAGGTCTAAATATGATGTGACACTCAATTAGGTGATTTTTTGTCCTACATAGGAAGATACAAAGAGATACACATGAAACCAATTGACTATTTATATGTTTTCTCATGAGTTTGACAATTGGACATGGTTTTTAAAACCGGACCGGTCATTGAACCGGATGTCATAATTGTTCATCTGTCCAACCGTATTTAAAAATCGGATGATATACTTATTACTTTGAATACTATAAAAATACGTAACTACAAAAAATACGGACTCTTAAGTCTGAAGGAAGAAAACAAATAAAAACCATATCCCACATCGCTAGCTGAGGCAAAACAAGTAGATCTCCATATATATATATATATATATATATATTGATCCCACATTGCTTCTAAGAAACAAAGCGATGGATGTCCTTGCTTATATTTAAGTCTCACATCATCTTTTAATTTTAGTTAAAAAGCTTTAGTAAAGGCCGGTTCGACGCAGGTTGCTCCGGTTCAGCGGTTTTATTCCGGTTTTAGTGAAACCGCCCGGTTCACAGTTGCCCGGTTTAGTCGCTACTTTTAAACCGGATTTAATCACGGCTCATGGTTGAACCGGTCGGTCCAGTCCGGTTTTCAAAACAGTGCAATTGGGTCAAGCAAGATGAAACCGTGATATTTGGCTTATGTGAAAATTCCGAATTAATTTTTTATTTTATTAAAATAAATTCGGTTTTTTGCCAGTTAATCAGTTAACAAACTATTTTTTGATTATTGTGTATATATATGTGTCCTACATTCCTGGCAAAACAGAAAAGAAGAACACCCGTGAAAACTTGAGTTTTTCATACAAAAATCCATCATGAAGCATACATAGTTCGATAAATTCGAGCTCTTTTAACCCGAATTGATTGTTGTATCCTCAAGGCAGACGCATACCTGCACAATTTGATGTAGGTATTGTTTTCCAAACATATTTTAGGCAGCTGATTATCATTACTTTGTAAATATTTTTTCCATTAATTTACGAAATTAGATAATACAACCGAATTAGAATGCACAAAATTTAGACTTTATCAACAAAAGGAGATACGACGAGCTTATAGCTCAGGTTTTGAATAACTTAGGTACGAACCTATACATCACTTAATAGGCTAGAACTTCTAGAACTAGACACATTAGGCTATGTAACACTGTACTTTTTTTATACATATATTATATTGCATGCGGAAGCTAATTACATATAATTACTTTAGAAATACAAAGTTAATACAAACATTTGATCTTGTTGTATATACAAAACAACTACAGTGTTAATTTCCAAAAGAGGCTCTACACAAAATTTGGATATCAGAGTTCTTGGTTTGTCCATATTCCCAGTCATCATCATTAAAACTCACCATGGAGTATCTGCAAAACAATCTAGTGGGGAATTAGCACAAAGCTAAGTGAGGGAACAAATATCTAAACATATACAAGGCCAACATGCCTAAATACAAAGTTCATAAATCAAGGAGAACCGGCGGTGTTGCAACCACCTACAACCAAGGTCGGCCAAAACCAAGGTTTACCGATGGCCCAGTTACATGGACAACAATAGTAGCACCCTTGAATACAACTAATGCAAATCAAGCTGTGTGCTAATACTATATATCCCTAAACCAGGCCCAGCCAAAAATCCCCCACGTTGATCTCCAAAAGTAACATGTATACATATTCAAAATCAAGACATACAGTCCAATGAGCAAGTAATAATCAGGATATCATATCCTGTATATCCGAAGATATAAATCCACTCACCACAGTCGGTAAGGCTGTAGCACACTCAGTTGTCTAACTTACTGAGTCTTCTCAGTTCCTTATTAATGCTAAGCCGGTTGAGAGGGTGTTACAAATTTCCCCCTTAAGAATATTCCGTCCTCGGAATCTCTTCGTGCTCAAACAAAGAAGGATAACGGCTCCTCATATCTGCTTCAGTCTCCCAAGTCAAGTCTGAACCCAAACTGTGCTTCCACTTGATTAATATCATCGTTATCTGCTTCTTTCTTAGTTTAGTCACTTTACGATCAAGTAGTTCAACTGGTTCTTCAATTAACTTCTGATTCATATCCACACGAAGATCCTGTATTGGTAGAACTCGTGTCTGATCCTCTACGTTACACTTGCGCAGATACCATACATTGAAAGTATCATGAATACCCGCTAATTCATCAGGAAGATCCAAAGCAACTGTCTGATCATTGACTACTCGTCTGATTCTGAAAGGGCCAATGTAGTGGGGAGCCAACTTCCCGCGTTTACCAAAACGAATCACACCCTTCCAAGGAGATACTTTCAGATAGACCATTTCTCCTTCAACAAAAGACACCGGTCTACGACGCGGATTTGCATACATTTTCTGTCTATCCCTTGCAGCTTTTAATTTCTCCCGAGCAATAGCAACCTTATCAGCTGTCTTCTGTACAATATCAGGCCCTGCAAATTGCTTTTCACCAGCCTCTAACCAACAAGTCGGAGTTCTACAAGGACAACCATACAGCATCTCATACGGTGGCATACCAACGCTGGAATGATAGGAATTTTTGTACGTAAACTCAACCAATGGAAAATGCGAATCCCATGAACCTCCAAACTCTAACACACATGCTCGAAGCATATCTTCTAAAGTCTGAATTGTTCTCTCTGACTGACTATCTGTCTGTGGATGATAAGCTGTACTTAGATTAACCTTGGACCCCAATTCCTGTTGCAATCTGTTCCAGAAGTTAGACACAAATCTCGAATCCCTATCTGAAACAATGGACAAAGGAACTCCATGTCTAGATACTATTTCATCGATGTACAACTGTGCCAATTTACTCAATGAAGCAGTTTCGGCAGTAGCAAGAAAGTGTGCACTCTTGGTCAATCTATCAACAATAACCCAAATCATATCATGACCTTTCTGAGTTCGTGGAAGTTTAGTTACAAAATCCATCGTAATATGATCCCACTTCCACTCAGGTATTTCTAACTGTTTCAATGATCCGTACGGTTTCTGATGTTCTGCTTTAACTTGCGCACAAATGTGATAGGTTTCAACAAATCTAGCAATATCTGTTTTCATTGTCGGCCACCAATAACGAGTCTTCAAATCATGGTACATCTTTGTACTGCCCCGACAATCTCGACTTATGAGCCTCATTTAGAATTAATTCCCTTAAGTTACCAAACTTCGGTACCCAAACGCGTGTATGATAAACCTTCAAACCACGCGAGTCTGTAGTTAATTCATGCTGTCGTTTGATCATCAATTCATCCTTCAGATTCTCATCCTTCAAAGCTTCAAGCTGTGCAGCCAAAAGTTGATCCACTAAATCAGACTTGATTTCCAAGCGCATAAATTTCACAGTTTCCGGGGATCCCTTTCGACTGAATGCATCTGCAACCACATTAGCTTTTCCCGGATGATATTGTATGTCACAATCATAATCCTTGATCAGTTCTAACCAATGGCGTTGTCTCATATTCAATTCCTTCTGAGTAAACACATACTGAAGGATTTTGTGATCAGTGCAAATCGTGCACTTGATTCCATATAAATAGTGTCTCCACAGTTTCAATGCAAATACTACTGCTGCTAACTCCAAATCATGAGTTGGGTAGTTTCGTTCGTTAGGTTTCAACTGTCTCGAAGCGTAAGCAATTACTTTACCCCTCTGCATCAGAACACAACCTAACCCAGCATACGAAGCATCACAGTACACATCAAAATCCTCCGAACCCTCAGGTAAAGAAAGAACAGGAGCTTGACACAACAACTGTTTTAAAATCTGGAAAACATCTTCCGGAGCTGAACTCCACTGGAAAAGAACATCTTTTCGAATCAACTTGGTCAACGGACCGACAAGCTTAGAAAAATCTTTAATAAACCTGTGATAATAACCCGCCAATCCAAGAAAACTCTTTATCTCAGTTGGTGTTTTCGGAGCACTCCAATTCATCACAGCTTCAATTTTGGATGGATCCACTCTGATACCTTCTTGACAAATCACATGCCCTAGAAATTGAACTTCTCGCAACCAAAATTCGCATTTTGAAAACTTGGCATATAATTTGTGTTGTTTTAAAATCTCCAAAACCTGTCTTAACTGCTGATCATGTGCATCCTCTGTCTTCGAATACACCAAGATGTCATCAATAAACATGATAACAAACTTGTCTAAGAATGGTCGGCAAACACGGTTCATCAAATCCATGAATACAGCAGGTGCATTCGTCAAACCAAACGGCATCACTAAGAATTCATAATGACCATACCGTGTACGGAAAGCAGTCTTTGGTATATCATCCTCTGCTACTCTTACTTGGTGATACCCTGATCTCAGATCAATTTTTGAGAAGTACGAAGCCCCTTGTAGTTGATCAAACAAATCGTCAATTCTGGGCAATGGATACTTATTCTTGATGGTTCTCTTATTCAGATCCCTGTAATCAATACGCATTCGAAGAGTCCCATCTTTCTTCTTTACAAACAATACCGGTGCACCCCACGGCGAAGAACTCGGGCGGATAAACCCCTTGTCTAACAGTTCCTGGATCTGAGTCATCATCTCCCGGATCTCTGAAGGAGCTAAACGATACGGAGCTTTAGCAATCGGTGTAGTACCAGGTATCAAATCAATCTTATACTCAACATACCGTACAGGTGGTAATCCCGGCAGATCATCTGGAAATACGTCTGGATATTCGGAGACAACACGGACATCGGTAACAGGCCGCTTCTCCTTCTTCACATCAATGGCGTAAGCCATAAAAGACGCACACCCTTTGGCTAGAGATTTTGTAGCCTTCATATACAAGATTATAGGGGAAGATGATTGAGATCTATCTCCACGAGCCACGACTTACGACCCGTCAGCCAAAGGAATAGTAATGAGTTTCTTGTGGCACTGGATATTAGCTCTATGGTGACTTAACAAATCCATGCCTAATACTAGATCAAACCCCGGTATAGGCATCAACAAATAGTCTACAGGCAAACTAGTACCATCAATGTCTACCGACACCCCAGTCACACAAGAAGTTATAGGAACTATCTTACCATCTGCTATCTCTACTTCTAAAGGAGTAGTAATCACAGTAACAAGTAGTTTCAACTTATCACATAAAGATACAGGTATGAATGAGCTATTTGCACCAAAATTAAATAACACACGGGCAGGCACAGAGTTTACAATAAACATACCCGTGATTACATCACTGTTTTCGGCGGCTTCAGTAACAGTCATCTTGAAGGCCCTCCCTTACGCAGAAGGTGCGGCCTTTCGCTTCTGACCTGCAGAAGACGATCCCCCCGACAGTGGCTACCCCTGCCCCGTCCCTGTTGATCTTTGCTTCGTGCATGCCCCAGACCGATGACTCTCCTCGTAACAGTTCCAGCACATATTGGTCTTGAACCGACATACAGATGGCTCGTGAACTCCCCACATCTTATACACTTTTTAGTTTGAGGAGTGCATGGACCTGTGTGCCGAGACTGGCAAGGTCCACACCAAGGTTTAATCTGATAAGATCCCGAACCCTTAGATTTCTGATCCCCACGATTCTGATTTCCCTGCCACTTGCCTTTGTTTCCACTCTGATTTCTCCCAGACCTATGAGATAACCCTTTCTCACGATTCATTCTTTCTCGAGCCCTCACGTCACCTTCTGCAGCCCGAGCAACAGTTAATGCCTGTGCCAACGATGTTGCCATCCGGGTGTTACCCCGATACTCAGGCAACGGGGCTTGAACGAAATGATCTATCTGTGATGGTTCATCTGGTACCCACTGCTTAGCAAACCTCAGCTTTTCATTAAACTTTGCAATCAACTCCTCAACCGACATTTTATCATCCTGAGCTAAGTCCATAAATTCCCGCTTTACCTTGGCCAAATCGTAAGTATTGCAGAACTGTTCACAGAATTTGGCTTGGAATTATTCCCAAAGTTATAGAGTTTACAACCTCCCTGGATAGATGAGCAGTCAAGGAATCCCACCAGGTTGCAACTTGACCCTTCAATCTCCTTGTTGTAAACTTGACCCTATCAGATTCCTCACAATTGCAAGCATCCAATGCCTTCACCGTCTCCCTTAACCAGTTCAAAGTATCCGTAGGGTTAGAGCTTCCGGAATACTCAGGTGGCTGGCAATCCATGAAATCCTTGTATTGTCCTTTCGGTTTAAAGCCTCCTTGAGTTGGGTACGAAGGAATGAAAAAATTCTGCTATTGGGGTTGGTAAGGCTGAGTCACTGGTGACATTAACACAATGGGTAAGGTTCCAAAAGGTGTTGACATAGTGTTAAACGGTGCAACAGTGTATATAGGAGGTGGTATTGACTGGGTAAACACAGCTGACTCTCGGGGCATATGAATTGTCTGGGTTGGCTGAGAAGACTGAGTCTGCGGTTGTTGCTGCTCCAATTCTTGAACCCGATCTCTCAGAGTTTGCAGTGTATCCTCTAATTGCAAAACATAATCCTGCTGATCAGATTCACCGTTGTGAGAAGTACCAGCCCGATTGTGTTGTTCATTTGCTGCGGTGGAGGATTGATTGTTTCTTCTGGGGGACGCAGGGGTAGTTGTCTGGTTCACGTTGTCAGCCATATCTATTCTATACACAACATCTCACCAGTTGTTAGATATAATCCGTTAGTATAAACACACTAACCACCTTCAAAGCTACACTACTAGATACCCACCCTGGGAATACTGGACTGACCAGAGCCTCGGTTCGAGTATTGCACAATTCATTCATGCAAATCCTCAAACCAGGGCTCTGATACCAATTTGTAACACTATACTTTTTTTTATAAATATATTATATTGCATGCGGAAGCTAATTACATATAATTACTTTAGAAATACAAAGTTAATACAAACATTTGATCTTGTTTTATATACAAAATAACTACAGTGTTAATTTCCAAAAGAGGCTCTACACAAAATTTGGATATCAGAGTTCTTGGTCTGTCCATATTCACAGTCATCACCATTAAAACTCACCATGGAGTATCTGCAAAACAATCCAGTGGGGAATTAGCACAAAGCTAAGTGAGGGAACAAATATTTAAACATATACAAGGCCAACATGCCTAAATACAAAGCTCATAAATCAAGGAGAACCGGCGGTGTTGCAACCACCTACAACCAAGGTCGGCCAAAACCAAGGTTTACCGATGGCCCAGTTACATGGACAACAATAGTAGCACCCTTGAATACAACTAATGCAAATCAAGCTGTGTGCTAATACTATATATCCCTAAACCAGGCCTAGCCGAAAATCCCTCACGCTGATCTCCAAAAGTAACATGTATACATATTCAAAATCAAGACATACAGTCCAATGAGCAAGTAATAATCAGGATATCATATCCTGTATATCCGAAGATATAAATCCACTCACCACAGTCGGCAAGGCTGTAGCACACTCAGTTATCTAACTTACTGAGTCTTCTCAGTTCCTTATTAATGCTAAGCCGGTTGAGAGGGTGTTACAGGCTAACGCTGAAAGCGGCAATAATTTTAATGTTCGTATGAGGTTTTGTTTTCAATTACTATATTTTGTTGATTAAATCTTTGCAGATCTTTTAGGTGTAATTGCTTAAATACTAAAATTATAAAGTTTATTTTTTAAGTCTAATTAGATGAAATGTTTACCAAATAAAACCTAAAATAGAAGCCCGCATTTATGCTGGCTTATAACCTAGTAAAAGTTTAAAGAATAATGGAGTAAAAAAAGTAAAGAATAATAGTAGGAGAGAAAAGAGAGATGGTAATCAATGAAGGAACAATGTGTAAACTATTAAAAATGGTTTATTCCACATCGACCACGGGAATGAAAATGGGGGTGGGGTG
Source organism: Pulicaria dysenterica (assembly GCA_947179395.2). Classification (NCBI taxonomy): domain Eukaryota; kingdom Viridiplantae; phylum Streptophyta; class Magnoliopsida; order Asterales; family Asteraceae; genus Pulicaria; species Pulicaria dysenterica. Next base: position 84,555,946 of record OX359292.1, read on the forward strand.
GGCTTATAAAAGAAAATCACATGACCTGCCACACTACCCAGCCGCAGAAAATATTTTGCAAAGGCTGAGATAGCCGGTTTAATGCGGTTCACACCCGTTTCATCCGGTTCTAACCAAGTCGACCGGTTTTTGCCAGATTAGTAACAAGCGGTTTAGTTGTTTTAGTTGAGCCGGTACCCTGACCGGTTGCTGGTTTAACAAATTCAACCGACCAGTCGGGTCTGGTTTTTAAAACAGTGATAAAAACCATATTACAATCTTTAGTGAGTAAAAATAAATTAAAGTAGATAAATAATCTTCTAATATAAATAAACGAAAAGACTAATGAAAACAAAATTTATCGTATAATCCTAGCCTGTAAGTTAACAAATCAATTTAAATTATACCATCTTAATCATCTATTTAGTTAATATTGAAAAATTAATTTTGATTTTTAGAGGTTAAACTAATGTAAATATATTTCAAATTTACATATAAAAAATCATTTATTTCAATATTATAACATATTTTATTATAATATTATGCGATATATTTAATAAGTTATAAAACGTTAAACAAAAATTTTAACGTTTTATAACATATTTAAGTTTTATAATATTTCAAATATTAGATTTAATCAATTTCTTTGTTTTATCATTTTAGAATATTATGTAATATTTCAAATTCTTTTTAATTATAACCAATAAACACTTACCTAAATTGCTCTAATTGTAACAATAATGATCGATGCCTTCTATAGAAATAAATCATGTCTATGCATCACCATTTCTATTAATTCTCCTTTCTTGTTTTATAATTCAATATTTTTTTATAATAGTACTAAATCTTTATCATTCTTCTAAAATAACCCGTGTATCATACGACCTTTTAATCTAGTATAGTTATATAATTACAAGCTATTTAACTTCTCATATTATAAAGATTTAACGTGTTTGAGTTTGAGTTAGTACTTAGGTATTATTAACTATAACTACATTTTAATACATATAATTGAATTTGATTGAAATATTTAGTAGTTAATTAGGTATCTTTTTTAATCTAATTGTAATCACGTACATCAAAATTTTAATTTTAAATTTATATTTAGTCTAAATTAAATCATAACCAATCGTTTGGGTAAAAATTAAATGATCAACTCAATGTTGACTATAATTTAATTACTTACGCCAAATATGATCTTGAATATCATGTTACATTTAAGCGTAATAAGACCTTTATGAATAAATGTGTTATAAAATATGACCCAAATATATAGGTGTCTTAAGATATTGTCATCATCATACAACCCTAATGAATAATTCTCCTATAAAACTTAATGTAATAGGACTTGTATATTAATTGTCTTATAGACTTTAGTTCAAATGTCCTACATATTAAGTTTCCTATTATGTTATATCATCATAAGAACGGTAACAAATGAAAGTCGTTTAAAGTAAAGACAATAAACTAACATATCATGTGTCTTTTTAGGTTATATCATAACAAAAGTTAACTCGTTGTATTAGACTTTTAAAGAAAAAGCTTGCAAGGTGTTTGTAATATCCCGAACTTTGAATTATTGACAAATTGAAATAATGGGGTCTTTAGATACTCATTAAGAATATTAATCAAAGACTTGATAAAAGATGTGGGTTATTTTATTTATTTTGTTATTTATAAGTTTCACGCAAATTATGTAGCCAAGTTAAGATAAATTGAAACTATAGGGGATACAGATGACAAGTTTGAAACTTAGGAGACTAAAGAGGTAAAGTACGGTATAAATACCCAAATGTTTGGCAAACTGACTCAAATTATGTATGATTTCAAGTCAAATTCAAGTATATTGCTAGTGATTCTACCCTTGGAGCTTGATTTGAATCAAAGATTGAAGCTGGACAGAATTGGAAACCTCATTTAGTAAGTTTCAATCTTTGTATGTGTTAATATTAGAGTTATATGTAATTACTCTATATATCAATTGGCAAAACAAGAAAGTAAAATATCATGAGATTTTTAAGGGTAATTTGGTAATTTTGTTAAAAAGACATGAGAATTTGATAAGAGATGAGAAATTAAATACTCATAATATTTTAACTAAAGCTTATATCATCATATTTTAGTGATATAGATATATTATTTTTACATAAATGTGGCATACATTTATATTGATTTCTTTTTATACTTTTTCTCCTTTTCTTATACTTTGAATAACTTATGTCTAATAAACTTATTATATTGCTCTACTATATATATATATATATATATATATATATATTAGTTCCGTAGCAGGTTTTTTCGGATGTTTTCTATATATATATATATCCATTTTTATATTGAAATATACTTTTTGTATATTATTAAATAAATATATTTTCTCCGTATATTTCTATAATTTCAAAATTTATAATGTGTTGAAATTATACATACTACTTAACAATTTCTTAACTCTTTTATTATACTTCAAGGTCAAGACATAACTCAAGCGTTTTATTTTAACGTGATCGTTATGTCACATACAAAAGTTAAGATACTATTAAAAATTATAGTTGCAAGAAATTATAAGTTCACAAATCGATTTAAAAGAAATCTTATCATCATTTTTAATGTAACACTCCCTAATATGGCCTAGTATAAATAAGGTAATTAATTTTTTTTAATCTTTAGTTTAAATTTAATTATGTGGATTTAATTATGATTAGGTGTTATTTATAAATTGATAATGTGATTAATTGAATTTATGATTTAAATTGTTTTAATTGATTAAATTGTATTAATTATTAATTGATTTGTATAAGTTGGTGGAATGGTGAGTTGTCCAACTTACATACTTATATTCTTAGATGACACCAACCCCCCACAATTACATGCAATTAAGCATAGTGTGTGTGTGTTTTGTTTGCTTACGGCCGAGAGAAGAAGAAGAAGAGATCGTGGACTATTAAGCTTGATTTCGTGATTTATTAACTGAAGTAAATTATAACAAGAAGGTTAGAATTCAGTACCATTATGAGAATTGATGTTTAAATTCAGTTTTAGATATATATAGATGAATTCCGATTGGTAGACTTATGTGATGAATTAATGATCTTTGATTAGGATGTTTGCATGTTAGCAATAGATGTTAAATTATGTACAATACATGTTTAGAATGTTTTCTGGATGATAGGATTACAATGCATGCTTAAAATCAGATTAGAAATTGAAGATATATATAATTAGAATCTGTCGGAATTCGTACTTTGAAGGAATCGGAATTGGTATTATGAATCAGTCGGATTTGGAGAACTTGAATGAGTCGGAATTAATGAATTCCGAGGGATTTGATCGGAATTGGTGAAATCCGAGAGAATTGGTCGGAATCTGATGGAATCCGACGGGAAGACTCGGAATTAGTGAAATCCGACTAAAAGACAGAATTTTCTTAACACTTTATTCGGATTTGATGTGATCGGAATCCGACTAAATACTATGAATTTCTTTTTACTCGGAATTGACATTTAATCGGAGTGTGTATATCCTCGGATTGTAGCTTTTCTCAGATTAAGACTTTAAACGGAATTGGACTCTTTACTCAGATTATAGCTTTGCTCGGAATCTTGTTTTACTCGGATTTGATATATACATATATGCCTTTTCTATGATTTAGCCTTTGCTCGGATTGTGCTTGTTATCGGATTTGGACATTTCTCGGATTGTGCCTTAGCTCAGATTGTGTATAATCTCGGATTTTGTCTTTTCTCGGAATTACCCTTATGCCTATGCTCGGAATTGGGAATTCAATGATGAATCCGAATGAAAGATTGAACTAAGAACTCTTTGATGATATTGATGAACTGAATTGAACATTATATCAAGTGAGTGAATGGAAGAATATGAATTGCCTAAGCTAAGGAGTTAAAGTAATTCACAAGATTTACAAGCTGTAAAAAGTAATTGTGAATTCGGGTATAATTGTATTTGATGATTAAGTACTTAAAGATTATTAGTACATGTGATATATAGATATGTGTACTTGCTGAATTTAGGTACATGTATAATAACTGTAGTATTATGTTTATTGTGCATTATTAAGCAAATACTGATTTGTAATTGTCTTCTCAGGAGGTGACAAGGCTCAGTAAGATAGATTGCTGAGTAGCCTGAGTTGGAAGATTTTGGTGGGTGGACTTATATCTTCGGATATACAGGATATGACATCCTGATAGTTGTTGCACTCTGGATAAACTGTATACATGTTTGGGCGGGAGATCAGCTTTGGTATGCCGGCTGGGCTTATGCTTAGGGATTTACAGTATTTGATCTTGAGGGGCATTTGTTGCACTCAAGGGAGCCTGTACTGTTATCCAAGTAGCAGGGATATTGGTAAAACTTGGTTTTGGCCGACCTTGGTTGTAGGTGTTGCAACACCGCCGGTTCTCCTTGGTTGATTGAGCTGTGTTTGGGCATGTTTGTCTTGTTTGTGCTTAGATGTTGGTTTCCTCACTTAGCTTTGTGCTAATTCCCCACTAGTTTGTTTTGCAGATACTCTTGGGTGAGTTTGTGGATAACGAAGATTGGGAATATGGACGGACCACTACTCTGATGTCCAAGATTTTTTTATAAAAGCCTGTTTGTAATTAACACCGTAGTGGGTATTTTGTAATTATAAATTGGACAAAGTTTGTATTTAACTTTGGGATTTAAATGTAATTATATGTAATTAGCTTCCGCACGCGTATTAAAGTTAATATAAAAAGTACGGTGTTACATTTAACGTTCAAAGTGTCAAAAGAGAAGAATAGAATTTATATATCATTCAAAGTTGCCACATGTTATCAAGTTAGGACAATCAATTTTTTTTGGTAATATAAAACATAATGAAAATGATTTAAAGGTAATGTAGGCTATATACAACTTTTTAAATACTCGTTAATACATCTACTATATGAAGTACATCTTTTGCTCCTATATTAGGGAAAAATTATTAAAACTACGCTCATATTACATATGTATAACGTTTTTTATCTTTTTGAAAGGTGCGTAAAAATAATAGGGCAAAATATCGCTTGTTGTTGATCAATTGTTAATGCATGTTGACATTAATGAGTAAATGAGTCAATTTTAGGTAGAATTGTGTGGCTAGGTTTAAACAAAATTGTGTTATATGGTGATACTAGAGTTGGTTACATGGTGTATTTGAACCTTTATATGTTGAAAAAGAGGAATAATATTGAATTGATGACCAATTGTTGGTATATGTGATAAGAGTTTACCAAATAGGTCAAAATTTTTGTGAAGAAGAGTATGAATTAGGGTTTATTTATAAAGGTGATGTTAGATAAATGTGTTGGGAAAATAGGAATATAATTTATATCCTCTTTTGTTAATTCAAAGATTTACAATATGTTTATATAATTGTATACACTAACATTAACATATGTGCACATATACATCTATATATATAATCAAGCAAATAAATATTTAAATTTATTTGTTACAAATTGAATCGTATAAATCGTCAAAATCCAAATCGTCCAAGATAAAGCGCCATCAACGTTCAAGATGAAGCATTCGACGAAGATTCCTACAAGAATAAATTCAAATGATATGAGCTTACAAATAAAATAATTAAAGTAGTTTAAGTTTTTATAAAATTATTTTTATAAAAATTTTTATAAAAATGACAAAGATTTTTATAAAACTCATTTGTGTTGGGTGATTAAATCTAAGACTTCCCATTTTAAGTAAATAACAAACACAATCCTACTTTGAAACAATACACCACCATAATTAGCAAAGGAATCTCCCAAAGGGGTAAAATTCCAACATGCTTTGTGTATTGGTTTCCAAACTTCCATTTTTGTGTTTAAATTCAAACATTAGAAGTATGGGATCAACCAACCTTTTGAACATCTACTTTTCAGTTGATTTTTATGGTAAAAATGAGTTGAGTGTGGTTTTAAATAAAGCCCAACGTCTATATTGCAAAGAACAAGAAATGCCAGATGACTGACGGTCGATGCCACGGTCGACCGTGGTTCGACCGTGGGAAGTCTGGACAATTTTGAGACTTGGACCTTTTTCCTTATTTAAACCAACTCAAACCTCATTCATTACTCACCTCTTGCAAACACAAAACATTCAGAATACTCTCTAATACTTGAGCTCATATATTTGAATATTATTTCATCATTCAAGTTCAAGATTCAAGCAAGAGTCAAAGCCATCAAAGCTTAAACACTACTCCATACTTTCATATTATTTGTAATAGTGTAAGGATCAACTATATCCTACCAAATTAGAGTGAAGTGAGGATCAACTCTAGCCTTGAGAATTAGAGTGAAGAAAGGTTATCTTTACCTTATTTGCAAGTTTGAAGATTAATTCTTGCAAGTATAAAAAGAGAAGTGTAAAAGGTTTATCTCTACCTTCAAAGAGAGAAGCTAATAGATCAAACTCTTGGTGGGTGAGGCCAAGGAGTGGATGTAGTGCAAGTTTGTTAACACTTGCATGAACCACTATAAATCATTGTGTTCAACTTGTGATTGGTGATATCTCTCTAACTCTATATCTTTTATTTTCTTGCAAGAACTTGTAAAAACTTCAAAAATTGGACATATAACCTATTCACCCCCCCTCTAGGTTCCAACAATTGGTATCAGAGCAAGTTGCTCTTGATAATTTTTGAAAACTTGCTTTGAAGTGTTCTAAAACATTTTTCAAAAATTCTTTGAGTTGAAAATGGGAAAAAACTTTGTAGAGGGGAATTCTATGGTTAGACCTCCACTTCTTGAAGAAGAAGGTTTTTGCTTTTGGAAACAAAGGTTTATGACATATGTTAAAGCCAAAGATGTTGATCTTTGGGAAATCATAGAGGATGGTGATCATGTGCCAAAAACCTTTGATTCTAAAATTGATGCATATGTACCAACTCCTAAGGACAAATGGGATCAAAATGACAAGAAGATGATTTACAAAATTTTTGAAGCAAAACTCTTTTTATACAATGCACTACCTAGAAAAGAGTATGAAAGAGTTTTTATGCTAGATAGTGCAAATGAAATTTGGAAATCTCTTGTCACCACCCATCAAGGAAATGCTCAAGTCCTAGACAACAAGGTTGGGTTGCTTGTACAACAATATGAGCAATTTAATATTCTTGATGAAATGAGCATTGATGAAGCTTTCTCTAAGTTTAATACTATTGTCACTAGTCTCAAGTCACTTGGGACTAGTTATTCTAACAAGAAAATTGTGAGAAAGTTTCTTAGGGCTCTTTCACCAAAATGGAGAGCTAAGGTGACGGCTATTGAGGAGTCAAAGGACTTAAATCTACTCCAAATGGATGAGCTTATTGGAAACCTCAAGGTGTATGAGGTTATCATGCAAAAAGATGATGAAATAGCCAAATTAAAGAAGGAGAAGTCAAAATCTATTGCTCTCAAAGCCAAACATGTTAAAGAATCCTCAAGTGATGAGGAAGATGATGGCAATAGTGATGATGATGAAGAATATGCTATGATGGTGAGAAATTTCAAGAAATTTTTCAAGAGAAAGGGTAAGCATGTAAGGCTCCCTTTGACCCAAAGAAGTACAAGCAAAACATTGATGCAAAGAAAGACAAGAAACCATCAAGAGAATGCTATGGGTGTGGTGACTCTTCACACCTCATTGGTGATTGTCCAAAAGTTGCTTCAAAGAAGAGGGAAAACCACAAAGAATTCCTAGGAGGAGCATGGAGTGATAGTGGTGATGAAAATCAAGATGACATCAAGGATGAAACATGTCTCATGGCATTTGAGACAAGTGAGGTACAATCCGATTGTAGTTATTATAGTGATAATGACCAATATGATCAATTGTGTGACTTTAGCTCAAAAATTCTTGCAAAAAATGAGGAACTAAAGATTGAAAACAAAAGTTTAAAAAGGGAAATTGAAAAGTTAAACTTGACTGTTAAAGATTTACAAAGGCAAGTTGTTCCTCATCCATCTCCAAGCTTGACAAGTTTGGAAACCAAGCTAAAGACAAACTTTGACAACTCCACCTTGTCAAAATTTGAAGAGAGCACACATAAGTTGGATGAAATGTTAAAAGTTCAAAAATCATCAAATGATAAGGGTGGGCTTGGTTTCTCAAGTTTTTCAAACAACATGCCTAAGAGCCATGTGACACAAATCCAATTTGTGAAATAAAAAGGGAAGGAAAAAATCCAGGAGCCTCACGGTGTAACCACGGTCGATTCCATGGGTCGACCGTCGACCCACTGGAAATTTTCGAATTTTCAAAACTTGTCCTTTGGCTCTAGTTCTTCCACTTGTAGACCAAAAGTTACAAGTGATGAACAAGTAAAAAGATTTTACACTCCAACCATAAGGCATGGACTTGGATTCAAGAAACCTAAGTCAAATGTGGTTCAAAGACCAAAGCATTTCATCAAACCTACTAACTCTTTGAGCACATGGTATCATAAAGGTTTCAAGATTACTCAAAGGTGGATTAGAGTAGGAGTTTTTGATGCTAACCATCCTGGACCCATGAAACATTGGGTACCAAAAGTTTGAATGATTATTCCATGTGTGTAGGCTTGCAACAAAAATGAGATTATGTCTCATGAATGGATACTTGATAGTGGTTGCTCAAAACACATGACCGGAAATAGAGAACTCTTCACATCATACAAAGAGTATGATGAAGGACATGTGGTGTTTGGAAGCAACCTAAGAGGAAAGGTGGTTGGTAGAGGTAACATCCTTCATGACAATATTAAATTTACAAATGTTGAGCATGTTAATGGTCTAGCTTATAACTTGATAAGTGTTGGTCAATTGTGTGATAAAGATTTGAATGTTAGATTTTCCAAGCATGAAAGTGTTATATGCAAAGATGATCATGTGCTAGTAAAAGGTGTTAGGAGGAATGGACTCTATACATGTAGACTTGGTGACAATCCTAACACTCAAGTATGTCTTGCATCTATTGTTGATAACTCAACTTTGTGGCATAGAAGACTAGGACATGCTAACATGAGATTATTGCATAAATTGTCTAGTAGTGATCTTGTTAGAGACATGCCTATTGTAAAACTTGATAATCATTTTTGTGATGCATGTAAGATAGGTAAGCAAGTGCATTCATCTCATAAGTCTAAAAATGTCATATCCTCTAAGAGATGTCTTGAGCTTTTGCATATGGATCTTTTTGGACCTTCATCAATTCAAAGCTATGGAGGAAACTTCTACACACTAGTTGTTGTAGATGATTTTTCAAGATATACATGGACATCCTTTTTGAAAACAAAAAATGAAGCTTTTGACAAGTTTAAAATTCTTGGAAAGAAAATTCAAAACCAATTTGGTTGTACGATTATTTCAATTCGTATCGACCATGGTAGAGAATTTGACAATGAAGCGCAATTTGGAGCATTTTGTGATAAACATGGAGTTTCTCATAACTTTTTGGCTCCTCGCACTCCTCAATCAAATGAGGTTGTTGAGAGGAAAAATAGGACTTTACAAGAAATGAGTAGGACTATGCTTAATGAACATTCCATACCCCAAAAGTTTTGGTATGATGCGGTCTCAACGGCCACATACATACTCAATAGAGTTTTGATTAGACCTATGCTAGGTAAAACACCCTATGAGATTATCAAAGGTAGGAAACCATCCTTAGGTCACCTTAGAGTATTTGGAAGTAAGTGTTTTATCCTTAACACCAAATACTATTTGACCAAGTTTGACCCAAAAGCCTATGAGGGTATCTTCTTAGGATACTCTCTAAATAGCAAAGCCTATAGGGTACTAAACAAATCCACTATGGTTGTGGAGGAATCCCTTAATGTTACATTTTATGAATCTCCACCACCTAAGACTCAACCTCTAGTAGATGATGACAAACTAGAAGAAGAAGCCATTGAAACACAACTCTCTAGACTTGACTTAGATAAACCTAGTGACCAAAATCCTATAGTAAATGATAAGATCACTAGTGAACAAAATGAGGTTAGGGAAAATAGGAACCATCCAATAACCCAAGTTATAGGAGACCTAAACCAAAGACTCACTAGATCCCAAGCACAAAACCTTAGTACATCCTTTGCCTTTGTGTCCCACATAGAACCCAAGAATATTAAAGAAGCACTTAAGGATGAAAGTTGGGTAATGGCAATGCAAGAAGAGTTAAACCAATTCACTAGAAGCCAAGTGTGGGACTTAGTACCTTTGCCTAGTGGTCATACCATAATAGGAACCAAATGGGTGTTTAGAAACAAAGTGGATGAAAATGGAGTAATTACTAGGAATAAGGCTAGATTAGTCGCCCAAGGATATAATCAAAAAGAAGGGATAGATTATGATGAAACATTTGCTCCGGTTGCTAGATTGGAATCCATTAGGATTCTACTTGTTTATGCATGTACCGATGATTTTAAACAATATCAAATGGATGTCAAAAGTGCTTTTCTAAATGGTTTTATAAAAGAGGAAGTCTATGTATGTCAACCTCCCAGATTTGAAGATCCAATGAATCCATCTCATGTATACAAACTTAGAAAATCATTGTATGGTCTTAAGCAAGCACCTAGAGCATGGTATGATAGATTAAAATCATTCTTGTTGAAAAATGCCTATATCATGGGAAGAGTTGATAATACCTTGTTTACAAAGAAGAGGAAAAATGATATATTGATTGTGCAAATTTATGTGGATGATATTATCTTTGGATCTACATGTAAAGATTTATGTGATGAATTCTCAACTCTTATGCATAATGAATTTGAAATGAGCATGATGGGTGAATTGAATTACTTTCTTGGACTTCAAATAAAACAATATGAAGATGGTACATTCATTAGCCAATCTAAGTACATCAAGGATATGCTTAAGAAGTTTGATTTTGAGAATGTGAAACCTATGTGTACTCCTATGGCCACCAACACACACTTGACACTCGATGAAGAATGTGAAACCTATGTGTACTCCCATCAACTCTATCCTACCAAATTAGAGTGAAGTGAGGATCAACTCTAGCCTTGAGAATTAGAGTGAAGAAAGGTTATCTTTACCTTATTTTCAAGTTTGAAGATTAATTCTTGCAAGTATAAAAAGAGAAGTGTAAAAGGTTCATCTCTACCTTCAAAGAGAGAAGCTAGTGGATCAAACTCTTGGTGGGTGAGGCCAAGGAGTGGATGTAGTACAAGTTTGTTAACACTTGCATGAACCACTATAAATCATTGTGTTCAACTTGTGATTGATGATATCTCTCTAACTCTATATCTTTTATTTTCTTGCAAAAACTTGTAAAATCTTCAAAAATTGGACATATAACCTATTCACCCCCCCCTTTAGGTTCAAACAAAATGGTTTGAGTTGGTTTTGTATCTTATAAGACTTACTAACTACTGTAATTGGGTTTGTTATATTAAAATTGAATTGGTAACCAATTGTGTATATGTTAAAGAATAAGACAAAATAGTCAAATTGGGAAGAATAATGTAAATCAAATGTAACACCCTCCTTACTGGCCTAGTGGGATTAAGGTAATTAAGTTGAATAACTTTAATTAATTGGTTGATTATTTGATTATGTGTTTAATTAATTGAATTTTAATTTAATTGTGAAAATAATTAAATAATTGTAAGTATTATTAGTGGGGTTTGATGAGGTGTCGGTTTTGGACACCTAAACCTCCACCTTGCCACTTTCAATCTCATTCCATGCAAATAGAGAAAGTGTTTGTGTGTGTTTTGTGTTCTACGGCCGAGAACATCAAAAGAAGAAAGAATTGAACTCAATTGTTGATTTGGATTGTGCAAACTGATATTCTGAAGTAATTTACATCATCAAGAGGTTAGAATTCAGAATCAAATGTTAATTGTTAATTAATTTCGGATTTATATGATTTTATATGTGAAAATCCGATTGTATGAAATGCATGATGAATTCGTGATCTAGGATGCATGTTTGTTAGTATTTGATGTTAATATGATCAATACATGTTTAGAATTCAGTTCTGGAAACTTAGATGAGGTTGCATGCTTAAAATCAGATTGAAAATCGAAGTTGGAATGATTTTTGAATGTCTCGGATTTATTAAGTATGAATCAGTCGGAATTGTAGTTTGAATGGCTCGGAATTGTTGAAATCCGACTAAAGCTATCGGATTTGATAGGAATCCGAGTAAATTGGTCTGTTTGCTTTAGCTTGTACTCAGATTACCCTTTACTCGGATTCCGACTAATATCGGATTTAGATTCACTCGGAATTCATGATTTTAAGTATGAAATCAGAATTGTAAAATGCCTAACACTTTACTAGGATTTCATGTCGATCGGATTGAATGTTAATCGGATTTTTATTTTTCCTCGGATTGTGCATTTGCCTCGGAATCCGACTAGATTGGAAATACCTTAACAGGGATTTTCCTTTACTTGGAATTCTTATATTTTCTCGGATTGTATAGTTAGTCGGATTATGACTATAAATGGAAATAATACGCTCGGATTTGGACAGTTTTTCGGAATTCGATTAAACCAGAATGCCTATACTCGGAATTGAACCTTTACTCGGAATTTGAATGATTAAGAGGAATCCGATTGAAGATCAACTCCTTGATGATTTGAAAGTAAACATGACTTGTACATCAAGTGTGGCCTTTGCTTATAAAAGGATGTATGTAATGCCTAAGCTAAGGAGATTGGATGAATTCACAAGATTACAGTAAGTAAAGAGTAATAGTGAATTGTGGTTTATTGATTGTATATACACGAATTGATATGTACTTATGATTGTATGTACATATGTGTTTGATTATAGTATTGTGCTTATTGTGTGTTGATTAAGCAAATACTGACTGTTAGTTGTTTGTTCAGGTGGGGACAAGACTCAGTAGTAAGAAAAGAACTGAGTTGTTCTGCTTTTGAAGATTTCGGTGAGTGGATATATATCTTGGATGTATAAGATATATCACCTGATTGATTGCTCTTGTTACTGTATATATACATGTTGTTGTGAGATCAGTTTGGCGGTTGTTATTTAGCTGGGCCTATGTTTAGAGATATACAGTATTAGTATTTGTCTTGATGAGCATTTGTTGTAATCAAGAAGTGCTATTATTGTTGTCTGTTGTAACTAGGCTATCGGTAAACATTTGCTTTGGCCGGCATTTGGTTGAAGGTCCCGCAAGACCGCCGGTTCTCTTGTTTGTTTGAGCATTGTTGTTTGAGCTTTATGCCTTGTATGTTTGTGATATCTATTCTCTCACATAGCTTTGTGCTAATCCCCCACTGTTGAACTCTTTTACAGGATATTCTTGGTTAGTGGAAGATAGAGGTGTAACTGGAATTGTGGACTGATCATACTCTGATATTGAAAGTTTTTTTGTACAGAGCCTGTTTTTATTAGTAACACTGTGGTAGTTTTGTAAAGTTAATCAGCAAAGTTGTACTTACAATATTATATATATATATATGTAATTATGTTATTAGCTTCCGCGCGTATAGAGAATATGATGTGGTACTAACTGATCAGAGCCCTGGTTTGACGATTTGCATTGTTGAATTGTGCAATACTCGAACTGAGGCTCTGATCAGTCCAATATTTCCAGAGTGGGTAATTAGTAAGGTAGCTATAGAGAATATGATGTGGTACTAACGGATTATAATCTGACAACTGGTGAGATGTTGTGTAGAACAGATTATGGCTGATAACAACGAGAACTTGGTACTTACCACTTCGTCCCCAAGAAGACAGCACAACAACGTGTCATCTACTGCTGCGAATGAGCAGCACAGAGCGGGTACCTCTCATCATGGGGAGTCAGATAACCAAGATTATGTGTTACAGCTGGAAGACACTTTGCAGACTCAGAGGGATCGGATTCTTGAACTGGAGCAACAGTTAAACCAAACCCATTCTTCCCAACCAACCACCTCGGTTCAGATGCTTCTAGTAACAGCTTCCGTTACTCAACCGATACCACCACCAGTTTATACTACAGCTCCAGTGAGTACGGTGTCAACTCCTTACTGATCGTTTCCTTTTATCCCTATACCACAAGGAATGTCTACCCAAAACCAGATACCACCGCAAAACTTCTTTATACCTTGATTTCCTCAACAAGAAACTAGGAACAAATGTCAATTCAAAGATTTTGTGGCGTGTGGAGCACCTGGGTATTAGGGAAGCTCAAACCCGAATGTTACCATAAACTGGTTGAAAGAAACTGTGAAGGCTTTGGAAGCCTGCAACTGTGAGAAAGCTGAATGGGTCAAGTTTGCAACGAGACGGTTGAAAGATCAAGCCTTGACGTGGTGGGATTCTCTGACTACACATATGCCGCGAGATGTTGTAAATGCCATTACTTGGGAGCAATTCCAGGATAAGTTCTGTGAGCAATTTTGTAATGCATTTGATATGGCCAAGATTCAGCGAGAGTTCTTAGATTTGGCACAGACGAGTAATATGTCTGTGGATGAGTTGATCAACAAGTTTCAAGTAACTCTCAGGTTTGCAAAACAGTGGGTGCCTGATGAACATTCTCAGGTTCAACATTTTGTAAAAGCTTTGTTACCAGAATATCGGGGTAACACTAGACTGGCGACATCGCTTGTCCAGGCATTCACATTAGCAAGATCTGCAGAGTCTGATGCTAAAGATTAGGAGAAGATGAATAGAGGGTCATTCAGCAAGTTTGGTGGAGGTTCAAGTGGTAACCAAAGTAAGGGAAAAGGGCAGAATTAGCAGGGTAAATCAGATCAGAGGTCCAAGGGATCAGGATTTTCTTAGAATAAGCCGTGGTGCCATAGTTGCAAGTCTCGTCACGCCGGGCAGTGTACACCGCAAACACGTAGATGTTTGAGGTGTGGTGAGACAGGTCATGACATCGGTGCATGTAAGTTCAACACCTTTGTCTGCTGGAACTGCAAAGAAGAGGGGCACAGGGCTGGTGCGTGTCCCAAATTGAAGACCGTGGGGACTGGGGCAGGGGTAAGTAACACCGGGGGATCGTCTTCTGCAGGTCAGAAGAGGAAGGCTGTACCTTCTGCTGAAGGTAGGGCTTTCAAGATGACTACCAAGGAAGCTACTGGCAGTGATGATGTGATAACCGGTATGTTCATAGTTAACTCTATGCCTGCACGTGTTTTGTTTGACTCTGGTGCAAATAGATCGTTTATATGTATGACTTTGTGTGATAAATTGAAATTATCTGCTTCTGTGAACACTACTCCTTTAGAGGTAGAAGTAGCTGATGGTAATGTAGTACCTGTAACCACTTCTGTGACTGGAGTTCAGATTAGTATTGATGGTACTACTTTCCATGTAGACTGTTTGGTGATGCCTATACCTGTATTTGATTTACTATTAGGCATGGACTGGTTGAGTCACCATAGGGCTAGTATCCAGTGTCATAAGAAATTGATCACTATTCCTCTGGTTGACGGGTCGCATGTCGTGGCTCGTGGGGATAGATCTCCATCTTCTCTTCCGATTATCTCGTACATGAAGGCTAGAAAATCTTTAGCCAAAGGGTGTGCGTCCTTTCTAGCCTATACTATTGATGTGAAGAAAGAGAAGTGTCCGGTTACCGATGTTCGTGTTGTTTCGGAGTACCCGGAAGTATTTCCAGATGATTTTCCAGGGTTGCCACCTGTTCGCGATGTCGAATACAAGATTGATCTGATACCTGGTAGTACACCTATTGTGAAAGCTCCTTACCGATTAGCTCCTTCAGAAATCAGAGAGATGATGACACAGATACAAGAACTGTTAGATAAGGGGTTTATTCGTCCAAGCTCTTCGCCTTGGGGTGCACCGGTGTTGTTTGTGAAAAAGAAAGATGGGACTCTGCGTATGTGTATAGATTACAGAGATTTGAATAAGAGAACTGTCAAGAACAAGTATCCGTTGCCAAGAATAGATGATTTGTTTGATCAACTTCAGGGAGCTTCGTACTTCTCGAAGATTGATTTGAGGTCTGCATACCATCAGGTTAGGGTGGCCGAAGAGGATATACCGAAGACAGCCTTTCGTACGCGGTATGGTCACTATGAGTTTCTCGTTATGCCGTTCTGTTTGACTAATGCTCCTGCAGTATTTATGGATCTGATGAATCGGGTGTGTCAACCATTCTTGGATAAGTTTGTCATTGTGTTTATTGATGACATTCTTGTGTATTCTAAAACAGAGGATGATCATGATCAGCATCTGCGACAAGTTTTGGAGACTCTAAAGCAACAAAAGTTGTATGCCAAGTTGTCCAAGTGTGAATTTTGGTTTCGTGAAGTCAAGTTTCTGGGTCATGTGATCTGTGCATATGGTGTTAAAGTAGATCCGTCAAAGATAGAGGCTGTGATGAATTGGAACGCTCCTAAGACACCGACAGAGATCAAGAGTTTTCTTGGTTTGGCAGGTTATTACAGAAGGTTCATTAAAGACTTTTCGAAACTTGCGGGTCCGTTAACCAAGTTGACCAGAAAGGATGTTCAGTTTCAATGGGGTTAGGCTCAGGAGAATGCTTTTCAGACTTTGAAGCAACTTCTGTGTCAAGCTCCTGTTCTTGCTTTGCCTGAAGGATCTGAAGATTTTGTGGTATATTGTGATGCTTCACATGCTGGGTTAGGATGTGTACTAATGCAAAGAGGTAAAGTGATAGCTTATGCTTCCAGATAGTTGAAACCCAACAAGAAGAACTATCCGACTCATGATTTGGAGTTAGCAGCGGTAGTGTTTGCTTTGAAACTGTGGAGACATTACTTGTATGGAACAAAATGCACGATTTGCACTGATCACAAGAGTTTACAGTATGTGTTCATTCAGAAAGAACTGAATATGAGACAGCGCCGATGGTTAGAGTTGATAAAAGATTATGACTGTGACATTCAGTATCATCCGGGAAAAGCTAACGTGGTTGCTGATGCACTTAGCAGGAAAGGTTCTGCAGATACAGTAAAGTTTATGCGGTTAGAGATCAAATCAGATTTGATCGATCAGTTGATGGCTGCACAATTGGAAGCACTGAAGGTAGAAAACTTGAAAGATGAGTTGATGGTTAAAAGACAGCATGAGTTAACAACTGATTCTCGTGGATTGAAAATGTATCAGAATCGCGTTTGGGTGCCAAAGTTTGGTAATTTGCGGGAATTGATTTTGACTGAAGCACATAAATCCAGAATGACTGTTCATCCTGGTAGCACTAAGATGTATCATAGTATGAAGACCTTTTATTGGTGGCCTACTATGAAGTTAGATGTTGCTCGATTCGTGGAGTCATGTCATATATGTGCACAAGTGAAAGCCAAACACCAGAAGCCGTATGGATCTTTGAGACAGTTAGCAATACCT
Organism: Pulicaria dysenterica; assembly: GCA_947179395.2. Lineage (NCBI taxonomy): Eukaryota > Viridiplantae > Streptophyta > Magnoliopsida > Asterales > Asteraceae > Pulicaria > Pulicaria dysenterica. The sequence continues at coordinate 84,573,249 of OX359292.1, forward strand.
GAATGGAAGTGGGATCATATTACAATGAATTTTGTAACGAAACTTCCAAGGACTCAGAAGGGAAACGATATGATATGGGTTATTGTTGACAGATTAACCAAGAGTGCACACTTTCTTGCTACTGCTGAGACTGCAAACTTGAGTAAGTTAGCCAAGCTATATATTGATGAAATAGTATCGAGACATGGAGTTCCTTTGTCTATTGTGTCAGATCGGGATTCGAGGTTTGTGTCGAATTTCTGGAACATACTACAGCAAGAGTTGGGATCAAGAGTTAATTTGAGTACAACTTATCATCCGTAGACAGATGGTCAATCAGAAAGAACAATACAGACTTTAGAAGATATGCTTCGGGCATGTGTGATGTGTGAAATCTAGTTATATAATTTTTGTCCAATATTCACCTAATCTAACATGCACACACACTAGGCAAGTATACCTAATCGTGAACCAGCATAGAGACATGCAAGTAATTGGGTGTCGAATCCACAAGGAGCAGTGTAACACCAAAAATAAAGCATACTAATAATTAACCTAAAATGGGGGGTTTTTTCAGTTTTGAAAGTGATTAAAACTATTGACTTATTTGAAAGCAGATAATTAAAACAGTAAATGAACTTTTGCAAACAACCAATTTAAAACAAGTATCCACCTTAATCTTCCCCCCCCCCCCCCCATGTTGTGATATACTTTAAGATCAGTTTAATTGATTACCTGGATTGACTTAGCTATACTCCACTTCCTATTTCATATAGCTATTGTGCAACGGATAGAGAATAACAACTTCCTATTTATCATCAAAATCCACACAACCTATTGCATAATTCAACACGCATATCAAACAAGTTTAATATAAACCAACCGTTTCCTCGATTGTAAAGTTCTAGAAGATTAGGTTTAAGTTATGGAATCTGGATTCTATTTACTTTTCCTAGTAAACCCTTAAACAATTCTTAGACAAATCATTTAAAGAGGGACATACATCATAAGAACTTCCTATTCAAATTCAATATGAACCATAAATCCAGAAATGAAGATTAAAACCATAAAGATCCAAACTTTCATTAATTGAACATGGAACTAGTATCAATCCAACGATAAACAAAGAAATCAAAGCATATCCCAACTAGGGTTCAATCATAAGGTGAATACAAGATGAGTTTAACCCATAATTAGGCTTAAACAACCAAACAAAGTCTGAGAAAACAAGCCTAATGGAAAACTAGCCATAGATTTGACAAACCGGGTTGTTGATGATGATGAATGGTGATGAAATATGGATCCTCCAAGCTCCAAGGGTGTTTCCTCACCCTCCAGGGTTGTAAACCTCGGAATATGTCGCCTGAAGTAGGCCGTAGGTCAAAAGATATCATTGAATGAATTAAAATTCGAATTTATAGACTTATGTTCTGCGGAGCTTCGCGGCGCGAAGCATAGGTTGCTTGCGGCGCGAACATGTTTGACCCGTACTTTGGTTTTCGTTGACCGAGCTCGCGGAGCGAAGCAAGGATCCTCGCGGCATTAAGCATCCTCTGGAAATTTTGTTGAATTCATTAATGCTTCGCGGCGCGAAGCTTATGTTCCTCGCGGCGCGAGGACTGACTTTCTGCACAGTTATTTGTTTTTCTTCTATCTCCAGCTGGTTTCTTCACATTTGTACACCATTTACCAAGTTAACCTGCAAACACCCCAATCATGGTGGATTAGTGTAATATATGGTCTTTTTAATCACGAAACACATGTAGAACATGCAATATTTACGGAGACAAACATAGTTTAATCCGGAAATATCACAATTCCCACACTAAACTTTGCTTGTCCTCAAGCAAATCATCAAATAGAGATAACCCAACCTGGCCACCAAAATTCCCCAGCTTATGTACCACAGTTAAGATAGATCATCCCAAACTTACAAATTAATCAACAAATACTTAATAATCAATTACATGCAAAGTCTCACATCGTCACTAGGAGGTCACTCAATCACGCAAGTGTTTAGGTTTATTATTTTGGTGCTCACTCCTGATAGCTAACAAGCATTTACCAGCATAGGCTTGTATCCAATTCAAATCTCCATCACTAGAATTGTCAACCGTCAAGAGGGCTTTAGGGGTTGTAACATTAGGCTAAGGGTAACAGGTAGGGAAAATGGAATCTAAGGTGACTAAGATAGCAAAAATCTAAAATGTGCTGAAACAATGACTCACCACTCAAACTGGAGCGGTCAGAATGAAACTGATATGGTAGACTGATAAGAGTTCTTGAACTAAGACTACCTGGTCACACTGAAGTATATAACTCTTTAAGTTTTTTTTTTTTTTAGATTTTCTGATTTTCTAGGACTGCGCCATTGGCGAGAATTCTATAACATTAAAATGCTTAAGAACCCGCAGTTTATTGATGCGGCATAATACTTTTATTGACTCGATGGAAAGACACGCAACAAAGAATGAAAATCATGTACTCAACACAATCAAGACTTAAGCTAAGGCCAAAAAAGCTAAAATGGAATTGGCTAAACACTATGGCTAACAATTGAGATAGGCTAAGGTTTCAAAGTGGTGTCAAGGGTATCGAGTACTAAAAGTGAGTACTACGCGTTAAAGGGGTAGGGCAGATTAGAAAATCTAATAATAAGAATTCTACTAAAATATCTATTATAAGGCTCAAACTCTCGATTATGGAAGATGGGATAAGTGATGATCAACAATGCATGGTATCTCAAATATCATATTGCCAAAAATTTATTTATTTGGGAAAAACTATAATACTGTGGATTCCAAGGTAAGGCATGAAAGTGGCCAAAAATCAGGTTATACTATCGACAAATGCTCAAAGACAAGAAAAGTTAAGTTTACTTAACCCCAATTCCCACACAATAAAGATATGCATTGTCCCCAATGCATCCGAATAAGCATAAATAGAATTAGGTTAAGAAACTCCCTGGATTAGCAAAATGGCGGGGCTGGAGCGTTTGAAATAATCACCAATCATCAATCAAGCAACGGCTGCCAACAAAAACAAACAGGTAACAAGTACACAAGAACAAAAAGAAATAAACTAAAATAGATTAGAAATAAAAGGCAAAAGTACAACCCACTCGAATGCTATCTAATAAGCACATCCAGAATAAAAAAATCTATCTAAATTTGGACTCCAATTCCCACACAATAGAATTGGAGTACTCTAGCATGACGAAGTAGAAAAAGATAGAGAGAAAGAAACAACCCCCCAATTCCCACACAATAGAGTGAAAGTGTGAACTCTATTGTGTTCCATGTGCAAAATATATGAGTGAAGGCATCTGGGGTGGTTATAAAAATTTCTGGAAAAATAAGCGTACTTGAGGGGAAGCACTACACGAACAAGCACACAAACCAAACAAACAAACAGAACAAAAGAAAAACTAAACTAGACACTGGTTGCCTCCCGCGAAGCGCATTTTTATTTACGAGTCATAGCTTGACTCGACCGGCGATCTTCACGGAGCTCCTGGGTAGAACTTTATCTCCACCGAATAGTCAATGTTGCACATCGCCTTCAACTCCTCTAAAGCTTCAACGGGGTCGGAACTCAGATTTTTCTCGGCAATTGGGTTAACTCCAGTTGAGTCAACTTGAAGAATATCCGCCACCTCTTCTCTTACGCATTCATCAATGACGTCCACAAAGAAACATGTATCGTCAGATGTTGCAGCTGGGTACTTCATTGCTTTTCCCATCGAGAGTGTAACTCTCTCATCTCCTATGCCCAAGGTGAGTCGTTTGTCAGAGAAATGAATGATAGCATCGGCTGTGTTAAGGAATGGTCTCCGTAAAATCATTGGCACTCTACCCTCCTCTGGCATGTCCAACACCACAAAGTCCACAGGGAATGTGAACTTATCTACTTTCACTGGTACATTTTCGACAATGCCTAATGGACACTTGAAGGATCTATCGGCTAATTGAATAGCCATCCTAGTGGGCTTGAGATCACCTAGGCCTAGTTTAGCATAAAAGGAATATGGCATTAAGTTTATACTAGCACCTAGATCTGCTAATGCATCGCAGACGAGAGAGTTATTTAAATAGCAAGGGATGATGAAACTCCCTGGATAGGCCGAGCTTTGATGGGCCATTTGGCTGCAGCATGGCCGAGCATTCCTCACTCAGCACGGTCGGCGAGACTTCCTCTAACTTTGACTTGTTGGAGATCAGGTCTTTAATAAATTTGCTATAGTGAGGCATGCCTGCAAAAATATCGACCAAAGGCACATTAATTCTAACCTGTTTAATCATATCGCGAAACTTTTGGTACTGTGCCTTTAATTTCTCCTTTTGCAGCCTTTGAGGGAATGTGATTTTAGGCTGGTAAGCTGATAGTTGAGGTTGGGTCGGCGTCTTCTTCGGTTTCGGCTGCGCCTCCTTCTCTCCCGTGGTCTCCTCTGCATGTACCTGCACATTATAAAAATCGTTAGAACTACCTTTAAGAACAGGGGAACTCGCCTCTTTACCACTTCGGGTGGTAATCGCATTGACATGCTCGTTTCGCGGGTTTTTTTGGGTGTTCGGAGGAAGTCCTCCGGCTGGCCTCTCGGATAAGGCTTGAGCTATCCGGCCTATATCCCTCTCGAGGTTTTGAATGGTAGCCTGCTGGTTCCTTTGATTTTGCTGCAACATGTCTTGACCTTGCCTAAGCTCCTTAGTTGTTTGCAGCTGAGCTGTCATGAATTGCTTCATGATATCCTCCAATGAATTTGTAATGGGTAACCCTGGGGTCACCACTAGTGCATTAGGATTCGGATTATGATTTGAATTCGGATCTACACTCGGGGGCGGAGGATTTTGTTGGTGAAAACCGGGCGGTGGGCGGTTGTAATTACGGTTGTTGCCCTGATTGTTCCAGTTGGAACCACCTGCTTGAAAGGGACCCTTAAATCCTTGATTCATATAGTTGACTTCCTCGGGTGTCATCATCGGTTGGTTCTCGCAATCCTTGGTTAGATGCGGCCCATTACAATTCTCACAGCCTACCTGCATAACAACAAGAGATTTGGTTAGTTCATCAAGCTTTTTCTCAAGGACACGCTGTTTGGTTTTCAAAGCTGCCACTTCTTCATGAGGCTCAATGTCTAGTGCATTGACCAATGCTCTCTTTCCGGTGCTTCGGCGATCCGGGGCCCACTCCAAATTATGGAGGGCCATATCCTCCAAGAGCTCATACCCTTCGGTGGGTGTCTTGTACATGAACACACCCCCACTGGATGAGTCGAGGGTGGCTCGGGCATCTTGATTAATGCCTCGGTAGAAAGTCTGGACTTGAGCAGTCTTTGAAAATCCATGATTCGGGCAGTTTCTCAAAAGACCTTTGAATCTTTCCCAAGCTCCCGTGAGGGTTTCATCATCATGCTGCTGAAATCCGTTGATTTCATTCTTGAGCTTATCGGCTTTGGATGGTGGAAAGTATCGGGTAACAAACTTGTTGCGCAATATTTCCCAAGTGGTGATGGCATCAGGTTCTTGGGAACGTAACCAATTCTTCGCATCTCCGGTGAGAGTGAAGGGTAAGATACGGAGTCGGACTGCATCATTTGATGCGCCTTGGTTCCGGAAAAGGTCACAAATATCCAGAAAATTTTCAATGTGTTGATTTGGATCATGTACGACCTTTCCATCAAACTGGAGATCCCTTATCATGCTAAGGAACTGGCCCTTAATCTCAAAGTTCTCTCCAGTTATGGCGGGTTTACAGATGGCTGGTATGGGTTGTGGCGGGGCAGTTTGCCTCGATGTCCACATAGGTTGGTCATCTTCTCTGGCCATGATTGGATTTGGTTCGGGTGGAGGACTATGTATCGTGGTGGAGAATGGTGGTGAAGGTGAAGGTGGTGATTCTATGGTGGGTAAGGTAGGGAAGGGTATGGCTTTCTGTGCTTGTTTTCGGACGTGGAACACTTTTTCAGGCTCAGCAAAAGATGGGACTAGTTCCAAGCTCGAATGGCGTGTCACCGGTCTGAAAAGAAAAACACAAGAAAAACCAAAAGTGAATGGCAACAGAATAAGCGGGTCACTTAAAACTGAAGTAGATAATAGAACAAGTAACTTTCTATGGCACGAGGCCTCGGAAAGGATCGATTAGCTAAAAGCCTACTAAATCTTTGCGTATTACCACTCTCCGGCAACGGCGCCAAAAACTTGATGTGTGAAATCTAGTTATATAATTTATGTCCAATATTCACCTAATTTAACATGCACACACACTAGGCAAGTATACCTAATCGTGAACCAGCATAGTGACAGACAAGTAATTGGGTGTCGAATCCACAAGGAGCAGTGTAACACCAAAAATAAAGCAGACTAATAATTAACCTAAAATGGGGGGTTTTTTCAGTTTTGAAAGTGAGTAAAACTATTGACTAATTTGAAAGCAGATAATTAAAACAGTAAATGAACTTTTGCAAACAACCAATTTAAAACAAGTATCCACCTTAATCTTTCCCCCCCATGTTGTGATATACTTTAAGATCAGTTTGATTGATTACCTGGATTGACTTAGTTATACTCCACTTCCTATTTCATATAGCTATTGTGCAACGGATAGAGAATAACAACTTCCTATTGATCATCTAAATCCACACAACCTATTGCATAATTCAACACGCATATCAAACAAGTTTAATATAAACCAACCGTTTCCTCGATTGTAAAGTTCTAGAAGATTAGGTTTAAGTTATGGAATCTGGATTCTATTTACTTTTCCTAGTAAACCCTTAAACCATTCATAAACAAATCATTTAAAGAGGGACATACATCATAAGAACTTCCTATTCAAATTCAATATGAACCATAAATCCAGAAATGAAGATTAAAACCATAAAGATCCAAACTTTCATTAATTGAACATGGAACTAGTATCAATCCAACGATAAACAAAGAAATCAAAGCATATCCCAACTAGGGTTCAATCATAAGGTGAATACAAGATGAGTTTAACCCATAATTAGGCTTAAACAACCAAACAAAGTCTGAGAAAACAAGCCTAATGGAAAACTAGCCATAGATTTGACAAACCCGGTTGTTGATGATGATGAATGGTGATGGAATATGGATCCTCCAAGCTCCAAGGGTGTTTCCTCACCCTCCAGGGTTGTAAACCTCGGAATATGTCGCCTGAAGTCGGCCGTAGGTCAAAAGATATCATTGAATGAATTAAAAATCGAATTTATAGACTTATGTTCTGCGGAGCTTCGCGGCGCGAAGCATAGGTTGCTTGCGGCGCGAACATGTTTGACCCGTACTTTGGTTTTCGTTGACCGAGCTCGCGGAGCGAAGCAAGGATCCTCGCGGCATTAAGCATCCTCTGGAAATTTTGTTGAATTCATTAATGCTTCGCGGCGCGAAGCTTATGTTCCTCGCGGCGCGAGGACTGACTTTCTGCACAGTTATTTGTTTTTCTTCTATCTCCAGCTGGTTTCTTCACATTTGTCCACCATTTACCAAGTTAACCTGCAAACACCCCAATCATGATGGATTAGTGTAATATATGGTCTTTTTAATCACGAAACACATGTAGAACATGCAATATTTACGGAGACAAACATAGTTTAATCCGGAAATACCAATGTGTGTTAGAGTTTGGGGGTTCTTGAGATTCGCATTTACCGCTGGTTGAGTTTGCCTACAACAACTCCTATCACTCCAGTATCGGAATGCCGCCGTTTGAGATGTTATATGGGCGACCGTGCAGAACTCCTACTTGTTGGTTAGAGGCAGGAAAGAAACAGTTTGCTGGGCCAGATATTGTTGAGATCACATCAGATAAAGTTACAGTGGCTTGGGAAAAGTTGAAAGCTGCAAGAGATCGACAAAAGATGTATGCATATCCACGTCGTCGACCAGTGACTTTTGTTGAGGGAGAACGAGTCTACTTAAAATTTTCACCATGGAAGGGCGTGATACGCTTTGGGAAACGTGGAAAGTTAGCTCCTCGATATATTGGTCCGTTCAGAATTCGAAAAGTAATGAATGATCAGACGGTTGTTTTGGATCTTCCTGATGAGTTAGCAGGTATTCATGACACGTTCAATGTTTGTTATCTGAGAAAGTGTAATGTAGAGGATCAGACACACGTGTTACCAATACAAGATCTGCGTGTAGATTCCAATAGGAGACTGATTGAGGAACCGGTTGAGTTACTGGATCGTAAGGTAACAAAGTTGAGAAATAAACAGATTCCAATGGTCTTGGTAAAGTGGAAACACAGCTTGGGCTCAGACTTAACTTGGGAAACCGAAGAAGATATGAGGAGTCGATACCCAGCCTTGTTTGAGCGCGATCAGATTCCGAGGACGGAATCTTCTTAAGGGGGGAAGATTTGTAACACCCTCCTTACAGGCCTAGTGGGATTAAGGTAATTAAGTTGAATTACTTTAATTAATTGGTTGATTATTTGATTATGTGTTTAATTAATTTGAATTTTAATTAAATTGTGAAAATAATTAAATAATTGTAAGTATTATTAGTGGGGTTTGATGAGGTGTCGGTTTTGGACACCTAAACCCCCACCTTGCCACTTTCAATCTCATTCCATGCAAATAGAGAAAGTGTTTGTGTGTGTTTTGTGTGCTACGGACGAGAACATCAAAAGAAGAAAGAATTGAATTCAATTGTTGATTTGGATTGTGCAAACATTTTCTGAAGTAATTTACATCATCAAGAGGTTAGAATTCAGAATCAACTGTTAATTGTTAATTAATTTCGGATTTATATGATTTTATATGTGAAAATCCGATTGTATGAAATGCATGATGAATTCGTGATCTAGGATGCATGTTTGTTAGTATTTGATGTTAATATGATCAATACTTGTTTAGAATTCAGTTCTGGAAACTTAGATGAGGTTGCATGCTTAAAATCAGATTGAAAATCGAGGTTGGAATGATTTTTGAATGTCTCGGATTTATTAAGTATGAATCAGTCGGAATTGGAGTTTGAATGGCTCGGAATTGTTGAAATCCGCCTAAAGCTATCGGATTTGATAGGAATCCGAGTAAATTGGACTGTTTGCTTTAGCTTGTACTCGGATTACCCTTTACTCGGATTCCGACTAATATCAGATTTAGATTCACTCGGAATTCATGATTTTAAGTATGAAATCAGAATTGTAAAATGCCTAACACTTTACTCGGATTTCATGTCGATCGGATTGAATGTTAATCGGATTTTTATTTTTCCTCGGATTGTGCATTTTCCTCGGAATCCGACTAGATTGGAAATACCTTAACAGGGATTTGCCTTTACTTGGAATTCTTATATTTTCTCGGATTGTATAGTTAGTCGGATTGTGACTACAAATGGAAATAATACGCTCGGATTTGGACAGTTAGTCGGAATTCGATTAAACCAGAATGCCTATACTCGGAATTGAACCTTTACTCGGAATTTGAATGATTAAGAGAAATCCGATTGAAGATCAACTCCTTGATGATTTGAAAGTAAACATGACTTGTACATCAAGTGTGGCCATTGCTTATAAAAGGATGTATGTAATGCCTAAGCTAAGGAGATTGGATGAATTCACAATAATAATAATAATAATAATAATAATATTATTATTATTATTATTATTATTATTATTAATAATTATAATAATAATAATAATAATAATAATAATAATAATAATAACAATAATAATAATAATGATGATAACAATAATAACAATACCAATAATAATAACAATAACAACAATAATAAAAACAACAATAATAACAATAACAATTATAACAATAACAATAATAATAGTAATAACAATAATAATAGTAAAAACAACAATAATAATAATAATAATAATATTAATAATTATAATAATAATAATAAAATAATAATAATAATAATAATAATAATAATAATAGTAATAATAATAATAATAATATTAATACTAATAATAATAATACTAATAATAATAACAATAATAATAATAATATTAAAAGTAGTAGTAATAATAATAATAATAATAATAATAATAATAATAATAATAATAATAATAAAAGTAGTAATAATAATAAAAGTAATAATAATAAAAATAAGAATAATAAAAGTAATAATAATAAAAGTAATAATAATAAAAATAACAATAATAATAATAATGTCTAACACAAAAAAAACAAAAAATATTTAACACAAAAAGAAAAAAAGTTCCACCACAAGAAGACAAAATATTTTTACTTGTAAATGTATATATTTTTTACCTAATATGATAAGTTTGTATAATAAGAGATGAAGTATAAAATATATGATTATTTAATAATAATAATAATATTAATAATAATAATAATAATAATGGTAATAATAATAATAATAATAATAATAATAATAATAATGTCTAGCATAAAAAAACAAAAAAAAATTCTACACTAAAAGAAAAATAAAATTTTCCTCACAAGAAGACATATTATTTTCTTTGCAAATGTATATATTTATATAATTAGTTCAAGACTCGTCATAAAACTAGCATATCTTCTTATTATTTTAAAAAATAAATACAAAACAAGCAAGATCCATACATGTAATTAGGGGTGAGCATGGTACCATACTGGTACCGACCGGTGCCGGTACAGATTTTACCGAATACCGAATTTGATTTAAAGACAGTACCGAATACCGTACCGAGTATTTATATACGGTACCGGTACCGGTATCGAATACCTATTTTACCTAGTTAGTCCGGTATTAGTCCCGAATACCGATAATACCGAGTCCCGAATACCGATTTACCAATATTTCAAGAACCGAATACCGGACCGAAAACTCTAATTCGGTACCGGTACCGGTACCGGTTCCGGTACGGTGCTGGTACGGTTCGGTATTTTCGGTACACATGCTCACCCCTACATGTACGTGCATGTAATCTCGAAGTTGTGCCTTTTTAATTTTGGCAAGACATGCATATTGTATGTTGTTGACTTGTTTATGATGATTGATGAAGATCGAATGTTGGGTTGCAACATCTCGCATCACTTGTATTTTTTTGCCAAATTAACGAGAAATCCGTTGTAAGAAATAATCTTTTATTTGTTACGTCTTGGATCCCACGAACGTAAGTTTCCAAAGGAAATTAGTAATTACCTTTTTTTGTTGTTTTTGTCAAGTATCAAATTAACGGGAAAAAACAACGAGTCGAAAATAGTAACATAAAATCTAACCATTAATTATTCGCTAACTAATTCGATCACTATCGGGAAAGTTTTTATCAGGAAACGACAACGCATACAAATCAAAATATGAGTGCCGGCTCATCCATAGAAATATTAATTTCATAAAAAATATGTTGCTTTTTAATTAGAAAAATAAAATATAATTTGTTTATACTAATCAAATCTTAATATCTAATTAGTCAACACGAGCATGCCGCCATGTGATCTAACTATAGATTAAAGCGTAATTAAAAATTTTCTGTCAGATAATTTTATCCATCTGTTAAAATTAAAATTTTAATTTGATTTTAAATTAAAAGTAATAGTTCTTGAATTATTATTATTAAAAATAACTTTATATATGTTTTCTTAAACTTTAAAAATATCATATTTGCAATGAAGTCGAAGTCATCCCGTTCCACATCATCGTCGTAGAACTCGTTCAACACATGTTGTAGGAAGGAATCCCTATAAATCTTTGGATCTTCGGGGTGGTTCATAATCACAGAAACTCATCGAAGGACGCAAAACAAAGGAAGCAGAACGACTACAAAAACTGAAATAAAAAAGATTAAAGCAAGTAACTTTCCGAGACACAAGGCCCCAGAAAGGATCGATTAACTACCGGTCTACTAAACTCCTGGCTTGTTACCGCTCCCCGGCAACGGCGCCAAAAACTTGATGTGTGAAATCTAGTTATGTATTTTTAAGTCCAATATTCACATATTCTAGTACTCACACAAACTAGGCAAGTGTACATAATCGTACAATAGCATAGGAGAGGCAAGTAATGGGTATCATATTCACAGGGAGCAGTGTATCACCAAAGAGAATGATAGACTAATAGTTAACCTAAAGTCTAAAGATGAAGGTTTTTCAGTTTTAAAGAAAGAATCAACTAAACCCATCATAGTAAAGCTTGGATGTTTAAGTTTAGGCTATGGTGTCTAGATCCTAATTACTTTTTTGAGTAAACCCTTGAACAATTCATAGACGAACAATTTCAAAGAGAAACATACATTATATAAACTTCCTATTCATACATCAATATGAACCATGAATCCTGAAAACAAGTGATTAAAACCATAAAGATCCAACATTTAATTAATAAACATGAAAACTAGAATCAATCCAAACATTAATCAAGGAAATCAAGCCATAAATTACTAGGGTTAGATCATAAGATGAATACATAAGAAGATCAGCCCATAAATAGACTTAGAACAACAAGAAAAATCATGAAGAACAAGATTAAATCTAGAAAAGAACGTAAATCTAGACAAACCGACTGCCGCTCAACGATCTATGACGATCAATCCTCAAATCCTTGCCCTCCAATGGTGAATCATGCTCCAAAGATGTTAAAAAATCGTGCATATAGGTTATAGGGCTGGCCAAAGGTGATATATATTGACTAAGCATTCAACATTTGAATTTCAAATTAAGATTGGGCTGGCCGAGTGGCTCGCGGTGCGACCTAATCCACCTCTTAGCGCGATCCTTTGTTTTTTAGAGATGGCCGTAAAACTATAATTGTAGCCCTCTGAGTCTAGTTTTCGTGGCCGCTTAAATCACCTCAATCCAAGTTCGTATGAGTGAGATATGATCAAAAGAGTGGATGTTTGTCGGAATTGACAGTTTTTCTCATTTTCTCTCGTTTTTCCGCCGTTTCTTAGAGTTTTCCACCATATTCAACCTGTAAACATCCAAGGCATATAAAAAGAAGTGTAAAACTTGCAATATTTACGGATAAAAACTAATTAAATCCGGAAATATCACCCAAACATGCGAAAATACACATTTTTCCTTTATTTCTAAAAGCGCTACCATACTAGCATGAAACAGTTCATTCATACTACTAACCGAGTTATTAATACTCATTGTATATGACATGATAACGGTACATAAACCTTTACTGTACATCAAACGCTCACCTTTACATTGAACATAAATATAACCTCATATGAACATAAAGTTCCCAATTCTGGGCATGCATATATATATATATATATATATATATATATATATATATATATATATATATATATATATATATATATATATATATATTTGTTTCAAGTATGATAGCTGAACGTTTATAAAAGCATATATAGTATAAAATAGCATTTTACTGTATGCATGTATTCCAATGTTAAAAAAAAAGTCATGAAGACTCACCTCAAATTGCGTCGCGTAGAGAAACATCATTCTTCCTAATTGTAGACTCAACCTACAGTTGACATAATCAAATCTAAGTTCATCTCCTTATTTAGTTTATAAAAATGTATTCAATTTGTCACGTTTTGCTATTTTGTGTATCAAACGTTAAAAGTTTGTATTGTATGTATCAAGCTTTTGATTTTTTGCTATTGTATATATTTTAGTTACATAAAAAAGGAAATAATGTATAGGTTTAGTATATACAATAAAGAGTTTAATACACACAATAACAACAAATTCAAATTTCCATACACACAATAGAAAATTTTAAAGTTCAATACACACAATAGCGAAGCATGATAAGTTGAATACATTTTAGTGAACTAAACCCATATTTATAAATCTTTTCTCAATTCAAAATATTTTGTAACATATACCCCACACATGTTATAAATTCATTTACATCAAATATAACTTCATTTAAAATTAGGGCAAAATGCACGAAAATACAACAAACCATGCCTATATTTCCATTGTATACAACCAACTTCATTTTTTATCAAAAAAATACAACCAACTTTAAATTTTAGTTAATTGTTGTAACACCGGGTTTCACGAGCTTAAAATCAGTAATAATTTAAACTTTTAAAGCTTACTTATCAAAAGTGTGCAGTGGAAACTAAACATTGATTATAAAATATAAAGTGTTGTTATCTGACTTGGCGAATATTAACATCAAAAGCCAAGTCTCAAAACGAACCGGTATTACCGTACTAAAAACTGATCATCGGGTCACACACAAATAAGCAAAACAAAGTGTTCCATAAAAGCTAAGTATAATTATCCACAAGCGCCCGCCTCACTAGGCTGCCTAATCTTTACCCGTAAAAAGAGTAAATCATGAACCGGTTAGCTACACTAGCTAGTGAGCACCAATTTACACATAAGCATCAATAAACATGCTAACGCAAAACAAGAATAACACACAATGCTATCCTATCACCTCGTGTTGCGCCAACGTGTCGGTAAGAGTCATATCTCGCAGGGTAATCAGTCCTGCTCAACAACCCTAACCGGGGATATCAGCAACAACTATCCGCACTGGTGGGGGAGCGAAGAGCAGTCCACGCAGCGCGTTACGGAGTCAGATTAACTCAACCAGTTCCGGTTTGCACCGAGAACCCCATTTCATAACCAGTTCCGGCTTACGCCGAGAACCCCATTACATAACCAGTTCCGGCTTATACCTAGAACCCCATCTTCGTCAAGGAACGGTGGCCTGCAGAGCCATCACCAAGCATATACACTCGGGTGCCGTTAATCCCCAAATTCCAGACCCTATTGGGCCACCAGGGACCAGCCTACGCTGCTGACCTTAACCAATCCCAGGAACTATGGTACAGTCCCCCAATTGTCCGGACATATATTCAATAACAGATAATTTGATCCAATTAGGATCCAATTACATGCGCAATACAATAATCTAACACAGTTGATCCAATCAGGATCCAATTACATGCATATACAATATCACATTAGATTTTGCTCATACTTGATGAGCAGAATACAAGATTACACTTTAAACATAGTATACTGTCATAGCACTACACAGGTCTATCTCATATCACTTCACTTATCTATCGTCACTACCATTTAATCATAATACATCACCTAACATGTCAATTCATAACATACCTCGAGCGCGAACATGTATCACATATAACAGTTAGCCCTACTTACTGAGTGTCATGGGAAAACCGGTACTCACCTGGAGTCCTTACTAAGCAGATACGCCACTCGTGTCTTCCGGTTACTCAGGTATACATAACACGACGCATATACACTGGGTTACCACTTAATACTTAACAATCTTCATTAAAATCACTCGTCACAATTCTGTTATCACTAGACAGTGTCCTACGGCTGCAGAGGATATGGCCTACGGCCGTAGAGTCCCTTTTCTAATGAAGAAGGTCCTACGGCCGCAGAGACTTCCCCCTACGCCCGCAGAAGCTGTTCTTTGGGTTCCTACGGCTGTAGGTTATGTACCCACGCCCGTAGTCTTCGTTCCTTCACCCGTAGGTGGTAAACCACATAAAACACCCTCCTACGGCCGCAGGGACCACTTACTACGGCCACAGAAGGCTTAATTTCAAAAATCCTGAAAAACACCCCCCTACGGCCGCAGGAACTAAACACCCCCTACGGCCGCAGAAACATATCCCTACGGCCGCAGGAAGTACCTGCACAACAGGCCTTCGTCTCTGTTCGTAAAACAGACCTGTAAACTCGCGTTCTTGACCTTTAATTCGACCAAAACTCATTTCTACACGTTTATACACTTTACTTAACATCATTGGAAGCTTATACACACACTTGACACAAAAACTAATCACAAACACACATCAAACACCATCAATTTGGTGTTTCTTCTTCATGAACACAAAACTAGGTCTTTAATGGATGAATACTTACAAGGAAGTGAAGCAACAACAGATTACACACAAGATATAGCTACTGGAACTCAAGGTGGATCAGCTTCTCTTGATTTGCTTCTTCAAAGTCTATGGAATATGAGAGTGTGTGTGTGTTTTGTTACATACGTGTATGTGTAGTTGTGTGTGTTTTCAAACCCAACTGGGGATAAGAACACAAACAACCGACTCTGTTGTTTTATCATTTTAAACACGGGTATTTTGTTCCCCTTTCCAACTTACAACTTAACACACGCTATTCCGTTTTAACTTACGGGGATATCTACGGAATCATAACGCTAAACTGTATAACATTTTATCACTTTTACTAATTAACTCTAACTTTCATATAACACCTCAGATATCCACTTTAACTAACTACAACATAAATAATCACTAAAATACATATTTAAAACTAAGGTACAACCACTTGAGCACGGAGTACAACTAGGTACTACTAGGCCCATTTTCAGGATGTTACAATTGTATGCATTCATTTACCTATACAACCTTTAAATTTTTTTTATTTTTAAAATTTATATTCTTGTGTTCTTGACTATCTTCTTAGTTTGGCTATCTTCTTAGTGTTCTTCATATATTATTTATATGATCTTCATAGCTTTTACTCAGATACGAAAACAAAATCAAGACAACAACCAACAAAAATCTAATCAACAAGAATCAAACCAGGAATCACACATTAGCTATTTAGGGCTCGTGAACAGTGAAGGGGTATCAGCAAAAATCAACAAGAATCAGTTTGAAAAAACCCTAATCAACCAGAGGAACCCTAATCGAACCAAGAATCAACAAGAGTGGGTTAAGCGAAAGCCTAATCCAGATCTGCAATAGGAATCAGTTTTTAGAAACCCTAAGCGAAAAGAATCAAGCAATATCCATATCGCGACTGAAACTCTAAGCGAAACGAGTCAAGCAATGCCCAGATTTGCAAAATCTTATGTTGAAACTGAAACCCCCAATTCATGAAAGAAGAAGATGAAACCAGATTGAACTAGAATTAGCAAGAATAAGATGAATCAGATCGCGACTCGATTAAACTGAAACCCCCAAATCAGGATTGAAAAAGCAATCGATGAGCAAATCCGTGGAAAACAAACCTTGTGGAACTGATATATATGAGCAAATATATGAAACGATAGGGTACTGAGACCTTAAGCATAACTCTGAACGCATGCCCATTTAATCGCGATGAAAGAACCCCATGCTTTGCCCCTGTTGAGTTGATGAAGGAACCCCATGCTTTTAATAACTCTTAACGCATGCCCTTCTAATAAGAAATGGTTGCATATGAACTTTAACTATAACCCAGAAATTAAAAAATATATAAGAATTGGTCGCCGGAATCTGGAAAAAGTTGCCCGAATATGAAAAATGGTTGCCGGAAACTGGTTGGTTTAGGGTGACCTCTAATAGCAGGTCACCTTGTATACAACGAACAAAAAATTTAAAGTTGTTTGTATTTTTTGATAAAAATGAAATTGGTTATATACAATAGCAAAAGTCTGAACTTCTCTTATACAACTCATTCATTTAGTTGAGTTTTATTTCTTTTCTTGTTTACACATATAAATATACATTTTAATGTATATGCGAAAAAATTTCTCCAATATTATTTCCACGTTCCAATTTAATATATATTATATATATATATATATAATAACGATCTTAAAGGTCATATTTGAACCATTTAATTTTTAAAACCAATAGTCAAGATCTAACAATGACATTATTGTAATTAATTAAAGAATTATAAGATGTAATTATAGAATGAAGTGTATTATGAGAATTCCCTTCCCATAATAACGCATTGCCTTTTCCCCCTCTAAATATCATCAGCCGAAAATGATTTCTTTCTATTACCATCTAAATCTTGTCCAACCGAAAATGATAACATCTTCCACATGACTTTCTTTCTTTCTTCCTCTGAATCTCTTCCAGCCGAAAATGAAAACACTTTCCACATATCTTTCCTTTTTTCCCTAAAGATCTCTTCCACGCGAAAATGATAACATTTTCCGGATGAAAATGATAACAATGTACAACATTCAAAATGATAACATTATCTAGATAAAAATGATAAAAATAATAAAAATAGAATCCTTACACCCGAAAATGATAATAATTTCATTTTTCAGATGAAAATAAGAACAATATACAACATTTATAATGATAACATTAACCAGGTGAAAATTATAAAAATAGACTTATTTTCAGCCGAAAATGATATACATATACTTGTTTTTAGCCAAAAAATGATATAAATATACATGTTTTAGCTGAAAATAATATAAATACACATGTTTATCCAAAAATTGTATATAAATACACTCTTGCAACCGAATATAATATAAATAGACATAGTTAATTGTGAAAATGATAAAAAATCACATGATTTAAAATGATAACATTTTGGTATCATTTTCATATGGTTTGTATTTTTGAAATAAAATTTCAGAAATATGAGAGTAGATTGGTATAAATTTTTTGCTCAAATTCTTAAAATTGAAATAGTTATGACCATTTAAAGATTTAAAAGTTATAAAAAATAAAATAAGAAATATACGGGTTTAGGGGAGGCACGTAGTTGGGTTTTTTGATTTCTAATTCCTATATTGCCCTTTAAATTGAGAGTAATTTACTCTAATACCAATTGTAGAAGCTAGAAAGGGGTTGAATAGTTTATATGCCCTCTTTTTAAAATCTTTTTTAATCATTTTACCCTTTCTAAAAGTTAATTAATTATTACTTATAAAACCAAACTCTTTTATATTTATAAATATATTCTTGAGCACAATGGAAGAAATCTATAATAATAAATGACAAGAATATAAATGCAAGTAATTAAAGAGTTTAAGGGTTTAGAGAGATGACATCAAGATTTATAGTGGTTCGGTTGAACTCCAATCTACATCCACTCCTTTACATCCATCAAGAATTTCACTAGCACAACGTGCAAAAGTCTCCTAGAACCGAAGTGATCACCGGTTACAATCACTTTTGATGCGAGGATGTGATCACCTCACGATGTTCTAGTCCAAGTACACCAAGCACAAGCTCTTCACCAAGAACCCACAATGCCTCCAACGAGGACTTCTTTGCATACCACGTATGACTTTCATGCCTCCACCGAGGTTTTCAACAAATGCCTTATCTAAGAACTTAAACAAAGTGTTCTTCACCAAGAACACAAACCTAAAAACAATGCGGGAAATAATTAAACCCACAAGTTCTATAATTAGAACTATCGCTCTTAAGAAATATAATCTCACCAACACCAACAATGGTGTGTACAAAGTTTAACTCTAAAAAATCAAGAGGCAGATAAATATATATTTAAAGCTCGTTGATTCTATCTCTTGATCTCTGTTGCTCTCTCTGAGTTACAAAATGTAGATCCTTTTGATCTTTGAAGATCGGACAACTCAAAAATCACACATATAAAATATAAAGATGAAAGATCACAAGTGCATGATTAAATAATAAAGAGGATTTTCTGTGCAAGAGGTGTATTTAAAATGGCAGATCAGGCATGCAATTTATACGAATGAGAGAGAAAATCAAAAAGCTGTCATGAGACCGGACGTCGCCGCCCACGGTCGACCGTGGCCTGCGACCGTGGGTTTCCCACATAGCTTTATTTGCCAGCTCAGAATCTTATCGTTAGAGACTGACAAACACTCACATTTTATGTCATAAAACAGTATTAAAGTAATATTTTATTGTGTAATTTTAATTTGTATTTATGAGATGAATTCTTTACTTTGCTTGCCACTAATATCAAGGATATTAGAATGCGTGAATGAGAATAAGCCACCTCATAAAGTAGGTTGTACTTTCTTGACACAAATATCAAGAAAGTTATACGTTTTGTACTATTTATCTCTTTCACTTTTTCACAATACCCAAGATACTAATATCTTTAAAAATATCTCACACATACAACTTGAAACATTAGGTGTTTTGATCGGTACACATTTTATGCATTTCCATCGGTATAAAAATTTTCATCTGAAATATATTTTCGTTTCTCAATTTGTTTTATAAAAATACACTAGCAATATATATTTTTTGAGCACATGGAAATGTTTTATAAAATATGAAAATGCATTCTAGTCCAAAAATCGATTTTTATTTAATTATTCGTGTTCGTTCAAAAATCGTGTTTTTAACTAGATGAGTATTATATAACATTTGACGTTTGTAAAATTTCATACTAGACTCCTTTTGAGTCATCTTGTAATATTTCATTGTGATCAATGCAAATTTATATTTAATAATTTATACAGCCAAACATATTATTTTCATATTAACTTGGATTTATATTAGATATTAAATCCAAATATTAAATTGTGTCATCAAAACATTTAAATAAATGTTTATTCTTTTATTGCACTAACAAATTTAGTCGTCGAAATTTCAATGTGAAGCAAAACACCCTTGGGTATTTCTCTTTCATTTTCCCTTCCGGTTCCTAAGTTGCTTAAGATCCCTAATGAAGTACTACGCACACACTTAGATTCCTTTTCACCGTTTATCGGGCTGAGTTTTTACACTTCTAAGTGTAATAGTAACAACTGGTAACTTATATGAGAAATACATTCATATCTCATATTATTATACCATTTCTATATTCCTAGATATATTTCACAAGTTTTGGGATAAAAATGCGAAAGGACATGAGCTTGTTCGAAAGAAAAGTCACTCATTGATTTATTTTCTATTTCGTATAGGTTGGTCTAATATAAGAATTGAAAATTCACCCCCTGTATACCAGAAATGCAAAAACAAGATTATACAGGAATATCATTATTCTCCAACAGGTGGTCACGGGGGAATCTAGAGAACCTTTGTACAGGTTGCATCAAATTTTACTAGCCTAAATTAAGGGAGTCGATTACTTGATTCGTTTCACTTGTCGAGAATGTCAACAAGTCAAGAATAGCACATTACCTCCTTTCAGGTTATTGCAACAACAAGCCAACAAGCACAAAGAAGAAAAACGTTTGAGCTCAACGAATATGTACGTAATGGTGAAGTTGCAGACTTATAGGCAGCAATCCATTATATTGTTGCTAAAGGTTTCCAAAAATCATCGAAGAGGTACATTGGCCCTTACAAGATTGTTCAAAAGATTGGCAAAGTCGCTTGCAAATCGGAGCTTATAGCACTGCATCAACGCATCCGGTCTTCCACATATCTTTAATTAAAGAGTATAAAGGGCCGATACCTTCTATTTCGGAACCAATAAATACAACCTAGTTCGTAAAATAGGATACGAGAGGCTATTCTAATAGTGAACCAAGAAAGTTCTCCCACAAGTATACTAGTCAAGTGGTTTAACATTTCGGAAGAAAAGGCAACATATGAGTTACTACAGTCTACAGGTTTTGAAAGTGAATATCCTATATTGATCTTGAGGACGACAAGGTCCATCTTTAAGAGGGAAGGAATGCTACGCCCTAGCCTACATCATCGATCGTTCGACTAGGAAAAGGGCCCACAAGACCCCCTTCACTCTTGGAAGACGCATGAAAAGGGTCTGAGGCAAAGTTAGTTATCTAATTTAACTGATTATTTTCTTTTTCTGCAAAATCAGAAGTCTCCTACATATAGCACATGATGTAATTGATTTTGTATTCCATGGAATGAAGTACTCTATCTCTTCTTCTCTTCTTCTTCCCTTTTTCTTTTTCTTTGGAGTACACCCTTACTCGAAAAGGGTTTGCTATAAAAAAAGAGCACTGTATGCTTACATATTAAACTTTATATTGTGTATAACAAGTAAATATCACACGCGCTTCGCGGCGGGTAAAAATAATATCTCGTCTACTGTAAGATTATATTATTACTTTAATTTTTTATGAATTGCGTTTAAACAACAATATAAAAAATAATTAAAAAGACTCCAATTTTTATCCTTGACTTTGTTCACTAATATTAATATAAATAATAATAATAATAATAATAATAATAATAATAAAATTAATGATGATAATATAATATAATAATAATAATAATAGTATAATAATATAATAACATGATAATAATAATAATAATAATTTAATAATAATAATAATAATAATAATAATAATAATAATAATAATAATAATAATAATAATAATTTACACAAAAGGACAAAAACAATAAAAGACAAAAAAATCTCCTCCCTTTTGTATATATTGTATAATAGGCTAAAACTAACTTCTAAATATTACAAAAGATTATTAATAAAAATAATTCCTTATATTTAAAAAAAATATTCTTAATATATTTACTATAACATATTTACTATGTTTGAATACAACTAATATAATTCTAACCCAAACAATAATTCATAAATTTATGGCAATGTTTGTTATGAAGGAATGAGTGTTGGAATGGAAACACTCATTCCATTCTTTTACTAGTAACATGTTTATTTACTAATAGGGAATGGAAAGAAGCATTACAAAGGTAATCTCATTTCTTTGATTTCATTCCTTCCTCCACTTCTTTTCTTTATTCATTCCAATTGTAAATGAGATAGAAAATAACCAACATGCCCTTTAACTAACAGTACACGATTGTAGACTTCTCTGTTACCTTTCCCGCATATTTATCTCTTGCTATCTATTTGGTGCAACAGTTACTAATCTGGAGCACAACTTCATCGAACAACAATCTGGAGCAGATATTGAAATACAACCCACAAAAGATAAAAGCAGTCGACTGAGAGATACAGTCCAAGAAGAGAAGAACAGATTGAATTAACTCGATTGAACCTCATTTGATTATTTGGTCATTGTTTATTTATTTTATTCCTTTCCAGTGTCTATTTCTCTTCACCAAACATACTGCAGTAATGATTTATTCCATTATCAGGAAGCAACGAAACATGCGGAATAAATGGTAATGAACTATTATATTCTTTTGTCATTCATTTCCATCAAACCAAACAGACCCTATGTCTTTCGTGCATAAAGAAGTTAGGATATTCATTTAGAGCATGGAAACGGTTACAAATGTCTTTAGCAAATTCACATGTTTGATAAGACGTCTTGAGATATACATCATTATTCATATTTTAAACGCTAATCCATTCGTTGCTTTGTAAATACTTATAAAACATTTCTAACTCATTCGTTAGTTGATACATGAATAAAACCATTTTTTCACTTCACGTTTTTTTAATCATCTTATCAAACATATCACAAGATATACATATATTGTAGACACATAAATGTTCTTTTTTAATATATTAATGAATTATAAACATGATGATCAATAAAGTAAACAAACTTATAGCTATTATATTCAACATATAAGCAGCAGCTTGTTAGATTTATCGATATACGTAAAACCATATATATATATATATATATATATAGGGAGGGGATATACTAAAAAGAGGCTTAATATACAAAAAGTAAGGAGAAATTTAAGCCAATCAATTTACTATAACCGCTCCTATAAAAATGGTTTTTTATTAATATTAATTATAAAAAAATACAGCAAAAGGGTATAATAGTCTTTTTAATTATTATTCATCTCCTACAGTTACCTAATCAGGAATACGCGACTCAAAGATTAAAATTTTTACAGATGCACAACTGATACATCTATCACATACTCTGATACATCATCACAAACACTGATACACAAAAATCATCAGATGCACACTCCAAAAGAATTCAAGAGCCGATCCATAAAAATTGAAAATTATATTTGAAACGGAGAATTTGAACCAAGAATTTGATGAATAATATTCACAAAAATACCAGATTTACTAACACCCTTTCCAGTGTTGATGCACATGTATAACCAAACCTCCAATAAACAACTTTGAGTAAATTGAAAAAAAAAGATGAATAAATTTGATTTCAGAATAAAAGATGAACAAATCACAGCAAATAAAAAACAGATAATTTGATGAATCCAAAATAAATAAAATGGTACACAAAAAATGAATAAACATAAAATTAAAGTTGATGCACACGGCTTCATAACAGATCTGATGCACATGTTTAAAAATCAGAAAAACTTGAATTTAGTATCCATTTCAAACAAAACCTTGAATTCGATGAGCTAAAGTAATAGATATCAAAGTAATTGTACTAAGTCTTTACAAATTGCTGAAATATACAATTGCCGGTGAGTAAATATCTCCGACGAGATCATCGAGAGTGCAGAAGCAACAATTTTGGGAGAGAAAGAGACCGGGGATCGATCTTCAAAACCAAAGACGACGGATTCTTGCAAAGACAGAGGGTGGTCTGGATGGCAGCATCGATGCGGTTAAACTTCTTGCAAAGACAGTCGACGGGTTTTCGAGGCGAAGGGTGAACGTTGGACGGAGAACTGCGATGGCGACTGTTGAACAGCGAAGGTTGAGCGGCAGCCAAGGTTGAAGTCAAACGGCGGAGACGCGGAGTAGGTTTTGGGGGAGGCGGTGATACGGCAGAGAGGGCGAGACGTAATTAGGTTTGATGTAATGGTTGACGTGGGTAGAGAAATAATAGGGGGGAGAGAGAAAAAACTTTAATCTTCCAATTTTACCCTTTATAATTAAATTTAATTAAATTGTACATGGCAACACCAAGTTTCTTCTTATGTTTTTTTACCCTAAAACTCTTTTTATTTAATCCCGATTATATATATATTTATATATATATATATATATATATATATATATATATATATATATATATATAAGTACGAATAACATACAAATACAAGTAAGTTTGTCTTAGTTACTATTATATAATATACACTAATAAGAAACTTTTATAATTTTAGAGTTGTGTTTAATAAAGTCTATATAAAAAACGTAGTCCTGAAATTTTAATATATATTCAATTACAAGTGACTCAGTATACAATCTCATTTATTGTAAAAACATCACATGTTAATTACGAAAATGTCACTTTACCCACAAATTTAAAATTCAATCTAGACCATTGATGAGACTGATCCAAAAGTTATAATTAGTCTTTTAAAACTATAAATTAAGTATGAAATATATTAAACAGTTCTCTATAAACTTAATGTTATAAACAAATAACTTATATTATCTTAGGTTTTAATCACTGTATACTATAATATTTGTCTTAATTCTTATTGTATACAAACACTTACATACAATTAAGAATTTATGAAATTAATTTGATTCTAAAATAAAGTTCATTGTATAGAATATATACAAACACTTGTATATGATTAGAGGGTTATCAAAATTAATTATATTTTTTAAATGGAATTTGAAATATATAATAGTAAATAAAACAAAGATAATTGTATTTTTCTACAATGTATCCTAAATTAAGATTTATTATTTTATTTACTGTTTTTAACTTTCTTGACACATTGTCTTTTATTTACTATTTTTTTATTCAGGTAATATAATATTATAAAAAAATTAAAAAAATTAAAAAAATTAAAAAAATTTCCCGGCATGTTTTATGAGGGGTAATACATAAAAAATAAAAAGAGTTAGTAAATAATATATTATCCAACTACTTTATATTATGTCGTATCTCTTTAGTGAAATTATGATATAAAAGAACAAAAGTGGTGTGGCATTACTTTATATTATCACCAAAAATGATAATCGCATGCTTTTTAAGATCGACGGAGTCAGTGACGCACAACAATACAACATATAATATTAGTACATTTTTTCATCCTCTTGGCCAACATATAATGCATTAATTTGGTACCCAAGATAGACGTCACCCCATGTATTTGGTACCGCAAAAACATTAGATTTCTTGGCATTTTCAAATATCTAAAAAAAACTCTTTAAAGTATATACGTAGTATGCGAAGTATAACATTTTCTAGTTTGAGACATATGAAATATAAGTAACGAAAAACTGATGTAACATTAAATATAAGAAGTATAAGAGTAGGTACTCTTCATGTTGTTGAATCTACAACTTGTATAATTAATATATACTTGACAAATGTCATGATCAACATGTATTTAACTTTACATATATTTTTATTATGTATTGAACTTTAAATAGTTCTATTTTATGCATTACACGTAATTCTATATATTTTTTTTATAAGAAATGCCAAATATGTTGCAACATATGTTTCTGTTGACAATCATAGACCATATAAAAATAAACTGAGAGCAAGATAAGCTACTCATTATATAAGAAAGAGCTAGCGTTTTAACCATAATGAATTAATTCCATTTCGTCTATGGGTCAAATCCAAATCCAAGTAAATCGATCTTAATGCTAAGGGGTCACAACAAACTCCAATTCAATGGGTATACGGATCAGGTCAAATATTTTAAATTTTCGATCCGATCTGCTTCATTGACAACTGTAGATACACCGTAATAGAAACACTTAGGTAGTGTTTGGTTGGATGGATTCCTTGGGAATTGGTGGAAATTGGAATCTAATTCCAACCAAATCATGTGTTTAGTTTAACATCAAGGAAGGAAATGGGTTTTAGCGGATGAAAAACATTCCCTCATTTGATGGATTTAGAAATCCTTCCACTTCTTATGGATTTTGAAATCCTTCCGTCTCCTTCCTTCTTCTCTTCACTTTGCTCAACATCTAACCATAAACACCATCCATTTTGGGCAACCGGTGGCAACCTTCAACAACGACGGGGACATTCGACAATGACAACGACAGCGAGCTGGTGGCGTTCAACGTCGACAGCTGGTGGCGTTCAACAATGATTTAGGGTTTCGTTCGACAGCTGGTGGTGACGTTTAACGTGCGATGATGACCTCTGGCTAGGGTTTCGACGTTCGACGACGACTTTCGACAGCGACGTTTAATGTCTGATGGCGACCTCTAGCTAGGGTTTCGATGGATCATGTGTTTGGTTTAACGTGTGACAGCGACGTTCACCTCTGGCTAGGGTTTCAACGGTGGCGGCGATTTAGGGTTTAGACAGTGGCGACGATTTAGGGTTTCGACGGTGGAGGCGATTTAGGGTTTAGGCGTTGGCGGCGTTTTAGGGTTTTGACGGTGGCGGCGTATCTACGGTGGTGGGCGATAGTGGGGCGGCGGCGATGGCAGTAAGGTGGTTATGAAGGTGGCGATGGTGGTGGCAGGTATAGTATAGGGTTTTGTGGTGGGGAAGTGAATTCCAATTCCTGGAACTACCAAACACAATAAGGGATCGAGACCTTAGATTCAAATTCCAATTCCTTGAGGGATTCCAATTCCATTGAAAATAAATCAGCCAACCAAACACCCCCTTAAGCTTTTTCTAAACTACATATTTTATTTTTTTGAAATTGTGCGTTTAGAAAGCTATGTTTTAATTAGTTATAGGATTTCAAGCTGTATATATACTTGTTTCATACATAATATGCAAATTAAGGGTACATTTTAGTCTTGATTTTAATTTGTGGGGAAGAAACTAATTAATATCCTTCTTTTTGTTTTGAAAAGCTGAACTAATATCTCTTATTGATATTCTTGTTTGTAGCATTGGGTGTACTTGAGAACTAATGCGTTTGGACCAAATGATTCAAGTGTGAGCTCATCAGTGGGACAATGTCAAGATGATACATTAAACAACACTCGATGTGGAGTCTCATGAATTGTGTCGAAATTAATGAAGTGTTTGATGATATAGTATAAGGATTGAAGATTATATATATATATATATATATATATATATATATATATATATATATAAAAGGTAAGGATCCGGTAAAAAAAAGATTATGATACTTAATGTAAGGAGAAATCCTGGCCATATGATCTAAAACAAAGTAAACAAAAAAAGTAAAAAAAAATTAAAATTCGAAAATTAAACAATTTAGAAAAGGTCAAAATGGTAAATTAACAACAACAAAAAAGGGGCAGAGGTTATCGCCGACCATCCCGTGCATCCCGATCGGCGACTTCTTCCTCCTCCGATCGGCGACCATCCAGTGCATCCAATCGCCTCCGGTTGACCGATCATCATCGCAGATGTGCATCCATCCTTCTCCCCTGATGTGCATCTATTCGCCGTCGTGCATCCATCCTTTTTGTCCCTCTCTGACGACGTGCATCTTCTCTGCCCATGTGCATCTTTTCTGCCAACGTCCATCTGCGACTTGCATCCAGTGGACGGAGCATCGATCGACGCCGTCAGCGGCGGTTACGAGGTGAAACAGTATTTCAGAGCATCGATCGACGGCAGTTGTGTATGATATTTACAGGGTGGAAGGGACACGACTCACAGGGCGCAACACGGAAACGGCGGAGGTTGCCAATGACGGTGGTGAACACACGATCGGCGGATGCAGGTGTAATATGGCTGTCCTAGGGTTTTCAGACGTAATCAAAATGGTGAGACGTGGGTTGGGACATGGGTAGGGTTAATAAATGGAGAGAGATTATTTTTATTAGTTACCTATTATACCCCTTAATTAAAAATGCCAAGTGTCATCCTCACATTCCACCTTACATTTAGTACCTTAAGGTTTTTTTTACTTGAACTCAATTTTATATATATATATATATATATATATATATATATATATATATATATATATATATATATATATATATATATATATATATATATATAGAGAGAGAGAGAGAGAGAGAGAGAGAGGAGGGTTCCATCGAGAACCAAAAAAAATGCGAGAACTGCGAGAACTGATCCCAATCTTTTTAAAAACTAAAATATCTACCAAACGCCAAGATATTAAATTATGAAAATTATACCAAATTAACGACAAAAATATGCTCTTTAATATGACATCCATATTGCTATATTTTTTTCAACAAAAAAAATTCGTTACATATATGTAACATACCTTATAGTACTGATTACAAATATGTTAAGTACTGATTACATATATGTAACATACCTTATAGTGATAGAAAAAAAATCCGGCAAAAACGAATTTTTTTTGTTGAAAAAAATATAGCAATATGAATGTCATGTTAAAGAGCATATTTGGTATCATTTTCATAATTTAATATCTTGTCGTTTGGTAGATATTTTACGGTTTAGATCGGTTCTCGCAGTTCTCGAATTTTTTTTGGTTCTCGATGGAACTTCCCTCTATATCTTACTTCTCTAATAAATAAGTAAAAGAAGTACACGTGTCATCTTTCTAAAGCTTCATTTTCTTAAATTCCCGCCTCCTAACTAAGCATATGGTAATGACACGTGTATTAAAGGAAGGAAGCATCTTCTGAAATTTAATTTATTTATGGAATTTGCTCCTAATAAGCTAATTTAAGGGAGCCTCCTAACTAATTTAAGGGAGGATTTCTCTCTACCGACTTCCTAGCTATTAGTTTCCCTATCTTCAACTTTCTCTCTTAAATTTTAATTTATTTAAAATAGCAATTATGTTTGTTTTTATTTTGTTTCAATCCGTTCTTTATAATGAAGTATTTTTTGCGAAAATATTAGCTCATGCAAAATAATTTAAATTATTTCTCGCTTGCAGCGTAGAATTTGCTGTCGCAGAAGGATAATTTTTTTGTATAAGGTCATTAAATCTCTGAAATTTATGTGGCCTTACAGTTCATCTAATAGGAAATTGAAATTAAATATTGATTTAAATAATCGAACGACAATAATGATCTGACTTGATTGGCATGTAGAAATTATGTGTTCCAAACAGATTTGTTACTATGATATTGTATCCTCTACCCTTGAGCTATTTTCAATTATTAATTCATTAATAATTAATAATTAATATTATTGCAGGAATTTAATAACTCCAAGCTTCATACGAGACATTATGCATATTTTTTTCTTTAGTTTTTATGTTGCAAAAACATGTAAATGTAGTAGTAAAATATCGAATATTGTATACAAGTATCTATAACTTGTGATATATAACTCTCTTTAAATTTTGTTGTGACATCTGTTTCTATATAGATATTTATGATTTCTCTAATTTTTTAAACTAACCCGTGTAATACACGGGTCACTAACCTAGTATATATATATATGATGATTAGGATCAAATAAAATGTGAATAAAGATAAGATGGGTAAGATGGAACATGGGAAAGACACGTGTAATTGCTACTTCAAGGGCATTTTAGAGATTTTCATATCTCTTTCTTCTCTTTGCTTCCATCCCTTCTTCCGTTTTAGATCTGAATTTTTTCTTTTTTTAAAACCTAAAAGCTACCCCACGCATCCATGGCTGGATCTAAAATTGTCGGTAAGTCGCTGGATCTAAAACAATCGGTAACCTGTTTCATCCTCCGTCGCTCATCTATAAACGGCGAAACCTTCGAGCTATTCTCGGTGGTCGTCACCGCTCCTTTGATCAAGAAGATCGGGTGTCGGTAAACCTAGTCGCCGTTATTTAATCTTCAACAATGACAGCTTGTAGAAAATTCTGATATTGTGAATTATTGTAATGCTCCGCATCTGATCTTGTATCTAGTTTTGAAACTATTAGAGATGCACTCAGTGGATCAATTAACTACTCACATGAATATTGGGACTCTGATGAATATGATAACGATGATGTTTGATACATGAGACAACCTATTAAGATGAAATATGGTTTCCGCTCATGAAATTGACATCAATTCCATATCCACAAGAAAGAATTCCAAACAAAAATAAAGACTACGATCGATTGCAGAAAAAGATTTTTCATCCAATGACAGCTTGTAAAAAGTTTTCTTCATCAAAAACCGGTACTGTAATCGCTTTCCTCAATTGTTCAATCTTGGTGATTCAAGTGTTCTTTTACACGCATCAATGAGTTAATTCATCAACTTCTTAGATTTCTCATCAATGAGTTTTTGTTTTGTACTTTATGTGTGCATCAATTACTCTATTCTTGTTTTTCATCCATTTCTTCGTAAGGATTTATCAAATGTCTTCGGTATGAATTCGATTTTTTATCTCAAATTGATGCGCATTATTTGTTTATTGTACCAGGTTGAATCTTATATGTATTAGTTTTGTAATCCATCTAAATTAAAGGTTGGTTTTGTTATCAATTTCTTTATGCCTAAAAAAGATATGTTCATCAAAAATTGAGATTGTTTTATCTACTATTCTGTTCATCAAGGTAGCTGATGTTGGTTAAAACAAACTCAAAAGCTATAACTACATTTTATCAGCAAATTTAAAAAGTCAACTTTATTTGTTGTAGACCATAGTGTGAAATTATGAATATTTCATCGACTTGTATTTTCTTATGTTAAATTGGTTTTGCTGTTTGTTTATTTAGTGAATTTCATCTTTTTTTTTCTAATACCATTTGTGTATGGTTCTTTAAGAAGTTGTTCTATCATTTTTCAAAGTTATGCTGAAAGTGTTTCTTCGAAGGCAACGTGATTACAATTTTTAGGAACATTTTAATTTCCTAATTTGCCCTTATTAACATATTAAATTGGCAGTTATCAGTTACCATATTTGTTGACCTTTTGATGAGATTCTAGGGCTCACAATCACAATCCCTCTTACACATCTTAATATTTTTTCCATCTACAATAACCTTACTCTCTCGAAACTAGTTTGTAATAACATTTGTATTTATAATTTTTTGGCCACATATTTATCTATTTTCACATACGTATTTTGTACATCTTTGCAAATAGAGAATGTTATTACAACATTACCTACATATATTATCTTTTTTTACCAGCCAATATACAATTATAAGTTGTGTTCAATAAAGTTTATATAAAAATTATAGTCCTGAAATTTTAATATTCAATCATATGTCATTTATTATACAATCACATGTTAATTACGAAAATGTCACTCTGTCCAAAATTTAAAATTCAATTTGGACCATTGACGGGGCTGATTCAAAGACAAAAAATAGTCTCTTAGGACTATGAAAAAATTATATACTATATTGAACATTTCTCATACAGTTATTACCTACACATAAAATTCCTTTTATTCACACATTTTAAATAATGCATGTAAATAACACTTTGTATGATTATGCCACATTACTTGACACATCATCATCCACGTTATCGTACAAACAAATTGTAACACTTGTATCCATACATATATCATATTTTTAAACACACATATATGTGTAGGTATAGGATACTATATCTACCCACACATAATGTATGTCTGAGTAAAGATATTACTTTACAGTCATAAGCCCACACACTGTTAGACTTATTTTATATGTAGGTAAAAACAAATGCTCTCATATTTGGAGGTTATATCCACACAAAACATGTGTTGGTAAACACCCTAAATTCTTGTAGTGACTTTTAACCCTAATCGACATTTTCATATACTAAGTAATAGTGAGATTGATATGTGTAATACTTTAATGTATTAAAATATTGAATTTGTTTTGATTGTGAGTCTATGACAATTGTTTTTTGAATTTTCTTTTTTTATTATTTTATATTAAAAAATAAAAAAAGTATAAACTGGATTGACCTGCCGGTCAAACCGGTTGACCGGTAACTCCGACGGTAGCGGGTAAACTAAAAATCGGATTTTAAAACATTATTTATTATCATCATTATCAATTTATCATCATGTGAGTTCAATATTATCATCATCATTTATCTTCTAAACACACGATGAAGAAAACACACTATACATTCATGGTTATGGGAACCTTTCAGATCTGCGAATGGAGATGGACACGAAGCTTAAAGAATGAGGCTACAAACAAAAACCCTTGCCAAATCCTAGCAGATGCAGATCGTGAGCAAGTCTTCGATTATGAATGGGTTTTCAATTCATTTTCACAAAAACTTTTTTTTAATTAAAATTTTTTTAAAAATATCTACAAACTAAGATTTTAAGTTGAGGAAAATACTAAAAATAAAGCCACATAAAAAAAAAAAAAAACCTGATCCATTTAAACATCTATGAAGTTTCAGGTTATCCATTACATATATATCATAGCAAAATTTTAAAGTTTAGTACAAGTAATAAGACTTCTTGAAGTTTGATCAAACATACAATATGAATTTAGGTAAAGTCGAATGCATTTTGATAAAGTTTCTTCTAATAGAAACCAACAAATATTATAAATAGGAAGCATGCATTTTCGTGTGTATATATCACTACTACAAAAAACACATTCAGACCCGGTTTTATGGGGGGTCTGAAGGGGGGGGGGGGAGCCTGAAAGTCTGATGATTCAAGCCCGGTTAAAAAACCGGGTCTAAATCTACTTTCAAGCCCAGTTTTATGTTAAAAAACGGGGTCTGATTCTTCTTTTTTAAGGTTTAAAGGTTCACTTTTAAGCCCTGTTTTATATTAAAAAACCGGGTCTAAATCTATTAAATTTTTAAAAAAAATATTTTTGTTTTTATATTTTTCCTGTTTTTGCCAGCTAATAACATTCAAACCATGTAGCATCACAATGATAATAAACAACTATTAAATAATAAATAAAAACCAATTGAGTCAAACTGATTAACCGACCATAATAACAATTCCCATTAGTTGAATTCGAGCAATTTGGAAGGATTGTTCAATGAACCAATCTATGTTTAATACCATATGTCTAAACAACATTTTGTACCCACTATCTTGTGCTCATTTGTAAATGTGGCAAAAATCAAAGGAGCTAAAACAAAAAAGTTGACATTATATCTACATAGCAAGAATATTTGTAGGAACATGTATACTTCTTAACTTGCAACACGACGCATAGATTATCTCTTGTAATTAGAAAGAAACCCTACACAAATAGAAAGAAAGAATTATCTTAGTAACTAATTACTAACAATAACATAAATCATTTATTGCAAAAAATGAAGTAGATTAAAGTATACGTAACAAGTTCTTCTTCGTTAGAATAATTTCGTCATCATTGGGCTAAAAGAAAAAAGCATGTATATATATACCTTAATATCTCATCACTTGCTAAGGAAAGCCGGCATAAATGTCTCAAGTCATATACCAACAATAGCATCCAAATCTTTTTGGTCAAATGGACTAGTATTCTTCCAAAGAATCTATGTACATATTAAGATAAAAAGAAATTATTCAACTAAGAGATTTTATGTAACATCCTGAAAATGGGCCTAGTCGTATATACTATTGGTGATTTAGAATCTTGAATTTAATAATAGATATTAGAATTTATTTAATTAAGTTAATATTAAATTATTATGAAATGAATAAGAAATGGTGATATTAAAATAATAACGAAAAAAGAATAAAATTAATATATTAGTTAACGGTTTTGAATAAGGATTCCGAAAATATCCTCGTTAGTTGAAACGGGCAAGCGGGTATTAAGTTGTAAGTTGAGAATGGGAACAAAATACCCCATTTGGATAATATTGGAGACCAAAGTCGGTCTCCCCTTTTACACCAACACAGACACACGCATACACACATAGCACACACACTCTTATTTTGTTCTTGAGCCGTGAAGGAGAAATCAAAGGAGAAGTCACCAAGATCAATTTCAGTTGCAAATCCAAGTTATTATATGTTCTTTATCATCATCTTTCTCATTCAAGATCAATTGTAAGTTCATCTTCTTCCTTGTTCTTGAGTTTTAAGCTTTAGGTCAAAAATGGTTAAATCCAAATTAGCCATCAACAATTTAGTTCAAGTATTCAAATATGTTCTTACATGATTTCTAAGCATCTAGGAATCAATTTTATGAATTAAAATGATAGATTGGTCTTGTTTCAAAGAAATCACAAAGTGGGTCAAAGATTGAAGAATTTGATCCCAAGCCTTCAATTCTTGATTAAATTTTGTTATATGTATGTTTTTTGATTCATTATGATGCCTTAGATGATATGCAAACACTGGAAATTGAATTGGGAATGCTGGAAATGAGTTTGGGTTGAAAATGGACTGAACAGGGGTTGTTTCTTGCACACTGTCTGCAGGATGGTTCCTACGGCCGTAGTAGGTTTCCCCTACGGCCGTAGGAGGGTGTTCAAAGATAGTTCTACGGCCGTAGGGCCTTTTTACTACGGCTGTAGGGGGCTGGTGTTTATGAACAGTGCACTGTTGTACAGTTTTTCGACGTTTTGTTTCAAGGGACAATTGTTTAGGGTTTTAAGTAATTTGAGGACATTATTAGGGGTATCATATGAGTTATATTAGTTAATGTACTTGTGTGAAGTGACTAAACATGAGTATTATCTTATAGGTGAGCCGAACGACCCAGACGATCGAGACGATCATTATATTTGTTTGCTTTAGCCTCTCAGGTGAGTATAGGATAACATAAGAATTAATATAACCGTGTTACATGTTATCAATATGTGTTAGAAATTCCATGAAATATAGTTAACGTTGATGTATGCTATGTTTATGTATGACACACGTAGAACTTGAATCATGATTATGATGTGATATGTATGCGCGCTATGAGGCCCGGAATGGGTCAACTCTATGTTTATGAACGGATCCGAGATATGGGGGCTGGTTATAGTCCTTGAACGAGGCCAGCACGAGGTCTGGGATGTTTGAGACCTGTGGGTTGATGATACATCAACTACCTGGGGTTGCAAACCCAGCGTTCCTCGAGCAGGATGGGGATCG
The DNA here is from genome assembly GCA_947179395.2 of Pulicaria dysenterica. Lineage (NCBI taxonomy): Eukaryota > Viridiplantae > Streptophyta > Magnoliopsida > Asterales > Asteraceae > Pulicaria > Pulicaria dysenterica. Next base: position 84,608,530 of record OX359292.1, read on the forward strand.
ACTTATTGTTGTACCCCATGAAGGCTTTGGCCTGAAACGCAACGGTTGACCGCTACCCGGTCACCCACCCGCGTGGTTGATGTGTCTGGTTTCCCCAGTTAGGAGTGTTGAGCCGGGCTAGCTACCCTGCAAGATTATGCTTCCTTCTGGCTATGCCAGCTCATCGCGAGATGCTAGGATAGTACTATCTGATAAATTGTTATGTAATATGTAATATGTGATATGTGATATGTTTATATTACTGATTATGCTATCTTATGCTCACTAGCTTTAATTAGCTAACAGATACTCTCCCCATGATTACAGGTGATACTTAGGCGTGTGAGCTTGGGTACCTGCTGGTTGTTACTTGTCTTTTGGAGGAACACTTGTCTTTGTTACTTATATTTACTGTTTATGTTTGCATAAACTTGTTAATGTGGTCGGTGAACAGTTTTAGTAACACCAACTAATATTTTGTATATCGTGGCAAATTTTGTATGTAATTAATGGCCACTTTAAAATGTTTTCCGCTGCTTATTATATTTTGAAAAATAGGTTTGGTTAAATTTGAGTTTACAAACGGATCCACGCAGTTTGGATTCTTGAATTACTAATTTAAAAAGTAGAAATCTGGTTTTCGAAAAGCGGGGTGTTAGAAGTTGGTATCAGAGCCTAGGTTTGAGTGAATTGGGTACTTGTAAGAGTATTCAGTCTCAAACCCAGGCCCGACCATTGTTTAGTGTTCTTCGGGAGGTCATGGGGTGTGTGAAAGAGAGTTATATTTCTGACATGCTATTGTTTAATTACTTATTATGTTAATGAAGTATGATAAGAGTGCTAAGTATGCTACATGTGTTTGGTTTGGCCAGATTATTTGAGAGATTAATATGGCTGAACATAGTGGTAGAGAGGCTTATATTAGAGACTTAGAGGCTCGTTTAAAAGCAGTTGAGGAGCAGATATCCGTACAACCAGTTGTAGAATCTGAGCAATCGCCTGATCTAAGAATTATCTTATCTTGCCAACTTCATACCTATGACGGTAGCAGGGATCCTAGTGTAACTGAAAGATGGATCCGTGAGATGGAGCTAGCTTTTGAAAGCATCAATTGTAAGGAATCTAACAAGGTAGGCTTTGCTCGGAAGCAACTGAGGGGCAATGCAATTACCTGGTACAACACAGTGATCTCATCTACGCCTCCAGAGGTGACAGTTGCCTTCACTTGGACGGACTTTCTAAGGATTCTTCGCAGCAAGTATTATTCTGATCAGGTAATGGATACATTGGAAGAGAAGTATATGGGTTTAAAAAGGGGTGATAAACCGGTGGAAGAATGGACCGAGCAGTCTTCTGATAAAGCGAGGTTTGTGACTTATTTGTTGCCTGATAAAAAGGCAAAGATTAAACATGTGCAGAAGAAGAAATCCACTGGCGCAGGTTTCAAAAGAAAATTTGAGCAATCTTCTGAGTTAACTGATTTTGGAAGTGGATCTTTGTAACGACAGGGAGGTCAATGGAATAATCAATTAACTACTCCAGGGTGTTCACAATGCTGTTCTAAGCATACTGGCCACTGTACCAGGGATACAGCCCGATGTCATATGTGCGGGCAGAAGGGGCATACTACTGAGGCATGCCGTTTCAAGGAAAATGTTTGTTATAAGTGTTTTAAACCTGGACATCACTCATTGGAATGCAGATCAAGTCAGGGATAGGGATCAGGAGGAGCCGGAGGGTCATCTTCAGGTCAAAGGAAGGAGAACGCACCTCGGGCAGCTGGCAGGGAGTTTCAGATGACGACCGATGAGGCCGAGACTGCAGGTGATGTTATAATTAGCACATTCTTAGTTAACTTCATGTCTTGTTCTGTTTGAATCCTATGTTAATTACTCCTTCTTTTCTTCAAAACTTCGTGAAAGAACTAATTGCTTAGTTCCTTTAAAACAAGTTCTCTTAATATGGAAACACATTGAGATCTTTTACGTAAAGGTCAAACGGTTAAGAAAGGAGAATAACCAGTTAGTCTTAGTAAATTGGAAACACAACCTCTGGTCAGACTGGACACGAGAGACTGGGGAAGACATTAATGTCTGATATCCCCACATGTTTACAGAAAAGGTGGAATGACGCGGAAGGTGGAACGATGCAGACACGTACTGATAAAGGAAGCACAACTAATTGTGTTGTGAAACGAGAGTTTGAAAGGCAGAAGCAATGAGAAAATAAATGAGGAGAGCATTTTTGTGAGGTGTTAACATTGTAGTTAGTGGAAGTAAGTAGATTATAGTATTGAGGATTCTCATGTTGGTCTATTGTAGAACGAGGGTGGTAGTTTATAACTAAGTGTGTGATTATAGTAGAAAGAGAAATTGTAGATACGTTCCTATAGAGAAGATATTTGAAGTAACGATGAATTGAACTGTTGTTGTAATAGGAATATAAGAGGTCTGTTTTTCTTTCATTGTGCACTTTTGCGCTGTTGAGAACAGACAAATCCTGATATGTTAGAGTTAAGAGATTAACTTAATAAGACCTGCGGGTCCAAGTTAACTGGATTTATTGAGTTGACGTTTGTGAACCTCTAACTGATGATAAGGTTAGTTGAAGGCGTTGCTAGTTGAAAGAAGTCTGTTGGTGACTTATAATTGTGAGTGTAAGTAAGACAGAATTCCGAGGACGGAATCCTCTTTAAGGAGGGTAGATTTGTAACATCCTGAAAATGGGCCTAGTCGTATATACTATTGGTGATTTAGAATCTTGAATTTAATAATAGATATTAGAATTTATTTAATTAAGTTAATATTAAATTATTATGAAATGAATAAGAAATGGTGATATTAAAATAATAACGAAAAAAGAATAAAATTAATATATTAGTTAACGGTTTTGAATAAGGATTCCGAAAATATCCTCGTTAGTTGAAACGGGCAAGCGGGTATTAAGTTGTAAGTTAAGAAAGGGAACAAAATACCCCATTTGGATAATATTGGAGACCAAAGTCGGTCTCCCCTTTTACACCAACACAGACACACGCATACACACATAGCACACACACTCTTATTTTGTTCTTGAGCCGTGAAGGAGAAATCAAAGGATAAGTCACCAAGATCAATTTCAGTTGCAAATCCAAGTTATTATATGTTCTTTATCATCATCTTTCTCATTCAAGATCAATTGTAAGTTCATCTTCTTCCTTGTTCTTGAGTTTTAAGCTTTAGGTCAAAAATGGTTAAATCCAAATTAGCCATCAACAATTTAGTTCAAGTATTCAAATATGTTCTTACATGATTTCTAAGCATCTAGGAATCAATTTTATGAATTAAAATGATAGATTGGACTTGTTTCAAAGATATCACAAAGTGGGTCAAAGATTGAAGAATTTGATCCCAAGCCTTCAATTCTTGATTAAATTTTGTTATATGTATGTTTTTTGATTCATTATGATGCCTTAGATGATATGCAAACACTGGAAATTGAATTGGGAATGCTGGAAATGAGTTTGGGTTGAAAATGGACTGAACAGGGGCTGTTTCTCGCACACTGTCTGCAGGATGGTTCCTACGGCCGTAGTAGGTTTCCCCTACGTCCGTAGGAGGGTGTTCAAAGATAGTCCTACGGCCGTAGGGCCTTTTCACTACGGCTGTAGGGGGCTGGTGTTTATGAACAGTGCACTGTTGTACAGTTTTTCGACGTTTTGTTTCAAGGGACAATTGTTTAGGGTTTTAAGTAATTTGAGGACATTATTAGAGGTATCATATGAGTTATATTAGTTAATGTACTTGTGTGAAGTGACTAAACATGAGTATTATCTTATAGGTGAGCCGAACGACCCAGACGATCGAGACGATCATTATATTTGTTTGCTTTAGCCTCTCAGGTGAGTATAGGATAACATAAGAATTAATATAACCGTGTTACATGTTATCAATATGTGTTAGAAATTCCATGAAATATAGTTAACGTTGATGTATGCTATGTTTATGTATGACACACGTAGAACTTGAATCATGATTATGATGTGATATGTATGCGCGCTATGAGGCCCGGAATGGGTCAACTCTATGTTTATGAACGGATCCGAGATATGGGGGCTGGTTATAGTCCTTGAACGAGGCCAGCACGAGGTCTGGGATGTTTGAGACCTGTGGGTTGATGATACATCAACTACCTGGGGTTGCAAACCCAGCATTCCTCGAGCAGGATGGGGATCGACTTATTGTTGTACCCCATGAAGGCTTTGGCCTGAAACGCAACGGTTGACCACTACCCGGTCACCCACCCGCGTGGTTGATGTGTCTGGTTTCCCCAGTTAGGAGTGTTGAGCCGGGCTAGCTACCCTGCAAGATTATGCTTCCTTCTGGCTATGCCAGCTCATCGCGAGATGCTAGGATAGTACTATCTGATAAATTGTTATGTAATATGTAATATGTGATATGTGATATGTTTATATTACTGATTATGCTATCTTATGCTCACTAGCTTTAATTAGCTAACAGATACTCTCCCCATGATTACAGGTGATACTTAGGCGTGTGAGCTTGGGTACCTGCTGGTTGTTACTTGTCTTTTGGAGGAACACTTGTCTTTGTTACTTATATTTACTGTTTATGTTTGCATAAACTTGTTAATGTGGTCGGTGAACAGTTTTAGTAACACCAACTAATATTTTGTATATCGTGGCAAATTTTGTATGTAATTAATGGCCACTTTAAAATGTTTTCCGCTGCTTATTATATTTTGAAAAATAGGTTTGGTTAAATTTGAGTTTACAAACGGATCCACGCAGTTTGGATTCTTGAATTACTAATTTAAAAAGTAGAAATCTGGTTTTCGAAAAGCGGGGTGTTAGAAGTTGGTATCAGAGCCTAGGTTTGAGTGAATTGGGTACTTGTAAGAGTATTCAGTCTCAAACCCAGGCCCGACCATTGTTTAGTGTTCTTCGGGAGGTCATGGGGTGTGTGAAAGAGAGTTATATTTCTGACATGCTATTGTTTAATTACTTATTATGTTAATGAAGTATGATAAGAGTGCTAAGTATGCTACATGTGTTTGGTTTGGCCAGATTATTTGAGAGATTAATATGGCTGAACATAGTGGTAGAGAGGCTTATATTAGAGACTTAGAGGCTCGTTTAAAAGCAGTTGAGGAGCAGATATCCGTACAACCAGTTGTAGAATCTGAGCAATCGCCTGATCTAAGAATTATCTTATCTTGCCAACTTCATACCTATGACGGTAGCAGGGATCCTAGTGTAACTGAAAGATGGATCCGTGAGATGGAGCTAGCTTTTGAAAGCATCAATTGTAAGGAATCTAACAAGGTAGGCTTTGCTCGGAAGCAACTGAGGGGCAATGCAATTACCTGGTACAACACAGTGATCTCATCTACGCCTCCAGAGGTGACAGTTGCCTTCACTTGGACGGACTTTCTAAGGATTCTTCGCAGCAAGTATTATTCTGATCAGGTAATGGATACATTGGAAGAGAAGTATATGGGTTTAAAAAGGGGTGATAAACCGGTGGAAGAATGGACCGAGCAGTCTTCTGATAAAGCGAGGTTTGTGACTTATTTGTTGCCTGATAAAAAGGCAAAGATTAAACATGTGCAGAAGAAGAAATCCACTGGCGCAGGTTTCAAAAGAAAATTTGAGCAATCTTCTGAGTTAACTGATTTTGGAAGTGGATCTTTGTAACGACATGGAGGTCAATGGAATAATCAATTAACTACTCCAGGGTGTTCACAATGCTGTTCTAAGCATACTGGCCACTGTACCCGGGATATAGCTGTTAGAAATATGCCCATTAATGTACGTACGCCATATGGACCGCTGCTGATGATGTATGGGCCTATTGGGTCATACACCGGGGTCTAACCTGACAGCAACTTAAGTTAAGGTACCAAATATGGCAAAAGACAAAAGTTGACATCGCAGACCGCGTTAGCGCCGCTAACTATTAGGAGTTAGCGCCGCTAACTACTATAGGTTAGCGCCGCTACGGCTGCATGTACTTTGTGTCAAATCGCTGACAGGGCGCGTTAGCGCCGCTAACCCTTTTGAGTTAGCGCCGCTAACTCTTGGTTAGCGCCGCTAAACCCTGCCAGTGCCATTTGTCATATCCACCTCTAAAACTAACCAATGCATGTGTATTTGATTAACTCGATGCTTGGGCGGTGGAGAGGGATATTGTCCGAATCTGGAGCCTGGAGAGAGATATGTGAACTCACTTTTTGTTTTGGGTTTCTCTCTCAATTCTCTCTAACTCACATATACCACTCTTTGGTGCTACTAAGGCCAAGAGAGTTATTCAAGAGAGTTTTTCCAGATTGTGGTCTCGGTTTGCTGCTGTTCCAGAAGTGGTATTCGTGTAGAAGTACCATGGAGGCGAGCTAGCTCTCGAGGTTGGCGTGTTACCGGGGTATATCCCTCTAGTCAATCCGCAACTTGTTCTTGGAGCTACACCACCACGAGACAACACGATTGCTGGAGCTTAGGAGAAAGGTATAACAACCTCTTTCCTTCTTTAGTTGCATTTCTTTACATAGAGTTTGGTCCATGTTTGGGATTTCTTGTTTTCATGCTTTATTTGCTTGTACCGTGGGCTTTATTTGTTGTACTTGCTTCCGCTGTGTTGCCCACGAAATCCCAACAGTGGTATCAGAGCCACCTCTATGTAAGATTTGCACTTGGTGGCCTGAAAATCCCGAAATCAAAATGTTTGTTTTCTGTTCGAACCGGGTTAGCGGCGCTAACTGTATTCAGTTAGCGGCGCTAACTACTTAAACTTAGCGGCGCTAACGCGCAGCTACGATTTTGGTTTTAAAAGTTAAAAACAGTTTTGTTCTCGGGTATTTTGGCTATTTTATGTTTCTGGAATTTTGTTCCAGATTTGGTTTTGGTTTTATAGTTACCATTATGTTTGGTTGTATGTGGTTGTTGTGAAATTGGTAACCTTGCCTTGACCTTGTGGTTGTATTTGTGTGTTTGGATGCAATTTGGTGATTTTAATCACATATGGGCTGTAATAGTTATTAATTCAGTTTTGTTTGTAATAATATTGTGGCTTGCATGCCATTTCATTCATCCGTGTAAATGTACTAGATAAATAGGAAATTATCGTGGCTTGTATGCCATTTCTTTTTCTATTGTATGTTTTGTACATTTGGATGATGACACACAAATAGGAGTCGGAAAGGAGATGGAGCGTGTCCATAGAAGCCGGTGAAGTCCATTGGAGATGGCGGATCTAGTGGGAGCTCGCATTGAAGACTTTCCGTCCCTTAGGTTGACCATGTTCTACCCGTTTTGGCTCACGGGAAGAACGCATAGGATTTATGGCAAGGGTTACCAATTTACTTCGTTTATATGCGTGTGATGTGATTTTATTTTATTTATTTCTTGCATGGTTTGCTTAGGATTCGCATGCTAGACAATTTTTCGAAAATTAATAAAATCACAAGAGATTTGGTAAAAATGGTTTGCAACTCTCGCGCACTCACATACAAGATTAACTCACTTAGTGGAAATAGGTTTTGTCACTAAACAAGTTAATCTGTAACCAAGCCGAAAACAAAAGCCCGTTTTTCATAAAACGTAAATCTTACGCCATCCGTAAGTCGATACCACCCGAATCTAGATTTATGGGTTTTGGTTGTCGAGCTTAGCACGAGCCAACTCTCATAAAACTGTGTGGAAGGTGAGTGTGGCAAATTCATAATTTTGGTTGTCGAGCTTAGCACGAGCCAACTTTGGTGAATTTGTTAGCGTATGTCTTGACGGACGATTTACAATTGCAAATTAAAATCCTTGAGTGATTGTCGAGCTTAGCACGAGTCAACCGAGAATTTTAATTTGGAATTGGTGCAAGTAGGGATCAAACATGCCAAACGACCGATGGTTGTCGTAGGATCCCGCAAGTGCCTAAGAGTTGTAATAGAGATTGCAATCGGTAAGATGGTTATCGGCCTAAATAGCTCCATGAAGTGATCCGCGGCAAACCCGTCATGGATTGGAGTGAAATATGGTTCTTAGCCCTTGTTAAAATATTTTTCGAGACGATATTGGGTAATTATTTTAACAAGGATTAAATCAAACAACTAATTCGTGTACTCTACTTTAATATAGGATGTCAAATCAAAACCACAACACGTCGAACTTATCACTACGTATGTTCCTACAAAGGGAGAAACTCACGAGAGTGAAGTTTGTGGACTGGCTTAGGCAATTGAGGATTGTCCTACGTGCCGAGTCCAAGTTACACATCCTTGAGGAACCCCTTCCTGAACCACCTGCTACCAATGCGGAATGGGTTATCCGATACGCGTATGAAAAGCGTGTTCGGGATACGCACGATGTTGCTAGCCTCATGTTATCAAGTATGAGCTCGGAACTGCGAAAGCAATTTGAGCACATGACTGTGTATGACATGATTAACAAGCTGAAGGATGTTTTCCGACAGCAAGGTAGGCAAGAACATTATGAGTGCGTTAAAAGTCTAACCGGTTGTAAGATGCGGGAAGGCGGGAGTGTTAGTGCCCATGTTTTGAAGATGAAGTCATACATGGACCAGATGGAGAGACTAGGTTTTCCTATAGGGAGGGAGCTTGGTGTGAATTTCATACTTCGGTCTCTGCCCGCATCATATGAAAAGTTTGTAGAGAACTATCATATGCTTGGAAAGGAAATATCTATAGATGAACTGCATGGAATGTTGAAGGATGTTGAATCCAACATGTCCAAGCATGAATCATCCTCATTCACTCCTGTTTTTGGCTCTAAGGAACAACTTTTAGCCAAGAAGAAGAAATTGATCCCATCAAATGAAGAAGTTGGTGTATCCAAGCTTACTTCAAGTTTTGAGTCTATGGATATTGATGATATGCCTAAAGAGACTCAACAAGGGTTGGTTTGCTACTTCTGCGGTAGATTTGGGGATTGGGGCCGTCATGCCTGCCCTCCGTGCCGAGAGGATATAAAACTTCTCAGACAAGAGAGAGTTAATTTTCCTACTTAAGGTACATTCATGATTATACTTCATTGCCATTCCTTATTAAGCTGGGTTGTTTACCCGAGCTATATGACTCACGTTTGTCATAAATTTATTTTGTTGCAAAGTGTAGGTCTGTTCGATGCAAAAGGAAGAGCTTGAAGAGCCGGATCTCTCAAGAAGAAATTTTGTTGATTGTCTTCTACAAGAGAATTGGGAGTGTTGATCTCGCCATTTTTTTCCGGATTAATTTATTACTTTTGTTTGTACGCCCTGCGTGGCAAGACTTGCTTTATTGTATGTTCTTTAGAGATGATGGATATTTTGTACTATGTTTAAAAGATTTTTCATTATGATGGTTTCATTTCAAATTCGATCCATGTCAAAGCTTATGTGTTATTTTGACCATTTATAGTGCTTAAATACACATTTGATGACGATGGAGATGACTTGGAATTGAAACAATTTTGAAAAATTATTTTGATATGTTTTATCCAATCAAAACTTATCCATATCATTGCATACATAAAGGCTCATTATAAGTAGTAAGGCGATCATGAAATAATTGATTCTTAGATCCAAAAGTGGTTTGGATACATTAGTATATGGCATAATCAAACTTAACCAAGTAAACAACATTTACATCACTTGGATCCATGTGGTTAGGATCTTTGTAAAAATTTAGCCTCGGGCTAAATGAAGGATATAAATATTGTTTATTGGACTAGGATGATTAAGAAATCCTTCACCTATGTTGGTAGGAAGGATTATAACTTGTTGGATTTTGATCACACTTATGTGGATAATCCGTACAAGTATACCATATAGAGTGACACTAGTAAGATTCTCCATCACCATCTTTATGATGGTTGTTGAGAGAATGTTTAACTAGATAAAAGGTTTGTGTCTGAAACCTGGAGGTGTTCGGAAATAACCTTAAGAGAATTAAGAATCAATAAGGGCATATAGATATAAATTCTTAGATCTAGAATAGATGCTAAGTTTTCTTATCTATATTAGTTTAAACATGAAATGAATCATGGGTTTATCCCATAATTCGTTTTCTCTAAGAAACACATTTTGTACATGGTGTTACTTTAAACAAAACTGGATATCTTTGTTGATAATCTGGTAAAAGGCAGGCCTAAAACATGTATTCAATGTGATTGGTATACATTAATTTTTATGAACCAAGTTCTCAATCTGAAACACAACATTATGGTCAACTTAAGCATCCAATGAGATTTTGACTAGAAAGAGTACTTTGCTTATCAATCTCACAACTTAAAATTATTCATTCTAGATTAAGTGGGAGATGTATGAATTATAAGTTGATGCTTGTATATTTAAGTAGTTCATCCGAGTTTTGGATAATTGTTCTTGAACTTATGGGAACCATGTTTGGTTATTCAAAAGGGAAAGAACAATTTACAAAAGCATTCCAGTGGAAGAACGTTAAACTTAAATAAAAGACCTAATGTGGACACTAGCACTTAATCAGCATAGAGATGCTGGTAAAACCTGACAATATCCATTGCTTCTTTATATCTGATGGAAATCAAGAAGGTTGTTATAGATATGAGGTTGTCATATCAGAGTGGCAACAGCTTGATGGTAAATCATTGTGATATTGCCATTCATCGGAAACATGGTGGGACCCTGTGTTCGCTAGTGAATATAAGAAGTGAATGGTGTACATAGATGTAATCAATTTGCTGCATCCAAGTACTTGACTTGGGTTAATCCCACACCTAAGGTGTAATCCGAGAAGGTGAAGGGACTAACATATATGCATCTATGGACAACTTCAAATACCGACTAGAGACAAAGCTTTTCATATTGATAATATGGAAATATGTTCTAGTAGTTATGTTGAAGATAACTTGGATAAAGTGAAATATTGTTGTCACCTTACGAAAACAAGATTGGTACACTTGGATGTAAGAGACCTGTATCCTTCGCAGGATTATGTTGAGGAAATGTTTTGAAACATGTTCCGAGGTCTCATATATCCATTATGTCCAAATTGTGTCCATGAGTTTAGTCAGCAAAAATTTGCATCTTGTGGCTGTAATCCCACTTTGCAAGAAAGTCAAAGGAATGAGTTTTCTAGAAAGCATAGATCAAGCCAGATACCCTTGTCAGGGCTAGTGGGAGCTTCATGTGTTCTTAGCAAAATATGCTCAATAAAAATAATGTCCTAATTTAGGGTTGTTTTACAACCTAGTGATGGAATTATTGTACTATGAGTATAAATAGAGAATATGGAATCAAGTGGATTCTAGATTCAAGAAATACTGATGTATGTTCTTGATGTTCGACGTAAATAGAGTTGTCTTGAGTAAGTTATTACTGCAAGCAAATCTATACTTGTGAAACTGTCGATTTAATCGGAGTTTTGAATATTAAAATATGTGGTGCAGATACGACATTGAATGAGTGTCATTGACCCTATTGTGTACTTTGGTAACATTAAGGGTATGTCGACTCTAATAAACGTGAGTGTCAGTAACTCTATTATAAACTTCGGTTACATTAAGAGTATGACGACTCTAATAATCATTAGTGTCATTAATCCTATTGTAGACTTCGGTAACATTGAGGATATGATGACTATGATAACCTTGTGTATGATCTCCTTGATAAACACTTTGCAAGTGGTTTAATAAGAGAATACAAAAGAGTACAAAGGGATATCGTGTAGATGATCCCATAATTAAGCCGTTGTCAAATACTAGTGATGAATTTCATACTAGGTATAATAGCATTGTCAATGCTTATGACTAGGCTCGAATATCGTTTTAGTAAATGTTTGATTTACTTATAAGCTTTAGGAACGGTAAGCAGTACTGCTAACCGATGATTGTATCGATATATAGTAGAGACTATATATACGCATGATGCGGTTACCTTCATTGGTCTTTACTGTGTTCCATCTTAGCATGTTTAACCACTTCCCAGAATGTTTATACATTCTAAATTTCCACAGCCAGTCATTCTTCAAGGGAAGGAAGCTTGAATTAAGGCTGAGGTTAGGTGTTGGTTAGGCATTAATCAAGGATTGAATGCATGAAACGCAACAGTAACCTGTGCTTGAAAGGAGTTTCAAGTAACTGGAAGACCCACACCCGAGTTCACTTCATGGATCATAGTCATAGAGTGACTCGGAAGGATAATATCATTACGTCCTTCGACCCGAGATGTATGAATTGCTATAGCATGAAACTTTCTTACTTTAGCCATTTCAAAACGTAGTTCGTAACTGGCTACTATAAAGGGAATAGCCAAGTAAGAGAAGGTTCACGCTATGGGGTTATATAGTCAACGGGATTTGTTCCTCTAGTATGAGAGATATCCCTGGGCCCCTCGATGATTGGGCGCTGACACCAAAATAAGCATGGCCATGCGCAAAGGAATATTGATTTAGAATCAGATATGTCCTTAAATTTTGGTCACCACCAATCAAGATCGAGTAACATAATCGTGAACGATCTGGAGATTGATATATCAATCCATGTCTCGTGTTCACAAGGATATCGTGAACAAAAGGAGTATTGATTACTTATCAAATAGGACCTCTACGTTCTTTTTGTAGGTAATGATTTTCTGCATAAAAGCGGAACCCATACTGACTTGGGGGCATTGATGTTTTTGCTAGAGGCCGCTCTTTGTCTGTGGTTACATGGGTACGGTGCATTATGTGCAAGTGGGAGTTTGTTAGAAATATGCCCATTAATGTACGTACGCCATATGGACCGCTGCTGATGATGTATGGGCCTATTGGGTCATACACCGGGGTCTAACCTGACAGCAACTTAAGTTAAGGGACCAAATATGGCAAAAGACAAAAGTTGACATCGCAGACCGCGTTAGCGCCGCTAACTATTAGGAGTTAGCGCCGCTAACTACTATAGGTTAGCGCCGCTACGGCTGCATGTACTTTGTGTCAAATCGCTGACAGGGTGCGTTATCGCCGCTAACCCTTTTGAGTTAGCGCCGCTAACTCTTGGTTAGCGCCGCTAAACCCTGCCAGTGCCATTTGTCATATCCACCTCTAAAACTAACCAATGCATGTGTATTTGATTAACTCGATGCTTGGGCGGTGGAGAGGGATATTGTCCGAATCTGGAGCCTGGAGAGAGATATGTGAACTCACTTTTTGTTTTGGGTTTCTCTCTCAATTCTCTCTAACTCACATATACCACTCTTTGGTGCTACTAAGGCCAAGAGAGTTATTCAAGAGAGTTTTTCCAGATTGTGGTCTCGGTTTGCTGCTGTTCCAGAAGTGGTATTCGTGTAGAAGTACCATGGAGGCGAGCTAGCTCTCGAGGTTGGCGTGTTACCGGGGTATATCCCTCTAGTCAATCCGCAACTTGTTCTTGGAGCTACACCACCATGAGACAACACGATTGCTGGAGCTTAGGAGAAAGGTATAACAACCTCTTTCCTTCTTTAGTTGCATTTCTTTACATAGAGTTTGGTCCATGTTTGGGATTTCTTGTTTTCATGCTTTATTTGCTTGTACTGTGGGCTTTATTTATTGTACTAGCTTCCGCTGTGTTGCCCACGAAATCCCAACAATAGCCCGATGTCATAAGTGCGGGCAGAAGGGGCATACTACTGAGGCATGCCGTTTCAAGGAAAATGTTTGTTATAAGTGTTTTAAACCTGGACATCACTCATCGGAATGCAGATCAAGTCAGGGACAGGGATCAGGAGGAGCCGGAGGGTCATCTTCAGGTCTAAGGAAGGAGAACGCACCTCGGGCAGCTGGCAGGGAGTTTCAGATGACGACCGATGAGGCCGAGACTGCAGGTGATGTTATAATTAGCACATTCTTAGTTAACTTCATGTCTTGTTCTGTTTGAATCCTATGTTAATTACTCCTTCTTTTCTTCAAAACTTCGTGAAAGAACTAATTGCTTAGTTCCTTTAAAACAAGTTCTCTTAATATGGAAACACATTGAGATCTTTTACGTAAAGGTCAAACGGTTAAGAAAGGAGAATAACCAGTTAGTCTTAGTAAATTGGAAACACAACCTCTGGTCAGACTGGACACGAGAGACTGGGGAAGACATTAATGTCTGATATCCCCACATGTTTACAGAAAAGGTGGAATGACGCGGAAGGTGGAACGATGCAGACACGTACTGATAAAGGAAGCACAACTAATTGTGTTGTGAAACGAGAGTTTGAAAGGCAGAAGCAATGAGAAAATAAATGAGGAGAGCATTTTAGTGAGGTGTTAACATTGTAGTTAGTGGAAGTAAGTAGATTATAGTATTGAGGATTCTCATGTTGGTCTATTGTAGAACGAGGGTGGTAGTTTATAACTAAGTGTGTGATTATAGTAGAAAGAGAAATTGTAGATACGTTCCTATAGAGAAGATATTTGAAGTAACGATGAATTGAACTGTTGTTGTAATAGGAATATAAGAGGTCTGTTTTTCTTTCATTGTGCACTTTTGCGCTGTTGAGAACAGACAAATCCTGATATGTTAGAGTTAAGAGATTAACTTAATAAGACCTGCGGGTCCAAGTTAACTGGATTTATTGAGTTGACGTTTGTGAACCTCTAACTGATGATAAGGTTAGTTGAAGGCGTTGCTAGTTGAAAGAAGTCTGTTGGTGACTTATAATTGTGAGTGTAAGTAAGACAGGATTCCGAGGACGGAATCCTCTTTAAGGAGGGTAGATTTGTAACATCCTGAAAATGGGCCTAGTCGTATATACTATTGGTGATTTAGAATCTTGAATTTAATAATAGATATTAGAATTTATTTAATTAAGTTAATATTAAATTATTATGAAATGAATAAGAAATGGTGATATTAAAATAATAACGAAAAAAGAATAAAATTAATATATTAGTTAACGGTTTTGAATAAGGATTCCGAAAATATCCTCGTTAGTTGAAACGGGCAAGCGGGTATTAAGTTGTAAGTTGAGAAGGGGAACAAAATACCCTATTTGGATAATATTGGAGACCAAAGTCGGTCTCCCCTTTTACACCAACACAGACACACGCATACACACATAGCACACACACTCTTATTTTGTTCTTGAGCCGTGAAGGAGAAATCAAAGGAGAAGTCACCAAGATCAATTTCAGTTGCAAATCCAAGTTATTATATGTTCTTTATCATCATCTTTCTCATTCAAGATCAATTGTAAGTTCATCTTCTTCCTTGTTCTTGAGTTTTAAGCTTTAGGTCAAAAATGGTTAAATCCAAATTAGCCATCAACAATTTAGTTCAAGTATTCAAATATGTTCTTACATGATTTCTAAGCATCTAGGAATCAATTTTATGAATTAAAATGATAGATTGGTCTTGTTTCAAAGAAATCACAAAGTGGGTCAAAGATTGAAGAATTTGATCCCAAGCCTTCAATTCTTGATTAAATTTTGTTATATGTATGTTTTTTGATTCATTATGATGCCTTAGATGATATGCAAACACTGGAAATTGAATTGGGAATGCTGGAAATGAGTTTGGGTTGAAAATGGACTGAACAGGGGTTGTTTCTTGCACACTGTCTGCAGGATGGTTCCTACGGCCGTAGTAGGTTTCCCCTACGGCCGTAGGAGGGTGTTCAAAGATAGTCCTACGGCCGTAGGGCCTTTTTACTACGGCTGTAGGGGGCTGGTGTTTATGAACAGTGCACTGTTGTACAGTTTTTCGACGTTTTGTTTCAAGGGACAATTGTTTAGGGTTTTAAGTAATTTGAGGACATTATTAGGGGTATCATATGAGTTATATTAGTTAATGTACTTGTGTGAAGTGACTAAACATGAGTATTATCTTATAGGTGAGCCGAACGACCCAGACGATCGAGACGATCATTATATTTGTTTGCTTTAGCCTCTCAGGTGAGTATAGGATAACATAAGAATTAATATAACCGTGTTACATGTTATCAATATGTGTTAGAAATTCCATGAAATATAGTTAACGTTGATGTATGCTATGTTTATGTATGACACACGTAGAACTTGAATCATGATTATGATGTGATATGTATGCGCGCTATGAGGCCCGGAATGGGTCAACTCTATGTTTATGAACGGATCCGAGATATGGGGGCTGGTTATAGTCCTTGAACGAGGCCAGCACGAGGTCTGGGATGTTTGAGACATGTGGGTCGATGATACATCAACTACCTGGGGTTGCAAACCCAGCGTTCCTCGAGCAGGATGGGGATCGACTTATTGTTGTACCCCATGAAGGCTTTGGCCTGAAACGCAACGGTTGACCGCTACCCGGTCACCCATCCGCGTGGTTGATGTGTCTGGTTTCCCCAGTTAGAAGTGTTGAGCCGGGCTAGCTACCCTGCAAGATTATGCTTCCTTCTGGCTGTGCCAGCTCATCGCGAGATGCTAGGATAGTACTATCTGATAAATTGTTATGTAATATGTAATATGTGATATGTGATATGTTTATATTACTGATTATGCTATCTTATGCTCACTAGCTTTAATTAGCTAACAGATACTCTCCCCGGTGATACTTAGGCGTGTGAGCTTGGGTACCTGCTGGTTGTTACTTGTATTTTGGAGGAACACTTGTCTTTGTTACTTATATTTACTGTTTATGTTTGCATAAACTTGTTAATGTGGTCGGTGAATAGTTTTAGTAACACCAACTAATATTTTGTATATCGTGGCAAATTTTGTATGTAATTAATGGCCACTTTAAAATGTTTTCCGCTGCTTATTATATTTTGAAAAATAGGTTTGGTTAAATTTGAGTTTACAAACGGATCCACGCAGTTTGGATTCTTGAATTACTAATTTAAAAAGTAGAAATCTGGTTTTCGAAAAGCGGGGTGTTACATTTTAACAAGTGACAATAGACAAATTTCAAAAAAATGTTATAGTTCTATCCGGAAAACAAAATTTTACTTGCAAGCCCTTACTATATCCGGAAAACAAAATTGTCCATGAACCATAAATTCGTGGAGCCACCGCATGATGTAATAGCCACACGTTTGATTGTTGATTGCACCGAATTTGATAAAATTCAACACACAAATAAGTTTAATATATATCTAACATTAGATGATCAAGATAATTTACCTTGGCGAACGTCCATTTCATATGGGTTTCCTTTTTATCTTTCATTACAGTTCTAACATCCCTAAAAAAGAAAAGAACTAATGTTAGTGTATTAAGTATAATAAAAATGAATTCTATATAAATTTAAGAAAATTCTTACCTTTTTTCCATGAAACATATGTTATGGAAATCGTGCTCCTCGTCTTGAGTCCTACAATAAACATATGAAATTAACCCGTTTCATGTAGTATAATGTATATGTAATAATATTCACATCAAAATAGTTTAATAGTTAATAAGAAGTATACTGTAGTTTGTGGTTGATCGTATGGAGATACGAACAAGGGGGAAATCGACACAAATCCTTGATTGGTTATATACAAAATCCAAAACTGCAATAAGAAAGAAAAATAAGAAGCTAAGACTAAAATATCTTGATTGGTTATATCCTTTCTTTGTATTAGGGGTGTTCATATACTTAAGCTAAGAAACATCTAAAAGAACTTTGATGGATTTAGAGAAGTCATAACTTTAACATCATTTTAGTATCTCTGCATCAGGTGTTATTCTATTATGGTGATTATATATTTGGTCTATTTAATGTCAAATTTTTAATTATGGACAGTTAAAAGAGTTTGAGATTCTAGTAGTGATTGTCTTCCATATACTTGCTATCAAATTTATAGTAATTATATATGCAAATATTAGGACCTGTTGTGTATATATGTAAAAATTAATCTAAAATTAATGAAAATATAGTAATCTAGCTAAACAATTATATATGCAAATATTAATAACCTGTTGTGTATATTCCTACTGAGATTAATGAAAATTAATGTAAATATTAATAACCTGTTGTGTATATTCCACGAAGAACACAGAACAGGTCCTAAAATTCCTACTGATATTACTTTTAGATTACTATATTTGCATATATACACAACAGGTTTACATCATGAGGTCCATGACATTGTTGTGTATATAATTTTTTCACCAATCACCACAAAGAACAGGAGGGACCTGTTGTTTTTACACCATGACATTGTTTATAGTAATTATATGCTATCTTTGCAGGTTCAAAGCTTCTGAATCCCCAAATCAGAAAATAAAGTGTAATTAACTCCCAAATCAGATTGTTTACACGTATACTAACCCCAAATCAGAAAATAAAATGTAATTAACAATTACCCATTTAATACCCTGATTCCTAACTAAATCGGCAGTGTGAACTATATGTTTGTGTTCAAATATCAAATCCCATTAAGCTATTGAAACAACCAATTTGCAAATACTGTTAATTTAATCAGAAATCAAGAATCGATTAGATATTTAAATGCGCAGTAGTGGATGAATAACACAGAGCATCAAGACTTCAAGTAGTAATTTAATCAAACAACTAGTACCTCACAACAATGCTTCTTGAATAGTGGAAGACTAGAAGTTGGAACTTGGAACAGAGCACTGCCGTCTGCCGCCTTTGTGAGTGGAAGTCGAGAAATGGTGGAACAGCACCGGCGAACTTTTCGTCACTGCTCGGCCTTCGGAGTTCGGTGGTCTTGCGACTGGCGGAACAACTGTGCATCACTGGCTCATTGCGTCGGCGACTGGTAGAACAAACAGCCGGCGACCTGAGGTCTCGTTGGTCTCTTCGAACAACTGTGCGTCTTGCGACCGGTAGAACAAACCGCCGGCGGCCTTCGGTGTTCTGAGGTCTCGTTGGTCTCGTGGAACAGCTGTGCTTCGCCGCTTCAGTGAATCGGTGGTCTCATGGAAGTCGACGGTGGGACTCGAGAGGTATACGCTTTTAGGCCATTAGGGATTAGGGCACAAAAAATGAATAATGAAAAAACTCAAAATGAGATATTCAATGGAGGCAACGAGCTGAGGAAGGCGGGAGGTTTAATTTATCATTAGTGTATAATATTTGTATAATATAAATATATATAATAATATATATAATTTTTAGACCCGGTTTCTTAATAAAAAACCGGCCCAAAATTTATTTAAAAATTCGATACACGCTGAAAGACGACATTTAGACCCTGTTTCTTGTAAAAGAACCGGGCCAAAATGTTTTTCAGACATTCAGACCCGGTTTTTTAGTAAATAACAGGGTCTGATTCATTAAAAACGCGCGTTTGAACTTTTAAGCCCGGATTTTTAGTATTTTTTAAAAAACCGGGTCTAAAACTGGGGGCCTGAATGTGTTTTTTGTAGTAGTGTATATATATATATATATATATATATATATATATATATATATATATATATATTTATATATATAGTGGCTGGTGAAGACATCTATATATATATATATATATATATATATATATATATATATATATATATATATATATATTCGATCAGGTTTCTCACCATCAGGACATTTATTTTATATATATTTTACACAAAAGATATTATAAAGATGTCTTCACCAGCCACTATATATACCTTGTATATATAGCTCTACTTCATGCATGTTCAAGCAACATAATTGATTGAATTCTACAAAATAAAAAAAATGTCTGTTAAACATGAAGCTGATGTTAAGCGCCCCACTGCTAATTTTCCTCCCAGCGTTTGGGGAGATCGGTTTCTTGTTTATGACCAGGTGTATATATATATGTGTGTGTTCATTATCAGAATCTGTCACAAATTCATGTGTGTGTTAGTTTAATTTCCTTCTAAACATGACTAATAAATGACCAATCAATTATATGCCTTCGCTTAGCTAAATCACATGTATTCATTCTACTCCAGTTAATTATGATCAAAAGAAGTGTTATTTAAGGGTGTGTTAGTTTGTCTTTTCCTTCAAAAGAACATGAATAGTAAATAATTAAACTGTTATATTTTGTAGATGAAGAAAGAAGATGAAGCTCGGGTTGAAGAGTTAGTCAACGACCTGAAAGAACAAGTGAGGAAAGAAATATCCCAAGCTTTGAATGTTCCTACCGAACATACAATTCTGATAAAGCTGATCGATGCAATTCAACGTCTAGGCATTGCATATTATTTTGAAGAGGAGATTAATCAAGCCTTGCAACACTTGTATGATGCATATGGTGATAATTGGAACCATGGTGGTGCTTCTGTTTGGTTTAGAATCATGCGACAAGAAGGCTATTTTGTTTCATGTGGTTAGTCATGTGCATGATTTATTTAGTTAGTTAATTTAATGGTGATGATAAAAAAGAGCTTAATGATTAATTAAAGATCTCCTGTTGAAAATGAAACAGATATATTCAAGAAGTACAAGGACAAAGACGGAGCTTTTATCGAGCCATCGGAGAATGAGGTTGAGGGATTACTTGACTTGTATGAGGCAACGTATCTAAGGGTGCCTGGCGAAGCGATATTAGATGATGCTCTGGCTTTTACAAAAAGCCGTCTTGATGAAATAGCAAAAGATCCTTCTTTGAGCAACTCTATGGTTTCTAAACGAATCCAAGATGCACTTACACAACCTATTCATAAAAGGTTGCCGAGGATCGAAGCTATACACTACATACCAATATATGAACAGGATGCTTCCCATAATGAATCTTTACTAAAGCTTGCCAAGTTAGGGTTCAACCTACTTCAATCACTGCATCAGAAAGAGCTTAGCCAAATTTCGAAGTACTCACATATAAGCTCTCAGCTTGATCCCTTTTTGTTCCCTCTAGATACCTAGTTATTTAGATATGAATTACATTGATCATAAATAATCACTTGTTTGTTATTAATATAGGTGGTGGAAAAGCTTTGATGTCCCAACTAATCTATCTTATGCAAGAAATAGAGCGGTTGAATGCTACTTTTGGTCACTAGGCGTGTACTTTGAGCCTAAATATTCGGAATCAAGAATTTTCTTAGCTAAAGTTCTTTCAATGGAAACAATTCTTGACGACACTTATGATGCTTATGGTACTTATGAAGAACTTGAGAAGTTTACCCAAGCAGTTAAAAGGTAGATTAACCAACTCATACATTGAAACTTATTACTTTAGTCAAGCTTATCAACATTTAAACTAATTAAACCCATTGATGTTTCTTATTTAATTAGGTGGTCAATTACATGCTTGGATGGTCTTCCTGAAAAGTTTCAATTGGTATACAAAATGCTTCTGAGTCTGTATGAGGATATGGAAAAAATCTTGACAGAGATGGGAAAAGCACATCATCTCAACTACATCAGAGAAGCAGTAAGTTTGCAACACATTCCGGCCAGTTATAATAGTAGTTTTTATAAGAGTAACTATAACATGTTCTAAAAAGAATTGTACGAGTATATGTAGGTTTTCTTTTTCTTTTGTTGTCTTCTCTTTTTTCCAACTATGATTTCTAAATCATTTTGAATGTAACAGAGGTGTTGTGTATTCTAATTACTGTACGGTCATGATTATATCACACTAGCTAATCGATCTGGATGCATATATAATGTGTTTATTATTGTTTACAGATGATGGAATACATTGGATGCTACTTGAAAGAAGCAAAATGGGCAAATGAAGGTTATATACCAACAACAGAAGAGCATAAAGAAGTCACAGTTGTTAGTAGTGGATATAAATTCACTCTAATAGCAAGTTTTGCTGCCATGGGTGATGTAATCACTGACAATACATTCAAATGGGCTCTCTCTATGCCTCCACTTGCTAGAGCTTGTTGTATTCTTTGTAGGCTTATGGATGATATTGTCACCTACAAGGTACATACATACATACATACATACATACATACATACATACATACATACATACATATATATATATATATATATATATATATATATATATATATATATATATATATATAAATGATTGGCAATAAATGGTTCTCGCAGTTCTCGTACGAAAAACGGTTCTCGTTTGAACCGCTCCCGTATATACTATATAATAAACTATTTAGATCATTGTCTTAATCTCTTTAATTTAAAGTAATTTGAAATTACTAATTTACCCCTTAATTTAACATATAAGGAAACCATTAAATGGAGTTAATTAGATTCTTAAATACCATTTTTATAAATAAATCTTCCATAATAAACATTGTTCAAAAAGAGTCAAGTCAATGCAAATTTATTTTCAACTTATATGATATTAAATACAAATTAAAAATCAAATAAAAAGGATCTTCATAAAAATAATAGTTTAAATGTATTATCATATAACACATATTTTCATATAAGTATTAGAAAATAATTATGTATAGCTAGAACTCATAAACCTAATAACATGTAACATAAATTTATAGACATTACCGGATTTTTAGTACCCTCTTGAAATTCTACTAATTCACCCGCCATTACTTCATCAAGACCATGAATACGAGCAATGTCATCACCTACTTGAAGTACGGTACTGGTATTTACAATCTTTACTTCTCTATTATATGGCTCAATACGTTCATGGATAATATTACTAATTTTGTCGGCTGGAATGGTTACCATGAGTTTTTCTTAATTCTTTTTTGAAAAGAAATAAATAAAAAATAATGGCTAAGTAATAGGACTAATCCGTTATATGTTTCATCGCTCCCAATATGCCAATATTGGCACTGATGGTACGTAAATGTAACTCGTTATTTAAACAACTATTGAGCCGTTATTAAAACATTATAAAGTTAATGATTCCCACCAAGAATTTGCTCTTATTGGTTCTCTTCACGATGATTCCACCTTCATATTTTATAATTAATAAGACATAAAGAATTAATTAATGACTCTTGGATACTTAAATTTACATATAAAATTAATATGACTCTTACATATACTAATTTTAAAGATTTGATAAAATTGCAGGAGGAGCAAGAAAGAATGCATGTGGCTTCTGGAATTCAGTGCTACATGAAGGAATTTGATGTCTCTGAGCAACAAACATTGCAGTTGTTCAATGGAAAAGTTGAAGATGCTTGGATAGAAATGAACAAAGTGGCCCTAATGTGCAAAGATGTTAAAATGCCTGTAATTATGCGTGTCATCAATTTGGCCCGTGTGATGGATGTTCTTTATAAGAACAAAGACCATTTCACACATGTTGGTGAAGAACTCATGAATCATATCAACTCTCTTGTGGTTGATGCTATCGTTATATGAGTCCTATTATTAATTACATGATGCGCGAGCCATATATGGAAAAGATGGGATCATGTCCTATATATTGTCAATAAGGTTTACTTTATCAATTAAGTTGTTGTTTAAGATCATCTATGATATCTTAAACTTATGTATTATATATGTTAATTAAAGTTTGATTAATAAATGTTATCATGAGGGATATGAATATGTTTGTACTTTGTACTATTGTTAATAGAAGTGTATTGCTATTGATTAATTAATTCCAAATCTCGGTTTCTTCCTCTATGATCTTAAAATGACTATAACTGCGTATTGAAACTCTTTTTGGGGTTTTGTTGATGCCAATGAGGAAGAGACGTGAGATCTTTCAAATTTTTTTGTGTTTAGGGATAATTATATGTAAAGAAACCTTAAAAAGATAGGTTTCTCGTCAATTGGTAATTACTAATGTTAAAAATTACCAAATACTCAACCCATATAGCACCCTTGTTGTCTTGTGATGATTCAACTTATTTAAACTCGTTTTTAGTCGTCGTCGTATTATTTTATAGACAACTTGATTATAATTCTATAGGCCCAAGAACATTGCTTTTCATCAAGTAGTCATGCGGAACTTTGAGTTCAAAGTATCCATTTATTGAATATTAGACGTGAAGAAGATGGTGAAAGAAGATGACCTTCTATAACTAGGTGAAAATCAACAAAATTGGTGTATAACACGTTTTTTGTAAGTTGACAAGTGTTAACAAAAAAAACTTCAAGTACCATAATGAAACTTTAGAGAAAAATTTGTTATTTCACAACTTTAACCCACGGCCGGTCCAATGAGTTTTCATGCCCTGGGCGAAGTAAGCTACTAGTCTCTTCCAGCCTCCCCTCCCCCTAGCTCACGTATGAGCTTTACCGTGCACAACCGAGATATTTAATATAAATGTCTAATATATTTTTACTTGAAAAGTTCAAACCCGTTACACGAAAGTTATAAACTACCTAAAATGATTACATTTATTCTTTGAAGCAAATACATCAATAAATTTATCAAGGAAACATGTTAATTGTTACGTTAAACAATTATGCACCTCGGCATATAGCAAAGAGGACATAAAACAAATAAAGTTCAAGCTTAGAAGATAAAACCTGAATAAGCTTATATATAATTGAACTTTTAATGCTAATGTACTTTTGAATTTCAATTGATAGATTCTGCAAAAGGACATATAAAAACATTGAAGAATCGATTAAAAGAAACATATAAAAACATGTTCATGGATATAACTATATAAGATTGATAAATATAAGATATTCATGAATCCTTAAGAAATTCAATAAAAGCAAGTGCGACAACAAAGTATAGATAAAAAATGAAGTCAACAGTTTGTTTAAATTAAGTTGCTATTACTAATAATCAGTTTAGTTCCATATATGAAGTTATGAACATTTTATTTAACCATTATATAATCAAAATAAGTAGGATGAGAATTGATTTAAGCTTTAAAACCAAACTATTCACAATCTCAACTTCCCTTAATCATTTCCCCAATCTGTTGGCCATTATTTGCTATTCTTTTATTCTACCCCATAATATGCTAATTGCTATAGAACAATATATTCATTACTACTTATCAATACATTCTTTGATTTCATAAAAACACACCAAGTAAATACACTCTTCCAGTGTCATTTTCAGGTAAAATACCATATCAGCAGCTAATAGAACTATATATTCGTTACTACTCATAAATACATTCTTTCAATTTAGAAAAAACACTAAGTAAATACACTAGTGCTGCATCATTTATAAGGTACAAAACCACATGAGCAACTAATAGAACCAATTAAACAATCAATAAAAGTGACTAATGACTATCATTCATATCAATAAATTACAATATGTCAAAATCACAAAAACTAAATTTGTAAATCTGATACTAGTCTACAAGAAACAATTAAAAAAGGAGACAAACCTAATCAAGTATTCGATTTTGGCATATGGAAATCAGCATTTCAGTACTTGCAATTCCTGATTCGCGATGAGTGATGACTAATTAATCGAGTACGATGCAAAACAGCAAACGCAAACACCAAACACCAAACAGATTCACGAATCTGTGCTGAAAGTAGAGCTATATTCATGACAACCTAGCTGAACACTTGGTTCCTTGAATGTATTTGAATAGTTCCGAAAGTAGAGCTATATTAATAACTGGTGTTCAACTAATTGTAGATGAAAAGACCAGAATTCGTAAAGATTAACTATGACCAAAACTTCTCTTTAAGAACTGGAAGTTAAATAACAAGTTCCATAAATCCAAAAGCCCAATTTCGAATTTTATGTATTTTCTTGAAGAAGAACTTTGATTACTAGCTAATAATCAACTTACAAGCAATCCTAGTAACAAGAAATTATCATGTCTACGCCAGTTAATTGTCGACTTCACCAAATTTGTAAAGGGATTATGGGCAACATCATTATAAGCTTCTTAAATTACCAGAATCTCACCATCGCTGGTTCGTGAATGCACTGAGAACTCCAAACGACTCCGAATCATTGATGATGATATCGCCTCGTTGCCCTTGCCCCGTCGCCTCGACATTTGACGCAACACCTCGTAATTGTTGCCCCTCTTGATCGCTGGATTCGCTGCCTCTAAACTCGTTGTATCGATGATGCCCGCTGATGGATTGAGGATTTGAGGATAAGGGCTATTGGGCTAAACATACTATATAATATATAGGTTATAAAAATTGATGCCCCCTTAGATTTTGTTGCCCTGGGCCAAGCCCATCCTGCATATGGCTTAGGTCGAGCCTGCAGTTTAACCCTATAGCAAAACACATTCACCTATAGGATATATATGAAAAGGATGAAAAGAAATTAACCAAGATATGATGGGAGATAATACAAACATATTCCTATTCCTCATGATTGATGGATATGTCAAGAGATTAGAGAACTCTTTGTCGGATTAGACATACCTAAACATATAAAAAAACAACAAATACTTCTACTCAGACTAAATGGTTTGTAGAAGACCAATACGTTCTTACAACACAAGCAAATCAAGTCTTTTACCTTGATGACCTATCAAAAGGTCATCTAATAGGTGAATCAAGCCAACATTATTGAAAGGTGGTTCATGAGATAAATCATAGGAAGATCTGGGACCCGGATATCATTGCTGAAGATGATGAAGATATTATACATGATAGAAATTCATCTAATCTATCATTGTGTGCTGATTTGGATCATTTGACTTATACGAGTTTGAGTATAGGTCAACCAACAGAAGTTGAACATGTTTTTCCCCGAACATACTAATAATGTTGATGATAGTGATGATGATATTGATTATTATGATAATGAAGATTCCGATTTTGAACAAGAATGTGAACCACACAATTGTAGTAGTGACGAATCTCATTGATCTAAAATTGTAATTGTTATGTAAAAAAAATACTACTGTAAATCGTTATGTTTACCGAGTTATTTGATTTATATAATTGTTATTTATAAACTAACATTAATGCTCGTTTCATGGGTTTGTTCGTATATTTGTATATTTTTACAAATGACAGTAGTAACACGTGGTCAAGGTGGAGATTGTGTTGGTAATACTCCGGGTGGTAATTGGTGGTTGTGGCGGTGATGATATTACACAACTTTGGAATGTTTTTTATAGTTTAAATTAATTTCATGTATTTTTAAGTTTTTTTTTGCTTGAAATTGTAGGCCGCAAGAAGGGGCGTGGGGAAGCCCGAAATGCAATTTTGAGAAAGGCATGGAAAAAATGGAAAGCGACCCCTGCCAATTGAGTTTGATGAGAAACATCCCATATCGATTCTCGAGATGGGAAAATTTCCCGAAGAAATGAAGCTCCCTATATTGCCGTCTCTTGAGGTTTCACTTAAGATTTTTTATATATTGTAAATTTGTAAAAAAGTATACAATAAACTAACTTTTTCTTATAATGTACAGACCTATTTTGATAAGAGGCCCCACTATGAGGGGCAGACAATGTGTCGGTCATGGCGGAAACTGATAAATTGTGTGTTGAGCGGTACATATACAAAAAAAAAAAATTTAAAAATAAATGGTTTGACAAAAGAGGGGGGTCTCGGAAGCTGACCGACTGCGTTAAAATCCTCGGATGAGTGATCTATGTATGTAGACTACTTTTGTGGGGAGAAGACCGTTCAACGGTCACAAGTGAGCACGCAAGTTAGAGTGCAACAGGTACACCAAAGCTTGCATGGTCGGAGATCATACTATCGGTATCGATACGAGAACGTAAGTCTCTTTATGTATAAATCTTAATTTTGACATAGTACGTTAGATATAATGGTTGACCTGTTTGATTGATATAATGATCGACCCGTTTGTGTGATATAATGGTCAACCCGTTTGTGTTATATATTGGTCGACCCATTTGATATGATTGGTAAATGTCGACCGTTAGTATCTTAGATATATTGATCGACTCGTTTGTGTGATATAATGATGGACCCATTTTGTTTGATATAATGATTGACCTTTTTGTGTTATATATTGGTTGACACGTTTGTGTGATATAATAATCGTTATTAAGTATATATTTATTTCATTTGTTTATAGCGTGACCCACAAATGATGGAATGCTTAAGCCTGATCAAACAATATATGCTTAACCATTCACACAATGGCGTCTCTACAGACGAGTTTATTTATGAAAACTATGTAAGTAATTATTTATACTTTATATATAATTAACATACGATGCAATATATATATATATATATATATATATATATATATATATATATATATATGTGTATATATATAATTTTATTTTAATTATTTTTATCTTATACCTACACAGCGTCGTATGGTTTATTGTAGAAACGCTGAAGTTGGGAGCCAGCATCCGTCGAGCGAAGAATAAATCCCAAGGTCGGTATTGTTGGGTAAACGCCGAGGACATATTCGTGGAGTAGGTAGAATATCTAGTTCTTCATCCGTATTTGCTGCAAGATCTACCACACAATCACGGCCTACTTAGAGATTGTGTACACAAGTTGAGGTAGATGTCATGTTTGCGTCTCATCGTTCTCAAGTCCAGGAGGAGCTACATCAAAACACACAAGAAACCTATCAACCCTTACGTCACGCAGGTATAAACGTCAATCTTCTCTGGACATCCCAACGTCAACAAAACACTGATTTGGCTCGCGATAAAGAGTCTAGCGATAAAGATTAGATAATTAGTTTGTTAAATAACATGTGATTCTGTTAAAACATTTATGTTAACTTTGAAAGTATCATTTGTTTTGTAGGAAATTGTTGTTTAATATGGTTTGATATGTTGTATTGTTATATTTTTGTTGTTGAGTTGTGAAAAACAACAGGTTTTGTATATATATATATATATATATATATATATATATATATATATATATATATATATATATATATTACCCGAAAAAACCAGGTGGAATACACACAATAGAGCAAAAAGGCTGAAAAAATGTCAGGCTTTTTGCGGCGACATTGCATAAAAGTTACATATTTGCCGCAAAAAGTGTTTAGTTTTATAAATATTATTGATTTTATTAAATATGTGTCGCCGCAAAAGCTTTAATGTCGCCATAAAAAGTGTCATTATTTTAAGAATATTAATTAATTTATTAAATATATGTCGCCGCAAAAAGTTAAAATATCGCCGCAAAAGACTTATACGTGGCATGACTTTGGACCAGTGGTTTCGTCGCAAAACCCAATTTTTGTCGTTGCAAATAATTATTTGACGTGAAGTTTTTGCGGCGAACATTTTGCGACGAACAGTCGCCGCTATAAGTTTTTTGGGGCATCAATTTGGTTTTTTGCGGCGATAATTGTCGCCGCAAATAGGCTTTTTTTTTGTAGTGCCATACAAGATTGTAAAGTTGATCGATTGATATCATGTATGTTCCCATACAAGATTTCCTTTAAACATAATGATGATCAATAGCCTCCATGATATATATGTACATATGAAGTATGTAGGCGCATGAAGGCAGAGAGAAAAACCATATACGGTTAGGAATGATGTGGAAACTTGAATTAGGGTTACTTGAGTTATGGTTTAAATACCATAGTCATATGTACACAAATGGTCCCTATACTTTTACATAAATGCATCTAAAAGCAAAACTTAACTAGAATAATAAAATGATCATAATAAGGTTCTAACATCCTCCCCCTTTGTGTTTATTGTATAAATAAAGCAAAGCAAAGCAAAACGAAACAAAATAATATTATCTATTTAAGCATCAAACAATCTTCCTATTTAGAATGTGTAGAGATTATTTTTCTTTGTGCAATAAACATTAGAATAACGCTCTTTAAAGTTTTGAGTCTTCACAAGATCTTCAAAGACTAGTCAGCAATGATCAGGTTGTTTATCATAGATTGCAGTAAAAGCCTCGGGCTCATTAGAATTTACAGCAATGATCATCTATTTTGTCTTCACGGGAACAGTCTTTGAGCATTACACGAGAATAATCTTTCTTAATTACGCACAAATGTTGCTCGGGGATTGTATTTCTGTTTCAGCACCTTTGAAATTTTCCTTAAACAAAATTTGCTCCCCTTCGAAAATAGCTCAAGATCTTTAATACTCAAATCTGAAACTTTTTTTTAGCACCTTGATCCCCTTGACTTGATATCCCCCTTAACATATGATATAGAGATGTCTTCATTTGCATGCTTTAGATAAGCTTTGTCTTCTTATCGAATAACTTTGAACTCATCTTTAACTTCTAAAATTAGTAAGATTTAGGTAATTATATCCTTTAATTTTCTCTAAATCAAGTGAATTATCTTCCTTAAACTTGATTATCCCCCTCGTGATGGTCAGGATCCATCATGATCATCATGCACTTATAAACTTCTTTAGATTGATTTTGGCATGACTCTATCAAAATGATATGACAATTAAAGCATCCGTTGTAACACCAGAATCACATAGATTTCCCGTTAACACGTTAATTTAAATAAACCGAGTGACCTACGTTAAGCGTTGGCATTATGTTAGCACTAGTAGGATTTTCAGCTATCATTGTAAATATCATAAAGATATTACTCAAGATGTTTCGGCACTGTCACAAAAACAGACAAATGATTCCATAAGTGTCCTATAAGAAAAATGATATAACAATTGGTCCTAGACTCATAAGTGCACGAAAGAAGTCGGGAACTAGAGTAGTTGTCCTCCTATTTTCAATATCAACAATCTTTGAGTGAGATGTCAATAGTGTATGTGATAAATCCTAGTGTGAAGTTGAAACAATCATATTTTAAGAGATAACTGAGTAGGTAGGAAGGGTAAGTGCATTGCATCACTGGGTCCATGATGTCTTTCTTCAATACCAGTATAAAAGTAGTAGTAGATGCGGCTACGCACATTGACACTGTATAGTGAAGATCCTTCTTTTCTTTTGATCCTGTCTCACACCCTCCGCTCTCTGAATATTTTTTCAACTCCTCCCTCAAACTCTCTTTCCAAAAAGAATGTATTTTCATTTGGATATATTTGCACACTTGCAATCAACAACGAATATGAACAAACATAATGATATCTAGGAAGATATAAGGTTCATAAGAATCAATAAGAATGATTTTCAAAAGATATGTTGTTGATACAGATTGTCAAGAATGATTTGAACAATTAAAGAATGTGAACACACTAAGATCTATGAAATAACACAATGAATACATGTTTATTAAAAATAATATTATATTTAACGACATGTTCATTGCACTCTTGTTTAGTATCTTTTACTTTGTATGTTAAGTTAGTTATCTCAAGATCTAGTTTAGATATTGTTACGTGCTTCAGACAATAAAGAATTTGCTAGTGCTTTAGTTTTCAAACATTCTTTGGATATCTCTGTGTTTTTCAGATGTTGTTCCTACAATGTTTTAATATCTTTTATTTCTTTCTTTAACGTGTTTATTTGCTTTTGGAAAGAATCAGATATAATTTGAATTTCAGTAGGAAGACCACATACCTCGTTCTTCGACTCTGAGATATCTACATTTTCAGCTTCATCTTTAGAATAAGATGCTCCATCTTCCGAAACCTCGCACATGAGGGCTATGTTTTCTTCTTCTAAGTATGAGTCAGATACCACTTGCCACGGGTCTTCTTTCACCATCAAAGTTTGTTCAGCATCCTGCTGTTGACAATATAAAGCCTTTCGTGTGTAATAGTTGTTGTCTTTTTTTCACAACTTTCCTGCACTCTCGAGCAAAGTGGATATCTACCAGACTTGTAGCATTTGTTTCCTTCATCAGAATTGGTTGTCTCAGGCCTTTTGTAGTCTGAAGTAGAGGCTTGATCATACCTGACTTTCCTCAATTTGTTTGAGGAAAAACTGTAGCTGCTATGGTTGAGAAGGGCATGTGACTTGGAGTCGGAACCGATGATAAAAGCAGTGTTTGAGTTCATCTTGTTATAGAGTGATACTTTGAAACTGATCTTTGAGTGGAAGGTAATTCGATTGGAGAATTGCAATTTATAGAAATTGCAATCGAAGGAATTGCGATTCGAAATCGCAATTCCAAATCACAATTCACCAATCGCAATTCCGAATCACAATTTTCCAATCTCATTTCTCAATCACAATTCTCCAATCTCATTTCCTCTATTGCAATTTGGCGAATTGCAATAGGCAAATACAAGTGTGGAACTGCAACTAGAATTACGATTGGTGGGAAATGCAATAGCTCAAATACGATTGGTGAGATGTCAATTATGATTGAGATATCAAATAAAATTGAAACTAAATACGATTATAAACACAAGATATCCAACTCAAAATTAAAAAATAAAGAAAAATGAAATTAGGGTTCTTATGAAGAAGGCCGAAAATTATAAGCAGGCTAGCAGGTACGAGAATTAATTTAAGCAAGCAAGTATATTAGAGAATTAATCAAAGCAGGAAAATAAGTAGTTGATTTAATTCAAGTAGGCAAGCAGGTAGGTGAAATTAATTCAAGAAAGCAAGCAAGTAGGTGAATTTTTTTCACAAGAACATGTACGGCGGCCAACAAGAAATTTTTTGATCCTTTCTATTTCTATCCTTGATAAAGAACTAACCTATTGATCCACTTTTGGCTTTGATACCAATTGTATGTTCCCAATCGATATCACAACACCAGCAATTAAAGATTTCCTTTAAACATGATGATGATCAATAGCCTTCATGATATATGTACATATGAAGGTATGTAGGCGCATACACGTAGAGAGAAAAACCATATACGGCTAGGAATTATGTGGAAACCTTAATTAGGGTTACTTGACTTATGGTTTAAACAAGGGAGTCACGCCCGCACTTCGTTGCGGGTTTAAAGAATCCAATCCTAATTACGATAATTTGTTGTTTTTTTCTTAGTTGTTTATAATTATTATTTTCAGTAATTATTCCAATCCTGATCATGATTATTGGTTATTATTTTTCTTAGTTGTTCACAATTATTATTTTACAATTTAACAAACAATATTTTTCATAATTAAACAAATCCAATCCTAATGGCATGTTTAAGTGTACTAACTTAATAAATTAATATAGTAACATCATCAGTGTATTAGCTATCTAAATTAAAAGTAAAATATTAAAACATTCGGAGTAATAATATAAATATATCTTAGAAGGTTGCGACTTAATTTCATGTATAATGGATACAAACATGATTATTATTGAAGCTTTAGATTTTGGCTTCCTAGAATTATAGTATGTGGGTTTGCCCGTTTAGAAAAATGTTATATGGACAAACAAATAAATAAATAAGTTCATTATCTGTATTTAACATAGTAAAAACAGAAATATATAAAATATGTTATTATAAAAACTTATTTCGAAGAAAATATATAAAGAAGAAGACCTAAATAATAAGTAGATACATAAAGAAGAAAATATATAAAAACTTAATAACAGTTATTAAAAGAAAAAATAGAAGAATCAGAAGACGGGATTGAATATTATATTTATTATTATAAAAACTAAATAGAAAAAAATATTATGTTATTATATAAAGAAGATATAGGAAAAATAAAAAAAGATGACAACAGTTATAAGAAAAAGAAGATAAGAATTCAGATGAGAGGATGGTTTTATAAAAATTAAACAAATATGAAAGTATTAAATATATAGCTGTAGAAACTATAGGGATTTTTTAGTAACTATCATAAATTTGAGGGGTTATTTTGAAGACATAAATCAAGAAACAACTTTCTAATAAGACAAAAAAAATTCATATATAAGTATATAATACCATAGTCATATATACACAAATGATCTCTATACGTTTAGATAAATACATCTAAAAGCAAAACTTAACTAGAATAATAAAATGAACACAATAAGGTTCTAACATATCACAATAAAATGAACACAATAAGGTTATAACATATCACGATTTCATCCCAAAATTTGCGCGCCCCTTATTCTTGTTTGATCAAAAACGATGCCTATCGACATTTTGTTAATAACTAGAAACTATATACAGCCATCGAAATACATCTTGACGAAACTAAGAATACAAAAACTAGACAGGTTTCGGGTTTTTGACATGTAATATAATCAGGTATCATAGATTTTCGATTTCGACTTTTTACAAAGCAAAAGTAAAACAATGTGTAAGTGGCCACAACTATATATGTTAAGACTAAACACATGTACGATTGTACGAATAAAAGTCTACAAATATTTCATTTGATTCATAACTAAAAGAAAAAAGATGGAGATGAGATGGATTCAATTCACTCAAATCACTACATACTATTTAGCGGAACTCTATCACTACATACCCACTAAAACAATAATCTCTGGAATAACGAATAGAGGGTGTGAGTAAATACATAAAAAGGGACTACATGATAAAAAATGTATAGTGACGGCAAACAATATCATTTTACTAATCAAAATACTAGAACTTAGAAATAGCATGGTGGGCAGGTCATGCAAGTTGGGTGACAAGTCAAGTCAAAACAAGTTAATGTTGAAACGGGTCATGTTTCTAGTACACTACTAGAAAAAAGGCTTTTTCCGACGGATTTAATCCGTCGGAAAATTCCGACGAATTTCCGAGGGTGTGGTGACTAGTTACATATCAACGGATTTCAGACAAACGTCCGACGGATTTCCAACAAAGAGTGATCCATCGGAAATTCATTGCAATTGTTCCGACGAATTTCCGACGAATTTCCAACGGTGTGGTGATTAATGACATATCGACAGATTTCTGACAAATTTCCGACGGATTTCCGACAAATAGTGATCCATCGGAAATTCATTAGTATTCTTCCGACGAATTTCCCACGAATTTCCGACGGTGTGGTGACCGATTACATATCGACGGATTTCCGACAAAAATCCGACGGATTTCCGACAAACAGTGATTGTAACGCCGCTATATTTTTTTTTTATTAAATTAAATTAAATTAAATTAATTCTGCGGAAGCGAGCAACCAAATATATACTTATTTACAGTAGTATTACAAACGATTTAACATCTGACACAAGTGTCAGTAAACCAAGTCCAGTGTTACATATATATACATACAGGCTCCTAACAAGATTATATCAGAGTTAATGTATCAGACATTCCCCAAAAAGACTGGCAAAACTCCCAACAGCAACTCAGCTCAACAACCTGCAAGTTGGAGTTTATGGTGGGGGATTAGCTCAAAGCTAAGTGAATGGAAGTTTAACCAACGAAAAGCATCAGCAAATAAACAAGTATCACAGAGGACCGGCGGTTCGGCCGAACCTTCAACCAAATGCTGGCCTAGCATAGGTTTACCGATAACCCACTTGTCATTCTCACACAGTAATCATCTCAAGTTGCAACACATGCATCAACAGATCTAATACTGATTAGCCGATGACAAGTGAACCCAGCCCACTATGGCTGACCCCATCATATGCACCCAGTGCCAATAAACAGTTGTTAACCAAACATCAAGTATGCCCAAGGCATCGACAAAACAAATACCAGATCATTTAGTCTAACAGAGAGTAAGACATTACGACATGTTGTAACCGTTACCGTTACAACCAAAACAATTCGTGAGTTAAAAGTCCACTCACCTGTGCTCTTCAAACACCACACTCAGTATTCTAATTTCACCGAGTCTTCTCGTTTCCTGAAATACATCACAACTTAATAAGTAATTGAGGATTACATTCCAATTACAAAAGCGACAACTCTCATTGGCTACAAGCACTAAAATTACTGAATTATCGTCTGAATCACTACGCACGAAATGATCACACTTCGCACGAAATGATCACACTTCGCACGTATTGAACTTCCAAACTCACGAAGTGGCTAACCCACTTCGCACGCAATGGGCACTGGTACGCACGAAGTGAACCTCACTTCGTGCGACCAAAACTCATCGACTTCATCTTCTTCATTGAACACTCCGCACGAAATAAAGTCACTACGCACGAAGTGGACTTCACTTCGCACGGCTAAAACTCAACTTTCAATAATTTTCTTATCAAAACTCGACATAAACAACACAACATCACCTCTTGCTCGAAAAAAAACCAAACGTTAACCCTCGCTTTAGAACTCGAAAACAGAATTACAGACTCAAGTTGTGAATGTGTGCGTTAATGGTTCTTTTCTCTCTTCTCTTATGCAGCCAGAACTAAACAAACGGGAACAAACATATACAAATGCTATTTATAGGTCAAGAATTAAAATATTACACTACACAGTGCAAATACTGATATCTGAGATAGAGAAACTTAATTAAAGCAGTCCTACTCAAACCAAAAACATGCAATGAGGTATTATTTGGAACCCTCGTGTAAAACCAAATCATATGATATCAATATCTTATTAAAATATTAAATCTCATATTTTATCTCTTGTCTCGCAGACCAATTAATTATCATGAAAACATCAATAACATCACGCAATTAACAATTAAATAAAACGAGTAACTAAATAAATAATACTTAAATACTCACCTAATTGCCAAGAACGACTGGACCCTAAATGCGGGTGTTACAGTGATCCATCGGAAATTCATTGAATTGTTCCGACGAATTTCCCACGAATTTCCGACAGTGTGGTGACCGATTACATATCGATGGATTTCCGACAAAAATCTGACGGAATTCCTACAAACAGTGATCCATCGGAAATTCATTGGAATTGTTCCGACGCATTTCCGACGAATTTCCGACGGTGTGGTAACTAATTACATATCGACGGATTTCCGACAAATAGTGATCCATTGGAAATTCATTGAAATTGTTCCTACGAATTTCCGACGAACTTCTGAGGGTATGGAGACGAATTACATATCGACGGATTTCCGACAAATTTCCAACGGATTTTCCGACAAATAGTGATCCGTTGGAAATTCATTGGAATTGTTCCAACGAATTTCCGACGAATTATCGAGGGTACGGAGACTAATTACATGTCTATGGATTTCCGTTCGACGGATTTCCGACAAATAGTGATCCATCTGAAATTCATTGGAATTGTTCCGACGAATTTTCGAGGGTATGGAGACTAATTACATATCGACAGATTTCCGACAAATAGTGATCCATCGGAAATTTAATTGGCGTAGTTAACTATATAATAACAGATTTTCGACGAATTTTCCGACAAAGTGTGACTAAGTATATAAAGACGGATTTCTTAGGAAATTCCGGAGTAGAGTAGCTAAGTATATAAAGACGGATTTCCGAGTTGTAACACCCAAAGTTTTTTTAACAATAAGAACAATAATTCATTAAAACTCAGTTGGGTAAAATATTTCATATAACTATTCAATAGTGATTGATTAAAACACCATGTTTCATGTTTACCATAACGACGATGTATGCATATGTGTGATTTACTTCGATTATGATTATGAATAACCATATTCATTGTGAATGAACATACTGACCCCTCATGAACATGTTATGATGTTGCTCTATTCAACCAAGTGTGATTGTAAACAATCACGTATGATTATAAAAACCATTAATTAAGATTACCTCATCAACAAAGTATAACTGTGAATGACCGAGCCTCAATATGATAATGTGCCACTATCATCGACCTATTCCGACATAACAAAGTTTCATTCAAGTTGATTTTAAGTTGCTACTTTTGATAATAATGGAATATGAAATCATGAATTAAACAAACCATGATCGATAATAAGGAAATTAAGCTTAATAAGACATGTTATACCAGTTTCAATCTACATATACACATCGTGGTGTATTAAGCTTGATTAAGATGTTTTATAGCACTTATGGCCCATCAAGGCCCATTAAACACCGATATGACTTGATCAAGACCTAATACTCCTAGTATGACCTACTATGAGTTATACGACAGACCGAAACTTAACATGGCCTTTTAAACACATATTGACCTATTATGACCTATATAACATACTCATACATGTAATATTGTATTAAGCTTCATCAAGACATGTTATGACACCTATATTCCCCTTTAACCGAACATGGCCTATTAAAGGTGACCAAGTTGCTCATGATGCTCAATATCTTTTAACCAAATTCGGTTAAGTATGATTTTAATTGACCCTATATTACCATATTAGACTATGGGTTTGTTTTGTTTCTTATTAAGTGCTGAATTGATAAAGTGTCTTTTTAAATAAGTGATCTATGTATGAATAAGCAGTACTGTTGTTTGTTTTAAATGCTGAATAACTATCTGGATAAAAAAAGAATAAAATCATTAACTTAATGTAAAAAGTATCACTCTGTTAGCCTATTCTATTAAGTTATCCTTTTTGGATTAAGTAAAAAACAAACAATATGATTACAACTTACGGGTTAAGTCTCTTATCTATTAAGTTAATTAAGTAAAAAACAAACACCACCTATGACTAACTTAGTGGTTCTTTATAAAAATACTAATACAATAAAATTCCAATTATAATTACATAATTTTTCATAAGACGTTAATGTTATTCAAATTATAAACATACTAGATACAACTAATTTAATATTATGAGTTTTTAAACTATAATATTTTAAGAAATATATTAAATTAATTTATTAGTTATCTCATTAAGTTCCCCCCAAAATATTTGGCTCCCTCTTTTTTTTTCATAAGTCGTGGGGTAGTGGGGATGAATCCTAAGGCCAGGAGAGAACTGACTGCTGCCCTGCCTTTTGAGCAACAGGAGAGAAAGAGCAAATCGACAGGGACCCAACTTTCTTGTAGTTTTCGAGTAAGGTTGTTCGACAAACCAAAAGGTTAGTTATTGCTCTCGTTTTTTCACTTGTTGGTGTTATTCTAGATGGATTAACAGACCATGAATCGGACTATTTAGGGCTGTTGAAACCCCATTATAAACCGAGATATGATATAAATACAATTAA
The DNA here is from genome assembly GCA_947179395.2 of Pulicaria dysenterica. Taxonomy (NCBI): domain Eukaryota; kingdom Viridiplantae; phylum Streptophyta; class Magnoliopsida; order Asterales; family Asteraceae; genus Pulicaria; species Pulicaria dysenterica. The sequence goes on from OX359292.1 coordinate 84,647,015, forward strand.
CTAATAGGGATTAATCTTATGGTCAAGATTTGATTAAGGTGTCAGTGTTCGCCGCAATCGAAAGAGTTTACGGTCTGTAATTGGTAATCAAATTTGGGTATGGATGGGAAATTGGGATTTTAGTAATCCTAAGTCGGCGTTAAGCAAATATGTGAAAACTTTTATGTATGGTAAAAAAGAATTGAAAATTTATATAAGTATTAATTGAATTGAAAACTTTCATATCTGCATGGAGGCGTGAACTTCTAGTAAGCAATGTGTGAATTTTAATTGTAATTATAAGCTAGCATTAATGTAAAAAGAATATTACTTAAGATTTTGATTATGATTTTTCTAGATACTCATTGAGATAAATGTAAAAAGGATATTACTTAATTATCCCTATCTATATGTTACTGATCATTCAAATTGAAACCACACATCCAGACACCCCTGAGATGAATCATTTAAGATGATACTTAGGCAAATTGATGAGTTTTCATGTAGCTAGCAAAATTCATTTTCCAGAATCTCTGCTGTAACAATTAATAACCTATAGCATAAATATATTCTTTTTACAGGGGGTCATTTTTTTGGTTTGGCTTGGTCTTGTTGGCTGTTCATGTATATACTGATGTTTTGATATATTTCGTTTTGCTGTTTTGGTTGAGATGATGTAGAGTGTTACACCACTTGATTTGGTCAGGATGTAGGTTTTTTAGTGTTAAGCCATTCTGTTTTAACAAACAACACCTAAATGTTTTTCTGTAAATTTGTGTTGGTTAATTGTTTACCTTATCAAACTATGTTAATTAGTAAATTTGTGTTGGTAAATTTTTTATAGGTTGTTGACCATAATTTGGAATAAGTATGTCCACTATTAATGATAGAGGATGGATGTACCAAAGGATAGATACCGATAGATTTATCAGTTCGGAATGGCTTGCAAAAGTAGATACATTATTTTTAGACTTTGTCTTTTCTAATGAGTCACTTACTAAAGGAAGAACCGTTGATGGAACAATAATACTACATAGTAGATGTCCTTGCTCTAGGTGCAAATGTAAAAAGTACAAAAGTAGAGATGACATTCAATTACACTTGATGAAATTTGGGTTTAAACCTGATTATACTACGTGGTGGGGACATGGTGAAGCAATCACAACTGTTAACGAGAGTGACCAGTGTCCTATTCAGATGGATGACGATGATGCTGATGATGACGTTGATGGGTGCACACGCATGGTGTTAGATAACATGTGTCCAACTGATTTTAATAATTGGGAAGAACAAGTTCCAAATTCATCAGCGAAGAGATTATATGACATGTTGGAAGCTGCTGATGAGCCTTTGTATCCAGGTTGTCAAACATTTTCAAAATTAGAATGGAACACACGGATGTTGAACTGGAAGTCCGAATGTAATATACCAGAGTCAAGCTACAACATAATTGTTCAAGATTTGAAAGAAATGTTACCTCCCGGAAATAATATAGCTAGAAACTTCTATGAGACAAAGAAAAGTTTATCAAAACTTAGTCTTCCAAAACATATTTTCCCATTACAGATAGACTTCAAAGGTTGTATATGTCGAAAAAGACAGCTAAAGAGATGACGTGGCACTATGATCATCATAAAGAGTCAGATAAAATGGTACATCCAAGTGATGGTGCAGCTTGGAAGCATTTTGACTCAAAGCATCCTTCATTTGTGGGAGATATACGAAATGTTCGCCTTGGGTTATGCACCGATGGATTTACTCCACATAGCCAAACCTCGAATCCTTATTCGTTATGGCCCGTCTTTCTTACAGTTTATAACTTACCTCCTCGGATGTGCTTGAAAGATGATTATGTTAACCTGAGCATGGTTATTCCAGGGAAAAAGAACCCATGTCAAAACTTGGACGTGTTTCTACAACCCTTAATAGATGAGCTGAAAATGTTATACGAGGATGGTGTTCATACTTATGACGTTTATCGTAAAAACAATTTTGTCATGAAAGCTATACTTTTATAGACAGTTAGTGACTTCCCTGCTTATGCAATGTTATCAGGTTGGAGCACGCATGGCAAACTTGCTTGCCCATACTGCATGGGTTGTGTTGATTCGTTTCAGCTACAAAATGGAGGCAAACCATGTTGGTTTGATTGCCATAGAATGTTTTTACCTAGAAATCACAAATTTTGTCATGATAAAAAAGGATTTATGGGTGGAAGAGTTGTAACATCTGATCCACCACCACAATTCACAGGTGATGAAATTTGGGAGAAGATAAAAAACCTTTCTACTGTTTATAATGGTCATCCATATTCTTCAAAGAGTAAAAAGCATACAGGGTTTGGTCAATCTCATAATTGGGTGAAGAGAAGCATCTTCCGGGAGTTGCCATATTGGCGCTCTTTGTTAATTAGGCACAATCTTGATGTGATGCACATTGAGAAAAATGTTTTTGTGAATCTCTTTCACACAATCATGGATACCGCAAAGTCTAAAGACAATACAAAAGCAAGGAAGGATCTCGAATTGCATTGCAATCGGCCACAGTTGCATATATCTAATGTCCACAATAAAGTGTTGAAACCAAAAGCATCATATACTTTGACTAAACCACAAGTACAGAAAGTATGTGAATGGTTGAAAAATATTAAATTCCCAGACGGGTATGCTTCAAATATTGGGGGATGTGTAAATATGGCAGATTGTAGTTTTTATAGTTTTAAAAGTCATGATTGCCATGTATTGATGCAACGCTTGCTCCCTATTGCTTTGAGAGGTATCATACCAAATCTAATATGGGATGCCATAACAGAATTGTGCACATTTTTTCGTACAATATGCTCAAGGGTGCTCCACATAAACGACTTACAAAAATTAGAAGAAAGCATCAAAATTTCTCTTTGCAAGTTAGAAACAATATTTCCACCCGCATTCTTTGACTCAATGGAGCACCTTGTCATACATTTGACACATGAAGCTATTCTTGGTGGTCCAGTGCAATATAGGTGGATGTATCTTTATGAGAGGTAATTGTTTTGATTTTAAAATTTTAATTACAACAATTTCAAACATATTGCTAACACTTCTTATTCAACATTTGTTTAGGAAGTTAGGATCTTTGAAAAGAACGGTGAGAAACAAAGCGAGAGTTGAGGGGTCTATTGTTGAGTCATACATTGTGAAAGAACTTTCTACCTACTGCTCCTTATATTTTGAGCCAACGGTTGAAACACGACTAAATCGAGAGCCTAGGAATTTTGCCCCAGAAATCCCTAGTTCTTCAAGGGATGATCGTCGTCTAAGCATATTTAAAGTTCCATGTCGAAGATTATTCAATAAAGGAGGAAAAAAACGATCTCTAATCGGGGATGAGAAACACAAAGCTCATACCTATATTTTGCTTAATTGTCGAGAGGTTTACCCATTTGTAAGGTATATATTATATCTTTCAATGATCTTTTACTCTTAGTAACTCTAAATTCATCTATCCTTATATGGTATATCTTTCTTATCGTATAGGTTGTTTGATGAGTGGGTGATTGAACATAATCCTTATATAAATGATGGAGAACTTAATAGAACTAGAGATGAGAAGTTTGCTATGTGGTTTCGTAATCATCTGCTAACCGGGCTTAATGATTTCGATGACAATCTAAAAAACTTAGCACGAGGTCCAATTCGTTATGTCCAGTCACATAAAGGATACTTTGTCAATGGTTACAAGTTCCATACCATGGAGTATGGATCGGGGAGGGTCACACAAAATAGTGGTGTATGTGTGAAAGGATCTGTTTATGATTGTCACACCCCGCCAAGGCGGAAACGCGAAGTGTGACGGATAGGAATCGTCATAACACATTGATACGTTAATAGAGATATATTAAATGCAAGGAATCAAACGTGTCACGACGTTCCCCGACACAAGAAGGGACTTGTGCCGTGTAAGGCCGGTATTCACGACCCTAAGTTCAAAGTATAACAATAGCGCATATGTAAAACCCACAACCCGGGGCAGGTGATACAGAGTATGCAAACTTGAAAAGTGAAATTATTTCAGTTCTAAAATCTTAATAATAAATGATATATGTCTTAAAGCCTTGGTAGCATTGAGTCAAGCTAAGGTCCGTCTAGAGTCTTCTAGTCTTCCTTATATTGAAATTTTAGCATTACCTGAAAATGAACACTCTAAAACGTCAACACAAAGGTTGGTGAGTTCGCAGGTTTTAGAGAAAATAATAGTTTTACCGTACGTTGCAACGAGTTGGATTGTTGCAACAATAATAACAAGTTACAAGATCAAACCATGTAGAAAATAATCAAACATCACGATTTGGTGATAATTGTATTGTAGAATAAAAACTGAACCAATATGGTTCTATGTGTTGTAGCATGTAAAACCGAACCACAATGGTTCTATGTGTTATAGCATGTAAAACCAAACCACAAGGGTTCAATGTGTTGTAGCATGTAAAACCAAACCACAAGGGTTCAATGTGTAGTAGCATGTAAAACCAAACCACAAGGGTTCAATGTGTTGTAGCATGTAAAACCGAACCTCAATGGTTCAAATGTGTTGCCTCCAACGAACTTTAGCCGGCCGGGAACATAAGTTGGGTAATTGTTGTCATAGCATACAAATGTTGTCCATACGGGTTCACAACCCATAGATATATAGCATAGAATGTTGTCAAACTAGGGTTACATTCCATAGTTAAATAGCATACAAATGTTGTCCATACGGGTTCTCGACCCATAGATAAATAGCATTCAATGTTGTTGTTGAACAGAGTTTAGATATCCGTTGTTGTATAAGTATTCAATTATTCACAACTATGATTTAATAAATCCATAGTTGAATAGCATGTAAACATTGTATAACACAAAGACAAATAAGTTTATCATAGATTGAAAGTAACTTAAACATGTACGGAGTGTCATTTTCCCCCAAAATATATATGAAAAAGGGGCTACGAAATCACCTGTTGATCTTCACACTTTAAGCTTGCAAAATTCCTAACACGGTATCTACAATAAGTATGAGTATATAAGTTGCGTGCATAAATGGTTGTCCAACTAATGAACACCTAAGGCTTGAATAGTGTAAATGGAACCCTACTGCCACAATTCCAATTTACTGTTTCTTACAACTAACTTTGTAGATTTTTAAAATATAGCAAAGGTTCAAAATAAATTCCCAAAATTTTATTCCAGAATGAGGTATGAGTCTATTATATTATATAATTTATCCAATATATTACTCTATAGTTATCTAAATCAATAAAATACAAAGGTGTGATGTGGTCAGAAAGTTAGTGATTTGATGCAACAGAAAGTATAATTTTTATTAAAATAGTAAAAAGATTCTAAACATTATGAAAAAATTACAGAATGTTCTAAACACATCAAATACTCTACAGTAAGAATTTTAGCCAAAAACAAGACCTTTTGGTCGAACATACAACCCTAAACTTTGACTCTACATTCTGTCTACCTTCTGGCAGATTTGCATACTCCCAAAGAAAATTCGTTTTGACCAAGTATTCGAACTCCAAAAATTACAATTTTTATATCTACAGAAACTAGACTTCAAGACCCACAACATAGATCCAAGAATCGAACGAAAATTCCAAGTTTTGACTTCGAAAATGCCTCTCCAACACAGACCCTCATTCTGTCCAGAAAACGTTTTCAAATCTTCTTTTGATTTCTTGTTGTTTAATAACCAAAATCCCCATTTTTTGTTGCCAAAGTTCATAAACCTTCATTCTAAACATAAAATAACATATATCTACTGATTCTTTATCATTTTCAAAGAAGAAAGAGAGGTATAGGTCAAGTTTGTGAAGAGACATCAAAAGAAAACCCTAAGATGAGTGATTCTAGTGTTTACCTTAGTTGCAACTCCACCAAAACCTTCAAACCTTGGATTGTTTGTGCCTTCTTGAGTTGATGATGAACAATTGAGAGAGAGAGAGAGGTCTAGGGGAAGGGGGGGCCGAAAATGGGGTTTAGGGGAGAGGATTAGGGTTAGTTAGTTTATATATGGTGAGTATTGTTTAGGTAAATTAGGAAATAGGTTATAATTAGGTATTTATTTGTTTTTAATTGATTTTCTTCTTCTTTTAAATATATATATATATATATATATATATATATATATATATATATATATATATATATATATATATATATATATATATTAGAGAAAAAAATAATGAAGTATTTTATTATTATTAGTTACATAAGATTGTTATAATTTAATGAAATTAACGTAAATTGGTAACTTGCGGCATTCTAATGTTAGGCTGCATGTTGTTCTATCTAAAAGAAATAATCTGATGCACTTAGACTATTGTTGTCCTAGTATCACATTGGTGTTCTAAGGATGTTTAAAATTTATCACATGTGAGCGGGTGACAAAATTTAGGGTTCTGAATAGTAAAATTTTGAGTAGCTAACCAGATTTGGTGACGGATGTCACAGTATCCCCCACATGAGGGAATTTCGTCCCGAAATTCAGCTTGTACCGTTATTAAAATGAACCGAGTGTTCGGGCTGCCAATTAGGCTTATGACTAGATTGACTCGAAGAGAGAATGTACAAAACTTTTAAGTATGGACAAGATGGGTATGTGTCTTTGAATTGATTATTTGCTTACTTGTTTATTTATGATTGATAGTTCTACATCTTTTGGTAAGTGTTTACCCAAGTTTTGGTAACTGGGTTTCCTAAAAATTGCCTTGGTGGTTGTCATACTTGTTCTCTTAATCATTAGCACAAAATGATTCTGAAACAAATTCGAGGGACGTGAGTTGATTATGTCATGATATTAGAATGATTTAGTTTTAGTGGTATAAGAAAACTTAATACAACTACTTAAGATATCGGTGTAATCTCCTAAAATTATGGTACGATGGATGTCCTAGTTGATGGTAGACATTCACGAGTATTCTAACTTGCTGGTATTATATTAACCCAAAAAGGATTTTATCAGTGATTTCGTTGATAATGCTGGTGTCAAAAATGAACCTTAAGGTGGGAAAGAAATGGGAAATGAATTCTATAGCTACAAGGATAGCAAGGAAGTATGATTAGAAAGACTTGATGGTTCAAAACAGTATTGATCTGGTAGTGATCATAGAGGTGGACTTATGAAATCTCGTGTTAATGTTTACTAAGTCTAAGGAGTATGATATCCCGATTTAGAATACTGCAGGGAACTGATGTTGTTTTGATCGCAGCAGGTAAATACAAAATCAGTGAGGTAGTTGGTTGCAAATCTGCAGGTAGTGTTCTAGTGGCAGAGAAACCTATGCATTAATAGTTGTGATAAGTCCATTTCAGTTAGATTGATGTTTATTCAAGAGAGTGTTAATGACCTTAATGGTTAAACCATATGAAATTCGTTGATTAGAAGCTGATTCTATAAAATTTTCTGGAGAGTGGCTTGAGGGATTGTGGCCGTAGGTATAAGATATTTCATTAGTGATCTTAGAGATGAACAGGCGAAATTCTCTGGTCTGCTAGAGGTAGCAAGACTATTTACGTTGAAAGGCATACGAAAGGATGCATGTGGAACATGATATTATGTTCATTATAAAGGCTAGAGGAGAAATCAGATTGAATCACCTGAACGGGTGGAATTTCAAATAAACTATTGGGGAAAAGGATGAAGAAGTTAGATTTGGAGTCTTTGTGCACAAACATTACTTGCGGATGCGTTATTCGTTTTTAGTTTAAACGATTTGTAGTGATTTGATTGTGGTCTACCTTTCCCTCGAGAATTGGTTAAGTTAGCCGTAATCATAAAAGAGAGATATTGATTGTCTTATGGGTACGCGAGGCAATGGGGTGAGGTTGCTACTAAGATAAATAAAGATTCGTTAGATACTAATGTTTAGTTATATCTAATGTGTATGGTTTTGTAGAATTTTAGCTGAAATGATAGGTTAGATTCTAAGGAAAGAATCTTTTCAATTGAGGATGAATTGTGTCATTCTGATTGACTAAGAAAGAAGAACAAGAGATCGAGTTCTGGAGGGATGAGTCTAAGTCTCTTGGTTCTATTAGGTACGAGTTTGAACTATATAACGTTTTATAAGTCTTTAAGTATTGTTGCTGGTGTGGGTACCGATGTCCTTCATGGACGAAATTATGATCTCAAGAGTATATGAGTATTTGAAACTTGTTCTACAAATTGGAGATATGATATTTCTATTTGAAAGTATATTGAACTAAGATTTTATAGTTAGAGATCCTTAATGTTTGGTGACTGCTTGAGATTTCTAAAAGTTATACGCGTAGTACATTCTCATGTTTATTTGTGATCTTAAAATCAATTTAAGATGAAATTAGGTCATTTGGAAATCTTATGATACTGAGTGTTTAGCGAAAACTCATGTTGAAATTTGATTGAACATAATCGACTATGCATTGTAGTGAAGGATGTTGTCAGTGTGTACGCTAGGAGTTATGCGTAGAGAAAGAAAAGAAAATACACTATGATCACATAGAGTTGTAAGGATTAATTAGTAGTTCTGATAGATTTTTCTGATGTTCCATGATATGTTTCATGGTAGTCCTTAAGAGAATATTCTTAATCATGTGGGCGATTGAGAAAATTACATGTGGTGAATAAGCTTGATGTTGTGTGTACCTGAAATCGGGTTTTAATCATATTAATAGTGTTTAACTTGTGTGCATGATATAGTTAGTGACCAAAGGTAATCATGTACATCCATGAACTCATAAATACATCCTTATGGTGAGTGTGCATGGAGTGTTTGGTTACAACTTTATCGTGGGCGTGCATAAGCTCATTAGTAATAATTCTGATGTGTTATGGGCGATTATTGACAAAAGTCTTTGAGAGTATATGGTAGGTATTTAGTTCCACCGAGTCATTGTAATATCATAATGAATTCAGTCTCGTAGATAAGCAATGTTGTAATATCGGATACTTATGAAAATAGAATAGAATAGGATATCCTCGTAGAGGTCTTTAAGTTTCATGTAATTAGTAAAGTCGTTTGATAGAGGCTATGAAGAAGGGAGTGGCTCTTTAAATTAGAGAAGGTCTCGCAAAAGCTCAACCGGTGTTTGGCAATTACGTCGGGTTTGGAAATACTGGCCCATATAATGACCATGTATTTAATAATATGTTATAGATTGTTGTGATTTTATTCTTACTTGGATTCTTGGGTTACTTCCAGCTTTCTGGAACACCACGTGCGTTCATAAGGCTTTCAAATCCGAGTACTAAGACATATAGTATTCTTATAAGGATATAAGAATAATATATTTAGTTTGCTTGACATGTGTTGTAAGTGATAGAATTGACGTCCGACATGGTTATATAGTTATAGTTGTTCATTACGCTTGACTTGGTTTGATAAATTATTTGATGTCTCACAGGCAACTTATTCCTACTTACAACCTTAGCTTGTTTCACAGGATGCTTCATAATGCTTTAAGCGTCCTTGTGTTAGGTATGTGTGCATGGCGGTGATCAGGCGCAATGCATCCATACTTATCACAACTTCCCTTAAGGCACCATAAATCATCTCGTTCCACTACACTACTCTTATAGGGTTAGGTAGTTATGAACACTTAGTATGCATGATACGGAACCATATAGTCATTCGAATTACCGATCCTACTCTAACGCAACAATCAAACAAGAACATGCAATAAAGCTAGTTCGGAATTCTAAGTCTATATGATTGTAACCACACGCATTATAAATATTCACAAAAACCCTTCCCGCTACCTAATATATCACATCTAACATGGAAATATGAACAAGTAATCAATCAAGGGATTCACGTATACTGGCATGCCCAACAAGGGGTGTCACAAAATATTTTGAAGCTTCTGTGGTTCACCCGTAGGGCTATACAAATAGTATGCATTTTATTTCACAGAAGTAAGGCATCGTATCAACATGTGACATTCCAACTCGAAAGTAATTCTTGAAAATAACACCACCTTACTTATAGGGTAATACTTTTGCCACATACAAGAGACTTCCACATATGCTTGATTTTGTATAGAAATGTGTAATCAAGTATAGCGTGTTGTATAACACTAGGTATAAATAAACGATGTAGTTAGTAATCCGATCATAGCCTTCTATTCATGTATCAAGTTTTAAAGGATTCATGCTGAGAAAGGAATAATTCACTAAAGAATAACCACTAGTAAAAACAAAATATAATACAACTGGTTTAATGCACGTGTAAACACACAGGTAGTTATAATTAAAATTATAATTTTATATTGACTTAGTTAAATATATGTTTGTTTTATATGAAAGGAAAACGGAATATGCGGATTTCTAAAAAAAAATTTATATAAATTTTAGCCGTCATTTTAAAATCAGATTATCTCAAGTTCATGAATAATATAAAACAAGTGTGAGTCTTTGGGTTAGTGGGAAAATGTTGCAATAGTAGAAGAACTTGAAAAGAAACTCGCTTCAATAATATGTCACGATATAAACTTAAATTGCTGAAATACCCCTTGAATTATCATGATAAATTGGCAAGACATGTTGCAAGTTGATATATAGTATAAAAGAAATTTCTAATTATATTGATATTTTCTAATTAAATTGTTTCATAAAATAAATAAATCGATGAACAAGTAGCAAAATTTTAAAAAAATAATCCATTAAAGAAAATTTTCTTAACAAAGTATATGTAAATTATCAACTTGGTATTTGAAGTTAAAATTAAGTTATAATTTGACCAAGTAAAGTCAAAATTAAATTTGAATTTGGGTAAAAAAAATAAACGATTATGGCGTCTACAGGTAAGCCGAAGCATATAATTTGTGTGAGATTCAATGCACACATAGTTCCTATTATGCAACTATATGGGCTACTTAGGTTATAGTCTAGGTTAGACATGGGCCCTGAGGACCGACCGGACCGGTCCAAGAAAGACCGCCCGAACCGAACCGGTCCAAGACCGGACCGAGACCGAAAATGACGTAAGCAGTCCGAACCGGTCCAAGATCCGAACCGGTCCAAAACGGTCCAGGACCGGTCCAAGACCGAACCGGTCCAAACTCGGTCCGAACCGGTCCAAGACCGGTCCAATGCCCAACGGTCGAAGTTCAAAATGCAACGGCTCTTTTTTCGGTCCAAACCGGTCCGAACCGGTCCAAACCGGTCCGAGCCGGTCCGAACCGGTCCCCAACGGCTAGTTTCCGATTTTTTTTTTTTTTTTTTTTTTCAGTTCTTCCTATAAATACCCCCCATTTGGTTGTCATTTTTCTCCTACACCTTCTCTAAACCACTTATTCTCTCATTCTTTCTTCTTTCTCTCAAGATTTGCTTATAATTTGCAATTTTTCCAATTCAAGGATTTGTTTATAATTTGCTTCAAGAATCAAGGATTTGCTTATAATTTTTTGATTTGCTTCAAGAATCAAGATTATAAAAAATGGCGGGTGAAGGACCTAGCAATTTGAAAGCGGGTCGAAGTGATTTCAATATAAATCTCCCGTACGAAGAAGTTCCAAAAACAAATCGAGTTGCGGAAATTTGGAAGGATTTTGTGCAACTCAAACAAAATAACAAAAAATATGCGAAGTGTACGCATTGTGGAGGAATATTATCCGGCTCTAATTCTTCTCTCGCTCGGCATTTAGTAAGTATTCTTTTTTATATTTAAGTTTAGTTTATTTAAATACTAGTTTTTTTATATTTAAGTTTAGTTTATTTAAATACTTATTATATTTGTGAATTTAAAATTATAGGAATTCATGAAATTGAAAATATAGGAATTTATGAAATTGAAAATATTGGTGGACAACTTATTATATTTGTGAATTTAAAATTATAGGAATTTATGAAATTGAAAATATAGGAATTCATGAAATTGAAATTATAGGAATTCATGAGCCTAAAACAATTTGATGTAGTTCTAGTTATTCATAACTTAGTTATTCATTCTAATCGTAATACTAGTAGATATAACCCGGAGAGTGGTGTCTAGAATAGTCACGATCGGCTTGTGGTTGTTGGATTTTCCGAAAGGTTTTAAACCGAAAGGATCCTGCCCCCCGACTGACCTGCCTGGCCACTCTTTGCTTGGTAGTCAAACGTATTACTTTAGAATCAATAACTATAGTTTAATACTTGAATTAAATACATGAACTTGGTTAAATATAGTTTAGTACTTGAATTAAATACATGACCTTAGTTAAATATAGTTTACATTACTTGAACTTAGTTTATTCTAATATAAACTTTAAGGAATTCTTTACTAGATTCGATGGTAGAGTTTCTATAACCACCGATATTTGGACCGCTCCACATACAACCCATTATTCATTTATTTGTGTTACGATACATTGGGTAGACCCTAATACATGGCTTATGCAAAAACGTATTATTGCTTTTGAAAACTTTCCTCACCCGCATGGAGGTGAACAAATTTACGATATTTTATTAAGGATTTTTAACGGTTTTGGAATAAAAGAAAAAATACTTTCAATCACCCTAGATAATGCTAGCAACAATACAAACGCTATGGGACGATTGAAACGGGTTTTAAACCCAATATGTGACGGGGAATTTTTGCATGTACGTTGTTGTTGTCATATTTTAAACCTCGCGGTCCAAAAAGGTTTGGGGGCTATGGAAACTTGTCTTTTGAAATTTAGAAGATTAAATGAGACAATTTTTAAAAGCGGACCAGTCGCGTTCGAAAAATATGAACATTTTTGTAAAACAAAAAGAAGAAGATGTTTGAGACCTCTCATAGATATGCCCGTGAGATGGAACTCGACTTATAAAATGATAGGGCGTTTGATACAAAATAAGGATTTACTTACCGAATATCATCGAGAACACCTACCCCAATTATATGAAGTACTTACGGAAACTGATTGGATTATTTTAGAAGAATTACACATCGGTTTGGGAGTTTTGTATCAAGCCACAATAATGCTATCACAAACATATTTTCCATCATCTCACTCCGCTATGATAGGTGTTTGTGAAATTTTAAGAACATTAAAGGCTTTTGGTTCTTTGGATCAAAGGTGGGATATGATTACCAACGAAATGTGTGAAAGTCTTATAAAATATTTTAAAGAGTTTCCAACAATTTTTTTGATTGCTTCGGCATTAAACCCTCTTGTTAATTTTAAGGGTGTAACGAAATCTTTAACTACAATCGGGGAAGCATTGGGTCAATCTCCAGATGAGATTACGATAAGTATATCCAAATTTGAAAATAGTGTTAAACAATTATATATGATTTATGATAATGAATGTGCACCACGGGGACAACTTGCTTCCACCCCGAGGTCTTCGACTTCACAAGCATCGGCTTCTCGGCCAAACACTACTTTTAGCATTGGATCGTCTTGGCTTCAAAATGTATCTCAATCAAAACGTACACGAGTTCAATCGTCTTTAGACGAACTTTCCATTTATAAAGAAACTGATTACAGTAGTTATATTGGCACCGAAGATTTTACACAATTTGATGTATTAAAATGGTGGCAAGAAAGAGAAAACGTTGGTCAATTTAAGATCCTAGCCCGTATGGCTAGGGACGTACTAACCGTCCAAGCTAGTAGCGTAGCTTCGGAATATTGTTTTTCTCTTAGTGGCAGGATTTTAAGTGCACGACGGTGTATGTTGAAGGCCGAGTCGGTGCAAATGGCCGTGATGCTTAAGGACTACTATGATTCTATGGAAAGATGTCAAAACGATGCAGATCTCGAAGAAGGCTTAACTAATTTGGAGGAAGCGATTATGGAAGACGATTACAACAGGGACTTCGCATCGGGAACATCAAACACTAACACTGAAGCTGAAACTGAAGAACCCGAACCCGGCGAAGAATACGTTGACGACACTCAAAATAGAATGAACGCGGGTTCATCATCCAACGTCCACTCGAACGAAGTCGCCTATTATGGGCATGTGCCATATACCGACGATAGTTACAACTATTGGAATTTCAATTCCGACTATCCATTTTAGTAGTTGTCTCTTTATATTTTGTGACGTTATTTCTTTCGAACAATATGTATTTTTCGGGTCTCTAACTTGGGGTGATGGCAATGCCGAAGCTCCATTGCTAGAGTTCCCTTTTCTTGTTAAAAAAATAAATTAAGTTTCAACAATATGTAATTTTATTTTGTAATTGTATCGCAATGTTATTTATATGTTTTTATTAACTTGCAATTATATATGTTTATATTTTATAGTTTATAACTTGCATTTTTTTTAAATTAACAAGTCACTTTTTTTTTCAAACAAAAAAACGAATCGAAAACCGGAAAAATTTAAACCGAAACTAAAAAAAACCCGGAAATATCTAAACCGAACCGGAAAAATACCCGAACGAAAAACGGACCGGTCCAGGACCGAAGTCGGACCGGTCCGGACTTGGACCGGTCCGGAAGTGGTCTAGGACCGCCCGAAGACCGAATTTATCGAAATGGTCTTACGCGAAGACCGGTCCGCCGAGGACCGGACCGGCTCAGGACCGACTAGGTCCGGACCGGACCGGACCGGCTGTGGTCCAGGACCGATTTTGCCCATGTCTAGTCTAGGTCAATCCACCTAATTCTCTATAACCAATGGCTCTGATACCAATCTGTCACACCCCGCCAAGGCGGAAACGCGAAGTGTGACGGATAGGAATCGTCATAACACATTGATACGTTAATAGAGATATATTAAATGCAAGGAATCAAACGTGTCACGACGTTCCCCGACACAAGAAGGGACTTGTGCCGTGTAAGGCCGGTATTCACGACCCTAAGTTCAAAGTATAACAATAGCGCATATGTAAAACCCACAACCCGGGGCAGGTGATACAGAGCATGCAAACTTGAAAAGTGAAATTATTTCAGTTCTAAAATCTTAATAATAAATGATATATGTCTTAAAGCCTTGGTAGCATTGAGTCAAGCTAAGGTCCGTCTAGAGTCTTCTAGTCTTCCTTATATTGAAATTTTAGCATTACCTGAAAATGAACACTCTAAAACGTCAACACAAAGGTTGGTGAGTTCGCAGGTTTTAGAGAAAATAATAGTTTTACCGTACGTTGCAACGAGTTGGATTGTTGCAACAATAATAACAAGTTACAAGATCAAACCATGTAGAAAATAATCAAACATCACGATTTGGTGATAATTGTATTGTAGAATAAAAACTGAACCAATATGGTTCTATGTGTTGTAGCATGTAAAACCGAACCACAATGGTTCTATGTGTTATAGCATGTAAAACCAAACCACAAGGGTTCAATGTGTTGTAGCATGTAAAACCAAACCACAAGGGTTCAATGTGTAGTAGCATGTAAAACCAAACCACAAGGGTTCAATGTGTTGTAGCATGTAAAACCGAACCTCAATGGTTCAAATGTGTTGCCTCCAACGAACTTTAGCCGGCCGGGAACATAAGTTGGGTAATTGTTGTCATAGCATACAAATGTTGTCCATACGGGTTCACAACCCATAGATATATAGCATAGAATGTTGTCAAACTAGGGTTACATTCCATAGTTAAATAGCATACAAATGTTGTCCATACGGGTTCTCGACCCATAGATAAATAGCATTCAATGTTGTTGTTGAACAGAGTTTAGATATCCGTTGTTGTATAAGTATTCAATTATTCACAACTATGATTTAATAAATCCATAGTTGAATAGCATGTAAACATTGTATAACACAAAGACAAATAAGTTTATCATAGATTGAAAGTAACTTAAACATGTACGGAGTGTCATTTTCCCCCAAAATATATATGAAAAAGGGGCTACGAAATCACCTGTTGATCTTCACACTTTAAGCTTGCAAAATTCCTAACACGGTATCTACAATAAGTATGAGTATATAAGTTGCGTGCATAAATGGTTGTCCAACTAATGAACACCTAAGGCTTGAATAGTGTAAATGGAACCCTACTGCCACAATTCCAATTTACTGTTTCTTACAACTAACTTTGTAGATTTTTAAAATATAGCAAAGGTTCAAAATAAATTCCCAAAATTTTATTCCAGAATGAGGTATGAGTCTATTATATTATATAATTTATCCAATATATTACTCTATAGTTATCTAAATCAATAAAATACAAAGGTGTGATGTGGTCAGAAAGTTAGTGATTTGATGCAACAGAAAGTATAATTTTTATTAAAATAGTAAAAAGATTCTAAACATTATGAAAAAATTACAGAATGTTCTAAACACATCAAATACTCTACAGTAAGAATTTTAGCCAAAAACAAGACCTTTTGGTCGAACATACAACCCTAAACTTTGACTCTACATTCTGTCTACCTTCTGGCAGATTTGCATACTCCCAAAGAAAATTCGTTTTGACCAAGTATTCGAACTCCAAAAATTACAATTTTTATATCTACAGAAACTAGACTTCAAGACCCACAACATAGATCCAAGAATCGAACGAAAATTCCAAGTTTTGACTTCGAAAATGCCTCTCCAACACAGACCCTCATTCTGTCCAGAAAACGTTTTCAAATCTTCTTTTGATTTCTTGTTGTTTAATAACCAAAATCCCCATTTTTTGTTGCCAAAGTTCATAAACCTTCATTCTAAACATAAAATAACATATATCTACTGATTCTTTATCATTTTCAAAGAAGAAAGAGAGGTATAGGTCAAGTTTGTGAAGAGACATCAAAAGAAAACCCTAAGATGAGTGATTCTAGTGTTTACCTTAGTTGCAACTCCACCAAAACCTTCAAACCTTGGATTGTTTGTGCCTTCTTGAGTTGATGATGAACAATTGAGAGAGAGAGAGAGGTCTAGGGGAAGGGGGGGCCGAAAATGGGGTTTAGGGGAGAGGATTAGGGTTAGTTAGTTTATATATGGTGAGTATTGTTTAGGTAAATTAGGAAATAGGTTATAATTAGGTATTTATTTGTTTTTAATTGATTTTCTTCTTCTTTTAAATATATATATATATATATATATATATATATATATATATATATATATATATATATATATATATATATATTAGAGAAAAAAATAATGAAGTATTTTATTATTATTAGTTACATAAGATTGTTATAATTTAATGAAATTAACGTAAATTGGTAACTTGCGGCATTCTAATGTTAGGCTGCATGTTGTTCTATCTAAAAGAAATAATCTGATGCACTTAGACTATTGTTGTCCTAGTATCACATTGGTGTTCTAAGGATGTTTAAAATTTATCACATGTGAGCGGGTGACAAAATTTAGGGTTCCGAATAGTAAAATTTTGAGTAGCTAACCAGATTTGGTGACGGATGTCACAATGATGAATCTGAGTGTGACTACTATGGATCACTGAAGGAAGTTATAGAGGTTGAATATCACGGCGGATCGGCTGATCGTTGCATTGTTGTATTGTTTAAGTGTGATTGGTTTCATCCTGATCACGGGGTAAGGCTCATTAGTAGGCATAATTTGGTTGATATCAATTACAAAAAAAAGGGATGCTTTGATGACCCATTTATTTTGGCATCACAAGCATAACAAGTTTAATACACACCTTATCCTTCAAATACAAAGGACTTGAAAGATTGGTGGGCTGTTGTAAAGACAAAGCCAAGAAGCATATATGAAATTTCAGAATGTGCTAGCGAAGTAGGCGATGAAGATAATGTAGACGGGGAACATTTCTTTCAAGAGAATGATAGGTTAGTGTTCGTAACTGCCACAAGTACAAATGAACCTATTTCTCTAGTCACAGAAGGAGTAATACAAGAGCTTACACAAGATGGTAACAATGATGACGCCGACGCTACAACGGAAGTTAGTGATGAGGAGGAAGATTTTGAAGATGCATATGATTATTCAGATGAGGAGTGTGATGATGATCTTGTTTTATCTGATCATTCATCTGATGAGTAGTAGTACGTTTAACCTTTCTCTGCCGTTTACTTAGTTTATGAATTTTACTTTTTATGTTTGATGTTTTATATCTAAGGTTGTTCTACCATTATCTTTACTTGTATATTGATATGTTAATGTTTCCTTTTACATGCAAACTAATCATTTTTTAATTATAGGCACAATGACACGAGGAGGTGGAGGAGGTAAGATTAATCACCGGTTGAAAATGGTAAGATTATTCTACTATTATTTATCATAAGCAATTACCAAATATATATATATATATATATATATATATATATATATATATATATATATATATATATATATATATATCGGCTCTTAATTATGAATTTTGTAGGAAAAAGAACGCGGTGGTCCCGTTTCTGAGTTGGAAGTTTTTAAAAACTTCTATCTAAAGAAAACAAAAACGACATCTTCAGATGAGGCTTCGGGGAGTGAATTACAAAACTTTGTTATACAAAGGGCTAAAAAAGTTTTGGTATTATACTTTATATTCTTTTTAGTAAGATGGTTTAAGTAATTTCTTATTTTGCTAATATATCTATATTTTATAGGATAATTATACAGAACTCGTGGTGAAAAAGTATGGAGAGGACAATGTTAATCATCCAATAAACGTTGATAGGGATTTATGGGAAAGCGCTACTCGAGGGATGAAAAAAGGGAGGTTGTTTGGAGTCCCCGGTGATAGTACTAGTGGTCAAGGGATGTCAAGTACCGCTACATCAAATGCTTGTCATGCTAGTGATTCAAATGATGATCAGGTTAGATGTTTTTAGACTTGATTTTATTTCTTTTTATTGTTTGGAAACTTACATTAGATTTAGAATGGAAGAATGCTAGATTTAGATTCATATGCTTATATAAATTCATGTTTGACTTATACATTAGTTTTCTTATGAGTTATTCCAATACAATATGATCCGTATGATTGATTGAGGGTGAAATAAAAGAATACTATGTTATAACGCTATTAATGGATAAAGTGAGTAATATTAGGTTGAAATAAGTTGTGCGATTTATCTTATGCACCATTGGGTTAATGCTTATTTTAGAAATATTAATGCCACACTTTACTTAAGTATACTAGTTCATATATAAGTCATTCTAGATTTCTAGTCCAATATGACCAATACATACATAGTATTATAATCGGTAAAAAAATAGATAGATTTACTCACATTTAGTATAAACTCACTAAGTCACTGTGATGTATGTAACTTGTAAAGTTTGATATGTAGTACAAAGTTATTCATGATGGTTACTAAACTATATTTTTAACTATGTAGGCACAAAAGTTGAATGATGCTGAAGAACGAATGACCCGCTTAGAAAAAAAACTGAGCAAACAAGTGAAAAGGTGGATGATATTTTAAAGATTCTAAATGAGAGACTCCCCCCATCTTCCAACTAGTTACTAATAATCTTGGTTGTTATTTAAACAAACTGGCATACCTTAATGCTTGTTGGCCAATTATCTAAATGCTTTTGGGAAGATTTTGATATTTTCTAGATTTGAAGTTTGTTATCGAATTTCGGTGTTTGCAATATGTTTATAGTTGTTGATATAATTGTTACCACTATATCGTAGGCATTATTACAAAAATTTATTATTTGTTTTGTATATGTTTTCTGGAAAATTGACAGGAAATTTAATAGGAATGTCGAGAATTATATGAAATTCTTTTAGAAATTTATTAGAAATCCGTCAGAAATTCGTCGGAAATTTGGCAGGAATTCATTAGAATTCCGTCGGAAATTTGTTAAAGAACCGTTGAAAATCTTTTCAATATTTGTCGTGATTTCATCCGAAATTTGTTTTGAATTCGTCGGAAATCCGTCGGAAATCCGTCGGAAATTCCTTAGAAAATGGTCGGAAAATTGTTAAAAATCTATTTGTAATACATCGGAAGTCCGTCAGAAATTTGTCATGAATTCCTCGGAAATCCGTCAGAAATTCCTTAAAAAACGGTCAGAAATTTGTTAAAAATCTATTCGTAATACATCGGAAGTCCGTCGGAAATCCGTGATAAACTATTGTTAAAAAAACCATATTTAAACCATAATCTTTGACGGATTTCCGACGGATAAATTCGTTGGAAATATTAAATTCCGTCGGAAATCTCGTTACAAATTCTGTTTCCGAGGAGGTTTTTTCCGACAGACTAAATCCATCGGAAATCCGTTACAAACGGCAATTTCCAATGGATTTCCGACGGATTTTGCCGTCGGAAATAGGCTTTTTTCTAGTAGTGGTATAAGTAAGACATAGACGGGCCTCATCAGGTTGTCTTTTGTTCTAGGATCAAGTCGCATGATATCTAATATGAAGAGACATATTCTCAAATGTTTTGATCTTTAGTGACTCGGGTCCACCACAAAAGAGAGCCCCTTTTGATCAAGAAATGTGCATAGAAAAAATGGCAATTGCCATCATAAAACATAACTATCCATTTAGTTTTGTCGAGAATGATGCAACAAGAGAACTACATAAGCTTTTACATCGAGATGAGTCTTCTATAACAAGAAACACGGAAAAGGCATATGTTTTAAAAAAAATGCGAGAGAGAGAGAGAGAGAAATGAAACTGAAACCGAACTTGGAAAAAATAACTAGTAGGATTTGTCACGTCTAATTTCTGGAGTTCTATCACAACGGATGAATACATGGCATTATCAATAATAATAATAATAATAATAATAATAATAATAATAATAATAATAATAATATTAATAATAATAATAATAATAATATAGTATAATAATAATAATAATAATAATAATAATAATAATAATAATAATATAGTATAATAATAATAATAATAATAATAATAATAATAATAATAATAGTAATAATAGTAATAATAATAGTAGTAATAATAGTAATAATAATAATAATAATAATCATAATAATCATAATAATAATAATAATAATAATAATAATAATAATAATAATAATAATAATAATAATCATAATCATAATCATCATAATAATAATAATAATAATAATAATAGTAATAATAATAATAATAATAATAATAATAATAATAATAATAATAATCATAATCATAATCATAATAATAATAATAATAATAATAATAATAATAATAATAATAATAATAATAATAATAATAATAATCATAATCATAATCATAATCATAATCATAATCATAATCATAATAATAATAATAATAATAATAATAATAATAATAATAATAATAATAATAATAATAATAATAATAATAACAACAACAACAATAACAACAATAACATAATAAAAATAACAAAATAACAACAATAATGATGACGACGGCGGCGGCCGCGACAACGGTGACAACGAGGACAGTGACGATGACGATGATAATAATATGATGTAAGTAACATTATGCACATAATATGAAAGAGGTAGCGGCACAAATTATGTGTCTTATAACTAAAGAGGTAATAACATAACGACATATTAGGTGTTGCGAATTGTGACATCATGTGAGAGTTGCTATATGTAGACACATCAATACATGTCGCAAAAATTAAGACATGCCAACATGAAGACCAACGTGTAGCCGCTAGCGTCACATTCGTTGCGGATCATTCTTCTTTCTAGTTTCTTTATTCTTGTTTATCTTGATAATAAGTTATTCAATTCATTATTTCCATTAATAACCGTTGGTGGGCTCACATAACATTACAATATCATACGCCCACTAGAAGCGATGACTCATCCTAACCATAAGGATGGACTTCTTACACATGACCATGCCATATTCCTCGGTCATGTCCAAATCTTCATTTTTCATTCCATTTGGCAACACAATATCAAATTTTAATATGATATTTGCTAACATATGTTCAATAATAGGTATCGAAAATTGAACACCAGGGCATGATCTTCTACCCGAACCAAATGGAAGCCATTCAAAATGAAAACCTTGATAGTTAATCGAATTCTTCAAAAATCTCTCAGGCTTGAATTGTGTTGGTTCTTCCCACAAAGTAGTATCTCTTGCTATTGACCAAGCATTGATAATTACTTGTGTGTCCATTGCAATATCATAACCCATTAGCTTTGTATCTTTCATTGCTTTCCGAGGTAGTAGAAGTGGGACAGGAGGATGTAATCGAAAAGTCTCTTTTACAACAGCTTTTAAGTACAACATTTTCTGTAACTCATCGTCAGTAATCACCGATCTTCCTTGTACTATACCTGATATTTCTTGTTGTAGCTTTCTCATTACTCTTGGATTGCTAATAATATCACTCAGTGCCCATTCTAGAGTTGTAGTCGTAGTATCGATTCCACCAAGAAATACACTCTATGTTCAAGGAATATAACATTTAGTCGCTTTAAGTTCAACTAATTTCTTTGCATGTGCCTTAATTATATAGAATAAGGATCAATAAAAGAACACTTCTCATATGAAAAAGCTGAACAAGAAATCTCAGCATTTAGATCAACATGATCAATGGTTGATATAACTTGATTTATTTCGGTCGGAAAGTGCATATTTGAATTACAAAACTGCAAATTCATAACCGACACACACACACATATACATATAAGGTATGAATATGCATATCTACACACACACACACACACACACACACACACACACATATATATATATATATATATATATATATATATATATATATGATAGAGATCAAATAAAAAAGATCTTATGGTAAAAAGGGTAAGAGATACTGTGGACCATAGAATTTGCATTAAAAGTCAACTAAATATATTTAAATTCCATCATGCGTAACTACCTACTAAGGGCAAATTAGGAATTTACAATTCATCAATAACTCATGAAATCCTACTCTCTAAACTCACGTTGGCATCATTCACAGAGATGATGAACAAATTGATTTATCAAAAAAAAAAATGATGCACCAGCACAACTATTTTTCATAAAAACAAATGAGACGTACATGTGTGGTTTTCATCTAGAAATTTGTTATAAAATATGATTCACTACTAATTTTCATAAGAACAATTAAGACATGTCTGGTTATCATCTAGAAATTTATTATAAAAATATGATTCACAACTATTTTTCAAAAATCTGATTCAACTCATCAACAGTTTGCAACTTGCAAGCATCAAAATCATCAATTCTAATTTCTAAAAATTATGGTGGTATATAATGAAGGAAAACGATTCGTTAGCCATTGCAAATAATTAAAATATCAACAAAAGGGTTTCCCATGTGATACATCTTTGGTGAACATCAAAGATTCAAACCATCTTATCCAGAAAAAAAAGAAAAAAAAATCAAACTCTCAATCGAAAGGCTAATATTCAAAAATTCAACCCATGGTGATTTCAAGGAAAAAAGACTTTGATATATCTTCATAGGATATTGTTGAAGACACACAGTGGAGATCAATATACATCGATCCGCATGAGGATGGCGGGTTTCACAATCCACATGGTAGTTCCAAAAAGGACGAAGCTTGGCAACAACGATCTCTCCGGCTTGTGACGCTTTCAATTAACGCTCACTCTTTCATCAAGAATACCTTAGAAATTGACAACCGGCAAGTAGAGAAGGTCGGTAAACGACTGCGGACAGAATTCGCTGATGAGTAAAAAAAGCGTCGACGACCCTGGAATTTTAGTCGGCTATCTATATTGCGTGAGAGAGAAAGACATCCGTTGCAATCGTGGGAGAGACAGATGGACACATGGTATCGTGCGGAGGACGTCGTCAACAAGATGAAGAGCGCATCTTGGCCGGCGGTGCCTGAGACGGTGGAAGCCGCTGGTTAGATTAGGCGGCGGCAGTTACAAGCTTCTTCCTCGTGTATTCATGGAAGGAGATAAAAGGATATTAATTTATGAATTTTTTTTAAAGGGAAGTGGGAGACGACTTTTAAGGGATGAGAGAAAGAGGGTGTATAAAATGTCACAAATACCCTTTGACAGATTTTGCCATGTGTCACTTTTAGATTAACTCTTACCATTTTCACATTAATTTTATTTTTATTTTTATTTATATATATATATATATATACACACACACACACACACATATATATATATATATATATATATATATATATATATATATATATATGCATATTCAATTTATATTGCTTTATCAAGTTCTTCAAATGACTTGTTCGTTATTAGGTTAATGTTCGGTACAGATTCAGCCTTATAAACATAACACAGAACTAATTTTTAGTCTTTTAGATTTTGGATGATCAATGGTTAAAATTACGACCGGATATGCATTTTACTTAAATTATATATACAGTTTTGACCAAATATGCAGTTAAATCGAACATGCAGTGGTAATCTCAACCATTAATTATACAAATCTAAAGGCTGAGATTGGCTATATAGGTTATGTATATAAGGTTGTTTCTTTATGATCCTTGTTTTATATATATATATATATATATATATATATATATATATATATATATATATACACACACACACACACACACACACACAAGGGATGTTTCAAACGAGAACTGGTTTTCATACGAGAACTGCGAGAACCAATCTTAGCCGTTGATTTGATAAGTGGAATTCTTGGATGTAAAGCGTGAGGGGATCAAGTGTGGCAGGGTGCATGTGATAAATTCATGAGTGGGCAATGACATTGAAAGAGGGAGAATTGGACGGCTCAGATTGGTTCTTGCGGTTCTTGTACGAAAAACAGTTCTCGTTTGAACTTTTGCCCCCCCCCCCCCCCCCACACACACACACATTCTTAATGGTGCATCGTGAGAACCAATCTTGACCTTTGATTAAAATATTTTAGTGCCCAATGAAAATAATAGCTCATTAATTATTCATTCATGAGAGGTATTTTAAGAAAATTATGTCTCATTATTTAATAATGGTCCACCCACACGTAATTTATGGTTGGAAAAATATATAAAACCTAAAATACCCCCATAACCGAGTCATTAATAATCATTAATGGTAGTTACAAATGGTTCAAGAGGGGATGGTTATTGTGTGATTAGATATTTAAGTTAGAATAGAAGAATAAATCACAACCATCAATTAGATGTTGAGGTATTAGATCTCACGGTCACAACTTACCCGTTACAATTCATGGTCATCGCAATTCATTCTCACCTAAATATTCATTCAAATTTGAATCTCACATTATATATATATATATATATATATGGTGATGTTATATATAGAACCTCCCTTAAACATAGTTTTTAAAGAACGATCCTAGTGATGACACGTGACATATTGATTATGGGAAAAACTGGGAAAAAAACTCCCACACGCCTCCTCTAGCCACCTTTTAACAAAAATCTTACTTAACTTTAAATGATCATAACTCATTCGTGTTTAAAAATTTTAGCAAAAAATTAGATTCAGTTTTTCGTCATCTTTCAAACAAGACCAGACTTGATATATTTCTGAACCTTTTTTTAATGCAGTTTTTTTCAAAATTTTCGTTTTCATCTGGGTTTAATTTTAAAATACAAAATGCAAAAAATTCGAAAATGCAAAAATATCGAAGATGCAGGTCATGAGATGCTTCCAAAATGCAAATTACATATTCAAACACAAAATGCAAAAGACATATTCAAAATTTGCATGTTTGTCCCTCACACATTCAATTATCATATATAACTTTCATATAATTACAAAATTACCACTTTTAAATATAATTCAATGATTTTGATGATCAAATGGTCTAAATTGTTTCTTTAGGTTCTTTGTTTAAGGTTTGGTTCTTTATTGATCATATATATATATATATATATATATATATATTATATCTCAAAGATGAAAGGAAATGGTTGCTTTCTCGGATAGGTTATAGAAAGGATTGTACGTATTAACTTTCGGTCATGGTTGATTTTATTACTTCCTTTCTTATTTTCGAGTAAGTTAATTTTTATGGTTTAGGATATCTCAAATTTCGCTTTTAAGGATATTTTCGGTTTACACCAAAAAAAACACGTGACACAATCTATTGGGGAAAGATGAGATAGCTAGTTGAGATCCCTGAAACTCACTTGAGAAAATTGGGATTTAGTATCCCGAAAACAACATCAATTGTGAATATTTAAAAAAGACTATCTTTGAAATGAAATCGTAAAAAGCTTACCAATATAAGAGCTTTAATGGAATCTCTTTCTAGCGTAATGCCCAAGGCATTATCCTTTTGGACATCTAGCAAGATGTCAACAAAGTCTTGGCTTTCATCACTTATAACACCTTTTTCTTTCTTGTTAACATGTTCTTTCATAATACCTTCAATAAAGTCATCAAACTCTTTCGCTACCTTTTTTGCTCTTCCTTCTAAACCAGTTACTCGATCCACCCACTTTAACCATGGAAAATAATCTCCAACACTAAAAGCAACTAACGTTTCCACATGCTTTCTCACTAGATCTGTGAGTTTTGACCCGTCAAATGTCCTTCCCACGGCCACCCGAGAAATTATGTTACTTGTTAAAGAAGAAAACATGGCCCTCATATCGACCGTAGTACCACAACATTGTTTAAGCTTGGTAATTAAAAGGTGAACCTCATCTTCTCTCACTTTTTGATATGACATAACACGAGTATTACTTAAAAGATTGAGCATTATAATACTCTTCAATTGCCTCCAATATTCCCCATAAGGAGAAAATCCTATGTCTTTGCAGTCATAAAATAGTATGCTGCTCAAACTTAAGTTAGGACGACTACAAAATGAAAGATCATGAGTTTTCATGATCTCTTCCGCAGCTTCAGCAGAGGAAGCTACAATGGTTGGTATGCTACCAAGATGAAGAAGCATGACATGACCATACTTTTGGGATAGATTTTGGAGAGATTGATTAGGGTTTGAGCCTATTTGATGAAAGTTTCCGATGATTGGAAGTTTTAAAGGAGATGGTGGTAAGTTGTTTTTACTCATAGAATTAGATGAAAACCATTTAGTGCAGATATAAATCACCATGATGATGAATGGAAATAAAGACACGAGGAAAGTTTGCAAGGAAGAAGAAATTATTGCCATGAGCGATCTTCTCTTTATTAGCAGATCGATCAATTTCTTAATTAATATAATTTTTTTCCTATGTCTGTCTCCAAATATATAGGAGTGGATTTTAAGTTTCAATTAAACATGAGGATATTTAATGTTGTTTTTTGGCTCCCTTTGCCTCATTAGATGGGCGAGCCACTATAGACGGATCTCAATAAATATGTTACATATATAATAAATAAATATAAATAAATAATTATATATAATAATATATAAGGCAAATTCTTTGTACAATTTTCATGCAATTTTGCCTTATATTCGAGTTATAGATGAATTATATTAAGAGTAAATTACTTAAATGATTTATGTGCTTTATCAAAAGTTAATGTTTAGGATTTTAAGATAAAAAATTACTTTATTAGTTCTTATAGTTATATTTTTATTTACTTGATTCTTTAGACTAACTTCCCTCTAAATTTACAATTACTATGACTTGTAGTTAGGAGTATTTTTGTTATTTCTACTCTTGTACCTATTTCCAAACATTTATCCTCCTCATTTCAAAAATTTCTCTTTAAAATTATTTTTAATCACAATTTAATCCGACGAACCTCCATTTAATCACAATTTAATCCGACTAACTAAAGAAGGAACGATCACCGCTATACAAGCAGGGTCACTACACTCTCATTGTTTTTATCCATTTGTCAAAACATTGCTTCTTCCACATCTCATCCATTCGTTTTAAGCCAAACTAGCAATATTTGTGACAATTATCTATAAATCCTGTATTTTGCAATTTTTACGCAAAATAATAAAATAATAATAATTCATTTTAAGCCGCTGGAAATGTAATTACCACAGCGGTTGGGTCTGTGTTAGCTCTTCATGGCCGGTTTAAGATCTTGTCTCTTTCGGGTTCTTTCTTGCCACCGCTACCACCACCGGGAGCCGGCCACCAGTTTGACCATATTTTTGGCTGGCCGGCGGTCAAGGGCAGGTAGTTTGTGGGAACGTGGTCGGAGAGTTGACCGCTATTGGGCCGGTCATCGTTATCACCTCCTCCTTTACCAGTAACCCATTTCCTGACCCATCTTCCGGGTTACTGTTTTTCAACCTACCGCTTGGTATGCCACAAAATGTTCAGTTGCCGGCGGATTATCCACGGGCTAATAACAACAATCCATTTTATATGGATCGGGTCGGTTACTCAGGTACCCCTTTGTTTGGATGGGGTTAGTTAGCTTCTTTTGGATCGATCATAAACAATGTGTCCAACAAAACTTATTATTGCATCGATCAAACTACTACTTTCTTTCTTCTACTTTCTATGGTGTTTTCAATCTTTTCTTTTTTTCCTTAATTTATTGTGGCTTTTGTAACTTATTTCATGAACAAAAATGGAGAAGAAGAAGAGCACGAGCATGAACAAAAATGGGGCAGAAGTAGGTAATTTTAGGTGTAAAGATATTAAATCTATAGCTAAAAGACAAACTAACTTTAAATTTAACATGCGTTAGTTAAAATGACTAAACATGTAAAAAAAATGCAACTATATGAACATGTAGAGTAATTTTTGATTTTTAAGAAACAAACAAGTAATTTTTAGTATACTTAAGAAACATTTCAGTAATTTATTCTTATTTCAATTTGTTGTTGGTAAGAGTCTCACATCCAAGCTTAGATGAAAAACCTTTAAAAACTACATCATATTAATAAAAATACTACAAATAAAATTAAATTAAGATGAAACGAAGACTAAAGTTTCCTAATATAGTTTTTAAACTTTTTACTAACATACTTTGTACGTAGTATTATATTGCAATAGATAAAGATATAATTAAAACCATACACGTAGTCTTTTATAGAAAATGAAAAAAAAACCCTGTAAATTATACTATATAACATTAGGAAGTAACTATATTTATAATCTATATATAATTTGAAGCGGTCTTAACGACTATAATTATAATTTGCTCCTATGGTAAAACACAGCAACCTAAATTTCTAGGTCTTGAGTTCGAAAGTATGGGTGTGTTTGAATTTAGAAAAACATACTAGTTTGCTACAAAAAATTCTTAATAGAAAGTGAAAATTTTAAAAATCTGTTTGTTGATACTTTTTTCTAAAATTTTACAAAAAAAAAATGTTTTCATTTTTCTAATTTCGTGAAAAATGAAAAAAGCC
This sequence comes from Pulicaria dysenterica, assembly GCA_947179395.2. Classification (NCBI taxonomy): domain Eukaryota; kingdom Viridiplantae; phylum Streptophyta; class Magnoliopsida; order Asterales; family Asteraceae; genus Pulicaria; species Pulicaria dysenterica. The sequence continues at coordinate 84,676,052 of OX359292.1, forward strand.
CATATCTCTTCTTTTTAACTTTTTTCTAAATATGTTTTCTAATTTTTAAAATAAAGAATTAAAAGTCAGTTTTAACAAACGTATTTTTACATTTTTTTTTTCAGAAAACTGAATTTTTTTCGAAATATGTTTTCTAATTTTTTATTATTTCTTTTATACCTTCTAGAACTTTTTTAGGCCCACCGGCCGCCAGGAAGGCAGTTATTTTCTTACGCCCACCGGCCACCATGAAAGCAGTTATTTTCTTAGTCCTACCAGCAACGCAGTTATTTCTTAGGCCCACTAGGAAGCCACGAAGCGTCACTTCACTTGTTTGATTTTATTATTATATTATTACAATAATTAATGTTATATAATTATTTGTTTATATTCTCCTGCCTACAAAAATAAACCATTATTTACTTTTAAAATTTCCCTTTTTATCATCTGATATTTTCTTATTAATGTAATCGGATATAATTTTGTTTTTACATAGTATTAGTTAAAACAATTACCGTCTAATCTTATTTCTTTTTATTATATACTTTCAATATATCAATAGCCGAATAAAAAGAAGGTTCATTAATGACGTATTAATAAGTGATATGAAATTAAGTCTTGTTTTTTAATGACTGTTCATCCGAACGTAATTCATGATTGAAATAATATGTAGAAGACCAAAATACCCTTATTAATTGGTCATTAATAGACACTAATGATAATTACAATTGATACTCGAGGTACTTATATTAAAAATTATTCTTAATTAAACAATAAAGCTAATATTCATTTCATGAATAATTAATCTATACATGTAATAGCTTTATTGTTCATTTCATGAATCAATTCAAGTTCCCATGTGTATGCGATTTTGACTTTTGGGTGTTCAATTGTTTATTGGGTTTGGGTTTGGGTTTGAACTTTGAATATAGAATGAAGAGCAATGATTATAAAGATACGAAATAAAGAGAATGCATTTTAGCTGTTAGCCTATTAATAAGATTAATGGTAAGCAAGGGGGTGCAATTGTAAAATATAAAAATAAAATAAAAAATATTTAGGATAATAGGGAAATCAAACAGAAATTTATTGTTAAAGCATTAAATAAACTTTGAGTACTAAAACGAAATTGGAGTGAAACTATGGAAATAAAACGATTAAGTGAAACTATGGAAATAAAACGATTATTGACCATTCTTGAAATGATTATAAACTTACATAATTAAAATACGTACGTGCACAAGTTTATTTGTATTTTGCATAACTATACCATAAATATTTAACATTCTTTCTCTTACTTTACACAGTAAAAAATTAACATTTTTCAATAATTACACACTTCCTCAATCATAACAAAAAAAAAGAAAAATGTTGTCTTATTGTTTCTAAAGAATTTGTTCGAAAAATAAAGAAAAGAGTTTTTGAAAAAAAAAACAAAAGAAGATGAAATGGCATGTTACAGAGTAGAAACTATTTGCGAAATACAATAATCCTATATTATATAAAAAATAGTATGTTATGGGGTGGAAACTATTTACATCCACAACATTATGCAAGTACAACGCTAGTGTTCTAATATGCACTTATTTATGGGTTAAAATACTCTTTTGTTAGTGAAACATGAAATATCACGATATCTCAAAAACATAAGAATAGAACCTACAAAGTGACGCATTATTTACGTAAAGTAAGAGAAATACTCTCATAATTGTGTGTGAACATATTCTGAAGGTGATTCATACACAACAAAAATGGTCACACACAACAATATTATACATCATTGCTTCTAACTTGTGCAATAAATACTTGCTTCTAACTTGTGCAATAAATACTTGTACCATGTTGTGTATAGCTAAAAATTATTGTGTATGAATCAGCTCCCTTTATTAATAGGAAACTGATTCGTACACAATAATAGTCGTCTAATTACGACACGTATAAGCATTTGTTAGCACACGGTATAAATTGATAATATATAAAACGTTGTCTATGAACATGTAGAAATACAACAACAACGACAACAACAACAACAGTACTCAATCCCGCTACTGCAGGGTATGAGAGAATTAGAATGTAGACAATCATACATTTACCCATAGCTACGGAGATTGCTTCCTGAAAAGACCTCCGGCAGTGTATTAAAATAAAAATAACCTCAAAACAATAAAAAGAAGGAAAAAAATAAAATAATAAAAATAACCAAGAGGACGGACCGAATACCAAAAAAAAACGTGGTCTAATAGTATCGTGGATATTCTATAAAATAAAGTAAAGTCTAAAAAATAGTTTAAAAATGTATGTAACATAACTAATAATGGAAAGGGTAGATAGAACGAAATATATCCTATTCCTATTCCTATTGCCCTATGCTATTTCTATCCGCCTCACTTATTCCTAACCCTGGATCGAAATCCTCTTTCTCCATGTGAGACTATCTGAGACCATATCCTCCCAGAGAGAAAGCTCCAGCAAGTTTGCTCTAACTCTATCTTCCCACCTCAGAAACGGACGACCACGTCTCATGGTACCATCAACTAAAATCGATTCCGCTCTTCTAAGTGGCGCTACCGGTGGCCTTATTCTAATATGGCCAAACCACCGTAGTTTCCTCTCTCTCAACTTGTTGACAACATAATTTACTCCTAGTTCTTTTCTAAAGACACCAACTGGGATTTTATCCAATAAAGTCTTTCCACAAGTTCATCTAAGCATCCTCATCTATACCACTTCCATCTTCTTTTCTTGAGCCTTTTTTAGGGCCCAACACTTGGATCCATATAACATGGCAGGTCTAACATCCAATCTATAGAATTTTCCTTTAAGCTTCGGCGGTACTTCTCGTCGTATAGAACTCCCGTTGCCGCTCTCCACTTTTGCCATACTTGAATACGGTTGGTAACATCATCATCTATCCTTCATGTATTGTGTAATATTGAGCCCAAGTACCTAAAGGACTCTTGAGGTCTCAAAACATGTTCCCCTATGTAGATATCTTGATTCTCCATGTCTTCGGTCTTACTAAAGTGGCAAAAAGATACTCGGACTTGACTCTACTAATCCGAAGTCCCACGCCCTCTAACGCTGCCCTCCATTGTTCTAATTTTCTGCTCAGCTCCTCTCTCGATTCTGAAACCAAGACAATATCATCTACGAAAAGCATGCACCAAGGGACGCCTCCTTGGATCCCCTTCGTAAGTTCATAAAGAATTATTGCAAAAAGGAATGGATTAAGTGCAGACCCTTGGTGTAGACCTCGTAACACTGGGAAGTAGTCACTGCTTCCTACCTGTGTGCCTGCACAGGACAACGCGCCGTCATACATGTCTTACAAGACCCTAATATATCTCCGTGGTATCTTTCTATTGTTTAACGTTCTCCACATAAGCTCCTTTGGTATACTATCGTATGCTTTCTCTATATCTAAGAACACCATATGCAGATCTAGTTGTCTTTCCCTATGCTTTTCTATGAGGCTTCTAATCAAATGAACTGGTTCTATCGAAGACCTCCCTTGCATAAATCCAAACTGGTTAATCGAGATTCTAGTTTCCCGTCTCAGCCTGTTTTTTATCACCCTCTCCCACAACTTCATAGTATGAACATGTAAAAATAATCACTCTTATTTATATGGTTCGTTTCTATTGGTACTTATGTTTATGTTTAAAAAGTTCATAGGTTTAGGCATTCGTTTGTAATAGCTCTTAACGAATTAAAACCTATACTTCTTTATTGAAAAAACATTGGGTATTCAAAATATTTAAAAGAATTTCAAATGTACTTACATAACATGTCTTCACGTAGAAATTATGTTGCAAAAATAAAATTTAAACGTTATTATTTTTTCTACGATAATGCCAATTTTTTAGCAACCCAACATTATTGAACTAAATAAAATTGACCTACTGCACTTACAATATCTACGGTAGTACCTATTTTTTTCCGTCATTGTGCTATTACTGCATTAAAAACCTTTACAATATACGATCTAGGTATAGCTAGCACAATATTTTTGGCTAATGTAACGTCTTCAAAAAATTATACAAGGATTCCGTAAGACCATCAACATCCATCACATGCTCGTGAACAACCTTCACATACGTGACCGTGAGCCCCCCGTCACGAAGAGGGGCGATGGTCCTCATCTTCATTTTTGCTCATGAATAGCCTTCACATGGCCGTATCCGTGATGGATGTGGTCGGTCTAAACGAGATAAACCATCATTTCATAAACATAAAATTACATTTATTGTCAAATCATAGAATAAGAGTATCGTTCAAAAATATCGGAAGCAAATAAATTGTTTAAAACTTTTTTGAAGAAATGTTGTTTTCACGCCGGTGTCTTTCTTGTCCTTACCGGATGAATCTGAAAGAAAAAAAATAATGGGTAAGCATAAAGTTTAGTGAGAAATACAATAGTCATACCTATGATGGATAGCACACACCGCAAGAAATAACACATCGTATCATGACAGCACGTACGGCCACCGGCCTACTTGGCCACGATGACATTAATACTAATGCTCCACTTGACCTTGATACTCACCAGCATCGGATAACCATGTTATTGGTTCATTACATAGGCAATCATCACTTAATTGTTCACTTACATAGATAACAAACATGTACAATACCCAAATAAGTAAAGGTCTCATCATAATGAGTAAGTTAGTGTGAACTCACCTAACTTAGAGTTTAGATGTTAGTCAACAACTTACTTTGCGAATATCTAGAAATTATGTGATTATCAGCAATCACCTACAATAAAGGTTTCCATATCATTAAAATCCATTTAGAATTTCATACCCTATCAAAAGGAATCCCATATATGACGATTGACAATTTGCAATCTCGTGGTTTACGATCTAAATTCTTACACAATTCACGGTTCGTATTTACGGTTTCCCCCATTTACGATCCTTTCTTGCGATTGGTACCAGATAGTCTGTTTACGATTCTAAATTGCGATTGGTATCAAAGATTGATTTACGATTGGCCTCAAGACCCTGTTTTCGATTCATAGTTTACGATTGTCACCAAGCCAACTTACAATCGTAATTTAGGATTCACATAACTTAACTCATTCATTTACGATTTGAGATTAGGAAAATCTCGCTAAGAGACTCAAACCTTAAGGTTTCTGATTGGTTATACTTTCGATTCGAGGTCTATCACTCAATTTATGATTAGTTTGTTAATCTGATTGACTATTTAAGCGATTTTCGATTTTCAACACTCAAGAACATTTAAGACTGTCTCCGACACAGTCAAAACCTCCTAATTCGAAATCATTTAATTCTTAAACATTTTGCCTAATTCTTGATGTTGCGAATTCATAGTATCATGTAAGCAAATACTTACCAATTGATTGCATTAATAATAAGTATTTCGAAGTCTAGAGTAATAAATGTTCTTGGTTACTCTTTTTAACAAAATCCAATTAAATTTTCTCTAATACGAACCATACGATGTAAAACTGAATGCCAATAATCACAAAGAGTAAGGAATCATTGATTGATTGTTCTAAATTTTAAGCGATTTGATGAAGACCATCTAGTGGATGCTTAAGGCACATGATAGGGTAAAAAGGATTTCTAGGTGAATTATAGGAGGAAGAAGGTTCTAAGGTAACCTTTGGAATAACTCTCGTGGTAAAACCAAATGTTATGGAAAAATACATGCAGAAATAGTACCTTCCATAAAATTGCATATGTCAAGGGTCTAAAGCACAATCTAATAAGTCTCAGACAATAGTGTGATGAGGACCATGTACTGACATTCAAAAAACAAACATGTACAATTAACTCTAAGGGTTAGTCTATCTTAATTTCTAAGAGAGATAGAGATGTGTATCTTCTAGATCTCAAGTATGCTAATCCCAAGTCCGTGGTTTGTCATAAATAACATTTTTCAAGAGATAAAATGTGCTCAGCTTGTGAATAGGGAAAACAACATAAAGGGTCCTTTAAATCAGAGCAACACTTTTCTATAACAAGCGTATTACATATATTACATATGAACTTGTTTGGACCCATCAACACTCCAAGCCTAAGTGGCAAGAAGTATACCTTGGTAGTAGTTGATGAGTTCAATAGGTATACTTAGGTGATATTCTTTACAGCCAAAAGTGAGGCTGTCATGAAAATAATTAGTTTTATAAAAAAGGAAGAGATGCAAAAAGGTTTGTTTGTTAAGCAACTTAGAAATGGCCATGGGATTGAGTTCGGGAACCATGGTCTGAGTTCGGGAACTCAGCCCTCGAAAACTTCTGTGAAGAATAAGGAATAGTTAAAATTAATCTTCTGTGAGAGCACCCTAGCAAATTGGGGTTGTTGAAAGAAGAAATAGAACATTAACGCTGTATTCTCAAGTTGTTTTTTGGAAGGGAAGGGAAGGGAAGGAAAACATCAATGTTGTATGTTCTTGAGTTTTTTTAAGGAGAGAAAAGGAGGGAAAGGGAGGGGGAATGATGCGCTATTTGTTTAAATATCTATCCTCTAAAATGTGGGATGATTTGGTAGGAAAGAGTTACGCCCCTCCATTTCCTTTGGATTCAGTCAACTCCTTTTGCGTTGAATCTATACATTCATCATCTAATAGAAGTCAAACGACATCTTTATTAATAAAAGAAAGTATGTTCTTGATTTGATTACGCAATATGGGTTTGAAAACTGTATGTCAATGAAGACAACCACGTCACTCTCTGTCAAGCTAAGTAAAGACTAAGATGGCAAGTCTGTACGTCAAACAAATTATAAAGGAATGATTGTTTCATCACTCTGTTTGAAAAAAGGTAGGCCTCATATCATGTTTGAAAAAGGTAGGCATGTGTTTGTGCAAGATATCAAGCTGAGCAAAAGGAGTCACATCTCCAAGCAGTCACCTAAAATAAACTCCAAATCTAGGTTTTTGGTACCCCAAGGAAACTGGATTTAAACTAATTGGCTTTTCTAATTATGTTTGATGCAAACTGGATAGAAAGAGTACTACAGGAGGATGTTAGATGCTGGTGGTAAGTTACTAAGTTAGACAAGCAAAAAGCAGAATTCGGTGCTTATTTCAACTGCTGAGCAACACGTATGTTACTGTAGAAAGTTGTGCTCAAATCTTGTGGACACAAAATTATCTTCAAGAATTTGACATCACCTTCAACCAAACACCTATATATTGTGATAATCAAAGTGCAATAGTGATCACTTATAATCCAGTCTTCCACTCAAGAACAAAATACATTGAAATCAAACATCACTTTACGAGAGACATTGTGAAAAAAGGTAAAGTTCAAATTATGTTTATTTGAATAGATAATCTATTAGCATATATTTTCACCAAACCAATTAATGATAAACGTTTTTCATATCTGCTAAGTGAATTAGGAATGTTCAACCCATACACTTTTATTGAATTTTTTAGCATCAGCTTGATAAGCTAAGTGCATAATTGAATGATAAGTTTTAATTCAACTAAGTACCAATCAAGCTGAGTGATAAGTTCACATATATTATGTGTATATGTGTTATTTAAGCTTTCATATACTACAAGTAGATTAACACAAGTTAAGTTAGTGTCCAACTATTTTTTTGACTAAGTGTCACTAAGCTAACGAAGAAGAGCAATCAAGGGTATGAGGATTGGTTAAACTACATCACCAAGGACCACCATCCGTTGCTTTCCCTAGAGGCCAATACATACAGTTCGATAATTGTTATTGGAGTTCTAGTATACGTGTGTTCGTGTTTCAAGACAATCTCAAATTAAAGGGATAGTCTACAATGGCGACCAATAGATAACAATCACTGTAAGTAGACTCAAGAAAGTACTCAAACTCCCTGCTAGCAATAATTATGATGCTTCGGTCGACAGCGCAAGGCGATATTTGTTCTGCCGTTGATGGGTCATCGAAGGGTAGATAAAGTAATCAAGAAAGCCAATTTCCCAACTGGATGGGGTTAATTGATGTCCATGGTGGTGCTTTCACATGTGGAAAAGAAACCAAGGGAGTTGATAGTTTCATTCATCATAATTATATCAATGGTACTTGTAGTTGTATTGGGGTCCCATAATATGAAACAAGATGCGAGATTTTCTTGACACATGTTCTTGGCATGAGGATATTTAACAAATCCATCTTTACGGAGCAAGAAGGGCTAAGTGCCTAGATATACCTTATCGTTGATGCTAATATTGCTGAAGCTAAGTCCCATCCCACTAAGCTTGAGAGTCAAGGAACTAACCAACCGATCAAAATTTATACAACTTTAAAGGAGGGCACTTCATATCCCCCTTCCTCTGAATCTCCTATCATTGGTGGCTATACAGGTTAGTATTTTACCCCTATCTCCTTCTCTCTCCTTCGCTGCATGACCTACTAATGAGTCTCTCATAAAGCACGAAGACTTACAGGGTCCAAGGTCTGCTGCCCTTTGATGCTGATGGTAGAAACCAACCTTTGGTTATGGTACCACAACCTTACCCTCTTAAGTCATGTTACACCTACTGATGTAATACATTCAATATCCTTAAAGGGTAGGCCCAATGTTGCTTATCCTATAAGAGTCACAAGTAGATATAATCAAAATCTAGGTGAAGCCCATTGGGTGGTTATCAAGAACATTCTCAAGTATCTAAGAAGGTCAAAGAATTGTTACACCGATGCTAGTTTCCAAACCGATAAAGATGATTTTAGGTCACATTAAGGGTATGTGTTTACCCTAAACGGAGGATCCATTTCGTGGAAAAGATCCGAGGAAGACAAAATAGTAGATTCAACTATAGAGGCAGAGTATATTGTTGTACTGGATGTAATAAAGGAGCCAATCTGGCTTAAAGATACATCAGAGCTTATAGTTGTTCACGGTATCCATAGACCGATTAATATATATATATATATAGTGATAACTCGGGTGCTATGATGCAAGCCAAGGAGCCAAGATCTAATCCGAGAGATTATTGGAAGAGGAGATGTGAGGATGTGTAAGATTCTAACATACAAAAAAGTGGTTAACCCATTGACGAAGTTGCTAGCTAGAGCGAAGCATGATAATAATGTGAAATATATAACAATGCAGTCTATAGAATGTAGCAGCTAGTTTATGTTTTAACTATTATGATGGATTCAAATTTGAAACCTTTTAATTATGTAATTACATTTCATGGGTTTGAAATATGAGGTTTTTACATAATCGTTTCGTGTGTCCACTTTTAGCATTTTTGAATTTATCCTTGACTTACAAAGTTTTGTAACTTGTTGTAATAAGAGTCACAACAAGAGAGAATGCTATTATGAGTATTTGTTGATCTATTCATAGGTATTAATAAAGCACAAGTTTGATGGCAAATATTCATAGACATTTAGCATGAAGGAAAAATATTTGAAATGATCCTCCTTATTTCATGAAGCTTAGTCATGATGAGTATACTTGATTAGGTTGTCCTTAAACCTGAAATAATTGGTTTGGAACACGAGAACTTATGTACTTTAGTATGTTCTAAGGCCACACTTTAGCAGGGTGGTTATAAGGGACGTATCTAGGTGCAACAGAATCCGGGTGGTCAAATACAAATAGTCAAGATATGATTTGTACCTCCTCGTAAGGAGAGATATTTCAGTGCATCTCGATGGTTAAGACTACTGTATATGTGTGGCTGCGCTCAAATAGAAGGAAAGTTTATCATTTGGTAACTCATTACTAAAGATTCGAGATCCGAGTCGAGAAATATAATCCGGGCATTATTTGATTCTTTGCTCCCGGCCTGTGGAAAATCTTGATGCAAAGGAAAAGCTTGTGTACCATGTGTGGATTATATCTATGGTTGTAAGAGATCATATAATCTGGTTATCCTTGTGTCTAGCTGAAGACCTTCTTAGGTTAATGGTGAACAAGTTCTGTAGTCTTGCATAAATATGTATATATTATTTATGAGTAAACCTAATTAAATATTAGTTAAATATTTAATAGTTGATTAATTAATTAAAGGTTTAGAACATATTAGTTAATTATTCTAAACTAGCGGTTTAATTTGTGTTTTTTATAGTCTTGTTAAGATGGATTTATTCTTAATGTGCTTGGGCTTAATCATGTTTAAAGATTTTTAAACATGATTTAACCTAGAGTTTAAACACAATTACAATTGAAACACAAAAAAGCATCTCTCTCTCTTTTTTTTTCTCTCTCTCTCTGTGATGGCACCGCAAGCAACATGATTCATCCTTTTGTTGTTTAATCGAAAATACACACTCTTAGATCTAGTCTGTGAATTGAAAAACGTGGTGATTTTCGGTGCTGTCTAGCAGCACGGTTTGTGAATGTGTAGTAGCGGTGTACTCCTGTCTTACAATCCAAGGTTTCAAAATTTGCCCTAAAGGTATTTTTATAACCTTATATTGTTTTAAGTTCTTATCAAATAGATTGAATCACTAGCTAGGAGCTTTCGCATTATATTAATGATTATTATTATAATTATTATTCCACTATTATGTTTTTTTGAAGATGTTCTTAAACCCTAAAAACCCAAAAAAAAATATTTTCGAAGATCTTTGCGATGGAGACTTCCCAACGCAAATTTGTTACCATCACAACACATGTCTCGAAGTTTTCTGACAAGCCTT